>JAYRBT010000033.1:5972863-5984254 GCA_036023395.1 Myiotriccus ornatus
CAAAAAGCTCAGCTGCCTCTGCAAAGCAGGATGTTAAACGCTGCAGAGCTGCTTCTGTGTGGGCAACGAGGGCAGCAGCATCAGCGTAAAGCAGCTCACGGACGAGCTTTCACATATAAACATATAAAAGAATTGCATGTGACAAACATGCAGTCTTCTTGTTAAAGGCTTTCACGTGCTTTACAAAATTAGTTTCATATCTTCCTGGCCTTTTCCCAAAAACTTTAACCAAAGCATAAAACAGGATAAGGTCCAGTAAGATGCCTACAAGCCTCAAAATTTATATTTTCATTTGGGTTTTTTAAAACAAGCTTAAAGTGTGAAAGCTTTTAAGAAATGACCTCGAGCAATTAGCTGATGTTCTAAACAGTTCTAAACAGTTTGTTGTGAGCCATCAGGTGTTGCTTTTACTTGATTGAACTTTTGGATATATAAGTTGTATTTTTAAAATAATTTTCTGTTGTTGTAAGGAATCTAACAGATAGTGTTCCATTCTGCCAATTGCTAAGTAGTCTTGGAGACACTTGATAGAAACCTTCCACTGAAACTCTGTATTGTTTTATCAGAATGAAAGGAAGGGAAGAAAACTCAAACTGATAAAAGAAGAAAACCACAATTACAGTGAAGGTAAAAGAAAAATTTTGAGGTTTACTTTTCAGTAGCATCTCCCTAAATTTAATGTCTGAGGTGTAACTATGGGAAAGTGTAGGTAATCATAAGGAGAAGATAATTCTGTGGCAGCACAACACCTTGTCCACTGCTGTATCGGGGTTACCTGCCAAGGTTTTGGTCTCGGGGCTGCAGGGGTGGCTTCTGGGAGAACAGATCAGGAGTCGGCTCAGTGGGATCAGCTGACGGAGCCATTTCTAGCACACCCCGAAATGGACCTTCCACTGGCCAAAGCTGAGTTTAAGTTGTGGATTTGCATCCTGCAGGATGGTCAGAGCTTGAGGGAAGGTTAAGCCTTTTAAAGACCTTTTGGAGGGGGAAAGAACAGTGTTTGAACAGTTGGGGCTTTGAAGGAGAAGGCTTCTCTTTGGCCACGAGGAGGCTCCATTGTAACAAGATTGGAACAGTAAAACATTTTTCGACAGAAGCAAGTAAGGGATGCCTGGAGATGCCATCATCAAAAAAAACCTATTCCAGACGTCCTTCCCCCTTTATCTTCTTTTTCCTCTACTTTGCCTTTTCCTTCCTTTTTCTTCCCTCCAGTTCCAAATCTGTCATGCCTAAAAATGTGTAAAAACATTATTTACTTTTACCCTATGAGCTTTTAGGCTCTTAGCTTCCAAAACACTTTTAATTCTTCAATACTGATGCTTTAAGATTTTCATGCTAAAAAGCAAATTAAAATATCTAAAGTAATATTAAAAAAATCTCTCAAGAGAATATGGTACTTTTTTAACTTCTTGCTGATAATAGGCTAAGAAGATCGAGTCTGTGAAGCAGTGCACAGAGTATATTCCTACCATTTTCTTTGTAACAATATGGGCCTACTTGGTTTAAACGAATTTTTCTGAAGCATTTATGACAGCAGCACAACTGTCTGTTTTTTAGAAACACAGTTCCACTTTTGGGGGTTTTTTGAAGAGAAATGGAACAAAAGCTTTCTTCAAGCAGCACTAAAGCAGACCAAAATGTGCACCACGTGATACAGTCTGGATATCATCAGGATTGTTTCATACCTGTTGACATTTATTATAGCAGTGAATCCCATGAAGGCATCTGCAGTTTTACTCATCTGTGCAATGTACACCTTCTTTAAAACTAAATAACTAAGTACATTCACAAGGTTGTGACTCTGGCTAAATTTTTTGGGAGGGTGAAAAAAGAGCACACGCACACACCTCCCTTTAGAAACTCAGGCAGTGCAGTAATGATCCAAAGTAAACAAATAACCCTCCAGATGTAACTGTACCCTCTTCAGCACTCCTTTTGATAGCACACAAGTTGTGATTCTAAGTTGTTACTACTGGTGTGTAAGGAGTGCTTTCTACTTCGGGGAAAATCTTACTGGACAGATGGAAACATCAGCAAGATGCTGAATATTAATACATGAACGTGGGGTAATCTGGGCCACTGCTGTTAGTGTGGAAATACACAGCAGCAGTTCAGTTTATGTATTTACATGAACCTAAGTTAGCATTTGTTATTGTTGTTGCACTAACAGCTGCTTTTGTCTTGCTGCCTAGACTTTCAAGCAATTTCCACATCTTCCTCCAAGGATCCACATCTTGCCTCTCATCCAAAGCTTGCTGAAAATGTCGAAGACCCTCCTCAGAATTCTGAAACTAAAAGAGGCTTTTGTGTAAAATCCAAAGGGGATTGCACTGCCATGGGCCCTCAGAGAAACTAATCCAACATGTGCTTCCCTACACAGTTACCACCTGGATCTGTTCCATTAAAACCTCAGTAATAATGCTGCTTCATATTGGAAGAAAATAGGCCAAATAAGGGCTTTGCCACTTTCAGTGCCTTACTGTTACCAGAGATTATCATCCCAAAAAGTCTCACTTTTTCATTCAATGAAAAGATCTCTGTGGACGTGACAGACGTGATACACAGTCTATAACTACTTTAAAAACTCTTCAGGAGATCCACAGTATCTTGCCAAGTGGTCTGCTACTGTTCTGCTGTTCTGTACTATATTGTTACTTGCAGTGAATTTCAAGTTAAAAGTGTTATTTGTATTGTGACATTTATACTGTAGAGGATTCATTTCCTTACGTTTCTTAATTGTTAGTGTCTGTTACAGATGTTATTACTCTGCAAGTTTGATTCTATGGCCTTGGAAATGAACTCTTGTTTTTAAAACCAATTAACTTCCATGTTTCATTTTTCTTTCATCGTACTGCTTCAGAGGTGATTACTACACATATGGTAGAAATTAAAAATAAAATTTTCAGCTTCAATAGTAGCATTGATGAACTATGATTTTAGGGATCTTAGCTCTCTTTAGTGTTTGGAAAGGTAGTGGCTCATCTTATTCCTGATTTTAGAAATTAGAGGAAGGATTCTTTAATTTTGTCTGTTTATCTGAGTGTCACAAGTTTCCATGATGCTCAGGGTAAGAACAGCTCTGCAGTCCCTCCATTATTTTGAACACATTAAGAAACACATAAATTATTGATGTAGCTGGGGTAAAAAACCAGTTGATGTCTAAGCAGCACAGATCCTATCACCTACAGTGCTTTTGGTTTTTTTAAGGTATCTCATAGCAAAGTAATGTACAACTTCATTTTCTCTTGTCCTGGATGGAATATATAAAGAAAAACTTTTTTTTTTTTTAAAGTATCTTCACATAAATACTTTAGATTGTTTTTCCAAGATTGTTCCCTGTACTTCAAGTGCTTGCTTGCTGGGTAAAAAATGTCAAGGTAGAGTCACAGCTGCTAGGGAATATTTTAATAATTTGAACTTTTTCCTTTTGTTCACCATGATTAGAAGGGAGAAGTTTTACGGGGTTTGGGAAATTATTTCTGGGGAGCTGGGGAGAGTGTTTTGAATGGATCTGTACAAACCTGTGTGCGCTGCTGGTTCCTCAGTGCAAACCTGAATTTTGGAGCAGAGCAGATGCAGAAGTAACCGGTTACTCACATGGTCAAGGCACTCAACCTCACTTTAAATACATGGCTTCTGTACAAATGAAAAATAACAAAACCCTTACAAGGAAACTACTTCCCAGGGCATCTGTGGATCCTGCATTACTCAGTAGCTATTGGCACCAGACATTTAATGGTTCAATACACTGCTGTTTTCTCTGCTTACCCTGAGACGTCTTCAACAAAGGACAAAAATAGCTTGTGGTTCTAGTAGAGACAGGAAGAATTTAATTTTACCTGTTCACACAAATACTCAACTATTTCTCACCCAGCATAGTATAAATATATCCCAAGCTTAAAGACAAGGTCAGATTGCTAAATGTTTGCTATTACAGTACAAGAATGTTTTATTTTCATGTACATTTCAGAATATATAGAGTATAGGAAATGGTATATTTAAAAGGCATATCAGGTAGAAAGAATATCCTAAACTATGTTTGTCCTGCTAAAATTCTAGTTCACTGGTTTGCTATTTGTGGTTTTGCTATGCAGAACATTCCTGAATGTCTGTTCCATGTGGCATCACGTGTATGCTGCTGTTTGTACTCAAGTATTGGTGGTGTGCATCAAATGTTTGTTGTGTGTGTGCTTTTCAACTTTTAATTAAGGGGACAGAGCTTTAATGTGGAATTAATCTGTGTGTTCATGTGTATCTACATCTGTATTTTAAATACTTGCTCTATAAATGACCTGAGCATGATCAAGGCAAGAAACTGAGATATCTCTGCAAGTCAGTGGTATAACAGCTGCCTGAAAATTTTACAGGACTGTCCTCTAGGTACAAGTCAGTTGGAATCCATATTTGCTTAAGAATTTCCCTTTTTCATGTTTCAATAAAGCTAGCAAAATGCCTGGCTAATAAGTCTGTCTTCTTTCATCCTTAAACCTGCATCTATTTATTGAAGACAAATTCTGCTTGCAAGCAAAAATTCAGGTTTTGAACGTGAAATGTATTCAGCAAACTGTAAACACACTTTTTTAAAAAGTAGGGTCATAATTCTTGAAATTCGGAGCACTCCCACGAAGAGGAAAAAACATGCCCTAAAACTGCAGCATTATGATAAGACTGGGGAGAATGCATTTTCTTCAAACTGATTTGGGTTTTTTACTCATATTTTAGTGTGTTGTCCTTGGTCATCCTGAGTTTTTAACAGTCTTTTTGGGACTTCTTTGTTCCCCAAAAAGACCAGTAGCACATGCCAAATCATGTTAGGATGCTGAAGGAAAGATGGAACTATATGACCTATATGTTGGAGACTGTTCCTATACAGTTATGCACCTGAGCTTTTTACTCTGTGAAAAGGATAAATCTGAAGGAATCAGATAATTCACTATCTTACTGCATCATGCATCATTATCCATTAACTGATGTATAATGTAGTGAGCATTCACTCCAGTAGAGCTACACTACTTTGTGATACTGAATTTCTTCTAAATACCTCATTCAAAACATACTATTTTATTGCCTGGGTATTGAGCCAGTTCTAGTGAAAATACTGAAATAAATAAATGGTTAGAGCGTTTTAAGAGTCAAATCTGTACTTGAGCATCACAGCTGTGACTAACCAGGAAAGGCCACTTCATTCATTCTCCACACTGATCTCCAAAATCACCATCAGCCAAAGCCAGTATTACACTGCTGAGCAGCTAAGCCTGGTATTACAGCACAGATTTTGCTCACAAAATTACTGAAAAATAAAACCCACCAAGTTATCTTGAAAACCTAGTCTGGAATTCATAAGCATAGTAATTGCACTCTGATTTGTTTAGTAGCAGTGTTTAGTTCCAGTAAAATCCACAAAAGAATTTAAAATGAATTTTTTAAAGGCAAATTTCCTAATGGGTAGACTCAGGGAATGCCTTTGTAAAGGCCATATTAACCATGAAATCACTGTGATAAAAGCCCAGTGTAATAAACATGCGGAGTTTGGCCGTAAAAACCTAAATTTAGGATTGCTTGATCGCTAATTTGCTTGGAAAGCTGCAGATGAAGGCACTGTGATGCTTGTTTTCCTCTTCTCCCCTGCAGAAAGGCTACACACAAGGCAAAAATAAAGGCATTTAGGACTGGAGTGGGGTATTCCTTAACTGCTCAGGCTGTGCTGGTCCCAGCTGAACAGTGAGTTTGCTGGCGAGTTCTCCCGCCAAAGGCTCTGTGCTTAAATTAAATGTGAAAGAGAATCAAGAGAAACATTTGCTGGAGTACAAAAAGGACTTGTTTACTTTTGCAAAGCAAGTGGTTTTAATAAAAACTTGATGACACTTACTGCACATTACAAAGAGCAGAACACTGGTCCTGTGCCAGGACAGACACTCTGAGTGCAGCTTTCGGCTTTATAATTCTTTCCTTTTTTCACTGTGATCTGGGCCACTTTTTTACACCCCCTTATATTTAACACATTCCAAAGGGATACATCTGGTCCAGGAAAACAGTTACCATATTGCTTATAAACTAATTTGCACGGGCTTTATTTGTAATCAGCTAGAGGCCAGGAAGAAACTGTTCATGTCTAGTAAAGGGAAAACCATTTATATGATGATGAAATATGTACAAGAAATAAGTTGGCTCTGTCCTGCTCCGAGCCCCATGACCTGTAGGTGCCAGGCATCCCATTTCACCTGCCTTCTTTTTTTTTGTGATTTGTTTCATATCAAGAACACAGTACGTTTTTAGAGAAACAATACCTTTACTACAAAACCACGTAAAGGATTATATACAAAATGGTTACTGGAATTTGGTTTTGTACTGCAGTGACAGAAATAACTAGCTGCTGACATTTATTTACGCTTCCTTAATACTAAGTACATCACACCACTGATCAGGGTAAAGGCAAATGCAATCCAGGCTAAGACAAAGGAATAGCCATATTGGCCTTTAGAAACTTCCATCATATATTCATAGCTCTGGTGCAGTTCTTCATGCCTGTCTGTGTAAATGGAAGCTGCAATCATAACACACAGACCTGGAGGAGGAAGAAAATAGTAAAGTTTAGCATCTTGAAATACTATCAATATATATATATAACTATTCCCTGTCTCTCTTCTGTCACAGCTGCTTCCGCCAATGTCCTTTCTTTGCAGACACTTGTTTTCCATCCTCAGACTAACCTGGAAGCATTTCAGGACATATTCTCAGCTTCTTTGGCATGGATTAAATTTGAAGTGCTGTTGTGTATCTGTGTCATTTGCAGTGAACAGAAAACAATTCTGAACATCTGGATAGTTCTAAAGACTGACAAAAAATGGAATAACAATTACAGAGTTATTTAACTTGTTCAAGAAGTTCAGAATCTCAAATTCTTTCCCTTCCAAGTTTAAATTACTTTATCCTGAGCAGTGATGACATCCATGTTTTAACTGCCTCAATATCAGAGAATGGAGCAGTTCACTGTTTAAACAAATATGAAGGAGCCCTACAAATTCCTCATGCAGCTCATTCTTTTTGAAACCTTTTTCCCCTTCCCTTTCCTGCTTTCACGAAAACATCATTAAAGTTGCAAGTGTTGAAAAATCACTCACACGACAGGAGCTGGATGATCGAGGTTAACACAAATCTTTCTCCTTGCTTGAGACGGAAGAGTTGTAGAATGAAAACCAGAAATGCCACACAACAGAAAATAGTAGATAGGATCATGGCAGCCTGAACAGCCTGAATCGAGTGATACTCTGCAGAAACAAAAGCAGCCTTGATTAAAAATAGTGTCTCTCTTTGGGTCCTCCTGCAGTGAGGGGCAGAGCTATGTCCTGTAAGCAGTTCAGCAGAGACAGCAACCCAGCTGTGCATTGCCTTAGGGTGGCTCTTCCCTGCTTCCTTGGTACTGATGCAGCCAGTGGTTTGAGGACTCTTACTCGGCACAGAAGATTCCTCTGGTTTGGATTTTCATCCTGTCAATAACTTCCCTGTAACCAGGAGCTGAAGGAACCAATACCTTTTTTATAGGTGAAGCTGCTTTGTGTAACTTGGCAGCCACTCCCCAGCCGGGCTGAGCTCCTGTGGCCCCTCTGCTCCAGCACAGCCACTGCAGTCAGAGCTCTGGGAGCAGCACACGTTCCTGAGCTCCCCGTCATCCACCAGGCTGGGGACTTGCCTGCAGTGGATGCACAGCAATACACCCGATGCAAACCCTTAAATCTGTGTTAGCTGAGATATGTCTGTGCGTGATGGATCACCCGAGACCTCGAAAGCAAAATTGCTTCATGGGTACACAGCTCTTCAAATTATCTACCTCTTCAATATACACCCAGGTTGAAAGTGTAGAAACGAAGCAAATATAACATTTGGGAACACGTTTATTTTTTGTAAAGCAGGATGTTACTGTGGGTTGTATATTAAGGCCTCCTTGTTAAAACTCCAGCCTGTGTTCTTTCTTGCACTTTTCCCCCCATTCTTGTGTACAGCCAGTATTTTTAGGTTCTTATTTGCAAGTTCAATTCTGAAGCAAATTCTGTCACTTCAGTCACCTTCAGATGACTTTACTGTTTTTACCTGATTTAATTTTTTAACAACTCTTTAGCACTTCTTGTTAATTGCTTGTGTTTACTCTGCACTGGGCTATTAAGTGCATGTGACAGTTCCTTCTGCTTTCCTATCGCAGAAACTGTTGGAACAGCTGCTTTTCCAAACTGAAAAACCAGTATTAAAGTTTTTAGAAGACCTGTGCAGTTAGAGCATGCAGATTTTTGAACAATTACATTACTGCCCCTGCAAATTTCATAGCAATTTCACCAGACCTGCTAAGGGAACAGAGACATAGGCATGGAGAGACACTCACCTCTGAACTGATCAGTAATAGCCATGCAGATGCTAGTATTTGTGGTACACATTCTCCAGACATCTGTAGAAAAGTTATCTCCTACCCACCAGGCCTGCAAAATAAAAGTAAAGGGCTCTTACAGGAAAAAATTCAAAAAATCCCACAGAACTCCTTAGTTGTCCACCAACTGTACAACAGCTGGAACGATTTTCTGTTCATTTTTGATACTTAACCACTCAAACTAAATTTGAGATTTAATGGCATTTTGGAATAAGGGGTATATCATCCACATGTCATTCTCATTTTAGACCTCTGTAAGGTAGGAAAGGAAATCTTAAACATTCCAAAGCACAAGGGATTTCCACTGTTTGGGCAGAAATTTTGGGTAGTCAGTGACTGCTCTCTCTGTAAGACACCTGGACAAGATCTGCTTTGTACATCCAGACCCTGTTTAGGATGCACACCTCCCTGAAGGCACAGCATTTGCTAATTTGCAGGAAACAGCAGGGTCTATGAAACAGAATCCTTTGTAAGTGTTGTGGTTCCTGGCACTGAATTGATAAATCTCGATGTAATGCAGCTGTGCTGTCAATGGACAAATGCAGGATGAACACTTTGGCATCTGACAAATTAAGATTCTCCTGTGGTATTTCTGTTTTGAGGTTTTAACGTTCAAGGCACTGCAGTGCCTGAACAGATTTTTATGGTAGCCTGGAAAATGACAAGCACTCCACACAAGTGGCATTTCCTCAGGAAACCCATTCCAATAGCTACCCAGGCCTTTGTTTTGACTAGAGTTGTACAAAATATGACTTTTAAATATGACTCCTGGTAAGATCTGCTGCTTAAACAGACATTCCAGAAACCTCACAGCTTACTGTGCAGCTTTGCAAACAATACTGCAATAAAAACTATAATATATTACGGTAGCAGGAATATGTGTAATAACAGTGGTGTGTTTTAAGAGAAAGCATTACTCTCTCAGGATGCCATTCATTTGGATTTTGCAGTCTAATCTTTTCAGAGTTATTTTCATGACTATAAAAAGCCTCTGAAGATCATAAAATCTAACACAAGGTGGTTGCACAGGTTAAGTTTGCAATTGTTAAAAAGCTAATGACAAAGCAGGGGTTTATTTCTGTAATAATTTGGTTTGTATGTAGCAGATTTGAACTAAGAATAAGTTGCTTTGCTCACTGTCCTTGCTTTCTAAATATTCGAAGGAGCAGGGTAAGACAACCTACTGTAGTGCTCAATTAATGACCTACCTCCATGGAACAAATCAACCAGCTGACTGAAAGATAACATCTGAGTTGGTACAATTTTGCAAGAAATAGTTGTGGATAACACATCATTTCACTTGGAGCATAGTCTTGGAAAAGACTGTGGGATTCAAACCAGCTTCACTCAACAGTGAAGTATTTTCAGCAGCAAATTTTTTAATCTCAAAAGCCTGTACACACCAGACCTCTTGGGGAAAGAAAGAGCACAGACTGCTGATCAGGATAGTGGGCTGTTTCGGAAAGAGGAAAATTCAGTTAAAAGGTAGATGTAAAAACTGGAAGGGAAATTATTTCTGGTCACAACAATAAAATGGAAATTTGAAAAGAATACAATAGAAATTGTTCTAAAACTTTGTGCTGAAACTGCTTCAGCTTAATGGGCACAGATACATCATTCGTGGGGTCTCTCATGATTTAACTGGGCATCTTGGACAACCATTTCTGAGGCAAAGCACATCTTGACAGAAATTATCCCCACACATTAATCATGAGCTGTTTGACTCCATATACTTGACATAGAAGGACAGTAGATTTCCCCCCATCTTCCTCATATCCAGCTGAACAAGTCCCATAGCTCCACCTTACGTGCTTTCAATAAGCAAGCTGAAGACAACTAAAGAAGAAAAACTCAATTTTTATGAAGCAAAGAAACACCTGCATGTTTGAGAGAAAAAGAGAAGAAATGGCACTTACATTGTCAATAGTTGAGATGAACAGCAGTGCTGCTGAGGTTATGTGAAACACAATAATGAAAGCCAGGAGAATCAACATCCTTGCTGTGTGGAGGCTTTGGTCTGAGATCAATCTGTCAAACAGAAGGGCAAATAGGAACAATCCTTAAAAGCTGTCAGTGACTCAAGCTGCAATTACACTGCTTCACTGGGGCTGTGAGCAGTCAAGGTCAGCATCAGTGCATTTCAGAGTGAGGTGCTGTTCAGTCAGGAACAGCAGATGCAGTTTGAGTTCCACAGCACATGTTCTGTCTCCAGAGATTCTTAACTGGCATCACAGGTGTTAAAATGAATCACAACTTGAAATGCAGCCAAGAGGTGCATTTTGCAACCTTCCACAGCGAGATGGCTGCAGTGAACAAACACACAGAGAAGTTTGTTTCTGTGTGCTTCTCCAGCAAGGATGGAAGAGTCCTTCATGTTAGCTTTTAGAGCAGTGCTGTTCAAATTACAGCCTCACGTGCACATGATGCTGGAATTTCCACTGGCTATAGCAAAGTCTTGTTCCAACCATCCTTCCAAAGATTTCAAAAGGATGCTTGTAGGACAAAATTAAGTGCATGAAGAACTACCTCCTAGATTTAGTAACAACTGTGTTGTAGCTTAGATCTCACGTCCTTTGTTCATATAGTTACAAGTTTTACCCACTAAATAATGTAATGCCTAAGGACTATCATTTTCTTCAATATATTGCCTCGACTAGTAGGGCTGAATAAAGCCCCTAGTCCTGTAATAGCCCAGTTAGTTTTTTTATGAACTCTCTGTAAGCTACCAATTATTTTTATACCTTATCCAACCCACTTCCTACAATTTCACTTTTCACATGAAAAAAAAATATTCTTACGTACAAAGGAACCAGAAACTGTATTTAACTGGAATTCCTAGGAAAACTGCAAGCACAAAACAAATACTGTTACTAATCAATAGGAAAGTGCAATTATTTGGTATAACTATTTCTTCCTGTGTAGAAATGCTTACCAATTAATATATGCTATAAGGAATGTGCAGTCTTGCAGATCTT
>JAYRBT010000033.1:5984354-6019916 GCA_036023395.1 Myiotriccus ornatus
GTATAACTATTTCTTCCTGTGTAGAAATGCTTACCAATTAATATATGCTATAAGGAATGTGCAGTCTTGCAGATCTTCTCTTTGCATTTAAGGTGCACAGTTCTGTACATTACCTGCATGTTATCATTCATCAATACATTAATGCATGTTTCTCCCCTTCCTTTGCTTTGGACACATCTCATGTCAAATGATCCATTCACATAACACAGCAAATATCCAGAAGAAAGGGGCAGTTGTGACTTTTTTTTTTCCAGGACTTCCATGATTTTTTTTTAATGTCAAACCCCCTTTCTTCTGCTATTTACTAGAATCATGAACCACGTGGATAATTTAGCCAAATAAAAGGACTATTTTGACAGCATTTTTTAAGCAGCTCCCCTGCAAGTCCCGCTAAGTCATAACATAACTACTCTGCAAAACTTCAACAAAAACATAATTGACAGTGTAAGAACACACTGAAATGAGACAAAAATTCCAGACTAATCCTTTACATCTCCACTGCAGTACAGTGTTAAAACAAGATCAAAGGCAAACAGTATTAAAATGTTTTTGAGAAAAATGATGGGATAACCTTATAGCCATATCTAATTGCAATGACTGGATGGGAAAGCCAAGTCAAATCCTAAAATAGGAGAAGCAGCTACTCAAGTTTGTATTCCTTCCCATTTCCTCTCTGTTAAACTTTGCCTTCTCGGCCACAACAAAGAACAGAAAGTGGCAATTTCCTCCAAGGAGCCCATTCTGCTGCATGACTCAAGGTCCTCTGAATGCAGTTCTGCTTCTAGAAGTGTCATTCATGGCTCTCGATCGAGCCTTGCTTGAATGAAAGGAAGGAAGAAGGAAAAGAAGATATTTTGTGGGTTTGTATAATGCCACATCAAAATATTTTCATTGTGAAATGTACCAGTGTTTGCACAGCACCCTCTTGTCTTGTGGCTGCTTTTTTTCTGAGATTCATTTCTTGCACTGATGGTATCTAAGCAGACAATAATGCAACAGTCATTTGCCATATAAGGTGAGAGAATCAAATTGTTCTCAGTATTATTTTAAGAATAACAATACAATTTCATCTTATTACATGAAGTATCACAAAGTAAGAGAGACTGAAAAACGTAACCTAATTAAAACCAATCCTGCAAAATCAAGACTTGTCAGCACAGAAAAATCTACTTAATCTTCAGTCAAGTCAGTGTTTTTGTTTTACTGTTCTCAGCCATAAACAGAGGTGTTTCAAACAGGATGGATAAACATGTATGGCTGATGAGGAGAACATTTTATGTTTTACCCAAATAAAGGCAAGATTAAATTAAACAGATTTTTGTTTTGTGTGCACACAGCTACATGCATACAGGGATTAAGTACACTGGGGGAAAGGAAGGAAAGGCCATTTCCATCCAAGTAATTAATACCAGGAAAAGACGGCAAGAACTGGTTATCCAGGAGAGATCCAGAGAAACTGCGTGATCTGTGGGCAGGAAGCAAAGAGCAGCTGTCCTCTCCTATGATGCAGCCAAGCAATGACACACAAGCTACTACAGTATCTGCATCTCTCCCAAGGCAGAAATTCTGGACTTCATCTCTCAGAGGGAACTATTAGTCCTCCTTCACTCCAGACAACGCTGTAAAAACTTAAAAGCTCACTTGGGAGACTCAAGATCCTTCCACTCCCTCAGCAAGAACCTCCTCCTCCTCCTCCAAGGACAGAGCCTGGTACCTCTGCCAGCAGCAGGCAGCTCCTTTCCTCTCCCTATGAGCAAGGGAGGGAATGGTTATGTCTTCACATGGAGAATTTCTGAGAACACACTTTGCTTTAAGATTCAGAATTCTAATGATGTATTACTAACCAAACACTTTGGTTACATCCTATTCTGCAGACTAGCTGGACTCCTCTTTGTTTCTTATTCACCATTAACTGTTTCTCCAGGGCTTTCTTCAGGTTCACTGTTGTTCCCAGTTCTTTTCTCAGCAGCTGAAGCCCCTTTGGAAGCTGCCACCTGCCAGGGGCTTTTGCCTCACTCTTTTACAATGGAGGGTACCTGCAAGAGCAAACTGCTGTTTAACCTGCCTGAACCAATTCTGCTCAACAGAACCACCAGCAATTTGGGTTAGATTAAAATCCTATCTTCTCTTACATTTAATTTAATTAATTTATGCAAAATGTTGCTTAAAAGGGGTTGTCTATAAGAACAGCAAATACATTTTTAAATCACCTAAATTTGGGAATCTTGTACTTCGCACTATTCAGTGAATGGGAATCTGCAAACAACTGTATTAAGAAGATGCATAGAAATGATCAGACTCTTTCAAGTAAAACTCTGGTATTAATGTGTGATGTGATAGGGGGCTCTGTAGTAATTTTTTCTCTTGCTGTTTAGCAGCTTTGGAAGCATTGCCCTATTATCAGTGCTAATACACGCTGCTTTAAAGGCTTCCTGCTCTTGCAGGAGTCTTCTCTTAAATGAATCGATGCTCAACTCTTCTGGTTTAGTCTCTTGATTACAGGTAAAATGAAAAGAAGCTCCCTGGGCAGAGTGATTTTTCACTTTCTCTCATTTGCAGTGATACACACTATGCTCTTAAGGAGTTCATGATTTTAAGTACTCTGCCTTTAGGCACAGATATCGTTCATCATTTCCCAAAGTGGTTTGAATTTCACACACACACACACGTAAGAGAAAGGCTTTTTGGACTCGCTAAATTATCTTTTAACAGAGATGATGGAGCCACTCTTCTCAGAAGTACATGATTAAAAGACAGCCACAAGTTTCAACAAGGAACACTCCAATTGTGAAAAAAAAGTATTAATTATATTCAATGAGCAGGATCAAGAACTGGAACAGAGCCCAAGAGGCTGTGGGATCTCCATTCTTGGACATTTTCCTAACTTGACTGAAGCAAGGCCCAGAACGTCCTGAACTCACCCCCTGCGTGGAGCAGGAGTCTGCACTGGAGACCTTCAGAGGCTCCTTCCAGCTCTGCTCTCCTGTCAACCTGCAGCTATTTCAGCAACCTCCCTCTACCAACCTCCAGCAAAGCTCTGACAAAAGGGAACATAAAATTTGACTTAGCTCATCACCTGTGACATTAAAAACAGATTTGAGCGCCACAGTAAGAATGACATTGGATGTCAACCTGAGTTCTTTCAATTGTAAGCCTCAGCACTTAATACCACTTCACAAAGGATGGGGTAAGGCAGAAATGCACAGGTACTGCTGAGCAGCAAGTGCAGACTGTCACTGAACCCAGAGTGAGTGAGTTATGAGAATCCCACTGAACAATCCAGATTTGCTGTGGTAATAAGGTTTCCCACAAATGCTGTTCAGTTGCAGGATACTTACACAGAACACATCGAAAACAGAAAGCCAGTTGTATTAACAACAAAGATTTTTTTTCAGTGGGTGCAGAAGAACTGTTTCTGGGTAATACTCCAGTGCTACCTTGTTTTGCACAGGGAGGATAAACACAGCAGTCACCCTTCTCTTCAATACCCCAGTAACACAGACTGTTAGAAGCAGTAGTTTGGCACCTCCCATGTGAGAGCCTGATGTGCTTTACAAGAAGTGGCTAAGAAGGGCCTCTAATCTTCTGGACAGGCAGAGACAAGTACCTTCATACGAGATAAAACAGTACAACAATCACAGAAAGTGCACAGTAAAATAAGGTATCCAGGCCAGGGTTTCCAACACTTCTGTACTGTACTGAGCAAACATGTTACAAAAGTGGATTGCCGCCCTATGTCAAATCACACATGCACACAACCCCCTGCAAGAAAGGCCTCAGTTTATCTTTAAGGTAAAGTTTATCTTTAATGTCCATCAGTACAAATAAACATGACTATTTGATTTTTTTCTGCTGTTTAGTACAGCAAGTAAGCAAAAATGAAAACAGTCTTTGACGGTTCTTAGCAGAAGTTTTATCACTACTTTCCAGCCCAGATGTCATCTCCACAACACATGCTTTCATTCCTTCCCATGCAGTTCAACTCTGCTGCCAGGCTGTTTCTCATGTTTGTGCATACTTGATTTTTGCAACCAGAGAAACACGGACATAGTACAGTCTGTTTATCCTGTGCTCATTTGCATTGGGAAGGCTCAGGCTTACCCTCCAACTCTGGCTGCTGCCCTCACTTCCTAAGATCAAGTCAGGCTCTTCTATCATCTTTGAGGCCACGTATGAGAAAACCTCCACACAGACAACGCTGGTTTATGCTCAGAAACAGTGAAATCACTGCAGAACAGCTCCTGCTCTGTGCAGACCCAGGCTGGGGGTGTGCAGACTGCTCCTCACCCACGTTTAGTGTGCTGGAAAGACACACCCAAGAGAAGGGGCAGAGGATCCTGCTGAACGAGTTCCCAGACCTGCAGCTCTCGGTGCTGAGATGTTTCATTGCAACTCGAACAGCAGGTCTTTGGGCCATCAACAAGCACCCGGCTCAGCTGAACTTTCTTGAGGTCACTGGTGTAACACTGAATCAAAGCAAACCTTCTTCATTATCAATTCTTCTGGCCCTTAGTGCTATAATTAAGAGTGAATATGTGAATTTAGAAGAAAAAGTCTGTATACTTGTAGCATGAGAAATCTGTCATCTTGTGATGCATCACAAGATGTTTGGATTTACATGATGATCATTTCGTCTTGCTCTGAGTTCTTGTGCCACATTTCCTGGTGTCTCATGACAGAGAACTCAGAACTTGGCTCACATTTTGCCTGTACCATTGTCTCTAAACTTGCATAAAACTCCCTGGTTTATAAGGAACAGAGTCATACTGTTAACTTTCTTTTTTTTTTTTTTTTCTTTTACCAGCTATGAAGCATTCTGTTTTTCTTGTGTGATTCTCAGAACTGGAACCAAAAGTGAAATAAGTTCAGAAGGCAGAGTTTCTCCCAAACCAGCAAAAGCTTTGAGGATTTCAACAATCCTCTAACGCCTAAATATGAAACAACATAAAGGACAAGAAAATCAGGAAATGCAATACCAAGGGAATAATTACACCAGTTCAAACAACTTACTCTAATTTCTTTATTCTTTCTGCCTGTGTTAATTTAACAGTTGGGAGCACCAACATCACAAGATATAATTTGGAGTATATTCCTTAAAACGAGGCAGGTAATATCCAAACTCATACTTTCTTTCTACGCTTTGCTCTTTCAATGCTCTCCACGCTGACTATTGCTGTCACCCTGCTGATAGTCTGTGGTACCTGTACATTCATCCATCCTTTCAGCAATTTCCATTGGATCACCTGCCTGGTATTTTTTGTTTCTGCAGAGTTAACCTGCCCACATGCCCGAGGTGCAAGGCTGCCCTGACACAGCTGCCCAGCACAGCTACCCATCCTCACTGTGCTCACACCCCCGGGGGTTGCTGTGCTCCTGCCCTGCTGCCACACATCTGGATCTTGTCCACGTCAGCTACACAGGAACCCTTCAATCATGCAAGAAATCTGGAAAGGATAAGCACATCTTGTACTTTTCTTTCTCCTTTTTTATTTTTTTCCTGTGTCAGCAATGCATATTGGAAAACACAAGTAAAGCAATCTGGTTTTACTTCACATGATGACTTTGGAGCCTTACTTTAAGGAATGAGTCTTTAAACATTTCATAGGACAGGAGTGTTAATCTTAAAGCTAACACTGCAGGTAAGTTTATAAAGAGCATGCAAAGGCTTTGCTGCCAAGAATCCCTGAAAAAAAAAATGGTAATTCTCTGGTGCATGAAGTGAACTGCTACTATTAGAGCTCACAGGTGCACAAACTACATAGAAAATGAAGGTTTGCTTTTATTAAAGACTTATTTATAAATATAACTCAGTAATTAACAATATAGGTCTGCTAACAGATGTGGAAGTCTCTGTGCTCACATACTCTGTGTTCAGGGAACTGAACAGATTGTAGAACTGGACCTTCTCCAACCTATTCTTCATGTTCAAGTGTACATTCAAATCCTGACCTGCTTTCCTGCTCAGGTGTTACACAGCTAACAGTACAGAAATGGCATGTCCTCCTTCAACCAGTGATCACTTTGGCCAGCCAGGAGACCTCCAAGAGGCGCTGGTGAGCTCTGACTAGAGCTCTCCAGCACCGAACGGAGACCCAGGAGGGAAGTGCAAAGGAAGAGTGACAGTCTGTGCAGCAGATGGGTTCCCACCCAATTTCTTCCTGGTATGAAGCTAAGAGTTGCTCTTCATGAAATAAAATTGCACCCCCCCTGCTTGATGCTGGACTTGGAATCAAGAGTGCTAAGTGTCCTGTCAGCCTCTACATGGCACAGACACCATCACCTCTTTTTGTTTATGATCAATCACTGCACTGAGAACGCACTCAAGCCCACAGCTCTTTGTGCTACCTGTTTTATGTGGAAGGCAGAGAGCTTGTCCCTTCCAGCTGCTTTTCAAAGTCCTTCCTCACAAAGCAAGGAAATCAGAAGGAAATGAATCAATGTTCCCTGCACTCAACCACAGTAAGGCAAAAAAAAAAAAATCAATACAGCAAAAATTAATCCACACCACTTTCTAGAGCTCTATTTGAATTACAACATTTATGGGTTTTTTAACTCAATGGCAGAAAATGAAAGTAGAGTCATCCTGCCACATCTGGATTTGTTGGTGCCCTTGCAGCAGGCAGTGTTAAGACCCAGCAACCTCCACCACAATTACATTTAATTTGTTGTATTTTGATAGTGAAATACAGGGGCTTGGAGACAAACTGGCAAGACATAGTATGACCTAGTTTTTATCCATCTTCTTGCAGAAAATCTTGCCTTGCAACCAAAGCCTTGAGGTCTGCTTTGTGTGTCCACCACGATTAATATAAATGTGCACCTACAGCTTTGTCAAACCTTTTTTTATTACAGCGGTTGGATGTCTGTCCATCCTGCTGGTAGTGGTGGCACTCCCTGTGCAATAGCAAACTTACAGTGAACAAGCTCATGTTCTTGGCCTACCTATCACCCAGGTGTGAGGGGATGCTGAAACACCCATCCAGCTCTTTCTGAATTGCCTTCGTAAACACTAATCTAGGCTCCTCCTCAGAAATCCTACCTAGTTACCAAAAGTGAAACAGATGGTGCTTACAGTCAGGTCTGGCAGATCTTCCCTGGACCTCCTCCCTTCTCACCTCATTCTCCTCATTAGATCTGTGCTGTCAAGACAGAACTCCAAAATCTGGGAAATTATAACCCTGCTGTTCCATACATTTTTAAAAAACCCAAAAAACAAATTGCAGCAAAAATGCAAAGTGCTAGCTTTGAGTACAGAGACCCAAAGAAGCTGACGTTTCTAATTTCTTAGGAATGCCTTTAATAAAGTTTTGACCCAGGGATGCCAGCATTGCTGCCACTTTTGGAACTCTGTCAGTCATTTATTTGCAAACAAGTCTGGACTGGGTTTAGACTTGCCCTACCACTCCTTGCACTATGGCCCTGCTTTGTGCACTGCAGAGGAAAATCACTGTGCCATGAAGCCTTTGTGGGCAGACTGAGCAGAAGAAAACCAGCAGGACCTCTGGGCAAACAGGAACACAATGCCCTGTTGAGGGGTGGGGAAGTGTCACTTACAGGGAAAAGGTGCCTTTTGACGTCTTACCTGAAAATCCTAAAAAAAATAAAAATAGCCTGAAGCCTAAAAAATTCAAGATACATGTATCAAACACTTTATCAGAACCAAAACCTGGAAGAGAAATGGGACAGCCACTACACGCTGAGAAGACAATTTAGCAGGTACAGAAGTCAGTTGCCTACACTGGCAGACCCTTGACTACAGGCATAGGTGAATTATAGTCTTTAAGCCCTCATCTTTTCAAAGGTGCTCTTTAGAGGGTTATATGTGTTCAGCAGAGAGACAATGTTTTTCCTCCTCCTCGAGCAGCACAAACCACCATCTTCCTCACAAGTAAATATTTTATGTAGTTTTCTTTTTCCCTAAAGCACTTTCTCTTGTAACTGTATCTTTATGCTAGATAATCTCAGATTTAAGCTGTTCTGTGTCTACATCTAAATCCCAACACAACCCACAGTGGTGTAAGGCAGGCTGCCATATTACTAAATAACACCTGAAAGGGTTACAATTAATCTCTTAATTCCCATCATAATCATTCCCTGTGCCATCCACCATCTGCTCTTCCACCTTCAGTTTATGCTGAGCATCACATGCCTTTGGGAAATGCTAACAAAAAACGGTCTTTAATCAAAGATACCCCACGGATCAAGAGATCAGTTCTCAAAGGGCATGTATTGTTTAAGAAAACCCAGCAGTAATTTGAAAGAAGGAACTGCTTTTGTAATGCAGTTTCTGGTTTCTTACAAAACATAAATGTATTCTCTGAGCGTTCACAAAGGCAGCTGCAAAACATGTTACAAAATGTTTGTAACTTGAAGTATGTATGGGTAAAGCTTAACTGTATTCTTAGGACATGAAGAAAAGCTTGCATTATTTCAGGTGTTCAATGTATCTCCTCTGTTCAGCCAGTTTGCTTGTTGTGCACCAGATACGACTTCAGTACAAACAAAGTTGTGGTATACATTAAAACCTTCTTAACAATCAAACTGGTCTAAAAGTACTAAAAGCTTGTTTTCCTAAGCTTAACAAGTCAAGAACATCTCGTTTGGACTTGTTCATTTTCGAAGATGAAGACAGACTGGGGATATACTTCCTTGCAGGTCAAGGCAAACACATAGAAGGAAAAAGAACTATTTAACTTACGGATTAAATAAATGGCTATAAGTCAGGTGTGAGCACATTTAGGATGTAAATTATAACTCTTAGAGCTATCACGTTCTGGAACAACCTTACAATCACCACAGCACAGGAAAAAGAGACCAGCCTCCACAAAAAAAGGATTTATGTGATCCAGTATTGCAGACATGGTGTCCCTGAGAGGACCCTCCAGCTCTGCACTCCTCCCAGCGGTTTCTCTGAGGTCTCTGTTTTCAACAGGCTTTTGCATGATACCCATGCCCTTGGCCCTCTGCTGAATTCCCTCCTCTCCTGCAAAGACTTGAGGCGCTGCTGTGAGCAGAGCTGCCTGTTGGCCAGTGCAGTAACACGGGGTGATCATGACAACACGCAATCAGCATTAAGGCAGGATTAGTTTCTCAGGTGGGTGGCAAAGCTTCAAAGAGACAGCAAGGCCTGTCCCCCTTGTCTGAGGGTGACCTAAGGGCTACTGTTGCCTCCCAACACTCAAGGGCAGTGGTCAGGAACCACAGAGGTCTACACAGCCTGCTGGCACAGCCCTGCCTCTGGCTCAGGGAATCAGCCGTTCCATGGAGCTGGACGAAGACCCGGGGCTCACTGATCAGCTATTCAAGCTATGAGGAGCCTCCCGGGAACCTGCTTCTGAAGCAAATAGCTGAAGTGAGGTGTGGCCTGGCCTCACCCCTGCTCAATCACTGCGTGGCCACATTTCGGTGTCGAGGTTGTCCCTGTTCAATACCTTGGCAGGGCAGGGAGTGACAGACCAAGAATCATACCAGACCTTCTACTGGTTGACAGATTAAATGTATCCTCAGTCTTAGTCAACAAAAAGACAGTAGAGAAAAAAAAGCATACCTGCAGCACTGACTACACATTAACACAGTTCTGAGAGCAAATCTCAGAGCCTGGAGTCTACTCACTCCAGACTGCTGCTTATCCAGAGATTATTCCAGATACAACAGAACAGCTCGAGTGATTTATGCTGTTCCACCTAATTAAGCAACAAACAAAAGCAGAAAAGGTCTGTCTTTCCAGATTGAAAGCAATGCATTTAATTCTGTAGAAATGAAAGCTGATATTGTTTTAACTTTGGCAGATGCTCTGTGGAAATTGCTAGCAATTAAATGTGTTGCATTCGCTGTTGTAAAATTTTCAAACTGCTTGTTTTGATTTGGCTTTGACTAGCTCTCTATTGAGAAATTTTGGTTTTAGTTATTTCAGAGTTTACACATCATCTATCAAGAGTGTGAAAACACATTTCTATTGATGGTACAACGGTTGGTTATAAAATAGAGCAAACTCTTCCACAACTACTACTACTTTGTTTCACAGCAACAATGTAGCATATGACTGAATACCCAGCCGACCTCCAGAATGCCATTTTTACATTTTAATTTGCAATGGGAACAATTAAAGTAAAACTTTAGGGTTCCTCTGTGGACTTTACAAGCCCAGGTTGAAGGATTTGTAACCCTTGTTTGAGCACACTCGCTGCCACAGCTCTTCTACTCTCTGGTGTTGGATGGGAACAGCCCAGTCACCTCTGCCTGCCCCACCTCAGCTCTGCTCTACCCTGTGGCTCCACCTTGGCCAGGCTGGGGGCCCGTGGAGTGCTGGGTCCCTGCAGAGCCACATTTCACACCAGTCTCGGTGCCTGCTAAAGGCACATCAAGCCCTCTGGCATGTGACAGATGGGCAGGCTCAGCCAGCTCCCCACGGCTCCACATCAGACTCTTCTCCCAGACTTTGGGTTGGTTTTGCATTTCAACTAAGCAGCTGGTTTGTTGTTTCTGTGGACTGAGCAGTGCCAGCCCTAGAGAGCAGGTGAGTCAGGAGAGACCACTATCTGCACGTGCAGCTCAGCAGAGACATCCATAGGCTTTGGAAGGCTGCTTTCTGTATGGAAGAAGACCAGAATTTTGGTGTATTTCAGGACACTTAACACCTGCATCAAACACCTGAGGGAGTGTTCATACTGCCCACCTTGGCTGTTTATGGCCTGTGCAGTTCCAAACACAGTGTAGCGTTTAAGAATCAGTGCAGTAAAGCATAAATATATATCCTATAGCCATCTCTAAGGGGTATTTGAGTCAGGCCACTTTCTGCCCCACCTACAGACTCCTGTGAAGATCTCTTCACAGCCAGAGGGTTGTATTTTAAGGTCACACCCAAATTATGAGGCCTCACCCGGCATGCACATACCATCATTAAACCTGCCCATGAAACTTCATCGGCAAAATAAAAAGGCGTAATTACATTTTCCCCATTCAGTGAAGAAATAATAATTCCTTTGATGGATGAATTCAGGACATCAGGCTTTCTCTTGAATCCCACCCAGCAAGATTTATTTTCTAAGAATTAAGATGTTTATCTTCCTAATGAAGTCATGAGCATCACCTGACATTGATATATTTTACAAAATTATCTTCTCTTTAAAATGGCAAAGCTTTCAACAAAAACAGCGAAGACTGAAACCCCACTGCAAAGATCACTGGTTTGCTTTGAGGATCCAAAAACCAAACAAACCTTAACAAACAGCTCCATGAATGGAATTCCTTAGTGTTGTGCTTATGCTTCCCCTGCATTCCCTCTGAGACCAGTGTGATTTCAATAAAAGCTGTGCATTCCTTTCTACTTTCAAATTTGGCTGTGCTGAAGTATCGCATGGATTTTACATAAAATGTTTGCTTCATTTCAGAGTAAATCTCTTTCTTATTGGTTCCTGTGCAACACAGCGCCTCATTCTGCTGGGTCTTCTTCCAACAGGAACATGGAGGAGGACCTGGCAACTACATCTGCCAGCTAGCAATATAAAAGATCTTGTCCCCAGAGACCTATTTATCTCTTTAATTAAACACATTCTTGTACTGATTTATGTGGTGGTGTCGTGTCTTACATGATGCTCAAGACACAAATAGAACATGAAGTGCCAGTGGAAAACCAAAATATACTCAGGCCACTGAGGTGAAAAGGGAAGAGTCTCCTTGTGCTGCCATCTATCTAATTTTTAAATGGACAGGAAAACAGCATCATGAAAGGAGACAGACTACAACAACATACTTAGCAAAAGTGGAGGAAAGTCTTGCTTCTCTAAATATCCACATGAGACTAATGAGTACAACATTCTTCTTCTAATCAGTGCAGGAATGTCAAACGCAAGATGGGAAACAACCTTGAGACAAACAAGACAACAAATTAAAGAGAAAGACACAAGGCAACTGTGGAGCAAGAGATGCTAATAAAGCAAGAGGGGTCGAGTGCATTAACTGAAAGTGGGTATAAGATGGAGATCTTAATTTCTTCAAGCATTGTTGGCCAGAAACAATAACTACAGCACCTAAGAACTGAGGCAGAATCCTTGTCTAAGAGAATGATGTTGCAGCAGCCTTCAGCCTTGACCTGCTCAGTCTGTTGAACAACTTCCTTTATGAGCAAGGTTTTAAATCTGTGTAAGCAAATAGAATTCACTGTTTTTCCTCGCTGGCAGATCCACAGCATAATCAACACTGTTTGTGTGCCTACGATAGAAGTCTTTCCAAACCACAAATAAAGAATACAACACCAGTAGTGTCTTGTCTACTGATTGTAAGTTGTTTTTATTTTGAATTATATTAACAGACCATTTTCCTTCCCCAGTGAGTATACTAACAAGAAACTGATCACCTCCTAACAGTTTTCATGGTATTGCTCCATTTCATCTCAGTTAGCGTTGATGGCTATTGGCAGAGTAATTCCTGGATTCCCAGCTGGGCAGACAGCTGACCTGGTAACATCCATGTCAGCCACACAGCTGGCACGATACAATCTGTACACATCTTTATTCAGCATAAAGGATGAGTCTTCCCTCAGGTATCCCAACAGTGTTTCCTAACTAAACTCTACAAGCTCACAAAGGGATTTAGAGGACGGCAAGAGTTCTTTCTTTCAATGTCTTTGAAACAAAGGTCAGGTCCTTACATCTTATGCTGAATAAACTCATATCAGCTTCTGGTGATGATGTTTTCCCTATACCTTTGTTTCCACTCCCACTCCGATGTCACCAGCTGTGGTAAGTACCCGTACTCCAGCTGCATTCCCTAGGATGGTATTTGTCACACACTCACAAAAAAATAGCAGGACTCTCCAGCAGACTGCAGTTCATGTTTCTTCCCTCGGTGAAACTCATGCCCAATAGTCCCCTACCATTTGTGTGGGTTCCTGCCTGCCCACATCTGCAGCCACCTGGCATCTCAGCCCTGGCAGTCCAGCCACACAGCTCCTTCCTGAGCTACCTTACCCTGCCTGGACAGCAAAGCCTTCAAAATCAACATCCTGCAGCAGGTCTGAATGGAGGAGTCATTACAGACTACTTTTATTTGACAGAAAAAAAAAATCTGCTCAGGCAGGCAAGAAGGCTGTAGTTAACACACTAGCACTGTACAGTCTGAAAGTAACTGAAGAGAAAGTTCTACTTTTTCTCTTCCTGATGGAGATTAGCCAACCATAGCTGTTTATTTTCAAAGTTCCTAAAGAAAACTCAAAAAAAATCCAGCGTATATTTTAGAGCTACTCAGTGGGTTTCTTCACAGCCCTGTATCACGTCAGAAGATACTTCTAAGATGTTCAACTACAATAATTACTGATCATTTACATACTATTCCCAGGTGCTGGGAAAAAAAACGGATCTTCCTGCACCATGCGAACAAAGTACTTCTGCCAAGAAATTAACAGAGAGACTGAGCTGCAGGTTTCTTAGTGGCAGATTCTTTGAGTAGGAGCAAGCCCTGTCTGCTGAGGAAGGGCCAGCAGTACTCTATTCTTCCTAGAAATGTCCAAACAAGGAGCTGACCTCTCAAATTCAATACTCAATATTGCAGGCAATCCATGTCACCGAGAGCTGCCTGTCTGGTATCAGGCACACAACCTTTCCAGTATAAGTGGGACATTACATATAGATAAAAACCACCAGCGAGTGAAACTGCAGCTTGACTCAAGCGGAAAAACGTTTAACGCTGGCAAAAACTTCATAAAAATCTGCGCTGAATTACATCTAAGTGTATTTTCCTTCCACTGGGGGGACAGGAGGGGGCAGCTGCCAAAGAGCAGCCACACGTTACTGCAGCACACGCGAACTCCGCCAAGAGTTCATTACAGAAGAGAACAGAAAGCAAAGCAACCATCCCGCGGAGAGCGCGAACTTTCCGCCGGCTTGGCCCGTCTCGGAGTGCTGGCGAGGAGCCCCTCGGCCCGGCCCGCTCCCCTCCCCGACGGCCGCAGCCCCCGGGGCGAGGCAGCGAGGCCGGGGCTCCGCGACAGCGGGGCCGCTCTCCCCGCCCGGGCCAGCCACGGCGCGGCACCGAAATAAAATGCGTTTCGCAGTAAACAAACCCGTGATTTTTATTTTTTTCTTTTTTTTCCCCCTTTTTCTGCGGCTTCTTCCTCCCCGCTCCCCCCCGGCGCGCCCCGCTCCCCCCGCATCCCCGCGGTACTCACGGGCGCGGGCCGGGGCAGCTCTCCGCGGGCTGCGACCGTCTGGCGGCGGTGCCTCCGCCCGCCCTCCCTGCGGGAATGATGTCAGCGGCGGCTGGGTGTGGAGCCGGAGCGGCTTTCAAAAGTGCCCCCCGGCCGCTGGCGGCGGGAGAAGGGGTGTGAGCGTGTGTGTGGCTGAGAGAGTGCGCGGGGACGGAGGGAGGGACGGAGGGAGGGAGGACGGGGAGCGCACGGGAGGAACTTTTCCCCGCCCGTTCCCACTCGGCGGCGGGCGGGCATCCAGCCGCGCCGCCGCCCGGCCCTCCCCGTGGGCGCTCGGCCGGCCGTACCCCGCGGCCGGTCCCGGTCTCGGTCCCGGTCCCAGCAGCGCTACCCCCGCCCCTCCCCCGGGTCGCGGCGCCTGGACGGGGCGCACGGGATGCCACCAGGCGGGCGCTTGTCCCTGTCCCCGGGCCTGGGCGGCGCTGAGCGTCCCGCAGGAGTGACTCGGTACTCCCGAGCACCGAGCGCGGAGCGCGGCGCGGGATCGTCCCGCGGGGAGCCGCGCACGGCGAGGGGCGGCGGTGCCTCCCGGGCGTGGGACTGGCGGGACGGGCGGTGGCAGCGGGGCGAGGGCTTTCCCGGGAAGGACGGGGCGATGCCCAGGGCGGAGCCCCCTCACGGGAGCGCTGAGGGGGAAGGAGCCGCGTCTCCCAAAGCGGCCGGGGGGGACTTGCCGGGACTGGCAGGGATCCCGTTCCGGGGAGGGGGCGCGAAGGCTCCACTTCGAGCCGGCCGAGCTCCGGCCGCTCCTGCCGGGGCCTCCCGTCACCCATCAGCGCCGGGAGGGCGCCCCTTCCCTCGGCTGTGAGCGGATGCCTCGCTGAGGGACGCGCCCGGGGCCGCCCCGAGCGGCAGCGAGTGCCGTGTTGGGGCAGAGCCGCCCTGGCCCGGAGCCCGGCACGCCAGGCTCCCATCGCTGGTCTGGGCTTGTTCGTCACGGAGGAAAAAGCGCGCGTGTGTGTGTGTAGAGCTGAGGAAATCTGCGCTCATAAAGCCATGCCCGAGCAGCAGGTGAGAGCGGGGTCACTGCCCGCGCCTCTCAAACTCCTGTCTCCTGGAGGGGCTCGCTGACCATCATCACCTCTGGCAAACACTGCATTTCCAGCTTCGTTTTCACAAAATATGTGATAAAGGAGATGATATCATTCAGCGAGGTGATGATATTTACTTTGAGTCTCAAGCAGGATGAAGACCATAATTCGGCTTTTTGGCTGCTTTGCAGGTTTTAGTGTTGGTGCAGCCTCTTTGCTTGCTCCGAGGGCTGAAAGGTCTCACCCGCCCTTACCACAGTGTAACGCTGGCGAGGAAATCTGGCTATTCCAGTGTGGCTGTCAAGCTGTCTGCCTTATGTTTGTTTTCTTTTATGTCTTATCTCTTTTTCTTACAGTTCTGCACAAATTGCTGTCAACATTTGCCTTGGATGTTGACTAAAAATCAAGTAGACCATGACTCTTTGGGTTCAGACCCTATGGGCAAGTTTATGAGCAGTGTTTCCCAATCCCAGGGATTACCTGTCCAGTAAGAACTGTAGTGAATTCCAGCAACACCATCCCTATTCCTAAAGTCATCACACAAATAGCAACTATTATGCTGAGCAAAAACAGTGTGTTGGTTATTATTCAAAAACTAGCATAATGACCTTACTTCACTTCACCCTCACCCCTTCTGAAGTGCAACATTAGTGCTCATGTACAACTGTTGGGAATTTCGTGTCTTGCTAAAAAACCAACATTATAGGAACACTGAAAGCATTGCCTTGTCAGTCTTAGCACCACGAACTCCATCAAACACTACAAGCAATTCAGCTGGGGTGAATGGCATTTGGTGGCATGGTAATCCCCTAGGGAGTCTTTTTCACTCTGATAATCAGTTACAATTACCAAACACCAAACACCAAACACATCTTGTGTTCACAAATCACTTTGGAATTATACACAAGAATACCCAGTGCCATAAACAGTCCCCACTGTTCAATAAAATTTAGGTTTCTATATGCTCATGTATTCCAAGTTTCTGGGTAGGAGGGACTGGCATTTAAACTGGTGGCTGCTTCTTCCTTTGTACAACACATATTTTCTGGTAATTGCCCTGTGGTTAGACTGGAATGGGAGTTCAAATTGGCCCTTGGGAGATGCTCATTGCTCTGGGGCTGAAGAAGCAGAGGCAAGAAGCTTGGGAGTATCGGTGGAGGAGACAGCCCTGCCTCTCAGTTCCCAGGGATTTGAGGAAAGAAAGTGATCCCTCAGGCTGAGCCAAACACTCTAAGCATGAGCAGCCTGACTTCCACTGAGCTGAAGCACTAGAGCTGAACTCATTTAAAACATTTCCCTCGCACAGAGCTCCGTTTGCCAGTGGAATATGAAAACAACACTTGATTCTTAAGACAAAGATATTGTTTCTTATAACCTAAGGTACTACAAAGAGGTTAATTGACCATTCTCCTTCATCACACTACATTCAAGGCACTGCTTACTAAAAAGTACATCATATTGTCCCTATAAGAAAACATTTAGCATTAGTCTCCCTTCTTCTCCCTCAGTGTCTCTAAGTTGTGTTTTTAATTGGTGGATAGTTGCCATCCATATTTTACCTTAGCTAGAAGCTAAGAATAAATATTTTTATAGCAATGTCAACACACTGCCAGACTTTTCCTGGAAACAAATTATCCAGGTTCTGCTTTTCAGGCTTGCGTTGGACTAATGTGCTTTGAGTGAATTTTATGTTTCCTTTAATGCAATGCTAAGTATCTGGAAGAGGTGTTGACCTTTCTCCTGCCTTTCCCTTCCCTCATTTGCATGAGGGATGATAGTGGGAAGGAAAAGGGGGCATATCCAAGTACCCCCTTCTACCTTGCTAAGCCTGCCTTGAGAGAGAGAAGCTATTTGAAAGCAAAGTCACTGGCAGCAGAATTCATAGTGGGCAAACACAAGACAAGTGTTCCATGCCAGTTCTTCCTGCTTGTCTTGCTGTGCCCTAGACAGTACCTTTGAAAGCAGACAGAATTCATAAGTGAACAGATGTATCTCTCCTGCTTCCCACTACCAGCTGTCATGCAGTGGACACAATTTGCCTGTGTATTTAATATAAGCCTTTTTTTTCCAGGAGTTATAATTCCCTTTTATACATGAGGAGCTTTCAGAGCAAGGTCTGAAAGTGCAGGCTGTTACCATCATGACAAGAGAGTCTGTAAATGGAAATACGGGCTCAGATGCTGATCCTACTGGCATGTGTTATGCATTGAATGGTGAAAGTTCAATGTGAAACAGCTTACAGACAATTTGCAGACGTGTTAAATGGGACAGAGATAGAAGTGTTGGTCTCATTAATTTGTAATTAAGCTTTTTTTTTTTTTCTTTACATGCAGTGATTACGTAGCTCCAGTTTATGCTTTATCATGTATCTGTCAAAATGATAAACAAGTTCAGTATTTTTGTAGCTAGGAGGGATCAGGGCATGCACTATGCAATAAGAGTTTGCAAGTAAAAATAGACTAACAAGATATTTGGATTTATCTGAACAGGAATATGAGTAAACTGGGAAGAAAGGAACGTCATAATTGCCAGTGACTCCAAGGAAGAGAAGCCTTCGGACTGAGGGAGCTGCTGATCAGTAGGGTAATTGAATAATCACCTGTCCAAATGTTAAGTGGCTTCTGATAAAAATATCTCTGCCTAGATAGGCTGTAATCTGACCTCTCTTCAAGTGGAAATACTATGCCAAAACTCCTAATAAGAGGAATATAAGGTACCGTGTTCTGTAGGTATCCTTGTAATACCAACCTGTTAGTTCGTTGCAATAAAGGCCAATGTACCAATGAAAGACTTGTAGCACAGTGACAAAACTGACACTGTGTTTTTCTTCAAGAATGTGTGTAAGAATCCTCCATATTATTGATTCAGAGCATACAACACTACCAGACCCTTTCCATGCTTACTTTTCAAAAAGAAGTTATATTTACTGCCAATATTGAGCTGTGAAGACATAAGTAATGTGAAAGGTAAGGGGTTTTATCAATGAAACTGCGTTCAAATGTAGGCTTTTGTATGGCTCTGCTGCCATTTTTATCATTGAATAAACTGTTCTTAATCTGCTGGGAAGAGATCTATGGATGGATGGATGTGTTCTGTAAGCAAGGCTGAAAGTCGAACCCTTGATTTTGCTCATTGCCACTGATCAGGAAAGGAGCTTGACAAGCTGAAAGCCCCAAAACTATGTATTTATGGGGAAAAAAACTCAAAAAGCACACCAGGACTATTTGCAGGCACAAATGTTTTCAATCTGAGAATCTGAACAAGGGTACAGAAGCCTTAATTTAGCATTCAGACAAGAAGCTGAAGACTCTTAACTTGTATAAGGCCTTTCATACATAAGGTATCATTACTAAAATAAATGGGACTTAAATCCTGCAGTTTTCCATTGTAATAAAACACTACTGTCATTTTCCTTTTAAAATAGCTTGTCTTTTTCATAAGTTAATGGAAAAGTTTCCTTAAAATTTAAGGGCTGTGTGAAAGGACAAATAATATGCTTTCCATTATACGTATGAACAAAATTATGTATCTTTTTTCATTTTCACCCATTAGTGGTTGGGTTTTTTTCTTGTGGTGTTTTGAGGGTTTTCTTAAGTGTTTGCATATACAGAATGATAGAAGAGTCTAGGCTGGCAGATACCTCTGGAGATCACTTGGTGTTGAAATCAGGGCCTTAGATTAGGTTGTTGAATAGCCTGTCTAACCGAGTCTTGAGTATTGAATAGATTCCACCACTTCTTTGGGTAACCTCACAGTTGTTTCTCAATCAGTGAAGATTTTTTTTATATATCCAGACAGAATTTCCCATGAAGCAACTTATTTCTGTCACTTCTTGTCTTGTCACCGTGCATCCTTGTGAAGGGAGTGCCTCTGTCTTCTCTGGAAATATCTTTTACATGTTAAGAGACCAGGATTAGATCGTCCCTGAAACATCTCTTCCCTAGGCTGAACAAACAAATACAGAGAGACAGAATATCATTCAATTTACCATTACTGTGTATTACATCTCTTGGAGCAAATTCACACTCTGCTAGTGCTCAAAATCCAGATGAATGTGATTTCTTCCCCCCTGTGGATGTTAGGAAGTGTGCTGTAGAATGATTCCACCACTGGACAGCTCTGTGAGGGGAGGAATGTAAAAGTAAATGAGAAGTAAAGAGTGAAATGGACTTTTCCATGGTTTTTTAAAAGTCCATCCAGAGGAGCTGCCATGCCATAATTTCATTAGTCACCTTAAAAAACACTGAGGCACATCAAGGTTCTCACAGCTTTGTTCCCCTTCTCCTTCCCCTCAGCAGGGATCAGAGGGCTCTTTGCTTTCATCCCTGAGAGCCCTGCTGTGCTTAGAGAAAGTGTCTCAGATCTCTCCAAACCTTAGTGTGTCCTTGGTAAACAACCTCACTCACATGCCCCTTCCCACTCCAGCCCTGGGAACGTTTCCTCCTCCCCCTCAAAGAAACATTAGGTTAAGCAAGAGCAGGAGCTTCCCAACAATCCTTAACTCCTTTAGAGCTGCAGTCCTTTTTTAGGCTTGCTGAGCCTAGAACCAGGAGCTTGGAACGAGTTCTGACAAACTTAGGAAATCTTGAAGACATTTCCTTTTTCTCCTTCCCTGCTTCCATCTCAGTCAGTGTTCTTCTTTACTGCCCCTTGCAAAAGTCCAAAAACATCCTGAAAATTAATGTCTTTAGGTGGCTGTGCTGAAACAACTGAAAGACTTGGGCATAAACAGCACAACGTGTCAGGGAGCCACGTTCCATGGTTTATACAGCAAACACACATAGGATATGTTATTTCAAATTTTTGTTTACCATGCTGGTCTGCAGGACCTGCAAATCTTCGTGTTCTCTTGGGAAATGGTCTTTTTATATTAATATTGTAATTACTTTATGAAAATCAATAAAATTTTCTGTCAAAAACTAGCCAAGGCAAACTGTACTGCTGCCCCTGGAGATGTTATTACTGGATCAGACAAAGCTGTTTGTCAGTGCAGCAATCACATTACGAGAACTTTTTAAAAGCAGTATTTCAGGAAATGGTTATGGGTAAGAGTAGCAAAAGCACTGAGTCCAGGGGCCTTTAAATCAGAGGGTATTTTGATACTGTTGGTTAGTGGGTCACATCTCTTTAGCCCATTTACAGAGTTTTTCTATTTAGTCAAAACTTTACCAGACAATGGCAAATTAAAAATTAGCTCCGTAACTGGATCTAGCTATTAAAATTCTTTAACATTAGGGTTTAACAATCCTAGCTTTGTTTGGAAAAGAAAAGGAAATAAACTGGCAAGAACTAAAGGCAAGCTGCAACAAAAAAAAAATATTGTGGAGCCTCTGAAGTACAGCACAATATGTCAAGGGCTTTATACATTCCAAATAAACCTGTGCATTGCTTATCGTCACACCAAAACAGTTAAAATAGCAGCCCAACCTTCCAAACATGCAGCTTTGCAGATCAAATACAGGAGAAAAGAACTTCTAACCTGAGATATGAATACAGGAGACTAAACTGTTACTATTAAAGAGGGGCAGTAAGGACTTGGCCACAGAAAACTTGCCATTGTTTGGAGCCTGCAGGAGTGAGGGGTTGTGTTCAGGACTAGGATTTCATTGCACAAACAAAATCCAAAAGAAGGTCAAAGTGCCCTCCAGGAAGACACTACTTTGAAAAGTAGCCACTTGAACTGCTTAGAGGAAGGGTATATTTTATCACTTTAGTTACTGACCTGGTCATCCAATAAGCAATCTTTAATCACTCACAAATCATTTAGAGTTAATTAGAAAATATGGCATTTGCTTCTCCAAGAGAACTACTCAGTCTCAGTACCCTCCAAATAACATCAAATATTTAGAACGTAAGGAATTAATACATTTTCATCTTATCTGGAAAATAAGCTCCTTAGCATTTGTGTTTCATATTAGTGTCCAAACACACAAGAAGAGTTACCCACTGCAGCCAGAGGTGAGTGACAAGCAGCTCCACCAGTGAGGACCCTAAATTTCTGTATGAATCTGATCTGCAAAGCACACATGTAAATAAACATGGGACTCCAACCCATCTGTATGTAGGATGGTTCTCATGAGGACTACAAAGGTTCTTATCCTGTACATCATTTGGAAATCCATCTGTGTTCATTCTGTCTCCATGCATGTGTTAGCTCCTGCTAAGGCTGTCTATTAGAAAAACACAATATTGTTACTCCTGGTGAATTCTTGTGTAAGTTTAAGCATTTCAATGGTCACTTAACTAAATCCCACAGGAAAGCAATACAAAAAAAGGAGAAAGCACTTGCTGAAGTCAGTGGAATATGCATAACTCTTCATGAGAGCATTGGGGTGCTGTATGAGACGTGGACATGGCATTGAACCAGGTCCTGCCTGCAGATATGCATTTTTTAATCTCATTGACTTAAGAGGATGTTGCCACAGGCAAGATCTGGACCTGTGTGCTCTTAAACTGTTTTCTTTTTAAATTGTTTTCATAGTGATTGCAAATATTAATACTAAATGGGCACAGCATGATCTGTATCATTCATAAGAGCTAAGATTTTAGTGCATTACAATTTTAATAAAAAACATAAATTTGAAGTATTAGTGATTCGTACAAATTTTACATTTTAGCTCCTACTATGTAAACAGTGCATAAAGGTATCAGGAAACAGCAGTGTGTTGTAATTCTTGCAACATTGTTAGGAATCTCAAGGCATTTAGTGTTTTCTCAAAGACAGAGAAATATGAGAAAGCCTTTTACCCTCATATTTAAAAAAAAAAAAAAAAAGGAAATATATTTGTCATCTAACAGAAGCTCAAAGTTAATTTTTTGGAACCTATAATTTCTTAAGCTTATAATAAAATGTGTTGTGGCCTGACACGTTGTTTTTGAATGCAAGTACTTGGCAATACTAAAAATAATTCCACAAAGCAGGTGAAGCTGTATATGTTCTGCATATGTATTCTGGTTTCAACTAAACTTTGGGAAGGAAACAAGCAGGAGGGCAATGCAGCAGACTGTAAAATCAGGTTGGTATAAAGGGAATGAACAAGAGACACTGGTTAGTTTGAACAAATGGACTGTTCATGACTGGTAGATTTGCAGCTGAGCAGGAAAATACTGACAAGAGAGGTGGGTCAGTGTGTCCTGGGCTTGCAGACCTGGGTGTGTGCAGCCCTACTCCCTTTTCCCTCTGACCCATTTCCTGCTTCCACAGGAAGGAAGCACATACAAGGCCGGCAAAAGGAAATCTAAGTGTGCTCCTCCAGGCTGGCCAGTTGTCCAGAACTGCCATCTGCTCTTCATTAGAGCAGGGAATTAGCTGGGCAGTTTGAACAGCATCACTGGGAGTGATCTGGACAGAGTCAGGAGTTAGATCAAGAAGCAGGACTTTGTTAAAGGCAGGAGCAGCATTATCAGTTTTAAGTAAAAAATATTAAAGCTGTGGTTTCTATTTTTAACGTATAAGAGAGAGTATCATTAGGATGATCAGGAAGTGAGATGAGGCAGAGTATGGAATCTGGCCAAATGAATTTTAGATAGTTGAAGTGGCATCGAGTACTCTCCTATGAAAGCTGGGGAGAGCAACAGTTATAAGGGCATAATCTCAACAGTTTCTTCATTCCTCAGATGAATTGTAGGTTATAAAAAACCTAAATTATCATATTATCAATATGTGGAGCATAATCTCATGCTGATGGGAACTGAATTCTTCTCTGGAAACAAGTGCTCTTCTGGGAAATTTGTCCTGCAACCATGACAAATTAACTTCTTTCCTCACTCTTCCACAACCTTGTAGGACTGCTCTAGTCTCAGTGCAGTGCTGCTTTGCTGAAGGTGATGGAAGGTAAAGGTCTTGTCCTTAGCAGCCTTTTATGTAGTCAGCAGATCAAACCCCCCTTTAAGTTGTTTTGGAAATATGGACCTGACAACACTTTGTAGGTGCAAATGGTTGTGGGTTTGGTGGGATTTAGCAACATTCATCAGCACTGAAATTGCTTGAGTTCAAAAGCTGTACGGGATTTCTGAATTGTTCCTGAAAGAATATGTGAAGTCTGTTGAGATGAGTCATTTATCCAGCGTGCTCTCATCTGAATTTCCCCATTAGTCTCATCCACTGATGTTATTTGTCTTAGGTTTCTTCTTTCAGCTCAGGATGGTATTGCAGAAGCTCCTGGGAAGCTTCTTACCACATCTTAGGAAACATTGCATTGACTCTTGAGTTTGCAGACTTCTTTTTCTAGGTGTACTTTTCTGTTTTGACAGGTTTTGTCTGGTTTGAACACAGTATGAATTGAATGGAGACTGGATTTTTATGTGCTAGTTCCTCCTGGTGGGCAGCTGGTGAGTGTCCAGTGCTGCAGTACCTGTTCTGCCTGAGAGGCTGCTGTCAGAGGGGCACCCCCAGCCATCGCCTCAAAGGGCAGCAGTTCCTCTCCCTCCCCACCCACAGGTCCTGTTCCCTTGGCCACGTGGCCAACCTCTATTCAAGCTCGGTTGGTGTGGGTTGGGAGAAAGCCAGTGCTGCCCATTCAATAAGGAAGTTCTGCTGATTTTTTTTTTTATTATCTGTTTAGAATTAAATGCATATAATATTCTGCCATTGCTGTGAACAGGTTTGACTCAATCCAGTAAGAGAAGCTTTCCATTTAAGCCCCAAAAGGGCACATACATGAAAGATCCTAGAGCACCATTAAGTTTTTTCTTCTCTCTTATGAGACAGGCCATTTCCCTAATGTGAGAAGAGCAAAATTTGGTTTAGTCATGTGTTATGAAGACAGTACAGAAGATCTGGAGTATTTGAGAATTTTGAGACTTTTATGTTGCTGAAGTCTTCTGAATGAACCATATCAAGGAGTTTATTCTCCTTTCATTGAAAGCCTATTCCATACCCTCTTACATTATAATTGAAAAAAAAAGTTTCTGTATCTTTTCTTGTGTTTCTTGTTTATGCACGAGCTTGCTGCCACCATAATGACTTACTGCCCCAATCAGTACCTTTACAATAACACTATATACCCATCATTATTTAGTTGCAGAAGTGTATTCGTTTCCTCCTGTGTTTAACCTGAGCCTTTGTGCAGCTCCCCTTCCTCTCAGGTTGGCCTGCGTTAGTTGCTGACTGCATGTCCCCCTGGTTACAGGGGAGGAGCAAAGTGCTGATCGGGGCTGCTGAGGCAGCTCAGACACTGCCCTGGGATGGCTCTGGGGATGCCCAGATGTCTCCCTGCCTTGCTAAACCAGGTGCTGAGCTGGTCCTGGCAGCAGCCTCAGGGTAAACAAGGGGTGAAAAGGAACCTGCAGCCCGGAGGTGGATCTGAAAGAACAGGAGACAGTGAGTCCACTGAAGTGCACACCACCACTCATTTTCTCCAGCAGGGCTTTACTCTAAACAAGAAGCCTCTGCTTGCTAGCACTGCTGTCAACATTTTAAAAATCAGCTTCATCTTTGGAGTTAGCCACACTTACTGCATGCTTCAGGCACCAACTCAATCAAAACATGCACAGCAAGAACTCAGCCCTCTTTTGCAAACCACAAGATACTGCACAGGGTCAGTTTAACATCTTCAGCCCAAAGCCTGCTGCTGTGAGCTAACAAAGTACACTTGCAAATCATTGCTAACACCTGAGAACAAAAATTACCTCGGTTACCCCACGAAGACAAAAGTACAATACTTGTAAAAAAAAAAAGGAAAAAAAGTTGCTTTAAATAAAACTTTTTTTTTCCCCATAAATACTAGTCCAGCTGTGAGTGAGGGCTGTTGTGAAGTGCTAAACCCACACTCATCTGCATGTTAAATGCCATAAACTGCTCATGGCATTCAGCATGGGGTGATTCACTTTTTCCAGCCGCTTCAGTGTTGCACATATGGAATCTGTTGTACATTGTCAGCCAGCGCTGCACTCTGTTTCATCCCCTTGTGTATATAAACCACGCAGAGTTGTTCAGCCATTCCTGTAATATCCCTGCTTCTGCAGTGTTCCTCTCCAGAGGAAGGCTTTTTGAGACTTGATTTTGTAATTTCAATATGGGATCTACTAACACATTAAACTTTATTGTAATAGCTACTCCAAGAACACAGGAGATTACTTGATGCTGTCTTAACTTGGGCAGTTTGACTTCAGAGTGCTTAGCTTGTGAACAATTTTAGAATTGTTCACTTTTGAGATTGTGTGTTCTAGTTTTGGTTGGTTTTTTTTTTTAGATGTAACAAGATTATCTTTGAGCTTTTTAATCCCCTGCAAGTTTTGACAGTCACATTTGTAGAAGATAAAAGCTTCTTCCTGTGATGTAAGGTCTTCTCATCTGCCTTAACCTTTCAGTGTTTGGCAAATGGGATTAAAGCTTTTATTTGCATCAAAACAAAAGTTTAAAGCAATCGACTGTCAATAAACCTGTTGGCAGCTGTTCCAAAATATTCGTGATAGTTTATAGATAGCTGTGGCGGATTGGCAGTGCTTGCTGAATTCCTCAAGAGGGTGGAATTGGAACCAGATCTAGCGGGTGTGTCGTGAGGAACGAGAGGGCCACGTGGATGTGCTTCTTCTCATTTCTCCTGATATATAACCCAGAAGTACAGCAAGCTCTCATTTTTTTAGTCAAACCTTTGGATGTCGCAGTTTTTAGGATTTTTTTTCAGGTTTTTTTTTTGTGTGTGTGTTTGTTTTTTGTTTGGTTTTTGGGGGGTTGTTATTGTTTGGTTTGTTTTGATTTGGTTTGGGGAGTTTTTTGAGGGGCTTTTTGGTGTTTGTTTTTTTAGTTTCAAACTCTGTGTGACTAGGCTGTTGCAATCTCCGTCCTTTGCCTTACGTTTGTAACATATTAGGCACTCCAAACTTCTTATAGCTTTGTCCAAACAGGGAATTCATAAATATATGCCATAAATTAAGGCACAGCATAAGGAAAGAACTCTTAAGATGTTGAATCACTTGTGCTGAAAACATTGACGAGCGGAGCTGGAGAGTCATTCCCTCACTCGCCTCTCTCACATGCACCTGAAACCAGCCTGACAGGTGAGAAACAGGCTTTCTGGTGTGGTTTTTTTGCCTGCTTTGATAGTGCCTGCAGCCCTGCCAGGTGCAAGGCGTGGCTGCATGGGAGCTGAACTGCCTTGTGCTGAGTTGTTTATCTTTGCTGGGAAACCTGCCTTTACCAACCTGTGGTAGGGAACTTTGAGCTTAGACACTGTGCTCAAAGACCACCTGTGGTGAAAGCAGACCCATCTACTGCAGTGGAGGTGTATCAGTTAATACTGAATAATCAAAACCATAATGACAAAATAAGGGTTTATCCCTTTGGAACATCGGGGGTTTTTTTGGTTCTCTCCTAATGGCTAAGTGTAAAGATTACAGGCTCCATTAGCATCTGAGGGAATAACGCTCTCCACCCTTCCAAAAGCAGAGTTGTTACTTTGTGAACTTCCTATATGTTTATTGTTTTCTGCATTTTCAGAGTAAGTAGTGATATGGAGGGTTGGGGTTTTTATATATATATGTAAAATCCCACAGTAATAATCTGCCTTGAAGGCCTCTTTTCACAGGCCCATGACCAGCAGTGCAGCCAGCTGAAAAGCAATTCCACTGGAGTAAACCCTGTACTGAAGTACTGCAGTGGCTTTATTGTTAAATGGGGTATTTGCATGTCAGTATGCATTGGGATGCAAACTTTTTATTTCATAAACAAATTCAGTTTGGATGTAAACGGGTTTCCGTGTTTTGTTGTGTTAATGGGCTTGAGGACATTGATAACAGCCCCGAGGAAATAGAGTTGGAGTAGAGAACACTCTGAGGAGACCTTGGAGCCCCTTCCAGTGCCCAGAGGGGCTCCAGGAGACCTGGAGGGGGACTTTTGGCAAGGGCATGGAGTAGTAATGGCTTTAAACTGAAAGAGGACAGGATTAGATTTAAACTTAAGGAACAAACTGTTCCCTGTGAGGGTGGTGAGGCCCTGGCACAGCCTGACCAGAGAATCTGTGGATGTCCCATCCCTGGAAGTGTTCAAGGCCAGGTTGGATGGGGCCCTGAGCAATCTGGTCTAGTGGAAGGTGTCCCTGCCTGTGGCAGGGGTTTGGAATGAGATGATCTTTTAAGGTCCCTTCCTACCCAAAATCATTCTATGACAGGAAACTTTTACATTTGTTTTTCTTTTTTGTTATCTCTACATTGTTTGTGTCCCATCTCCCCCTCAGTCTCTACTTTCTTCTCTTACGGAAAGTTAGAATTACATTAGAATCAAAGTTTTCATTTAAGAAAAGAGAAAGAAAAGCAGTCTTGCTTTTCAGAAACATGAGGAAAGCAGCCTTGTAAGTTCATCCAAAGGCATATAAAACCACTCTTGTAAATGACTTTATAGTGTGAGGAACTGCAGGAGCCTGTTTCTTTTGAAATCTTGCAGAATGCAGTATTGCCTTTCAGATCTTGACCTTGCAGTGGAATACTAATTTGAGCTCTTCTGGGGAATTTTCCTAATGGCTTCACCTAAAATGACTGCTTTACATAGAATACATAAGGGAAAATACTGACTTGTCAAAATTCAAATGATTTTGTGGGAACAAGTATTTTTCTTGGTGTTTTTGACAGGTAAGCAGCTTCTCAGTTGAATGAGGGATCTTCCACTGTGAGTCTCCCTCTCCACTGAAATTGGCTGTCCTGAAGTCTCTGCCCACTGCTTGCTAATGTGTGTCAGGTTTTTATTCTCACCTCCTAAAGTTGTTTCATTTCTTATCTGTGTTAAAAATCCTTCAGGACAGAACTGAGACTGACTGACTGTAATCTGCTTAGGCAACTCCTCCGGTTCAGGTTCCTGCCCTTCTGTTCCCAGGTATCTGCGCTGGGAGGTGTTTGCCAATCATCTGGTGGTTGGATAGAGACAGGCTGAGGATAAGGCTCCTGTTCTGACCTGATCCATCCAACTCCCATTGGATCCTTCCCCTGAGCAGCCTGTCTCTGAGGATGTTTATGCTTCCAGGCTTGATCAGCATATGCATGTTTTGTTTTCTTTCCTGTCCTCCATTAAAAAAAAAAAAAAAAAGAAAAAAGGAAAGCTTAGTGCCACCTGTTTGATCTGCAGGGAGAGCAGGGGACTCAAATCATGGTGTCGTGGGATGTGAGATCGTTTTCCTCTCCAAAATGAGCATCATTACTACCACCCCAGTCTTAGGGAATATAGTGGGATGCTATCAGAGTTTAATTCTGTGCTTTGGGGCTCCATCCCTGAATATGCAAACCTTTTCTTCCAGTGCTAGTTTTCAAGTTCATGAAGGTAATAGCTAATACTGTTTTAATTGAGGTCATGTGGCAGAATGTGTTCAATAATTTAGGACTGCCTGATACTCTCTGGCCTTTCAAGAAAGATGCAATCTGTTGGAACAGTTTGACTGCCAGGAGGACCTGCCAATGAGCTGGTTTATACATTTTTCAACATTTCCATTTTGCACTTTTTTCTAGAAGATGCTGCATTTTTTTCCCCCTTTCTTGGATAAATGTAAATCACACACTTGAAATGAAACCAAAGCAAAAGAATATTAAAAGCTGACTGGAGCAGGAATGTTTGCTTTCAGTTTGTTGCTTCCTGTTCTGATAATGAAATTTCATTAAAACTCTTTAGAGATAACAGCCACCCCACAAATCAATGTATGGCGTAGCTGTATTTGCTAACAATTCTTTTGAAGAAGGAACAACTATAAACTCTTTTAGTGTTTTTTAGAACAGAGAAGACGTTTTAGTTGCCAAGATCATAGTTCTTGTTCTACTTTTTCTCTTTTCCTGTTTTGAATCAAGCAAAGAATGAGAATGTTCTATGTAGTTCTCACTAAAATTCACAGACGAAGGGTTTTCTTTTTCCAGGAAGAAGATGGTGAAGGTATTAGTCTGAAAGAAAAAGCTGTATTCTTCTGTACTGAGACTGTGTGATTATAGCTATGATAATTTTATTGTCACTGTCTTGCTTTTTACCTAAGAAGAGCTGGGAAAGATGAAATAATTAAAGCCAGTGTTTGAGTTCTGGACCTGTAAGTTTTTCTGTCAGGCAGCTGGTGCAGCCAGACTCCTCTGCCCTTCTGGTTTTCTAAGAACAAAAGGTTGTTGAAATCTTCTAGTTAAGTACTGCAAAGAAGAAAAGTGAAGGTTATTCAGTTCAAGGGGTAGCCCACTGGCCATGGGGCCCATACCCACCCCTGGGGCTGCAATGCCAAGAGCCTTTCAGCTGATTCCCATTGCTGCTATGAAGGAGTTGTATTTCAGAGACAAGTGAATTACAGACATTTAACTGTAAGTATCCTGCTGTGCAGTATTTGGGCTATGAGTTAATATGAACAACACTTGGGTATGGGTAGCTATCCATTTTACCAGCTATTTTGGTCTAGTTTTTGGTAACTATTAAGTGTCCTGTTAAGTAGTAACAGTAAAGAAATAGTAAAACCAGTAGTGTAAAGAGTAATGCATGTCTAAATATGAACTGTAGGGCACCATTAATGCAACCATTACCTTTGAATAATGTTAAAAGAAGACATCTAAATTAAGCCATTATTTACCTAGTGTCATAAAAAGACAAATTTTGTGTTGTCAATCTCTTTGACCCTGCTGGCTTTTAAATCACTGTCATCCTTCTGCCAGTTGTAGTCTTTGGTAGTGTCCAGCTCCTTCAGGTCACGTGTGTGATTGGCTTAAACAGCAGGTGTGGAATTCCTGAAGGAGGGAACAACATTATCATTAAGACTCCTGCTGGCTGGTTTCTAGATAATAATTTCATAGCAAAACTTGTCTGTGATTGCAGAAGAACAAAGAATTCTTCCTTGCCCTTAGCTAAAGCTCCTCCAAAACACCTCCATCGAACTTAATATAGATGTTTGTTCAAAAATTAATCTTAATTTGAACCCGCAGTAAAGAAACTTAAGCCGTGTGTAGCAGTGCCACCTAGTGTAGACTATTACTCCTTGGTTTTCTAGAATTTTACTCATCTCTTGAGTCTATAATGGTTCAGGAAAACAAACATTACCTCTTTGTAGTAGGAATTGCTTCAAAGGTCTGGGCCAGAATATCTTCTTAGATGAAACAAGCTCTTACAGCTGTTTCACTCTTCTTTGCTGAATTAATGACAAAACCTTTTGAAGTAATCCATGCATGATAGATTGTTTCCTTTATGTCACGTTTAGCTTTTAAAATTCGATAGGTAGGTAGGATAGAGCAGGAACTGGGTACTAGTCTTGCTCAAGAAATATTAGCTTGATAATGTGGATATTCACTGAGGATTGATAATACTTTTGTAAAATTATTCGTGAAATAAAGTAGCTTTTATTATGACAAAAATTAGTAGAAATTGTCTGGCAATCTACATAAAACTTGATTTGGGAAGTGGAGGAGTAGAAATAAGGATTATATTACAGATTCAGACAGTAAATGCTTTATCCTGGGTGAGAATTCTAAAAAAAAATGGGTTTAAACTTGTTGTGGCTCTTAGTAAATTGCTGTCATTTATAACTCTTAGCCTAATAGCTGTTCTTGCTGTTAAGTTTTGGCTCCTAACTGGCAAAGAATAGTCCTCCCAAGTCTGAACCTTGTTGTTATGACAAATAAACAAAGCTGGGGAATGGATTTTTATTTTCACTATAATCCCTCTAAAGTCAGACTAATGAAATCTAAAGAAGTTTATCTGGGTTTTCACCAGGTTTAAGAAAACAGACATTTAGTTCTGTGTACCTCTAACCAAGAGGAAGTTCATCACTGCAGCTGGAGCTGCTGGGAATTGCGTGTTTTTTCTAGATTCCCAAAGGAAACACTGTCAGCCAAAGTTAGAAATGGCAGGAGGACAGAAAGCAAAAGGCACAACTGCTGGATTTATACTTGCATAGTATTTATTCTGCTCTGCCTTCCAAATTAGCTGCTGAAACTCTTTTGCAGTTAAGAATTGTTTATCTAGTGCTGTCTAGCTCGATACACAGAGACACTTCTAAGGCCACCCAGGGAAAAGGAAAAGCCCTGTCTTGAGTTCAGGTGCCTGTTTGCTGATTCCAGGCATGAGAAGGGGAGAACTCTACCAACAGGATCTTTGCAGGAAAGATTTCTATGAAAGGATGTTACTGAGGGGAGAATTGATAATGCATTGATGCTCAGTGTTTTGGGATGTTGTGCTGTACGAACAGCAAACTACTCAAAGATCTCTCCAGATAATGCTACTTCGGAGTCCTTGGTGTCTTTGAAGGGAAAAAGAGATTGTGACTACTCCAGTAGCAAGGGCCAATATCACTGACACAGGGCATGGTGAAAACTACATGAGCAGATATAACCAACACTGTCTCTACGTGGGGTAGGTCGCGTTCCTCAAGAAAATCAGACCATGACTTCAAAATTTGGGCAACCCATAGACTGCTTTTATTCTTAGTGGATGTTGAGGCAAATCTATTCATAGTGCTTCTCTGCCTACAGGGGTTTTCTGCTTAGTTTTGTTGGTTGGACCAAAGTGCTGTAGAAACAAAGCTCCAAGTTAGATCAAGAGGGTTCTCTCTCCAGACATTTGAGCTGCATCCCCCTCAAAGGGGATTGTTGCTTTGGCTGTTATCAGTGAAGAGAATGGACAATGCTCCTACCTGAGATGAGTTTGTATTTCACTCACATCACTGTAAGGGGATTATATCATTAACTGTAATTCAGATCATTAATGCAGGAGTTTTGGAAGCCCTGGAGTGGAAGGGCATCCAGGTAGTTCCACATTTGTGTGGCCTAAGTTACTGTTATAAAGTACATAACGTGTATTAAGATATTGATGTCCCTGTAGATGGTGATTCTGGCCAAATGTCAATGGCAGGAATTTTTCAGAGTGCTTCCCAGCACTGAGAGACAACTGATGGCTTTAAAGATCAAGGCTGTTGGGTGGAATCTCAAGCATACAGGAAGAAGCAAGACCTTTGCTGTTCATAAATGTGAGTCATCTTACTCTGATTTTACTTACTAATCTAGTGAGGCCCCATGGCTTATACAGAAAATCAGGTGATCTTGTTCCTTCCCTTCTTCTCTGATAATATGCTCCTGTGGGGTCTATTTAGTGAAAGCTAATATGGTTCTGTGTGGGATCTGTCACCAACCAGCAGAGGAACATGTCAGGGGACTCCTTGTTAAAAATGTTAGCATTGCATCACAGGCACCTTTTCTGTTTTTCTCCCTAGAGTTATGCAACAAAAAGTTTTGAAAGTGCAGCAGAGGTGGAGATATTAATGGCAATGTCTTCCCAACACTATATTGGCCAACCTGGTTTGTTTCGGTGCTGCAGCCTGCAGCACCAGAGGTCCTTCTGCAGACCCCTTCAGGGCAGTCTTCTGCCACAGCCAGCAAAGCCAGTGAGCTTTGGAAGGTGATTGCTTGAAACCCTGTCTCACAGCTTTGCTTTAATTCTCCAGGGGCAACCACATCAAATGGCAAATGCAATGATCTGGTTGGTTTGGATCCAGGGTAGATCTGTGGGTGCCACACTGACATACACAGTAAGAGGTGTGTGTTTTGGCCCAAGGAGAATCAAAACAAAACAAAACTGCAAGGACGAGTTAGGCAGCCTTCCAAGGGAGTCCAAAATAATGACTGCTGTGTCCTGTGTCTCACTGGCCTTGCATCACCAGCAGCAGGACACAGTACAAGTTACTGTGAGGTGCCGTTGTGCTGAGGGCTACAGCCGAGATTTCACCTGGTCAGGTATAACTACAATGTTTACTTTATTATTTTGCAATATTAAAAAGCCTTTGTGGGAACCTAGCAGGAACCTCGTGATTTGCAAACTTACCAGGTTGTCAGGTGTTCCTGAAAGCTGGAAAAGAGGTTTTTCATTTGTTTCCTTTCGGATGAACATTCTCTGTCCATTTAATTCCTGCTGGTGGGTTGGGCTTTGTGGCCTTTTTCCTTTTCTTCTGCTCTTTTAAGTGAAAGCAAAATACTGATGACATCTGATCCACAGTTGTAGGGCTTGACTATTTTTAAGGATTTCAAAGGGAGAGTCCAGATGATGTGTAGACATGAAGGTGGAGTGAGCTGTGGTAGAGCTGAACTGGAGTGGAGCTGGACCTTTGAGGCAGTGGCAGGCTTTTAACGGGGAATCTGTGTGGAGCTGGAACTTTGCCACAGGCAGTTTGAGTGGCACTGTCTAAAAAAAGAAACCGTCCTTACCAAGGAAGGGAACAGTTAAATTCTGGCTACAAATGGAGCAAAGCTGTAGCAAAACGAATTGCCTGTGCCTGTGAACAACTGTACTTGAATATTTCACAAGAAGATCAGAAATCTGGTCATTTTTAAGAAACTTCACCTCATGCTCCTCTAAAATCCAACATTTAGCATAGCTGTTAATGCCCAAAAAGTGAAGTGAATGGTCACATGAGGGTACACTCATTTATTGATTTTATAATTTTATGAACTTATACATAAATGTTATACGTGTTTTCTTTTCCCAAAACCATATGAACAACTCTTCTGCTCTTACCTGAACCAATTTTTTGCCTTTTGAAAGTCTCATTTCTTAGCTCAGATATACAGATTAAGGAATTAAAAGTTTTGATAGACTGTCCTGGTTCAAATATTAAGGGAAGCAGCGAGAAAGCCAGTAGACAACATTGATTAGGAAAGCAACAGCAATGTATAGTTTTAAATTAATGGCCTGTTTGAAATTCCTGTGGTTTCTTGTATGAAACTGGAAAGGGGGGTTTTCTGGAAGAAAATTGCTTCCTATTTAAAAAGTCATTCTGCAAACAGCAGTTTTCTTTGCCTGAAAGATGCTGTGACCTCTACTGCATTTTAGTGGCGATAGAGTAGGCTGCTCAGTCCATGCCATATTTTATTCTGTAGTATAAAAACCCAGAGCTTCTCCAGATGTTAACAAATTAGCACAGGCACAAAACCCCTTGTACTTTATAAAGAAGTTAAGGTTTCATACCAAATGAGGCTGGAAAATGTTTTGAGCTGAAAACCATATTTTTGCTCTCACATTTGTGAACAGCTCAAATGCAATTAGAAAACTAGGCTAACATGTACAGCAAAAGACAAATAGTCCCTGCCTATCTGCAGCAGAAATGGGCATAAACAAAAGAGGCAGTGCCAGTACCTGGAATGCACCTCTTTCCTCTGACCACATTTGTGTTTTTTAACTTGGGCTGATGCTTTGATAAAAATGGTTATAATAAGACCTCATGCTGACTTCAGAGGGAGCTGCCACAATCCGTGTCCTTGGCTGATCTCCTGTTGCCCCAGCTGGGCTGTGACCTGAACAGTTTGAGTGTTTAATCTTTACAGACTGAACCTCGCTATGACATTGATGTTAGGACTTAACTTTATTAGCTTTGTGTGTTGGCTCAAGCATCAGTATTGCCTAGACATAAAAATAAAAGAGCAGAATAAGGTGAAGCTGGATAATTCCTCCCTCTGAGTTGGCATTACTTGCTTTCTATGATATCAGAGTCGAATTTAAACTTCCTAACTTGGGCATGGCTGTGGCTTTGATATTTTTTCTCCCTTATGGCATTACCATATTCTTAGTCACAGCATCTTACTTTGAGATGCTGCTATGCATTCCAACTGGGTGTAATTTAACATTTAGATTCTTAGCTAAACTTAACATCCCTAGAGGCTTTAGAGTTCGAAGCGTTGTTGTTTGGGTTTTTTTAATTAAAGAATGGCAGTGCCAGTCAAGCAGTATTTTCCCAGGCTGGCTGGTGCTGATGCAAAGTGGCCCACTCAGTTTGCACACAGCACAGGGCAATGCCCTACTCAAGGAATTGCCCAATCCAACAGCAGAAACTGAGGAGCACCTTGATTATCAGTCAGCAATGTAATGGCAACTATTTGAAGTCTTGGCTGCTGGTCCAAGGAACTGCTTAATAAAAATAAGTAGGAATCAAACAACACCACCCCCACCAAACCCCACCACTCCCACTCAGTATCAGTTTAGACACTGATAGTGTAGGGCAGGGTGAATGCATTTTGACTGCTCTGCCCTGAGTGGGTAACAGAACTGCACTTCCACTTATTTGGAGTTAGACAAGCACAGTTGTGTTTATTATTCTGAGTATGGAAGTCAACACACTTTGGATTTCTGGAAAACATTCAAGGACTTCTATTCCGTGCTAAAGGGCTTAAAACAGAATGTGCTGCTTGTTAAAAACAGCCTATGCCAGTTCCCACTCCAGCCAACACTCCAGAGCAGTGGAAGCTGAGCCAGCATTGCTGTGAGGGGAAAGGAGAGGCAGAAATCGAAGTACCAGAAATGCACGTGCAGGGTTGTCAGATGATACCTCTGAGAAACATCTGTGAGTAAAGCAGAGTTCAATGTGGAGTCTTAATCACCAAGAAATGTTGATGCACAATCCCTCT
>JAYRBT010000033.1:6020016-6033602 GCA_036023395.1 Myiotriccus ornatus
GTAACAGAACTGCACTTCCACTTATTTGGAGTTAGACAAGCACAGTTGTGTTTATTATTCTGAGTATGGAAGTCAACTTTGGATTTCTGGAAAACATTCAAGGATTTCTATTCCGTGCTGAAGGGCTTAAAACAGAATGTGCTGCTTGTTAAAAACAGCCTATCCCAGTTCCCACTCCAGCCAACACTCCAGAGCAGTGGAAGCTGAGCCAGCATTGCTGTGAGGGGAAAGGAGAGGCAAAAATCGAAGTACCAGAAATGCACGTGCAGGGTTGTCAGATGATACCGCTGAGAAACATCTGTGAGTAAAGCAGAGTTCAATGTGGAGTCTTAATCACCAAGAAATGTTGATGCACAATCCCTCTGTGAAGGAAGTTATTTTCCAGCGTGTCAGATAGTGAATAGTACAGTGGGGGGAAAGAAACTCCCACTTTCATTCTGATACTTTAATCATAAGCGCAGCCTCCTGTCAGTTAAACTTTTCAGAAAAAGTGCAACTTTATCAAAATGATCGTAAGTAGAGAAAAAGGGGGAAAAATGGAAAATAATGGGAAAAATACGTAATCACACACAAGAATGTGGCCTGTTTCATACGCCTTGACAGTGTATTTATGCTACAAGAGGTGGGTAAATGTAGTTGAATCTTATCAGACTGGTTGGCCTGAAGTTGTGGCAGTTCTCCTTAGGTCCTCTCTGGGTTGCCTACTTGTCTCTCCTCTTACAGATAGAGAGGATTTCTGTGGGAACTTAATTTTAATTTTAATTTTACTCTAAAAAAAATTACCTGGAGTCAAATTTTCTGTACAGTGCCAGTGAGTCATGATATCAATTCCATTAGCGCTTACAGGAAACACGAGCAAGTGCAGTGATAGAAATGCGCTCGAGCGTTGATGAAGTCAGCGATTTTCATCCCTTTTGGGGGTTTATCTTACATTGTTAAAAACACTGGCAAAATATATTGGGTGGGGGAGTTCTCTCTGTGTGTACAACACGTCAGAAATCTTCCTTCAGATGAAGTTATCAGCATTTACAAAAGCAAACAAGCCTATGTAGAACTGTATGTTATAAATGAGATTTCCATAAATCATAAATAAGACGTGTATGTTTATTAATGATGAAAATTAATCCAGTAAAGGTGACTAATCCAGCAGCCTCCTTTCCCAAGGTAGTGAATGCTCTCATTTGCCTTTTTGAGTAACTTGGGGAGAGCAGCAGGAAGATCTTCTGAATGTGAGGTAAATCTAGAATGGACTAGAGAGGAAAAATAACTTAGGGGGTTTTAATTCTTTTACCTTCCAATACTTCTGGACAATGGGACTAGGTAAGTTTGGGACTTTTCACAATTCTTCTGTTCTAAATTTTTTAGTTAGTAAAGTTCCTATGACATGAGTCTCTTCAAGCTCTGCAGTTTAAATGCAAGTAGCTCATGGCTTTTAAGAACACATATGAAATGCAGTAATAAAATCTGTCTGCTTGTGCACTTAAGGAAATAATAGCAAAGCAACTGAGGTTTAGAACTTGGATTCTTGTTTCTGTTGTTGTTGTAAGCTGACCAGCCAGTGAATAGTTTAAGCTGATTATGCTGATGTGTGGGATGTGTTGAGAAACTCTTGATGGTGTGTTTGAAACTGGGGCCTGAGTCATTTTAAAATTTCATCATCACTTTTCAAGAGGGGATCAGTGGCAAGAAGTTACACATTAAATTCTTGGTAGCCTAATGTAGAACCTGAATGCACAAAGAGCACTGATAATGCTGGATCTCAGTCCGTATTTCTGTTTTATGGTACCTGTGCTGGTTATTCAGGCAGTGCTCAGTCTGAGCCAGTTGAGATCATTAGCAGGTTTAGCAGATCATTTAACATGGAACCAATGATCAGTGTTCAAATGATCTAAGAAATGGAGGGAAATAAAAGATAAATTAGCAGTAACTAGTCTACATTGCACAGCAGCATTGAAAATCAAACTAGAATTTGACTGAGGGGATTGATTTGTTTGTTTGTTTGTTTGGAGATTTTTGTTTTGTTTTTTAACATGGGAAGCAGGGTGGCTTACTTTGCTTACATCTTAGAAGAATTAAATCTATAGCTAATTAAAAGAAGCAGATGGCTGGGGTTACAGATATCACATCATCTTTTTTGCAGTTCACTATTAAGGACTGTGCTTGAAATGAGATTTGCATGTTTTGGGAAAGAAAAAGCGTAGAAACTGCAGTGCAGTTGCCTCTCTGCAGTCTTGGTTCCACTTTTGCATCTTTGCAATTCTGTCTGATGGGGCTGAGCACTAAAGCCTCAGGGTAGAAGGTTGTGTTCCACTTCTGTGTGGGTGTGGAGGGACCTTGGCTGCCAAGGAAGGCATTTAGGACTGGGGGGATCACGGGGGCTCACAGGTAGAGCAGAGATGGTGCCAGCTGGATTCATGCACCCAAGATTGTTGTGCAATCAAGTCATTGCCTGAGCCCTCTGGTTTAAGCTACAGGAGTTTGGCTGGACCTCGACACATCAGGAACTGTCCCTGTTGCCCTGCAAACCCTCAGGAATAGTTTCCTTGAAGAGACATGCAATTGGAAGTGCCAATTGCCAGCTAATGAAATGGCAGTCTGTGAACTGGAAACAGAACTCCTGTAGATGTGCTCCCATCCAGCAGTTTTCCTACCACAAATACCCACTACTAGAAGTTAAACCTTGCCTGCTTTACAGCCTAATAAAAGAAATTTGCCTTTCTAGCACTATCTTGTGTTGAGACAGCCCTCCCTTTCCTGCATAAGAAGGGATCTGGAAGCTCATAATAGTCCACATGGGAAATGTCACCAGAAGTGCCCCAATTGCTACCAAAACATTTAAATTTTTTTATCTGACTTTTAGAGTAAATTTAAATAGAAATAATGTCCTATTTTGCAGCAGAAAGAAGCTGTGATGAAAAAATAGTCTAAAATGAATGCAGTTGCTCCCAGAAATTACCCAGATAGTCTGTTGTCTGTGCAAATGCACAGTCCAGGTCCTGAAACAGCATCTTAGAGTATATTACTTCTGTCTCACCCACCATGCTTTCTTCTCCTATAAAAACAAAAAGGTTTCTAAATTTCATAAACTGCTTCCATATGTTATTTTTACTTTTAAACACTCAAATTAAAAGTGTGTTTTTAACACACCACTTAAATCTAGGAGCTGAAAGGAATGTGTGGGTTTGCTTTCATCAACACAGTAAATTACTTTTTCATTTCTGTATTTGTTTACTTTCAAATTTCACTGTTCAAGTAGAATTTTATTATTCAATTAATGGAATCAAGGCATCATACTCAGTGTACAGTGACTTCTTCCATATGCTGTGTGGTTTCATGAACTAGTTAGTGGTGGATGGTTGCTCTGCCAGATTTCTTTGCCACTGGCTCTCTCTTGCTGCTGTTGAGCAAGGAAAAAAAAACAAGGCAGTGGTTTGGATACCAAATCCTTCAGAGGGTAGCAAATGAGGATGTGCAAGAGTATCCAAGTAGGAACTGAGAGTGGGGGCCAGAGAAAAAGTTGCAAAAGCAACTGAACTAGAAATTGAGAATGCAGTTAGCTCTTAAATAAATCACTGTTGGCTTGGTACTTAAATAGGAGTCTGAACTGCAATTTTTAAAAGCATGTTGCTTTAAACATCGATGTATCAATCCCTGTGATTGCATTGTCAAAACAAATGAGATATTCAGGACCTGCATGTGATTAAGGAAAAGTCAACCAGTTTCCAATGAAAACAAATTGCAATGCACTGAGATAAAACCCCTAAACTCAGCACTCCCTCTCATTAAGATTAATTAGTTGCCTTCAAAAACATCAGAGAACAATGTGCATAGGCTCACTTCAGTCTCCAGGGCATGTGGGAGGATTAGTGGCATATATTAAGTGTAATCATTTTTGTTGAGCAAGAAAGAATGTTTTTTTCCATATCAGGACAGTGATCCACCCCTTTCTTTACAAGATCTCTCTCCATGGACTCTTGAGCAGTTTCTTCCATCAGTCCTGTTCCACCTCCACTAAGGAAATGATGAGTCTTGTTCCTGTCTGTCTTCTAGCTTGTATTTGTAACAGATACCTCTCATATTACAGCCAGTGGCTAAATGGCATTTCTCCAATACAACTTTAAAATCCATCTACTAGTGTGCAGCCAGTGCTTTTGGACTATCCAGGGTGGAAGCTGCCATGTGTCAACAAGAATCCAGTTAGATTCTTAGTATGTAACTAAAGATTTTTTTTTTAATGGTTATAAGATCAATAGATAAAATTATTGCTTATTCTTTCTGTCCCTTGACTAGTTCATTCAGTATAAAACTTCTGCATTGAACCCGTTCATCCAGATTCTTAGTTAAGGAAATAGAAAAGATAAATATTTTAAAACTTCAGATTTATGTTCTCCTTCATTAATAAACTAATACATAGCTTTTGATGTACTCTTCTGTTAAGTGATATGACTCATACCAAAGATTTATGGGGTTTTTTTTCTGCAATCTACATCTATATGCACACAAAAATAAATTTCTATTATCAAATGAAAGCACTATGAAACCTTAACAACAATGGGAAGTTATTTCTAGAAGTAAAAACTTGTAATGTAGTTGTACCAAAACCCATTTTCTCCCATATCTGTTCCAGGACATAACTCAGAAAAGTCTTGTGACAGCTGGGAGAATTGAACTGTTTCAAGTATGTTCTGTGTCTTAGTTGTTTTGGTTTTGATAAGTTTTAATTTCCTATTTTGTAATCAAGAATGTAACTCTCTGCTTTGCTAGACTAAACTTATTTGCCTTTTTGGATTTGTGCACCATTAATGATAGCCTCATGCAATTTTGCCAGGGATAAAGCAGCTTGTCTTTTTCCAAAAATAGCTCTGTTTTTTTATCATGTCATGGAGAACTTGAAATTCCAGAAAAGGTTCAGGAAGCTAATTCAGGGTGACTTTCCCACCAAGCTGCAGAGGTTGATTTGATAAGCTGATGAAAGTAGGTGTTGAATATAAGGGAGAAATAGCACCAGTAAACAGTCTCTGACAAGGACCAGGCAGAATACAATTCCTCTGCCTATCACTTCATGGATTTCGTACATAATTTACATTGTATGAACTCCAGGACTGGCAAGGATCCAGAGGGGGAGTAGTTGTTTCTATTTCTTGTTTCCAAAGACCTTTCAGGAGATGCAATATCTTTGTCTGATTTTCTAAAACACTGCAGACAGGTGAATCTCACACATTTAAGACTAAATAAAGCAGAATAATCAGGAAAAGCCTTGTTGGAAGGTCTGAAGAAGCAAGAGGTACTGAGTGATCCTATCACTGAGTCGATCAGCCCAGGAAATAATCCTGTTCTTCCATCAGAACTCTAGGTGTGTGGACAAGTGTTCATACTCCTACATGATGTACTTCCACATGAAGACCTAATGAATACCTCAAGGCAAGATTAAACAGGAATATTTTGGAGACTGACAAAGAGGGTGGTTAAAGAAAGTTGCTTTCATCTTTCTCTTCCCTTCCTCCTTATTAAGTTTTTTGCTTGTCCTTTAATTTCAAGACATGTCTCAGTGGATAAAACCTGTGTTTTAAGTAAAGTAAAACATGGTTATTGTTTGCCTAGAGTTGTGCATTCAGAGGTGTTTATCACATCAGTTTAGGCACCCAGGTTTTTTATTCCTCCTTAGAATGAATGCATATTTCCAAAATTAACCATATGCATTCAGCAGGAATGCAAATCTCAGCTGTGTATGGGAGCTGAGGGAGGAATATCCCCATGGAGACAGCCAACTAGAGAAGACTGCACCGAGTTTCAAAGCATAGAGAAAGCACATCAGAGTCTGAGATGTGGTTAGATGCAATGAATCTTGATTTTTCTTTTTTTGAGACCTAACCCTTCTACAGGAGAGAATTGAGAAAAATGCATCACCAGATATAGCAATCTATTCCTAGCTTTCTGGATAAGACTCTTTTGTTCTTTGCAAGTAAAGCTGATGTTAAAGGCGACAAACTTCTCCATGTCAAAGAAAAGCCCATGGGCTGGAGATTGGAATCCTGAAAGACAGCCTGTCAAAAGGGTTATGTGAAAAAAAAAAAAACCAACACAGTAATTTTCTTTTTTCTGTGTTGCACTTCTGTGGAGATATTTGCAGCTGGAAAAGAACTCACACTTGTGGTATCCTGTAGTATCACTAAATGTGTTTTAATATTGGTATTAAGGAGTTAACTGCATAGGCCTCTGGACTGCAAAACTGCTTTTCAAAACCCTACAACAATCCTCTATCAATAAAGAAGATGGCAAAACTACAGACAGCGCAAGAGGATGAAGTTTACCACAAGTTTTTGGGCCACTGCAAAAATAATGAAATTTGCTAAATAAAATTTTGGAATCTTCCCAATTTCCTGCGCTGGAAAAGACATTTATATGTCTGTCTCAAACCTCAGCCTTAACTTCCAGATCTATGACTTTTATTTTAATCATTAAACAGGTAAATTCTTGACTTGCCAGTGCCCTGCTGTATGTTGGGGGTCTCTGTGTATTTTGACTGCTTTTTGAGTTCTCAGATGCAAGAGAAAGAATGCAGTCTGTAATACTTCTGCTGCAGCACCTCAGTTTGAGTCCTGGAAACTGCATATTATTCCTGCCAAGTCATGCAATTTTAACATCATGGAGATCAGCATCAGCAACAATATTTCTGTTGTCTGAAGTATGAGGTTTTCAGACTTTTAGGAATGGTTGTGTGGTTGCTTCTTTCAGCTATTTACCTTTTTCCTAAGTCAAGAAACAACTTACATCTACTGTACACTGAAAAGGCAGCTGAGTCCTGATCTTAGTCTTCAGTTTGAATATTGTCTTAGTCTGTGATTCTCCTTTGAGTTTTCAAAGACAGTCATGCTGCTTTGGAAAAAGAAAAAAAAAAACCAAATGTATTTTAAATTTGCTCTTTTTCACTGGGTGCATTGGGTGGCGTGTGTGTCCTTTCATAGTTTTTTTTCTGTAAGTATTGCATTTATGATCTGTTAAGTGTTTCGTTTTGAGTGGGTAGATCAGAAAGACATAGGACACATTTGGCAGCCTGGAGTTGGGCCCTGCTCTTTCAGGTTCCTCTTTAGATGTCTTTGGACATCCTGGCTCAGTGCTGGCGTGTTTGTCCCCTTCTATTAAAACCAGTTGTCTTTACCAACACAAATCCTGAGGTACAGGGAGCAGCAGTCAGTAATTTAGGGGATCCAAAAGCAGAAATTAAGACTTCAGAATCGTTAGGTTAAAGGATTTCTCAATCTAAGAAGTAGGCCACATCATCACAGTCTGTCAGTACAGACTAGCAAAGAGGCTGTATTTGGTTATCTAATGTGTTTGTGCACAATTGTACCACAATGCTATTTAGAGGCTAATTTTGATTTAAGGTTCTTCCAGTGGAAAAATAAAAGGTCTAAGAGGTTATTTTGCTTGACAGACTATGGTTAAGTGCTGTGCTATTAGGATTTGCATAGGAGTGTATAGGTAATATGCCAGTGGAGATTGGTGTGCCTGAAACCTTCCAGCGGTATGGAGTGGCTCACTGTCTCATCATGCTGTCAGCAAGTGTGCAAGAGTTTTAAGGGTATGCCACATTTCTCACCTGATTATTGCATATTTGGGAAGGGTCAGCTTGCAAGAGCAGTTTTATCAAAGGGAATATAGGTAAGAGTAAGTCTCTACTTACAGGTAGGCAGGAAGGAGAGAACCCCTCCTCAAGAAAGGATAACTTCAGGTATGCCAAGATGTGTGAGGCTTCAGCTTTGGAACACACAAGTAGACCCCAAGCAGTACAAGGCAATGGATTTTTTTTGTGGTTTGTATGTAAAAATTGGCTTTTAAGCACAGTCTGGACATCATCTATAACGCTGCTTTGAAAAACTGTGCACTTCATTTTAGGGCTGTATGTATTAGCAAAAGCAATTTCACTTAAAATATATCTATGTTCGGTCTCACTGCTGCTTCTCCAGGATGAGGATGCCCAAGGGGCACAGATGCCCACTGCCACTTTGCAGAAAGCCACCTCTGGGAGAGGGGGCACAGCCACCAGCAGACACAGGCAGCGCTCTGTTCGGATCAGGCTGCTGTGGGAGCACAGACCTGGCTGGTTCCTCAGCAGGTCCTCGGCTCACAGGAGCTGTGAGCAGGGCCCAGCAGCAGCTCTGTGGGCAGGGCTGGAGGGGGGGCAGAGGACACCACAAGCCCAGGCCCCCGGAGGTGTGGAGAGCTGCCAGGTTCCCAGGGCTGCTTCCTCCCCGTGAGTCATGGCTGGGTGTTGACCTCAGGCTGGCAAGGCTGCAGGATGTTCTGGCTTGGTCTGAGGGCAGCCCCAAGCACAGAATCACTTTAAGGGCAGTGACTACTGGTTTTATTTTTCTTTCCTTTTTGTAACCTTTTAATGCTCTGTGTGTTTGGGGCTTCTGCTTTATTTTCAGTTTTAGTTGCCTTGGTGTAAGTAAAATATTTCTGCTCTTTCTGCTTTCCTTTTCATTAAGCATTATCTTTCATTAATTTTGTAACAAAATTAATGTCTAGTTTAATTTAAGATGATACTTGGATAACAGTTAACAGGAAGAGCACTGTTGGAATCATAGAATCATCAAGGCTGGAAGAGACCTTTCTGAAATGAGTAAAACTATAAAACTTCAGAGGGTTGGGTTCTTTTGGGTGTAGAATAAGATCCTAGTTAGTGGAAGGTGTGAAAAGAATAGCACTTTATAAACACTTTTATTAAAATTGGATAGCTAATCTTAATTGTGAATCTTTTCTAAAAATAACCAGTTGTTAATAGGGAGTAATATTGGACAAAATTATAATACTATACATGGTGTAATAGTCATAAACTTGAGTCTAACCTCAAGATCCTGTCTGAGTAAGAGTTATGAGATATTCTTTCTGTAACCTTTGCCATTAATACTTTCAGCTTTGTGGTTAATATCAACAGAGACCAGTCAGGCTTAGGACCTACAAAAGTGTTCCAAAATAAACAGAATTTAGACAGTGTGAACCAGGAAGAGGGAGGAGAGGCTTCAGTTCTTTATGAAATGCTGAGCTGTATTAACTGCCATAAGGTATAAGGCTCCATGGTCTCTAATAAAACTACTCAAGTAGTAATCAGTCAGACATAAAATGGTTGGTTTGGCTTGTATTTCTTCAGAGGAATGCAAACTTACAAAAAAGGTGCTAAATAGTAAAATCTAGATTTGTTTTTTACTTTTCCTGAAAGCCTTTAGCAGAAGACTGGGAAGGTTTTGTCTCACGAGGCTGTGATCTGTGCTGATTAGACTGACTAATACTGCTAGTGCTTGCTGGTGCCTTCTGAACTATGTGAAATACCTTCTGTTTAGAGGGTTCTCACGCTCTTTATAGGTGAGCCTTGGCCAGTGCTGCCAAGGGAAAGGCAGAGCAGAAGCCTCCTGGGCTGTCCAGGACCTGGATGGTCAGCATGCAGTCTAAGCAGAGCAGTTCAGGACATTCAAGATCTTAAAACTGAGGCTTTTGTGTTGTTGGATATAACCAGCCTAGTTCCTTTTCTCCCGTGCTCATGGCAGCATAGAACTTTAAGTGCACAGTCACCTCCTGCCACTTGCTAACCCTGTGACGCTCACTGTCTTGCATTCAGTGGAGGCTGCACTGAGCCTGTGCTCATTGTTTCTGCCTGTGTGCACTAATTCATGACAGTGCCACCGAGCCTGAGAGGGCAGCCTGAGCACAGAAGTAAGGAGGTCATAGGTCTGTGCACACAGAGTTGAAAATGTGGCACAGCAGGAGGGTATTTTTTCAAACCAGTGCATTCATATTTTCTCTGTACTCTCCTTTTGAATGAAGATTACAACATCTAGTCAGATCACCTTTTTTTGGCTTACAATTCTGGAAGAGTGTTATAGAAATCCAATGGGATGATGTGATTTTACTGGTGTATATATAATGGACTGACTTCTGTCCCCCTGGTCTTAGACAGAATTAAGTGGCTGAAATAATAAAACCTTTAAAATCCTCAATGAAATACACTTTATACAATGTTCCATGAGAGAAGTGGGATGCTACTGTAATTATTAAAAAGTAGATAAGCCTAATAAAGAATGAGTGAGGATTGACAGTCATAATATTCCACTGTATGTTAGCTCAGTCTAAATCCTACAAATCCTGTTTTTCTTCTACTGAAAGAGAATTTTTTAAAAATGTGTCTGGGGGTTGTCTCTTCCCGTAGCCAACAGATGACAAGCAGCTCTTGGAATTTCTCTGTGCAGTGTTAGATATCTCTCTGTTCCCTAAATTTTTGCCCAGTTTACTTAACCTGAAAAAGAACCCAAATCTCACATGTAAAAGTAATCTGGTGGCAATGCTGCCGCCCATTTGAAGCTGATCTCTCATAATAATTGAACGCAAAGGTGGGGAGATCAAGTTTGTAGCGAGTAGAAGGAAATCAAAGAAAGCACAAGAACGTGGCAGAGATCCTATTGCACCCTTCTGTGTCTAAACCAGATTACTGGAGAGGCTGGGTGAGAGTCAGTCAAAAATTCATGAGCAATAGCCTGGCATTACAATGGTAACTCAGCCCCACATAACTAGGAAGAGGTGAGTAGTCATCCATTCAGGAAAAGGAAACGATTTCTCTTTGTAATTGCTTTTGTTTATAACCGATGGTAGCTGTTAACATCTGTGTCCTCAGGCTCTGATAGTCCATTAGAGAGCTCAGAGGAATGGCTAAAATGGAATTGCAGCTGGGAGGAGCATGAGGCAAGACAGCAAGGACTGCCAGACATCCTGCATTGTCATTACCGGGGCAGCTTCCACAGATCTGCTCTGCATTCCGAAACAGACCCTTCAAAACAAATTGTAGCCCTCATCATAGATCAGAGGTAAAAATGTGGACAAATCTCCCCCCCAGACATTCAATGGCTCATCATATTTGGGGGACTTCTTTGTACTCTTCCATGGTGTGACACTCTTTGCTCTCAGTGAAAAGCACTGCCTGCTGTACTGCTCAGCTACACGAGTTTCCAGGACATGAGGAGCCTTAAAGGCTGCTCTGGCCTCTGAAATCCAGTTTGATAGTGATAAAAACATGAAACTACCTGCAAAACAAACAAACAAACAACTAATTCTTCCTTCCCTCTTAGTTCAGGATTGCAAAACAGCCAAGAAAGCATCCCCAAGAGCTTTCCTCAGTCTGAGTCATTTGCAAACCTGTTTTAACTTCCTCAACAGATTTAAAATAATGTTTGAGACTATGCATCTGCCAAAGACTATAGTGTGATGGTTCATATAATGTATTTTTTTTAAGTTGATTTTTTTTTGTCTTGCAGGTACATCTTACATATTTGAGGAAGGAGAAAGCAATACTGTGGCCACTTTTTGGGAAACGGCATTGGAGCCCTTGTATTTGTCACTGCAGGAAGCTGCAGGAAGCCAAATACTAAGAAGACTAAAACCACACAATTGGGATTTTAATATACACAGGATAGTAATTAGGCATTTTGTATTGGTTTAGGGCTAAGTCTTAACTCTGAGGGGAATTTAATTCCTGAGGGTACCTGTAAGCACAGAAAGGAATTAAGCTCTCAAAAGTCTGCTGAATGCTTGAATTGTAATAAACAGGCAGCTTCCGACTTTACAATGATCAGCTATTTGAAAATTAATCTCTTCCTAGGAAAGAACCATCCTAAATGTTTCCCACTTAAACTGTTATATAAATATTTGCATTTCTCCGATGATGCATGTTCAGATTTGCATACTGCTGTTTTGATTACTTAATGTAATCCTGGAATTTACGTAAATATGCATGAAAGGCAGTGCAGCTCATCATTTCCTCCCGTGTTTCACATGCTTCAAATTTATGTACCAGGAGAGGGATGTGCACTTTGTAATTCTGTTGCCTGGGCTGACATCACTTACAGGAGGCAGGATTTATATGCTGCTCTTCACCCGTGTTTATTTGGATAACTCATTATTAATGTAGCTGGCCCTCTCTCCTGCGAGTTTTGCTAAGCTGAGTTTCATGCAGCCTTTCCAGGGAAGGGGTTTTTCTATGAGTGTGGCAGGTGATGTGCTGCGCTCTCATGGTTTCAAAATAGCAATAATACAAAGGGGATGTACAATTAGTCCACGGAATGTGTATGCCTTCCACTTTCCTTCATAAGCCTGTGAGGACAGATAAAAGGCTTTTCTAAACTATCAATGGATTTGTTTGCCAGATGCTTTGCAGATGAGTACAGTGAGGGTGGAGAAAGGAGGACTTTTGGCTCAACACAATTCCTTTGGCTCCTTTCGTATTTCTTTCAAAACAAGCTTTTGTTTGTTTTTTGAGAAGCAGGAAAAAAAAATCTTGGCAATGGGAAGGCATTTTAGAGGGAAGGTAATTTGTGTAGTATTGTGTAGAAACATCGGGCATCTTTAGTCCTAGAGAGGTGGAGGAAACTGCTCAGAGACTTTTTAGACTCAGAAGGATTTTATTTTTAAAATACATGAGTGTCAGTTTTGCTAGTGTTGAAGAATGTTCTGTATGTGAGAAGTCTGAAAATAATAAAATTGTCGTTTTTATTACTTGCATCACTTTTTTTCCCCTGTCCCCAGTATGTAAGAGGCCACTTGTTCAGTGCACTCTGGGAACCAATAATGGAAACAAGCTACTACTTTGTTTTCTGTTTACACCCTGACATTTCTAAACAAGAGAAGAATGCAGAATACTTGTAGAAGACATTATTTTCTCATAATTTTGCAAGAAATAACAAGTAGAAGTTGGGTGATTCTGATTTTGTAATGATGTGTTATGTGAGAAATATCCAGAACAATTAGAAATGCCAAGAGAGTCCGGCATTTTAAACCTCCCTACCTGCTATAAATCCCAGACTGTGCTGCTTTCTGAAGCAAGAAATGTCACATTTTCTCTGTGTGACAAACTAGTTCAGCATTAGGACTGCTAATGAACTACAGCACGGAAATCATGAAGATTGAACGGTCCGGTGGGTAAAGGGGCAATTAAAGAAGCAATTGACTGATGATCACTGTCGTTACTCAAAGTGGAGCACAATTAAACAAACCAACCAAACAAAAAAGCCCATCTCCTGTATAAGTTTGTTCACAGTTTTGGTGCTGAAGGCCTTTAACTATAATAGAACAAGACTTTCCATCAAAAAACCGTGCCCCCATTGCTGTGATTCTCCAGCCTGTGGCATCCAGAATGAGTGCTCAGCAGTCAGGAAAAGAGGCTTCTATCAGCTTTTGTGTGAGTGATTCCCACTGATGAGCCATCAGTGTCATCTCCTTCTGCTCACAAGGCAAAGATAAATGTTTCTTTTCAAAATTCATGCTTTGTGTGATTGACCAAGTACATTATCCAGACCTTCAGCTTCGTGGTGCCTGTGGTAGTCCTTTAAAATCAGAGTTCATCCAGAACTGTAGAGGTTTGATGCAGCCTCGTTGTTTTGCTGTGAACAAACTTGCAAAAACAATTCAAATTTTGATTCCCCCTCTCAACATATTTTTTGTAAGTCTTTCACAGGGACAGACTAAATTCTTTACAGAGAGGGTAATCAGGCATTGGAACGGCCTGCCCAGAGAGGTGGTGGATTCACCATCCCTGGAGG
>JAYRBT010000033.1:6033702-6097683 GCA_036023395.1 Myiotriccus ornatus
GGAGTTGGATCAGGGGTTGGACTCGATGATCTTGGAGGTCTTTTCCAACCCAATCTATTCTATGATTCTATGATTCTGTAGTGGCCTGAGAAAGAACTCTAAAACACCTCAAGACAAAGAATCATGGGCTAAGACCATGATCTGCCGTTTAATGTACATAAGCAGGCAAGTGGACATAAAAAAACACATATGATTTTGCAGTGAGCATGCTTGGCATATCTATATACCCCCGAGTGAACTGCAGGTCTGGGATATTTCATTAACAGTGCCTAAAACTGAAAAATCAGTATATTTAAGCTGTAGCTAATGCTGTTCACTGTAATTCTTCCTCTTTATTACTGAGACAAGTTGAAAATCAAAGGTCAGAGTTTGCTTAAGCTGCCATTGCTGAGTTCATCAGACAGGGAGGAAATGCCTTCTGCAAGAAAGTATTTGGATGGTAACTATTCCATTACAAGGTTGGAACAGATGATCCCTGAGGTTCCTTTCCAACCTGATATTCTATGATTATTTCACTCGTGTATATGATAAAATGATGCGGATTCCTGTAACTCCTCTGAGCATCTTCCTTTGTCCTTGTGTTGCCACTGAACCTTTTCCTCCCATCCTTTGTAACTAATTCTAAATTACTCTTCCCACTAGGTAAGGATCTGTTTCTTTCCCACCACTTGTCCTTTTCTCTTAAAAGCCTTCTCAGTGCTTTCTGTGCTCTGGGTGGCAGTCACTGCTTGCTTTGGCAGGTCCATATGCCAGGGAACAGCAAAGTCAATGCATGGCTGTAAGTTAGTGATGGAAAAAAAGTGTGTTTTCATTGGGTCGTGGAACCATTTGATCAGTGACTCCAAGTATATTGGCCCACTGTTAAATGAGTAGGTCTCAGTAGTCTCAGTCTCAGCACCTGAGATGCAGTGAGCTGGCAGGAAGATGCTCATGAAAAGCTGCGGATGGGAGGTTCAGATTTTGAGTCCACTTCAATGTCAGTGAGAAAACTGCAGCCACTGTTCTTCAAAATAGTAAAACTAAGGGAGGATAGGAGGAAAAAAACCCCATGGCTCTTCATATGTGTAACTTTAACAGCATTAAGTCAAAGATATCTGCTGAGTTAAATAACATTACCTTTGGCTAATTTTACCAGTGAAATCAATCTTCCTTCAGGAAAAGGCCAGGTAATGAGATGTTAAGCACGTTTCAGACATGAAGTGTCCAGTAGTGTCAGTACTGAATTCAGTGCTCATTATTCTGTGCTTTTTGAATCTTTCAGTCCTCTGTAAAAGAAAACAGTAAGTTAATGTTGTTCTGGTAGTCTGTTGATTACTACTTTTGAGCTGGAAAGAGGTACTGATTCCAGGGAGAGGAATCTTTGAGGAGGAAGGCTGTGTAGGTAAAGAGAGAAAAAAAATGCTGCAGAGCTCTGATTTCTGGCTCATTTTTGAAAACAATTTTGAATAAAAACAGTTTTACTGATGCAGTATTTAATTTCTGTCAGTTTGCTGCATGTTTTATTTGCTGTGTTGGTTTTTTTCATTACAAATTATTTTGGAGGGTCTTTTTGTGGTTACTTACAAAGCTGAGAGTGCTGTAAAGTAGTTTTCCCAAACACACCCCAAGAGGAACGGTGAGAAGAGGTGCCCCTCCTGATGCCTGATAGGATCATGGCATGCTTGTTAGCTCATGTGAGAATTACAGTCTTTTCTTGGCTTCTCCAGAGTGTCTGCAGCTGGGTCAGGAATCATGTGGATAAATCCTCCTCCCTCACAGTAACAGCCAGCAGTCCTCCTCTGACAAGCAGAAACACCAAAACAAGAACCACCTCATGTAAAAGGAGAAACACCAGAAGCTCCATTTCAGACTTTTAATGCCTAAAATATAGAGCAGGAATGGAGGAAAGCAGGGAGAGCCTAACCCATCAAAACTGATAAAAGCAGATACAAAGGCAGGCTTGGCCCTCTCTTGGGCTGTTCCAGACTTCATGCTGCTTAGCTGATGGAAAATTTCCAGGAAAGGGACTGTTCTTCTAAATCAAAGAATCTTACCTCCAAAAAAAGCAAAGCTGTAAGGATAATATGTACAGCAGTTCTAGCAAAGTTCAGCATTTACTGGGGAGGTGCTGGTATTGTGGGGAAGAGGACAAATACACAACTTGTTACTGATTTAGTGACTTGTAGGCAGGTACCCAAACCAGAAGGAAATCATTCCAGAGGATTCATTCAGGCAACTCAGCACTCAGTTATTTGGCCAGTTGTTAGCCCTGTGCCATGGGTAGTTGATTATATGCATTTCTTCTGGTTAGAGGAGAAGGCAGATCAGTCCTTGCCCAGCAGCCCAACCAAGGAATGAGCAGGATCAGGAAACCAGTAGAGGTGAGGGAGGGACTGTGAAACACTTCATGTTAGCCAGCATCTAGTAATTCTTGTATTATTCAGTATTGCCTTCAACAGAGTTAATTCCCCCTGAGTTGCAAAGTGTTATACCAAAATTCCAGATAGGCTAGATCTAAGGCATTTCCCTTGTTTAAAAGACACCAAAAAAAATGTCCTTTCAGGGGAAGAGAGGAGGTTCCTGGATGCTTTCTGCCTGTGGTAAGTCTGTATAATTTTGCCCTTTTTGAATTGCCCTTGTATCTGCAGCTGTTCTACTTTTTTTCTTTGGAAATTTGTTCTAAAGCCCTGTGTACTGCTCAGTTCAGAAAAACAAGTCTGTCACCATTTCATCAGTTGTTCTCCCTTCTCTTCACCTGCACCTTGACTGTTCCCCAGTGAGAGAGCTCTGCCTCTGCTTTCCTCGAGGTATTAACCATCCTTGACACCAGGCTTGGTGTCCTGTGCTGGGGGACTCCACAAGACTATGACAGGTCTAAATACAAAGTGATGGCTTTGAGTAGGCAAATCTGGCTGCATAAACTCTGTTCTAAATGTTGTCATACTGAGAATAGTTTCTTCTGCTGCCTTTGGAATGTGAAAGATAAATGTACATTAGCATGCTGGAGCTATCTACCCATAATATATCATCATGCTTAAATGTTTATGTATAGAACTTGTGCTCTCCAGTGCACAGCTCTGATTTATCTGCCCCTGGGGAGGACCAGGTAGCAGTTCTTTTGCATATGTGCTTTCAATTGAGGTACGAAAAATAATATATCATTTAGGGCTGTCTGCTTGGCAAGACTGTCAACTTTCCTATACAAGCTGCAGATGAGGAAAAAACTGATCTTTTTCCACCCACCCCTGGATGACCTATTTAGCACCAAAGCTTTGTACATCACTTGCAGGTTAACAAACTAGCCAAACCTGCTCAGCAGTCTCTCTCTGATACTTAATTTCTCCGCTAGGCCATTTTATTCCCAGGATTTTCTTTTGTGTAAAGTTGTGCCTTTAGTAAAGCACCATTGTTTGCTTAGGCACTTCATGTCTGTACAGTGTTCAGGACACAGGAAACCTCAGCTATGCCAAAAATCTTTAATGAACTATTCAGAGAACATTTCAAAAGGCATTTCACCATCTAACTGTAAAACTGTTCTCTCTGCTCAGACTAAGAAACACGAGGTCAAATACAGGTACTGATATTTTCTTTAGGCAAATCAATCCATTTGTGCTCAGTCTGATGTACAAAACCAGTTTTGTAGTGAGTAATCTGTACAGCTGAACTCTTCCTTTTTTCTTTTTGGGTTTTTTTTTTTTTTTTCCTTAAAAAGGAATAAGCTCAGCTGTATCCATCTGGGAGAGGTTGAAATATTTTGTAATTTGTGGCACTAGTTAGTCATAAAACTCCCTCTATGTTGCACTGAATTTCCATAGCACTCCTGAGGCCACACAGCTTGGGATGGCACTTTCTAGTTACGAATTTCTTCTGGAAAGCCAGTCACTCTTTGGGGCCTGCCCTCTTCACAGGGTAGGTCTGTCTTTGCAGGCCTTGAGGAGGCTGTGCAGCGTTTGTGGCACTGGCATCTGACAGCCTTGTCCCCAGGCCTGTTTGATGTCTTTTCCTACATGAAATGGAGGCGTGGAGCTGCCCTTTCTTCTGTGTCTGGGATGCCAGGAGGGAGGGGCCGGGCAAGGGCTGTGCTCAGCCGTGGATGGGAAAGGTGAAGTGGGGACACGGAGGCTCCTGAGCAAGCAGAAAAGAGGAGCAGCGGGAAGGGGAGCGCTCCCAAGGAGAGGGGGCAGGGTAGGATGCATGGAGAGTGTCACGGAGCAGAGCTTGCCAGAGGCAGGTTAGAACAAGCAACTGCCATTTCAGCAGCCAGTTCAGCAGCTGGGGGAGGTAATGCAGCAACCACAGCAGCGGGGAGCTCAGTTTTGGCTCTAAAACCTGTAGAAGGTCCTCGATAAACAATCAGCTCAGCCCACAGGCTGAAGTCGCAGCAGCATCTGCAGCGCAGGAGCATCACGAACTGCGTGGACAGAGGGCTGGGTTGGAGCTCCCCCCGGGCTGAGCAGCAGCGCAGTCCGGCGGCGTGTTTACATCCCTTCTCCGCAGTGTACGCAAAGGAGCACAGGAGATGCAAATAAAACTCCCGAGTCCATTTTCATATTTACATTGTTTTCCCGTATGGCGTGTTTGTAAATGCTTGCGAGTTAAACACAGCGAGGACTGCGTAAGAGCAGGAGGGGATCACGTCCACAGCCCTGGCAGCGAGTCAGGCTCTGGAGAGCCGGGGCTGAGACAGTCAGAGGTGGAGCTGTCTGAGATAGCTGCGAGTACAAGTTTCACAGACTTCACTCAGAACATTGCCTGCAGGGCACAGATGTGATATGAGGGGATGAATACACTCCTGTCTTTGTTGCGTGTTTGTAATAACATGACTGGGTTTGTTTTTGAAGCTGAGCTTTTAAAACAATGTCGCTTTTCCTCCTACGGTGTTTTAACTACACCAAACAGTACCAAGTGCCGGGATATTTAGCCCGAGCTTTGCCTCATCAGCAACCTGTTCAATAAATGCTTTTCCTCAAGGGAGGAGGCTGCACAGGCTACAAGGAGCATCGTGCAGGGCTTGGTGCAGGATGCCTGTGGTGGAGGCAATTGTCAGCATGCAGGATGGCTCTTGCAACCATAATTGTATAGTGTGGTCCAGTAGATGGGTCTGTGTTGCTCAGGACCCCACAGCGTTGCTGTAGCTCCCAGTGACAGCTCCTCTTGGCTGTGAAAACTGTGATTGTCCCTGGAGAGCAGAGACCCGCTGACACTCATTGTCCCATATATTAAATACACCAGATCAGCATGTATATTTTCTATAAGCTTGAATTTCTTTGCATTGACAACCAATGAAGGATTGCCTTGTTTATAAATACAGAGAGAAAATCAAAACAAAAGTTCAAATCTCTGTGTTGTCTCCTCTACTTATTTGTCTAATATAGATACAGGAATTTTATCTGTGTTTTTAAAAATAAAAGTGCAAGAGATCAAAGGACATCATAGGAAGACTGGATAAACATTTATGGATTCCAGTTGAAAAATAACTAGAGCTAAACAGTTAGGAGGGTCTTTCCTTCATCAAACAATACTTAGACCAGTCTGACCTGTATCTTATTCTCCTGACTAAGTTTTAGTAGGTGGTTTGTTTTATAGCATGGTTTTCAGCAGCCCTGAGGGCAGGGAACAGATCTGAACTGGTAATGCACATAATAAGGAGCCAGTGGTTATTTTATGGCTTCAGCCAGCATGTTCTTACATGATGCGGGATCATAATGCAGTGACAGCGAAATTTCTACCATTCTTTAATACTTCAAAGCAATTTGCATTGGAAGAATTATTTGCTGGTTTACATTCTTTATAAATTCAAATTCGTCATTGCACAGTAAAACATTATTTATGTATTTGTTATTGGTTTTCTGTTTTCTGTTGTTGAAATTGGTTGTGCCTTTCCTTTAAGAATTTAATCTCCCTTTGTTTGAAAAAGAAGGGTGTAATAAACTTGGAACAGGTTTCCTTCTTCAAAGAATTTGGGGGGAAGAAATGTAGAAATAAGCTGGAAATGTCATAGTACTGCTTTGGAGTCAGAAGGCAGATCAAGAGCCTCCTGATTTGCTTGTGTTTGTGACTGGTGTATCTGCTTCTACTGGGCTGCAATCCTCTGTCCTCATCAATCTCCTCTATAGAATGTGTTGCCCCCTGTTCTTTGTCTTGCAGTGATGAACAAAAATGAGCCAAAACCACTGTGTGCAGTGACAAGCTTGTGTCAGAGTTCCTTGGGGGTTAAAAAAACTCCATGACCTGACACAGAGGTCTCTTCTCAGGATTCGAGGGTACAGAAGTTTGAACTCTCATCTCTGCTGAACACAGCTCAGGTTCATGCACTTTGCCATTGTTTCCAGTAGCTACCAGGGGCTGTGTTCTATTAGAAAATGCATGATCATGATGCCTTATATACATGCCTGTAATTCTGGGGGGGGGAAGGGGAAGGGTATCCCAGAAATCCTTTTTGGTCTGTAGCTCTGTTGTGTTGACCATCCTACCCCAGGGCTGGCACTGTCTGCAGTCATTAACTGCTCCTGGGCACTGTGACCATTTTTGTGAGGGAGAATGTGTCATTAGAATGTGTTTTGATTCATTATAGTGACATTATACCTGTGTCGGGTGTAAAGCACGTGTCTCTCACGGCTTTTATGTGTTTCTGCTGTAGAAAAATAAGCTTTGGTCATGTTCTGAGGCAAAAGCAGTGGCATGGATTGGGGACGTATAAGAGTTCAGATTGTCTGTAGATTCAAATTCATATGCAAAAGACCCAAGGACATGGGTTTGAAATGGTTGGACTCTCAATACAGTGTCAGAAAAGGATCTTCTGAGAGATAATTGTTATTTTTGAAGTAGCTAATTCTTAGTTTTGTATACTAGGGAATGAAAATACCTTCTGGTTAAAAACTTCCAAGCTGACACATGGGATGAGGAAGGTTTTAGAAGATGGTTTCCTTAGGGGGAAGGGTGGGTGTGCCCCGTTAGTATCAACCTACAGTTTGCCTTCCTAACAATGATGAATGACAGAGATGCAGGTTTGAAAACGATGAGTGAAGCAAAACAGGCTTGGAGGCCAGTTGTGATGAATTGCTGGGTCTGTCTCAAAAAGATACAACAAGTACTCTGAAGGAGAGCGGGGAAAAATGTGCTGAAGAACAAGCTCCAGTCACACTGCTCCACCAATAAAAAAGGAAAACTGATTTGAAAAAGAGAGCACGAAAGGGGAGGGTTCTCTAAATTCTTCTAACTCGATGATACCCACCCCATTCTCAGAGGGGAAAGGAGAGAATTAGTATCTGAGGAAGAAACTTAAATAATGGCTGGGGTTTTTTTTCTGTAGCACTATCATCAGGAGAGAGTTAACTTCTCCTTAAGTTTAATTTCAGAGATGGGAAATGAGATATGCAGGTTGGGGATTTTTTTATTTCCTTCTTTCAAGGGACGTAATTCTGAAGATGTGGCCCTTAAAGGGAAAGGGCTTCAGGAGAGCAGGTTTTGGCCTGTTTCAAGGATGTCATGGGTTATAGTCCAGAAGTGAAGAGGGGCCACTGAGATTTTACTGATTTTTTGAGAATTACCTCCTCTGAGCTTGAGAAAGGTCCATTAAAATGGTCAGGAAATAAACCAAAAGTAGCAGGAGGCCTGCACAGATAAACAAAGAGTTGCTGACAAAGCTCAGACATGAAGAAGATGCTTCCACAGGAGGTGGAAGCAGTGTCAGGTCACCCAGGAGGTGTACAGAGATAGTGTCCAAGCATGACGGGATGGTCAGGAAAGCCAACATCTTTCAAGGGACATGAAGAGCCACAAGAAGGGAGATATATAGACCCACTTGATGAATTGGGCAGGGGAACTCAGCAACAGCAACATGGAAAAGGCTGGGATAGTCAGTGCTTTCTTTACCCTTTACTCGTAAGACGCGGCCTCGGAAATACCTGGTCCTTGAGACCAGTGGGAAAGTCTGGAGCAAGGAAGACCTAGGCTTGGTAAAGGAGGATTGGAGAATACAGGAAATTGTGTTTATTCTCAAGAAAAAACCACTTTCATTGTGAGGGTTATCAAAGGTTTGACCTAAAGATCTGACTCCTTCTCTTCAGATTGAATATTCCAGAGGTCTAAGTCAGCACACAAACTTACCCAAGACAGGAGTTACTTACCCAGCTGTTGGCATTTGACCTTCATTTGATTTGGGATTTCTTATTACATCAGTGGGCCTGCATGGGCTGTAATTAAATACAGAACTGGGAAAGGTGAAGGGAAAGCAGATGTTGAAAGTTGCCTCTCATGCTATACCCCTTAATAAAATTAAAATACAGAAATGTTATGAAAAGGTGCAATTGTGCAACTGTATTACCAAACTGTAATGGTAGTGAAATGAAGAATCCCAAACTCGGCACTCTTTTGTCTCCATAGTTAATATTCCCTGTCTCCTGTTATTCACACCTTAACATCCTGCTCTGAAAGCACATGCCAGGTCTCACCCAGGTGCAAGGCTATATATGTAATATGAGCACGATCACATATATTGACTAAGCACACCATCTCTACAAATTCTGAGACTTTAAATTTCTTTAAAAAAAGAAATAAACCTCTAATAGATTTGGGTAAAAGAAATTACTGTAAAATTTCACTGTAAGCAGTAACCTCATGGCACCCAACTGCTACTATTATTAGTGAAGATACTTACATCCATTGTTTTCTTACTCTATTTGGAAATTGAGTCCATAAACTTTTATGAGCTATAGTTTAGATAATGTTAGGAAATGGCTCATCTGGAGCTAAAATTATCTCATTGTTTCAAACAGGCAGGGACAGGTTTTGGTCTTCTCTACATTAGTCTATTTGCTACAAAACAGATCTTATCTTTTAAGTGTTATGGAACTGCACATTAAATTTCTGGTTTTATACGTGGAAATAGAGTAGATGTGGCTTCTTGATGTCTGTGGCTGCATATGAGTACAATAATTAATGATCCAGTTCACAGGAAGAGAGATGTATGGAAAACTAACCTGAAAGAATGTTATATTCTCTTGGGGGCTTTTGTAAGAGATTCTCAGGTTTATCTGTGTGAATATCTTTATGATTGTTAGAAATGTGTTTCCTCTGACATATTCCCATCACAACTCGGATTAACTGCATTCTGGAGGCTGAGTGTGAATTTGTTTACACCACATATCAGTGGCAGAACAAGATTTTTCTGCATTATCCATCTCCCTTGGCTTCTAAAGAGCAAAGAGTGAATAATTTCTAGCCTTTTTGGATTTATATAGGCTTATAGAATGTCATGGGTTCATGTGGCTGAATTTTTGGTAATAGGGGGCCAAAGTCCATGGAAGTCTCTTCCCTTTTGGCAGGCTAAAGAAAACCATTTACTTTTTAAAAGACGGTGTTTGCTATCAACAGACTGAGATGTGCTGCATGTGTGGATACCACTAATAAAAGACAAGAGCACTTTTATCACTGAGAAGATTTTTTCCACTAGGACAATACACTTAATATCTTCTGGTCAGTTATATTTAGAGAAGAAGATGATTTTTGTAAAGTGTTATTTTTGCAGCACTCAGTAAAGATTTGTTCTTGCTGATGGCAGATGAATCTCTGGGAACTACTGTACTCATGGGAAAGGATGCTGTCAAAGAACAGCACATGGATCCCTGGGCTCAGGCAGTCACTCCTAGATGGAGTTCACACTGTGCAGACGAGTTCAGTGTTGTTTGCATTGACAATGTACCAAGTGAGTGCTCCACCCAAAAGCAGAGTGGAGATCTTGGAGAGAAAATCTCTGAACAAAGGCACCGTCAGGAAGGAGCTGGAATTTGTAATGTTCAGAACTATTATTCAGCCCTGCCATCTCTGTCCTGAAGCCCCCCAGATTTTCAAATTCAGGGCTTTGATTCAGGCTGGCTTTTCACTTATGTTAATTGTTTTCAAAGAGTTTTTAAACTTTTTTTTCTTCTGTTAAGGACTACTAAAAATATGAGTTCCCTTAGAAGTGCCTCCCTTCTGCTATATATTTCTTAATTGAGTTCTTGGCATAAGGAAGGGAGCAAATACATCTAGCTATTAGAGTAGCTGTGTGAGCTGGGACAGCCTCCAGCTTCTAGAAATATATTTAAAGGCTTCAAGAAGATCCAAATTTCCAAATAACTTTTACTCCTTTGCTTGGTCAGCTGTCAGTATTTGATAAATAGGGTGGGACTATTGTCAATATTTAACAGCTCAACACAAATATTATTCTTCATACACTGTAAAAATAGTACATGAAATGCAAATAAAGTGCTTTATTCCAGGGCTTGGTAGTAACAGAAGCAAGTGATAAAATCTCCCTTGTCTCCATACAAAGGCATAGAGAGGCAGAAAAATGTTACCAGTGGTAACAGTCTTCCCTGCTGGGAAACAAAACAGTGAGATTCCTCACTCCTCCCACCTAAAGTCATGTCCCAGGGTGGGGGTTCTGTGATAGAAGTTTGTTGTGATGTGTTTCTGAGTAAGAAACAGCAAGGTATGATATTAATTCAAACCAGGTAACTCTGAAGTTTGCAGGAACAGAGCTCCTCCTGTCTCCAGCAGTACCACCAGGACCCCTTGAGCTGCTCTGCAGTCATGTAGTGCATACAAAACTCAGATATTTCTGGGACTTTCCCCATGTTCAGATAAATTCATGCCAGAATTTGGCATTATCTTGCTGGATGGAGCAGCCTGCCCTCTCCATAGGCATGTGCCACACGACTGTGGCATCACCCTGAGAGGAATCCGGGTGCAGAGTGGTCAGTGTGACGTGGCTTTGACGGGTATCAGAAGCAGGCCTGGATGTCACTTCCCAATCTTGTGTTCCAGATTGGTTTCCCATTACTTAAAATCTTTAGAGACATTATCTCTGTGTGAATGGTTTGACGCAAGAGCCAGGAGACATTACTCTTTTTCACCTGAAGGAGAGAACCTGTGGGTGGGATGGCTCGGCCACAACCCGCCGTGACAGCCCCGGCTGGCTGGGGGAAGTGTCCACCCCACACAGCCTGGTGTGCTCTGCAAGGGTACTTGTGTTGGTAGCTACATGAGGCCACCACCCACACAAAACAAAGGGAAAGGAACACAGCCAGTTTGTTCAGGAGACTTTCAGATCTAGCATTGTTTCAGATTTGGCTTCTGTTCAGTGTAAAATGCGTTTTGTGTGTTCCTAGAGCTGCCCTGTGGAGAGGACCCTGAGGTGGCAGGGACCAGCTCAGTTATTGGAACTGTAGTTTGCTGCTTACTCTGTAAGTTAGTGTGAGTAAATCCAGGAAGAAATACAAACGACAGTGGAACTTTATTATTGCATTTTGTCCAAACCAGCCACGCTGCTTTACCATTAGTTCTTCCTCTAATCCTTTACCATGATTACTGCACTGTTAATATGGTTCAGCTGTCATCCAGAAACATCAGATCTCAAAGCCCATTCCATTCTTCCCCTGTCCATCCCACAGGGTAGTGCTCCACTGAGAGCTAGAAAGCTGAGCAGTCTTGATTACAGACTAAAGGACAGTTTCAGAGCACTTTAAGAACAACGTGTTCCTGTATGCTTCTTGTCAGTGAAGAGGGAGTTTGCCTTCACAGAAATGTTGCCTTCTGGCATTGATTTGTGGAGGATCAGTATCTGCAGAGTGTCACGTGCTTCTTGCAGACATCACCTGAAGGCCTCTATGATGTTATCTATAGTGTAAACTTCAGTGGCCTTGAAAAAGAGAAGGGGACAGGTTGCTCACACAACTTCAGCTGTCCCTCACCCCACTCCTGTTTTTAAAGTGGACACGCAGGATTTGTGCAGCTGTCTTGGACTGAATCAATATGAACCCTATTTGCCAAACTAGCTTGCATAGCACCTCTAAGAACTGATGCTTTCTTGCTCGTGTTGACCTTCAGCAGTGGATTAAGCCCCTCTGATATATCTAATTGCCGTATTCATTAAGCCCCTCTGATATATCTAATTGCTGTATTCACTTGCAGCCTCTCCTTTGTGCAGCCTCTCTGGGAGCATCATGGCTGTGTTGAACACCTGAATATGGTCCTGATGGATGTTACCAGAGAGTGCTGGAGCAGTTCACAGTAGCTTAGACTTGTGAGGCAGGACGTGCTAATTGGTCCAGATTTGGCACAGAAGCACATTAATCAGAATCACTTTGCCAGAACAACCACTGAATGTGGGGCTCTGAAATCAAAATGTTCTGTGAGCTGACACTGGCCACGCTGCTTCCCATGGCTTATCAATGGACATGAGGCAAATCTTCTTGTGTAGTCACTGAGCTGGTAAATTCTTTCATACTGCCAAAACTCTGTGTTTTGTCTAATGTTCTATTAACTGCTCCGTGCATATGGGCTATAAGAAAGATTGATTTTTCCAGAAACCACTTTAACTCATCCAAGGATAGTCCCAAGTTTTTAAGCACAGAAAAACTGGACTTTATTAATTTGTTTTCTGTTTAATCCCTCCAACTACAAATTTGGCAGCACACACAGGGAACAAGTGCCAACATCAGCACTTCCCTTTAAATAAACAGTAACTCAGATAACATTTACATGTTACAAAGAAGTGGTTCATTTGATGTTTTCTTTCGCTATTGCAGCTGAGCTATTGGGCTGAATTCTTCTTCCTTTAAACCACGAGAGGTTTATTATTAAATTATTTAAAAGCAAAAAATCTTTTAAAAGTGAAGTAGCAAATGGTTTTGCTTACTCAGATAGGATTTTTTTCTCTAGGAAAATACATTTTATTTGAGATGTGAGCTCAAGCAAAACTCTGGTGGAAAAAGAGTGTCCAAATTTCAAAAGCCCTGTCAGAATTTCTGTTTCTAATTGCAGTTCTGATGAACAAACCATTCAATAATTAATCAGCTACAATATCCAACATAACTTGGTCTGGACTAGGGAGCTGTGGTAGAGTAAAATTTTTATGCATTGGAGAAAGGAGAACAGGATATGTTAATTATCTGTCAAGATACCACATCTAGTAAACACTGTACTTGTATAAACATTTGGGTTGAAATAGTGGAAATCATATTAGACTGACAGAAAACTGGCTTGTATGTTAAGCCTAAAAGAGTTGTGAATATCTGTGTGACAGTCTGTGATGCTCTCACTTCGCTTTGGAGCTACCAGGAGTTGGTTTGATCCAGAACCCCTGTGTACTTCTGGGCTTTAAGTATGTCATGTGAATGTCCTTTCACTCCACTTGAAGAAAAATTCAAAAACATTCTGATGTTCCACAGACTTCAAATGAAGCTTCCAAATTGTTTTTGAACAGGATCCTTTGGACCATCAACAGCATCACTGGCAGTTGTGGGAAGAAGAAGGGATAATGTGACACTCTGCGTTTTTGATGCTAAATCAAACATGTTTTGTACCTTGGATGCCTGCAATCCTGCTGACAGGACTGATATCAATCCTAATGCTGCAGTTTTGTGGAAGAGATCTTCAGGGAGGATGTAGAGCGCAAAACTCAGAGTGAGTCTGAAACTGGGGTTGTGCATTAGTATTTAGGCCCATCTTGCTTTGTTCCGTTTGTTGGGGCGTTTTAATAAAATTATTATACTCTCTTATATGCCTGCCTAATTGATGGTGTGGTGGTAACAAAAGTGACAGATTATCTGCTCCCATAATAAATGTAGCTGCTAAGTGAATGCTGCAGTGTAATCAGAAGCTTTTTCTGGTTTCTTGCAGCTGAACTCCTGCATCTGGAACAGGCCTGATTTATGTGATACGAAAAGCCATGTGAATAAAATTATCCAAATGGGTATAAAAGAATTTGGATCCAAAACAATATTTTGTGACAGAATGGATGTGGAGAGCAGAGCATGAAACTGAAGAAATCTAATATACAGGTGCACCAAAGGAAATGTCAGGATCCTATTAAGGAGGTATGAGGCTAAAAAAAGAGATACATTACATTGTACAGTTATGGTTTAAGGAGTTAGAAACAGTGAAAATAAGTCAGTAAAATAAACTATGATTTATTGCCACTTCCTTGTTTGAATAGAAGCTTTTTGAGCTGATAGAACAGTTTAGTAAAAATAATATACTCAGTTGATGCATTATGTACTTCATTAATCTCATTGTATGTGAAGCTGTTCGGTGCAGTAGGATTTTGCTAGGGACAAAAATAAAAAGGGAATTGTTTCCTACTTTTCATTAAAATATGCAAGATTCTTTTACTAGGCTTAGACATTCACTCCAGCTGTGAGAGGAACCCTGGTGCAGCATTTCTTGGGTAAACCCCCACAGAACAGTTTGAAGACAGTGTTTTAAAGAAGATATACTTGATAGTGTCCTTTTGGAACACTGACATGGTCTAACTGGACTGGAGGGAGATACATGCAATGAAAATTTTCAGTCATTAGGGAATCTCAGACATCTTCCCATATATCCAGAAGGACACAAGGAATCACAGCACAGGGATCACCAAGCTGATGCCAGCAAAGCCCCCCCCCATAGCCAAAATATTTGCCAAATGAGCTAATCTGTACCAAGATGGTACTGGAGTCACCATGTAGTTGGAAATTAGTTGAGACAGCAAGACATGCTGCCTCATTCCTATTTACAGTTAATTTTTAAGGAGCTTGATGATTAGATAGGGAGTTTTTTTCATCATAAGACAGACTTTTGTCTCAGATATTCCTAAAATAGATATTTCCCAAAGTGAAATTTGTTTCATATAGAATTGAATTAAAGTCCTAACTTGGATATGAGACTGAATCCTGAAAGAAATCAACCACCAACAAGCAAGTGAACTCTGAACTGATTAATTAACAGATTGATTTGTATAAAGCTGGCTTGAACTTGCCATTTCTCTAAAAGGACATAAATTTCCCAAGAGAGGCAGAAGGAGGAGGCCTTGCACTCTTACATCACATAAAAGCATTAAATTCAGTTGTTCCTGGAAAACAGGTGAACAACTTCCACTAAGAAATGCACCATCTCTTTCATATTATAAAATTATTACATTTATAGGCAAATTGGAATATAAGTTTATGACAACTAGATGAGAAGCAGTGAATTATAGCAATGGAGGAATTAAAACCATGCTTTTGTGTAAAGCCATTTTCATATAGGTGGTGTTTATAGCTCTACAGAGACCTCTTTCCATTTTGATTCAATATCTAGTTTTTATTCTAAGTAAAAAAATCTGCTGCTTCATCTGTGAACATTTTGCAGAGGTAAAATTCCAGTAAACTGTCATTTTCGTTTAAACCTTCATTCAATTCTTACTTCCTTTTGCCTTATAAAGATTCAAAATCAATCAAATATGTCCCCTTAGAAATGTTTTCATACTCCAAGTATTTTGGGGACATTTGCTGCAACAACATATGAACACAGGTCATATTTCCCTACTGAAACTAAATTCTCGACGTTTTGAAAACTTCCATGGGAACTGTAGAGGGAAGAATAACTTCCTTTGAAGATTTATTTTCTGTAAATAGAGAAGATAAGGAGTGAACATCACCAAAATGAGAGACCCAGGGAATTAGTATAGCACAGTTTTTGGTTGCAGTGCATGTTATCATATAATCATATTGTCCTTGAGAATCCTCTAGTGCTTCTTGTATGTTTTAATTTGTATGTGGGGAAAAAAAGAGAGAGAAATTACAAGGGAAAAGTTTTGTTCAGTCTTCAAAAAGAAAAAGAGAGAAATTGTTTATATTTCCTAACCAATTGATTATTATGTCACTCTCATCCAGATTCAGCATGGAAAATCTGTTTAAGCTTTTCCCGTGCACACTTTTAGAGTGGAAGAGGACAAATTAAACTAACGTAGTTTCTCGGCCAGTCTACTAAAATCAATGCAACTTGAATTTCAACAACCACTAAAAATGGTATAATGTGATTTAAATTATGCTGCCATTTAGATCTCGTCTGCACACTAAGTTGTATCAGATTTACTGATGCTGTGTGTGGTTTGAAAACTGAAGTCGTTCCTGCTGCTGAAAGGTTGTTTATGGACAAAACCCAAAGAGTTAAGGATGCCAAGAACCTGCATCCCAGTCCAAATCCTTAAGGGCTCGTTGACACTGTACATGGAGCAATGTGGAAGATCTCCTGGCTGGCACCGTCCAAACCTGCTCAACACTTACAGCAAAGCAGATTTGCAGTGGATGAATCTCTTTAGACCCCAAAGCAGCGGCACGTGAACGTGACTGAACATTTGAAGTCACTTCTCCGTGCTGAATTGAGCCCTCACAGGTAGTTTCTCAAGAGCTAGCCAGTTTGAGAGCATCTTCACCCCAAAAGGAGCCTTTACTGATTACAGACTGAACGGAAAAAAATCTGGTTTGTTATGAAGGGAACTCAGTATGGAAGAAAGTGAAAGTAACAGCAGTAAATTTCTCCCTATAATTTAATTCTGCAGTGGTTCCTTCTTAATTAGATACTCACTGTAAGCTAGCTGTGATTTAGAGGAAATATTTATGCAGGTAATTCAGTGCACTTTGGTAGCTACTTGTTTTGCAGCAGAACCCCTTATGGAGAGTGCATTGTTGGATACATCATTTTACATCTTGTCTCCAGTTTTACTGGTTACAGAAAGAGACTTAATGACATTAAATATCTTCATTATGCTTCAAGCCCTCATCCTTCCTTTTTCCTGAAAACACCAAGGATCTGGCTCTTCTGCTGCTCAGAAGCAGACTTTGAGTAGCTTGTGCTGTTGTCAGAACTTTATTGTTTTATGCTGTGTGTTCACCTGGAGGTGGCAAAGGGGTGGTCCAGCTCCTGGGCAGTGCTGGTGATGAAGCAGATGTGACTTTGGGACAGGTTTACAAGCCTGTCAGTCCCATCCCTTGCTTTCACTGTTCATTGCTAACCAAAATCAGCAACCTGTGGGGATGTACCAAGGCTGTGAGGCAAAGAGTACTCAGTGCTTTCAGAGGCCACCAGGGTCCTCCTTTCCTGTGTTTATGTTACAGCCCCCGGCAGCACAGAGTTTCCCATGCCAAGCCTTGCTGCCTGCCAGGGAGCCAAAGACACTGTGCTGGGGTTCTGCTGCCTGCACTGGGCAGTTGTGAGGGTGGTGGCCTCTCACGTTAATTCTACGTAGAACTGGGAGCAGGTTGTAAACAGAATTATTTCTTTTAATAGCAAGTGTAATTGAAAGTGAAAACAAGGAAACAAAGCAGCACATAGCTCAGTAAGAGCTGGGCACAGGCATGTCTCAATTTCAGAAAGCACTGAGTGGATTATATGCTTTGTACTTCTGGAGGAGCAGAGGATTTCTCTCAGTCCAGATTCATGGTAGGACCTTCATGGTTCAGACTTTGGTGTTATTTGGTAATAACACTTTCTTGAGCAGCAGTTGGAAATGGTGACTCAACTTTGTGGAGCAAATCTATGAAAAAAACACTACAATGAATGTACTCTGGAGCACTTGGTCAGCAGTGAGGCATGACAGTGAAACCAGCTCCCAGAGCGATGCTGCAGCTCACACAGGTGTGTTACAGTCACTGTGCTGGTACTGCGGTGGTACGATTCTATTATTTTAATTTATTTCATGAATGTGTTTAGGTTGCAGGCTGTCTTACACTGAATTACTTCTAACTGTTCTAATAAGATTCGAGAAGAGGACAAAATTAATGTTTTCTGCAAGAAAATGTCTGCGAGCACATTGAACACAACAATGGCAGCTGATCAGTGGCACTGAGCAAACCCCTCATTCATTCATTCATTAGCAAAAATATATTGTTTAAGCCTGCCTGTGAACTCAAAGTTCAAATGTGCAATTATACACCCATCTTTAAGCCTTGCTGGGCTGCATGTGAGTGGATGTGGTTTAGGTTCCTTGTGTGTTCTCAAATTTTCCTTTTTTTCTTTTTTAAAAAAAAAGCACTGGCATGTAAGCCATACAAAGAAAACTGGCCTCAGGGGAACCACCTCCAGTGCATCACAGGAACTTTGTGCAGACAGTTTTCGATTACTCACTCTGGCCACACATTGGATGGAATGGTTTAGACAACGTGCTGCACACGAAGGGATTGGTGGGGAGGATCACCAGACCGAGCTGCTCCAGCCCACGTCATTCCTGGATGATCTCCAACGGCAGGAAGCAAAAACAACCAGTGCCGAGCAGCGTGTCCCTAGGAGAGCGTGGTGGGGCACCAGCAGCTGCACATCCGGAAACTTTCCCCTTCCAGGATGTGAGGAGGGTTTTGTGCACAGCATTCCCGTGAGCGTGGACAGAACTGCTCCTGCTGCTCGTTTGACCGAGGCCATGATTCCCGTAGGCTGGGTTAGCTGGGCCCAGAGCAGTCCCACGTTTCGTCGTGTACTCAGGGTAGTCTTAGGTACAACATAAGCGTTTTTAAAATGCTGCAGCCTGACCTTGTTTCTTTGTTGTTTCTGAGGTTAAACTAACTCAGTGGTTACTATCTGAAGGCAAAAAGCAGCAGCCAGGTAATGTGGTGGGAGGAATGTACTTGTGCCTCCTCATTTTATAAACTTCTTTAATATTTTGCTGCTCAGTCAGTTTCTCTAAACTCTTTTCATCCACGTTTCCACATTTCACCTAAATTATACTGTAAAAGTTAACATTTGTTCAGGTTATACTTAACTGAATAGTGTCCTCGTGACTGATTTCACAATTAATTTTTGGATATATGCCACATTATTTCAAAGTAAAACTATGCTATCTTGCAATATTTGGATTACAAGCATAACCCAGATCTTCAATGTGAAATGAATTTGGACCTGACAGTCTTCACTGTCATGTCATAGACACATTCTTGTTCCTCCACTTGTCCGTAGTTCATACTCTGATGGAATCTGTGCAAGTCTTTTTGACTCTATGAGATTAGGCAACCATTTTAGGAGAGAGATTAATCTGGTTTTGTCTTCAAGTGACTGCCTTAACTTCATATCTGTAATTTCTCTTGGTTTGGAGGCAAAAGTCTATTCTTAAGTAACTATTTCCTCCTTCAAACAGGTTTTTCCAGAAAATTTTTAGCTGCCTACACCAAGCAGCACACACCTTCCCAAACACTTCTGAGTCACCCTTCACTAATCGCCCGAAAACGTTACTCTCAAACAAGTTCCAATATTAGATTGTAAGATTAACTGTACTCACAGGCATCAGGAATGGGCATGAAAAACTGTAAATAACTGAGGTTTTAAGGCATCAAAAGACGAAGGGGAGAAAACAAAATCGACAAAAATATATTTAAAAAGTTATGGGAGGATAGACTGAGGTCTGAGACGAAAGTATTTGTGGGGCAAGTGCCAGAGGGAAAGTATTCCCTCTGCCCTGCCATGTCCTCGCACAGCTCCCGACGCTGCTCCTCCTCTCCATGCTCCTTGCGTGGGCACCTCCCATGGAATTTTGGTGTTTCTTTATTCCCATTCAGAGGAACAGGTTATGTCCTGTGCAAAAGCCATAGGAGGGCTCCTTTCAGACCTTAGATAAGAAGTTGGAAAGCTATTTCAGAGGCTGGGAGGCAGTTTCTGCTATTATCGCCACTGAGGTTTTCCTGACTTTCCTTCTGTGTTTTGTTAGTTGTAAAATTAAGTAGGCTCTCCCTTGAATTAGAAGAAAGTTGTGTAAATATAAAATGTATGCAAGTCTTCTAGCCACCATATAAGCATACTCAGTACTTGCTAAGACAGGAAGGTTTTATTACCTTAAATTTATAAATCAATTTAATAGAAATAATGTGGGAAGGATGTAGACTCTGAGTAGTAACTTACTAAAACAAAAGACTGTAGGTTCTTCAGGTAAAGAGTAAAAATACACCAGGCAGAAAGGAAAGTGAGAGTCATTTTCCCTCCTATATTGATATAATATATTGCCTTTTCACACTCCAGGGGTAAAAAAATCCCAAACAAAATGGAGCTGTTTCTAAAAGCACCCATTCCCAGTGAGCTGAGTGGAAATACTCAGGACCATGGTGACTTGCTTCTCGGAGTGGGTGGTTGCTTTCTTACGGCTTTCCTAAACATGTACCTGTTTTTCTAGCATCTTTCTGATCCCTGTGCTCCCAGGGGCACAGCAAGGCTTGCAGGGAGGGTGGTGCTGGGCACTCTGCCCCTGGGCACAGGAACACTTCTGAGCAGGTGTTGGGGCTGGCAGGGATGATCTTCTGGTTTGATATGGTGTAAATGCTGGACTATGTAAACATGTCCCTTGCTGTCTGGTCTGACTGATTCCCAGAGCTAATGTACATAAACACCCTGCCCTATTGGCTATTTCCAGAAGACTGAAGGCAAGGTAACTATTTATATTAATATTCACTTTATGGAAAATAGACACAAACATATTAATGGGACCACAGTTGAAAGTTTTCCTTCTTTTCCTAAAGATTCATGTCCTTTTACACCAAATGTAAGATACATTTACATTAACATCTTTTGGCATAGACTGAGTGTTTCTTGAGGCACAGTCTTCTACACTGAGTTGTATACACTGTATTTTCTGTTCACCAGACTAAAGATGTGGTCCTAGAGCAGCTCTGAGCCTGACCAGAGTCATATGTTGGGATTAGACTCCTCAGCATATTTGCATCCCCAAACAACCACAAGCTCTGTGAGCCCAGTGATGATGAAATACAGTGGAGCTGTAGGACCTTCTTTGGCTTGTGATCTTGAACTCTTGCCAAATACCTCACTGGGGCTTCTGGGCTTCTGCATCCAGCACCTCATAGTTCCAGTGTTCCACCATCCAAATTCTGGATGAACTCACATTGTTATGACCAAGATTAAGCCCAGAATCAAGTAAGATAAATTGATCATAGACTTTTATGTGCAAGGGATATAAACAGAAGAAAACATGCCATTTCAATGTAAGGTCATTTTTAGATCATCACCACATTCCCACTATTTACTCTTTCATGTAGTTTTTGATTCTTTCCCATTTCAGAGTACTGATTTTTAGAAACAAATGGTTGCAGGAGGTTCCCTGTATGTTGTTTTGGGGTTGGTTTTGATCTGGAAAAGATTTTACTGTTTCACTAATCAGAAAAATATTTTTCATTCCAAAATGTGCTCCAGACCCCATTAAAATAACAGCTTTTCCTACTTTCAAGACAGCAAATTGTTTCTATGCTAATTTTCCTGACATTTTCCTCTCATTTTTATGAGAGCTACCCTGCTTAGCTAGGGAAATAATTTGCCAGAAAGAAGGATGTCTCAGAGAGTGTTGTTCACTGCTTGAGAAAGTCAGTTCAAAACCAAAAGATTGATACTTTTAAAACACAAACCCCAAAACTGTGGCACCCATTGTCTCACTGCTGTTAGATGAGAAGGGAACAGGAGCTGTAGTAGCTGCATTGACTATAATCACACCCCAGTGGAAGAACAGAGCTGTGGTAGGATTTAAGAATTAAGCCAAGGGCTGTTGTATTAAAGCATACCCTAGCAATGTTTTTTTCTCTAATTATTACAGACTGCAGAAAGAAGAAAGGGTCCCCATCATGCTTACTGATAGATACTCACTTCTGCTCCCACTTGCCTCCTCCTTCCTCTGGTTCCTCTGAGGTCAGGAGTGAGAATTAACCACACTTTTACCATATAACTTCACCCAGAGCTTGACCAGCAGTGTTTTTGCTCAGTGAACCTCTTGTATTTTCCTTTCCTTTGCCAACGCTGACCAGCCAGAATTCCTCCTCACCAGCACATGCTGCTTGCTTCCCCTCCAGCATTTTGTTATCCTGATGTAACAACATTACCATGGAGTTTGTGATGAGTAAAATATCTCTGCTATGTGTGTGCTAACTGGTAACTCAGCAGAAACAGCAGCATTAGTTCACAGAATTCAGTCTTCTTTGATTTTTTAATCCATGTGTACCAAACAAATTAATTATTCTTTGTACAAATAATCAAGTTTCTCCAGGTAGCTTATTACTGCTATTTAATGGTGTGACAGCATAGGGACATAACTCTTGTTTTTTCCATTACAATCCAGTTGTCAGCAGTTATGTCCCAGTGTCAGCTGGACTCCATGACAAAACCCCTGCTCATGTGTCAGCATCTCACAATGCACTTTGTGGTTCCATATGTGCACCCTGTGCTGCCTTATGCCCTAAGTTATTTTATGAAAGGGGCACTTAAGAGCAATAGAAAACACCAGTGGAAAATGTGAAGCAAATGTTCATACCTGTAAATCCAGGAGAAACTAAGATGGATGGCAAATTCAGGGATAAAGTGCTGTACTTGGCCAGACCACATACAAGTTAAAATACACAAAAACCTACATCTTTCATGCTTTGTAGGCAGGGGAGGGAAAAAAACCAACAAAGAAACTTGTATTTAAGTGCTGTGGTCTGAGCTTACACGTGTTTAGCTGGTTAGTTTGCACTTTCCTAAGAGTCCCTAAAAATAAACTGAAAACATCTTAAACTACTTATGACAAGTAGAATGGCAGGAAAGCTCTGTTGTTTCCAAATATGCATTGAAAAAAAAAAAAAAAAGAGTAAATGTGAGGCTGCTCTATAAGAGAAAGAATCTTACTGGAAGAACTTAAGAACTTACAGTAGAACTCTGACTGAAGACATATGAAAGTAGCACAGTTCGTCTTGCTGCTCAAGAAGATTTTATCTGTCAGTATAAAGTTAACCTTTAGGTCAACTTCAGAATATATGTGTCAAAATTCAACTGATACACTTACACTTGTGACTTATTTCAGTGAAAACTTGCTGAAAAGGCAGCACAGACAGAAACTGATACAGGTCTGTGCCATTTCTGCCATGTACAATAGGAAGACAAAGGCAGAACAAATGTTTGAAAAGTTCACTGTGACCCGTTAGGAAATATGAGATTGTTTCTGATCAGAACCAGGCTAAAATTCAGGCTCAAGATATGGAAATGTATTTATGGAAAGGGAAGGAAAACTTGGAAATTACGTGTCGAGGATAGACTAATGACATTCTGTATGTAAATACTTCTAAATTTTAGTTAATTTAGGGCTCTCCCCTGGCTGCTTCAAACTAAAAGTGAAAAAGCTTATTTATCTTCTTCCTCTAAAACAGATAAATGTGCTGTTTGTGGGCCTTTTTATTTGCACACTTTCCAAAGTTCATTCACTGTTTAAAAAAAAAAAAAAGTAATCTACTATTTCTGTATCAGGAAATGGACAGGTAGTCTCAATGCAATATCAAAACCATACTATCTAAGATACCTTTCCCCACTTTAAACATGTAAGTTGCAAATGAACATAATCAGTGTGTGATTATGGCCCCCTGTCATCTGTCTGTGAGCAAACTCTTCTCAGGCCGTGGGTGAGTCAAGCGCAGCTCCAGGAAAGGTGATACAGGTCTATCCTTTGAGGAGGTGCTTATTCAGGGAGGATGTAAACTGCAGAGAGCATTTCTATGCCTTTTGGGTACAATAACATGCAGCTGCCAGCTCTTAGTGAATCTTACCTTGGCCTGTTGTGCTTGGAGTTTGTTCTTTGCGTCAGATACTTCAGCACCACGATTATTAAAGGCTAAGTTAATGCTGAATAAATGATTCCACATCTCCTCAGATGTGCACTCCAGTCCAAGCTCTGCATCCTTTCAGGGCAGGACAGAGTTGGCCCCTGCATGTTGAGAGCACCTGGTATTGTATCCACTGAATTTAGCCCAAGAACCTGCTGCAGGGACTGAAACACTTGTAAGGGATTTAACATAACTTGCAGCCTGAGCCCCTGGCTTCAAAACTGCTGTTGCAGTGTAAGCTACTGTCTTAGGAGTTAAATTCACCACTTTCTTCAATGCCTTGCTTAGCCTGCTAGATCACTGCTCTCTTCACACAACTGTTTAGTGTATTCTATGAAAAGTACAGATATTTTACTTGCCAAACTGAAATGCTGAGACAAACTTCTGTCTGCATTTAGACTTTGTTCCCCACACAATTTTTTTTTCTAAGAATTATGCCTGTATGATAAACTCTGCAGGTATATATCACTATATTTTGATTTTCACATTTACTCTAAATTTTAATTGAACACTCAGAGTAAATATTAAGGGACGCAAAAAGAAGAGGTTAATTTTGGTTTTGTCAGTGCTTGTTTTCTCAGTAGCCTTTCTTCAGTTTTTCCTAGGGTATTCCTCTGCCTCCAAACTGAAGTACTGATCTTCATAAATGATTTGAAATTCCTCAGTGCTGCATACTTATTAGGCAGCTGCCCTTAAAAGTTTCAGGCAACCAACCTGATACAGTAGTAAAGTGCATAAATCAGTGTACTGAACCTGAGGGGGCTCTGCTTACATCTACTGATCCAGACAATCTTGGTGTATTTTCTGCAGGATATTTGCCTTGGGGTTTTTTTTTTTCCCATGCTCTACGATCTGATGGATCATATTCATCTTCTCATCAGAAAATTAAATTTCTAAGTATGTTTTCATATTGACTATCTGAAATACTTAGTACTTAATCCATTCTTTAACATTGCTTTTTCAGGTTGTAATTTATCCATCTGGGCCTACTGAGGCAGAAAACACCTGCTCTGCTCCTGAGTGCTGCAGGTAATGTCTCAGACTGCCAAGTCCAAGGTTTCAGGAAAATGTTAATGAAAAATGTAGTTTCTTTGGATAATGGATGGTGAGAAAGGAAAAGGGCTGCAAAAGTTATCCCCATGAATCTGCTTTTTACTAGAGCTGACAAGAATAATTTTATTCATTGCTAATCCTAAAAGTAGGTAGTGTTACTGGAGTCAGCAGAATGCCTGCCAAGTTTCCTTCGGTTATGCCCTCGTTTCAGTAGTGAATGAGGTGATCTTTTAATGAAAAGCAGAGCATAAGTAAACAAATAATACTGGGGTGGTTTTTTTTCTCTTTCCAACAAGACAGAATCGTTATCATTTGAGATTGTGAAGTACATTCACCGTTCAAGTACTGCTGTGTTAATGATAAGGGAACTGACAAGTCATTAGCACAAAAACACTGCCCTCTATTGCAAGATGCTGTGCTGCTGCTATTGCACTTGGAATGGATGCAGGGCATGATGAGGACACTGCTAATAAACAGTTTGAAAACTGCCTACAATTGGGACATTTTAGCTCAGCAATTTTCTTTCAGTCTGTAACACTACAGCTGTGCCAAATGGACTAATTTCACAACAACCCAAGCTCTTCCACAGACAGTCTGTTTAGTCCTTGGTGAACACTTAGGTGGTGTTTGCTGCATTGCACTTACCTGCACACCTCAGCTGAATTTTTATTTGGTTTGATGTGGTTTTGAAACCTGAAAGCCACAGAGCAGTGTAAATCAAAACGAGGGGGGACCCTGCACAGTGGAATTTGAGGGCAATGAGCCAACTGCAGCAGAGCTGTAAACCAGGACCCAGGACAATGATGGAGGGTCTCATACGAGGGAAAAACAGGGCCCTGAAGAGAGAGAAGCCACTTCTTTCTAGATCACTTCTCAAAGATAAGGCCTGGGCCGAATCAGGCTCCTGCTTACAGCAGGGAGTACGCACGGGCACGGCTACAGCAGCCACTCATACCCACGTCTCGGCTGCTTCTTCCACTCTAGGGTATAAGTTGATGCTGTCCAATGTGTTCCTCAGGTTAAAGCACTTCTCATCAATAAAATAGGCTGAGTTTTTGTCAGAAAGATCCTTCTCCAGGGCATGCTGTGCATCTCTGTTGATATATATACACAAACATTGCGTTACAGCATATCTTGTCTCAGAAAGCTGCATGTCATTACCCAGCGAAAAAAAGCAGAGATAATTTTAAAGAAATGATCATTGTCAGTTAACTTTATCTTCTCGTGATGTTTAAAACACACATAAATAAACTATAAGGCAGTGAGGGACAGGCAGTGGAGCCACACACAAGGATGTGTAAACAGGGTAAGACATACTGCAAATGCTCACACACAAAAAAACCCTCCTCTTGCAATAACTGATGGAACTAATTCTCAGCAGGTGCCAAGGAGGGTAAAGTTATTGCTGAGCATGAGATTGCAAGAGTGCTGGCAGAGCCCTGGGCTGAGCTCAGCCTGGCTTGGGCACTCCCAGGCCGGGTGTTCTCCCAGAGAGTCCTGCACAAGGAGCCCCCAGTGGCTCAGAGCAAGAGGGGTGCTGAGGAAGAGATTCACTTTTACCTTTCTGGTGCTTTTTGTGGGGAACATTCTCTATAACTTTGGGAACAGGAAATGACCAGTTGGCCCCAAAACAAAGATATTTGAACACATACCTCAGTTTAAAATGTGGAAAGTTCTGCAGACATCAGTGAATGTAATCCATATGTTTGACAGGAAGCACAGACCCAAAGTGCTGTACTGGGCTGTGGTCTTACACAGTGCCAAATTTTTCATGGGCAAGGTACAGTATAAATTTCTGATATGTCTTCCTGGCCAGTTTTCCTCCCACCACAGACATTTCAATTTGCTTAAGCATTTGGCTCTGCTTCCACATAACATTTTCATTAGTTTCCCGTAGAAGGGAATTACAGAGCAGGAAGTTCAGGAGCTGCACAAATATCCAGTGGTGATGAGCATTTACCTGGGGTGAATACACTTGAAATGGGAAATGGGTAATAGGCTATTTATTAATGACAAAAAAAAAAACAGACCAAGCTCCTCAATTACTTTAATGAAATGTATTTTCAGATTTTTTTTTTCTAGGTTTGCTTTTTGTTTTGGTTTGGTGGTTTTTTTGTTTTGTAGGTGGACCAGTATTCAGTTTTTGTGTGCATTCTTCTAATGCAAAGTGGTGACACTGTTTAATGCATTATTTTGGACACCAAAGCTTTACTCCTGTGCCAACTGTTCCCGTGCTGTTGCTGCATCTACTGTGGTTGGGACTCTGAACATCATGACATGAGAACTTTGTCAGTGATGGGAAAATGAAGGGAAGGTGAAGAGGTTGTCAAAGATCTTGTAAAAACATTGTTTTCCTCTTAAGACTAAATACGGGACTTGGATTTGGTGCTGGACTAGACTGGAAGCATTTTGAGGCAGGAATTGCCTTTTGGTGGATGTTGGTGGGGTATCCCCAACAGGCCTGTCTGGTGAGTAGGTTACACACACAGCTCTCTGGCAGGTGCACTGCCAGCCCGAGCAGCACCAAGACTAATCACCAACACTGGCAACTAAACCAGTTCTTAAGCTGTGATGTTACAAGTGGAAAACAGGACAAAGCTGTGCTAAGCAGCCAGGGGAGAGACAGGCAGGAGCAGTGACTGGGATAAGGTGGCCAGGAATAGGTGCCAGCCTGCATCGCAAGCTGGTGCATACTTCCTTGCTTTGGAAAATTAATTTATTATTAATTGACTTCATTATTTTTTACTCACCAAGCACAGTGACTATCTGATTGCTCAGAATTTGACTGGCCAAGTTAAGGCAGAATAATCTTCCAAGTGAATGTACCCATTAAATTATTGGAAATTGTCTATCAGCAAGATACAGAATTAATATACTCGGAACTGACACGAAATACCGCAACAGTGCGATTTTACTGGAATGATACGTAATCTCCTGGGTATGAAACTTGTGAAACGCAGTGGCGAAGTGCATTCCTGTGTAACGCTGCCCTTGGCAGCTGCACAGCGCTGTGAGCTGGCTCGGTGCTGGAGCAGGGCTGCTTCCAGCGGCACAGCGCGGTGCGGGCACGCACTCCCCGCGGCTCAGCCCCGGCACCGCCCGGGCTGCGGTACCGGCATCGCTCCGTGCGATCAGTTAATTCCGCCTAGGGAATTCCAGACGAGAAATTCCGCGGTGGCTGCTGCAGAGCTGGACCTGCCGTCGCTCCCGCACAGCGACATGAGCCGGACCCCGGCGCGGGTGGCGGGGTGAGCCCGGGGCGGGGCTGCTCGGGGTGCCAGCGGAGACCCCGGAGCAGAGTCCCCGGGGATATCTCCAGGTCCTCCCGGCGGTGTCACCGGAGCCTCCCGGAGCAGAATACCCGGGGGGTGTCACTGGGACTCCCGGGGGTGTCACCAGGTTTGCCCCGGAGGCGTCACCGAAGCCCCCCGGCGATGTCAGTGGATGGCTCCGGGGGTGTCAGTAGAGCTCACCGGAGGTGTCACCACATCCCTCCCACCCCCCGAGGTGTCACCACATCCCCCCCCCAGAAGTGGCCCCGGTGTCCCCGAGGTGTCCCCGGTGTCCCCGAGGTGTCACCCCCCCCCGTGTCCCCGAGGTGCCACCGCGGCGCCGCAGCGCCCCCTGGCGGCGCGGCGCGGGCGGCCGCAGGCCCCGCCCCCGCGGGCGGAGCTGACGCGCTGAGATGGCGGCGGCGGCGGGCGCGGCGCGGCCCGAGGGTGAGCGGCCGAGGGGAGAGCGGCTCGGCCGGGACGGGCCCCTCGGCCGGGACGGGCCCCCCGCCCGCCGCACCCGCACCACAGCCCTCGCTGTGCCTTGCAGAGTGCCCGGGGACCGGCAGCGCCCAGGCGGGCAGCGCGGCCGCCTGCCAGGGATGCCCCAACCAGGGGCTGTGCGCGGCCGGCGCGGCCGGGCCGGACCCGGGTGAGTGTCGGGGCCGGGAGGGGGTTCGGGCGGTCCGGGCTGTCGGGGGACCGTGAGGGGACTCCGGGCGGTCCGAGGGCCCTGAGGGAGCTCCGGGCCGTGCGGGGGCTGCTCTGACGGCCCGGTGTCGCCCCCAGCCGAGGCGGCGGAGCTGCGGGCGCGGCTGCGGGCGGTGCGGCACACGGTGCTGGTGCTGTCCGGCAAGGGCGGCGTGGGCAAGAGCACCTTCAGCGCCGCCCTGGCCCACGGGCTGGCGGCCGACGAGCACAAGCAGGTGGGGCCCGGGGCTGGCGGGAGGGGACCGGGGGGCGCCGGCCGTGTGCCCCCGCTCCTTGGGGCCTGCTGGCCTTCGTGTGTGAACCGCGCCGGGGTGTCCTCGGTGCTGTGAGTTCCCCCGGGGGGACGGCCCTGTGCCGCCTTGTTTCCAGTGGGGCGCGTTGGCCGGTTTGTTTTCCAGGTTGCTCTGCTGGACGTCGATATCTGCGGGCCGTCGATCCCTAAAATGATGGGTCTGGAAGGAGAACAGGTGAGTGAAATGCTCGAATGCGTCGTTTAAAGGATTTCTGCGCGTTTTTACAGACTTTGGGCTCTGTAGGCTGAAAGCTTGTAAAGGACTGATAATTGGGAAGTGGCAGTGGGTGGGGAAGTAAGCTGAGATAGAGGAGTTCAGCATAATTCATTTTGTAAAAGAGTCATCAGGATGAACAGTTCTGCAAACCATCTTTCCTTGCATAACATCCATGTACTCATGACAACTTAAAACTTGAGTAGAATTATCACGATGGGCTCTATCAGCCCTCGAGTATTTTATATAAATATGTGAGGTCACAGGTAAACTTGCATAAGGGTTGAGCAGTTATTGTTCACTTATTGATGGAGATCAGGTGCTCCTGCAGTTTTTACCTCAGCCACCCTAATAAAGCAGGATTGTCCCTGCAGGCAGGAAAGCTGTTACCCAGGTTTGACTTGTGTTCATGTTTTGCGTAACATCTGTATTTATTTCTCTTACAACTTTATGTATCACATCAATTTTTCAGGTTCATCAGAGTGGATCTGGATGGTCTCCAGTGGTGAGTTGGTGCAGCTGTTTCAGAAAGTTTGTTGGGTTTGTTTGGGTTGGGCACCATGTTCTGTGTTAAAAAATAAGTGAGGGAGGAGCAGGAGGCACTTCTGTTAATTCTTTTTCTAGTGACTTAAATATTCATATTCTACAGATAGAAGATACAGAATCTATAGAGTCTACATGTTCAGATTCTATAGATTCTGTATAGCATATATCCAGATTCTGTAGAATATACAGAGAATGCTATAGAATATATTTACAGACTCAGTGGAATCTGGATATACATTCTGTAGATTCAGAGTGTTAAATCTCTTTTGTTAATAATAGTAATACTGTATTTCTTTTTTACTGATTTCCCTACTGTGGGCAAGAAATATAAAATATAAGTTCCTCAGTTTTGTTATGTTGGGTATCAGTCAGCTGTGTAGTGTCTCACCTTTTCTGTGACAGCCAAGAAGTACCTTGCAACCAAGGAAAACCTCACTGATCTTTAGAAAATGCGGGGAGGGTTTTGCAGGAGATTACCTGTAGTGTGCTTTTAAAAAGGCAGCTTGGGCTGAGAGAGAAAGCTGGTTTTATCTTGTTGTTGTCTCCATAAACTGCTGTAACAGCTGCATTTTTTCAGTCTGACTGCAGTTTTTAATGTCCTGTGATAGAAGATAAGGTTCTCTGCCTTTATTTTATTAATATCTTCCCCTCCAGCTGCTTTTTCTATAAAATAGGGCTTCAGAGTTGGTTTCTCTACTCTTTCCTCACTGCTTTGTTTATCTACTTCTCTTTCAGTATGTTGAAGAAAACTTAGGTGTCATGTCAGTGGGATTCTTGCTTAGCAGCCCTGATGATGCTGTCATCTGGAGAGGACCCAAAAAAAATGGTGTGTATCACATGTTTTCAGCAATAATTTACGTACTTAACATCTCAAGTATGTAAATATCATGAGTTTGTTTAATAACATAAATATAGTAAGCTATAAGGAAAAAATAAGTGGATGATTTGTTACTTCTTTAGATGAACATGCTCATTTGATGAAGTTAGGAGGTCAAATGATGTCAGGTTTTTTATGTTTTTTTAAGCTTTGTCAAAATACATGTTTTTGTCCTGAAGTTGACAAGTCAGAAGAATCTTCTACCTAGGCTACAGAAGTTGAAGTAGGCCCTAAAATCTGAAACACAGGGAGATTTATTTTTTTTTTTCTCTTTTTCACACTCTTATCCTTTCTTTTAGGTTTGATCAAGCAGTTTCTCCGTGACGTGGACTGGGGGGAGATCGATTACCTGATCGTGGACACGCCTCCAGGGACGTCGGACGAGCACCTGTCCATCGTGCAGTACCTCAGTGCCACCCACATCGACGGGGCTGTCATAGTCACCACCCCGCAGGTATGGGAGGTGAATTTCCACGCAGAAGCAGCTCACAGGTTAAAGGCAGTCCTGGGGTTAGAGGCTGTTGAACTTCAGAGAAATCTGAGGGTACAGAATCTCGGAGGACTGACTTTGTTGTGTTGTGCTGGTGTGTGGGTTGGGCGGGTGTCTCAGTGGAGCTGTGGATCCCACTGGGTCACTAAACCACAGGGCAGTTCACAGTCAAAAGCTGTCGTGTTCTGTGTGGTGAAAGGAAATGCAGCGTTTCACTTTCTTCTTCAAAATTAGAGTTCACATCCTTGTGAGTCTGTAATTTACTCACCAATGGCTTAATGCTCTGGAGAATGTCAGTAAGAAGTTCAGTTTTTAAGTGATAAGCTGTGCACTGTTTGACACCTGTGAAGTAACCTGTCACCTCCAGTAGGCAGTTTTGTCATGTGCATTTTTTTGCAGCTCCTGGCAAGCTGAAACTCAAAATATGTCCAGTTCAGACAGAGGTTTTAATGCCTGGTTTGGAACAGGAGCAAAAGACATGTAGTATTTCCACGGCAGCTGAAAGGATAACACATAAAGGAAACGCAGTGGTGAGAGTGATACTGGAGAGGTGGTGAGGGAAGGAGAAAGGAACAGGAGAATGAGTGAGGTCCAGCATATATGCAAAAAGTCTGAGAAGATAAGATATTTCAAATTTATTTTGGAAGAGGTAACAAGTGTAAGCCTGGTGGTTCTTGTCCTCGGTCTATAGGCAATACCAAGGGTCCTTTTGTAAATGGTAAACATGCAAAAGTTGCTTTAAAAGAACTGAAGATATGAGGTGAACATAGGAGGTAAATATGGGTGAATCTTTATACAATCAGATTTCAAAACAGAACCACATCCAGTAGGCTGGAACTGTTGGACCTGCTCTGTTGCTCCTCACAATTGTTGCTAGCACAGGTAGCACAGATTGCTGTTCCTCAAAATATTAAGACAGCAGGAATAATTCATTATTAACCCTCTTTAAAATAGCTCTAAGGAGGTGACTGAATGGATTCAGCATGAAAACATGACAGTTTAAATATGAGCCTTTGCTAATATTTGTAGGAAATCTCACTTCAGGATGTTCGGAAGGAGATCAACTTCTGCCACAAGGTGAAACTGCCCATCATAGGTGTTGTGGAAAACATGAGTGGCTTTGTGTGTCCAAAGTGTAAGGTAAGGCTGGCTCTGTGTTACAGTGTTTTTGCCATGGCATTGTGTATAAAACATTGCTCCAAAAATGCCTTATTCTCAGAATTGCAATATTTTAACTCTGATTTTCCCGTTGTCCCAGAAAGAATCTCAGATCTTTCCCCCCACTACTGGTGGTGCAGAGAAGATGTGCCAGGATTTGAATGTTTCTCTCCTGGGTAAAGTGCCTCTAGATCCACAGATAGGTAAAGTTACTTATTGCACTGCACCTAAAACAAGTTGTTCCTCCTCTATTGATGTTATTGCTGGAAAAACCTGATGTGGGCACTGATGTCTCTTGGGTAAATATCCACTTGTAGATAGAAGGGGTTTTTTTGAATCAAAATTTACTGGAACTTTGATATAGCATGATGTGAATGAGAAAAGTGCTGGGGTAATTTCCTTAACCTGAAACTTTAATCAATTAAGATTAGATGATGCGTGCTTTCAGCTCTGTAATCATATTTGAAATACAACACATCTTTCTCTTTGCTGTAATCACCTAGAAATGCAGGCTGAATAAAATCATAACCACTTCAAAGAATAATACCTTGTGGATGTTAAGCGTTAAAACTAGTGCTTTAACCTCAGTGTTACTGGCACTGCCCCAGGTCTGTTGTGGGTTGTGAGGGGACTTGGTTCTTTTCCCACCAGCTGTTAAAATTAATACCTGAATTAATGACATCAAGGAACAGGTCAGTACTCCCAACATAGCAAATGAAGGTTTCTTCTAACACAATTCCCCTGTAAAACTGTAAGCTGTAGCTGTAGTCTTATTACTGACATCAGAGCTACCTAAAAGGAATAGATGTAGGTGGCTGTTTGAAAGGGTGTAACTGAAGTGGGATAAAGGGAAAAAAAAGAGAAAAGCTCATCTTTTCTTGTTGCTTTGCTCTTGTGTTTTTCCCTGTCCTTCAAGGAAGAAGTTGTGACAGAGGCCAGTCATTCCTGTCCGAAGCACCAGAGTCTCCAGCTACACTGTCTTACAAGAATATCATTCAAAGTAAGTCTGAGAATCACTGTGCACTCTCGGTTCCGAGCACTGCTGCAATATATAAAGGTGGTAAACAGGATTATGCTATTCTGCCACAAAAAATATAACAGGAAATGTGCATTGCAATTCTGAAAGTTACAGCTGCAAATGCCACATTTGCTTCTGGGCATCAGTTCTGACAGGCTTTTAAAGCCATAAAGGGTTTGTGTTTGATAACTGGTTTCTGTGTTTGATTCAGTCATTCATTAGCAGAGATGTGTGTGCCCTTGCTCTCACAGGAAAGTTCTGAGGTTCTCAAGCAGGCCTGTGCCTGTGCTCTCCATAACCCATGGGATACAGCTGACTAATTATGCCTCCACTTCTAACTGTAATGGCACAAAACTCCCATTCAAAACCTACCTAAAGAGCTGGTGGTGTGCTGCTACAGAATGCAGACAGCTGGTGTTGCTGGGAAATTCCTGAAGCCATTTTCACCTTGATAAAGGCCCAGTGTGAGATATTTGTACCAGCAGGGGACACAGTGATGCAGCAAGAACAAACTCCTGATGTGCAACTGAAGTACCATTTATATTACTTTCTCTCTGTCTTTGCAGGAATTCAGGAGTATTGTGAACAACACAGTCCTCAAGAAGAAAAGATGATCTAATCTGTGAATGGAATAAAAAATGTAGCTCTTGTTTAATTACAGAAAAGTAACTTATGCCTTGGTTTAATAGAAGGAATGTATTCTTTTTGTATATTGCAAATAAATTCTTAATTTAAATGTTCTTACCTTAGTGCTTTCCCTAGTTCAGGATTTGCGTAGTTGTTCCCTCACTAGAAAACTGCGAAACTGAGTCTGCATGTGGGTTAAGAGGTGCATTCTGCCTATGGTGTCATGGTACAAATAACCTGACTGTGAAGGTGGCATTTGAAGACATTGAAACCAAGATGTTGTTTAGGCAGATGAATATAAAATATGCTGGGCTGACACTGGGGCATTGTGTAATGTGGGTACTGTGCTGTGCAGGCCTTTGTCCTGCCTGCTGTGCTGGGATGAACTGTAGTGCCTGTTCTCCCCCTGAATAACTTCATTTAAGGGTCCTTCCTTCCTGTGGAAAAGATCCATATCTAGAGTGAAATTCAGTGTAGTATCATAGCACAAGTACAGTATTTTATTTGGGTTTTTTCTACAGGTATCAAAGTAGATTAACATATTTTAACAATACATAACTGCCTGCTTCACACATGCCTCCTGAATTTTGTTTTCTTCTATTTGACCCTGAGCCTCAATACTAAATAAACATTCAGTATCTTTAACTAAGAGGCCCTTTGGGGTTGTAATTCCTGTTTTTATTGAGGAATCAAAGCTTTGAAAAGTGAGTACTGTGTGCCAGAGAGGCAGTTTGATTTTGTTTATTGTAATTCCAAAATTAAACAACTTAGCATTGTCTTTTCATTACATTTAATTCTTGGCTAAGATAATCCAGCAGTTTCTGGTTAGCTTTCCTGGAAGCAGTGTGCTCTGTATAAACCATTTTTGGGGAAGCTTTTAAGTAACAAAGGCTCTATACCTTTCAGGATCTAAGGACTCAAATGACATTATTTCATGCAGGCATAATTCTAGAAGAGCTTTATTTAAATATCTTCATGTGAAGAACAGCTTTCATGAATTAGTAATTTTACTGCTCATCCCTTTAGTTCTTTCTTGTTTGGTTACCTAGGGACTGTCTTGCCATGTTCTTCAGTTCCATCCTCTGAAATCCTCCTGCTCTGCCCTGCAGAGTGAACAGAGGACACGTGGCTGTCAGCAGAACCTGGAACATGGGAATCTTTGTAAAAGCCGGGAAGAGCCAGGTGGAAGCCTGGGGGTTGAAGATGGCTCTCCCAGCAGTGCCTGAGCAGAGGCATTACATTACAGTTGTAGTAGCTCCAAGGATTTCACTTCAAAGGACATTCTTCCTGAAGCTTGGATGCAGCTCAGGTGTGAAGCTCAGGAGGCTTCCAAACACAGACCAAAGTGACCTGGGGTAGGTCCCCTCTGTGTGGCACTGCAGGAGGGGCTTGTTGGAGAATCGGGATCACTGTGCCAGGAGTTCCTGTGGGAACTGAGACCTGGGAAGGGCCAGAACCGACCGTGACAGGCGTGTTGGGCTGTGCTGCCTCACGGGCTGTGGCTGACAGACAGCTCAGTACTTACTCTGGGGAACATCTCCCGTGCCAAACAGCCTCGAAGCTACTCTGCTGATGGTTTTCTGTCCCCCTAATTTGCAGTGGATGTAGCCATATAAATTAGCAGCCTGCAGGGAGATCCCAGCTATCACGAGAGCCTGTGGACAAACAGGAGTTCAGCAGGGACAAATACACCACTACATATCAACCATGTAGGATCTACACACGTGTGTACCTGTACATACCATCTAGAGAGATGTGTGCTGTAAGAGGAGATAGTCCTTCCCATAATAAATGACCTTCAAAGAGATCTAATTATGTCACACACAGTATTTCTTTCCTACAAAATATCTCTTGTAGCAGAACACTGATAGCAGTTTTGTCATTCTGTGTCTTTAAAGACTTAATTACTTTCCTAAAAGCACTTACTCAGAAAAGGACTTCCTCAACAGATTCCAGAAAGATTTCATGTTTTTGAAGCCTGATTTGTATCTAAAAGTTTTGCATCCAGATCCATGGCACACTGCAGGCCTGGTTAGCTGCCAAATGCCTTACATAGAAATAAGATACTGTAAATTACAAATTTACAAAGAGCATCCATAGGTAGGAATCCCTATCTAGCATTGACAGGCAGTGAAAATAACTTGCTCCTTTTATGGTACTACAGGCTTAGCAGCAGCTGGGACCCATCTGACTAGTGGAATAACTTACAAAAAATGTTTCTCAGCCTCAGGACTGGTTTCCTGGAAGGATATAATTTTCCTTTGTGTAACTTGCCTTTTACGGGCACCTAAGCAACCTGCCTTCAGAGCCAGCTGGGGTTCTGTCTCCAGTCAGCTCTTGGCTTAGCAAACAATCTCTGGTTTTCAAAAATAAAGGTGGAGCCACGAACAAAGAGTGCTGGTTTAATTTTAACTGCTGCTTTTTTAGCTGTGCCATTTGGGGCACCATGAAGCAGTTAATGATTTGCAATTGATTCATGCCCATAGCTAAATTTCTTGTTTAACTGAATAATAAAATGCAGTCTTGGCTGGTAACTGGTTATGTGGCTGTACATGTTGGAGATGCCTTTTATCCTTCCATACTGAATTAAGAAATGGTACTGAGCATGGCTGGGGACAGAATGAATTCTGTGGTTATTATCCAAGCACTTAATGTTTTCAGAGGAAAACATGAAGATTTCATAGACAAAAATATCTTAACATAATGCAGTATATACATAATGCTATACAATTCCTCTTGTATTTAGAAAAAAAAAACTTGGGTTTTGGGGTTTTTTTTTGTAAAGTAGATGGCTCATAAATAATTATAAAATACATACTTAAGAGTTCCATTTATCAAGCTTTTAAGCACTAATTATGCTGGTTCTTTCAAAAGGATATGGTACCAAAGATCTAAAATCCTTACTTTTCAGAGTAAGTAACATTTGAATCCCAAGGAAACTTGAAAACCTGAAAACCAGCATCAGCAGCTCATTTTTTGTCCACTTCCATTAGTTTCATTTGACTGAAATAAGCTGGGGAAGAGCAAGTGGCTACAGTTAAAAAGAAGGCCAAAATTTTGCCCACCACTTGAGGTTCTCCAGTCACATGAAGGAGTTGACATCCAATAACCCATTAGAAGAGCAGCTAAAAATCACTAATCCATTCCAGAGCTCAGGGCCTGAGTGCAGAAAACTCCTTGGGGTTTCCTGAAGCTGTTGGTGGGATTTTTGTACTGTTGGAAGATTTGGTTCAAGACCAAGAGATCTGGGGTTTCCCTCTACCAAGTTTGTCTGTCAGCTGTAGATCTTTCATTATCCCCTCACTCACCAGCCATTTCAGCTTCAAGGAGAACAAGGTGCTGAAGAGAAACAGTGTCCAAATCACGGGGCAGATGATGAGACCAAGCCAAAAGATTCGGGCTTCAGCTTCAGTTGAGGCAGCGATTGTAGGCACCTGGAAGGGAAATTATTGAAACTATCGGTCACCAAGTCAAAATGCACAATAAATGACAAATATATTGAGGGAGAACACAACACCTCAGAGCAGGCTGCAAAAGCCTTGGTTACAGATTTCTTCAGGTCAGCACAACTCATGTGTCTCTGTCTATACTGGAAGGCTCATTGTTAATTACTACACTTAAAAAAAAACAAAAACCAACCAAACAAACAAAAAACCCAAGAGAACTGCACAGAAGGTTCTGATCTTCCCAAAGTTTTTGAAACCTTACTCCAAACCTCAGACCACTCAACCACCACCACTGTCAGCTTCTGAAACACAAAGTTTCACACCTGGAAAAGAAAACACTCTGGATTCTTCCACTCTGAAAACTGAAAAGCCTTTCAGTTAATTTTCAGTATATAGAATTTTCCATGTAAAAATAAGACTAACCCATCCTTCCCCCATGAGGCAGACACTGTCATGCAACTTGTAAATGTAGTTAAATTACTCCATCTTGCCTAAGAAAACCCTGAAAGATGCAATAACTACGAGGTGTCTTAACTTTTTCATGCACCCTCTAGACAAGTGATGTTGCAGAGATCCAGAGATAACGTCCTATGCCTTTATAATTACAAAAAAAGACAGATCCTCTGAGTCAATGAAAGGGTTTAATCACCTGTATCCTGAATTACTGACAAATTACCCAGCAGTGGCACTGCATTGCACTAACTATGTAGGAGGAAAAATCCCAAACCCAAAGTGAAACACCTGAGAACTTTGCACCTGAAAGACCCGGTTAATTTGATGAAAGATTACAAAAGGCTACACTCAGCAGACAAGGGAGAACTGCTTTTCTTTCAGCAAGCATCAGCAGAAAGCAGGATTTCCAAGGTGAACTTCTGTTGTAACAACCACGTGCCAAGAATTAGTTGTTGGTGAGTGACTTGGAATATCTCTAAGCGTATTTACCCATAAAGCAAGAGACCTTAATGAGCTGCTGGAGGACTGGCAAAGGAGGTGGGAATGCCTGACTTGTGGAAGTAAGAGAACTACAGGTATTCCAGGACCTTGCTATGACTAAGTCTTTCTCATGGATAAGCCATGACAAAAATACCATCTATATGCTCCTTCTTGTGGTACTACAATTTTTACCTTAATGAAGTCACCGCTTGCCAGAAATTTTGGAAGGCTTTAGCCCATGCAGGTGAATCAACTCGGCACTTCTAGGCTAGAATTAAAAACTGCAATAGGTGAACAAGGCTTGCTCATCTCACAGTAATTTTGAGGTCTGGAGGTCATTTTATGGATACCGCTGCTTTTAAGTGCTAAGAAAGCTCTTTATTCCCGTCTCCACAGAACTGAGACTCTCTGACGGTGGTCTGGTTTCTTTTCTTTCGTGCAGGGGTGTCTGTGCTCTGCCTTTAGCTTCCCTTGGGTTACGGGCACAGGCGGAGGTGTGTTCTGCGCCCAGGGGAGCGCGGGGCTGCAGAGGGCACTCCAGCCCCGCACAGCCGCCTCCCGTCCCGGCCGGCAGCACAGACGGAGGCCCCAGAGGGATGGATGGCCCACTGAGCAGCCCTTAGATGCTGTTCTGCCAGGCTCTTGCCCGAATCAGGCTGTGGAAAGCACAAACCTGAGTCTTGACTCTGGTAGTGATGCCAAATGCCGTTTTACAGCTTGTTTGCTCAGGGTGTTTGGGGCAGCACTGGCAGAATCAGAGTGCTCTGTGATCCTGGTTCTATTCCCCACCATGTTCCATGAGCATGAATGAAATATCAGTTTAGAATAGTGAATCACAGAATCAACAAGGTTGGAAAGGACCTCTGTGATCATCAAGTCCAACCGGTGACCCAACACCACCTTGTCACGCAGACCACGGCACTGAGTGCAACGTCCAGTCTTTCTTTAAACTCCTCCAGGGACAGTGATTCCACCACATCCCTGGGGAGCTCATTCCAATGCTCGATCCCTCTTTCTGCATAGAACTTCTCCCTAATGTCCAAACCTAAACTTCCCCTGGCACAGCTTAAGACTGTGCCCTCTTGTCCCATTGCTGGTTGTCTGGGAGAAGAGACGGCCCCCCACCTGGCTACACCCTCCTGGGAGGGAGCTGTAAAGTGTGATGAGGAATCTGAACTATTTAGCACTGCTTTCCACATAGACTTTTCCTGAAGAGGATTCTGTGTTGGCATTATCTACAGGAAGATGTGTTTCTTGCAAGATATTCTCACTAGAAAATAGAACAGAACCACCAGAAGCGTTTCATACCTACAGCACCATGCTCCGAATATTTATTCTGCTGATCCATGTGCTGACAATGTTGTGAGACCAGCTTTGTCCTGCAGGCTTCCAGGATGTGACAAACCAGTGTTTGCAATACTTACATTGTGTTCTATATGAACACTTACATTGTGTTTTATAGAAGCTGGATAAAAAGTAACTGTTACAAAGGTGCTCTATTTGTTACTCTATTTGACTTCGGATCAGCTTTACAAATTTCCTATGCATTGTTTGCCCTGTGCCTCCTTCTATTAATATATTTACCCTTTTTGCTTCAAACACCCAGTGGCTTTTTCCGTCTTCATCAATCTGGTTCCACCAACGCAAACCAACCAAGAGTCTTCCTGTCACGTTCTAGTGATGAAACCATTATTTGCATTAATCAGTGGCACAAGTCACTTGTCTAACAGTTAAAAATAAAAAAGACAAGCATGTTTGAAAATCATCTTCTTTTACCAAATGCTACAATTACTTCTAAAAGCTGTGCCAGCTTGAGCATAATGGCCATTAATGATGGATGGAATTACCACAAATTTAGAAGCCTGTTCTCTTCTAATATGATGATTAGCACAATAGCACTTATTTAGATAGGAAATTATAGGTTGTATCTTTTTCAAGTCAGTCAGTTGGACAATCACCCAGTAATAAACAAATTTCCTCAGTAAAAGAGGAGTGCTGAGAACAAAAACACACTGAAAAATGGGAGATTAATGATAAGCGAGTCAACTGTGTGGATCAAGCAAACAAAGAAAATAGTCCTGCACCTGGATGAACACTGGAAGCTTTCAGAATACCGGAGACACATCAATGCTTCACTTCTACAAAACAAAAACCTTGTTCCACGTGGGGAGCCCCTGGATCCTGGGCTGGCCTGACCCACCTGCCTGCATGTGATTAGGGCACCAGAGCCATAGCTGGGCTTCCAGGGGCCTCCTGCAGCCTTTGCAGGGGTCTGGTCTGCAGCTCTGACCATCCTCAGGCATTCATTACTTTAATTTTTATTTTTCGAGAGGGAAAATTACAAAGAAATCTACCTACAGCAAAGCAAATTTCTCACCATTTTAATATCTCCCAGGAGCCATAGAGAACATGGTGATAAACAATAACAAACATATGTAAACATCTTCATTAAACTGTGGTAGACATGTAATAAACCAACAGATCATGATGTTACTGGTGTTTTTTCAGTATGCATATTCCCTTTTTTCATATTATTTAATGGCAAGCAAAATACTTTCAAAGGTAATTACTATTCAGGGTCATCTTACCTTGACTGACCAAAAGTCAAAGGACAGAAGGAGGAGAATAGTGACAAAACAGGCAACAAAGCTGTTGCTGAACCAGTCACAGAACAAGTAGGTAACAATAGCACTCACTCGGAAAAACAGGTGGAAAAAGGTGGCCAGTGGGTGCCTAGAAAAGAAAACACAGAGCATGTATGAAGGGACAAGAAGGAATGTTACAGTGCTGGCTGACAGTGTAGCATAACACAACTATTTCTACTTTGGTATTTTGAATTGTATCTTCTACTATTTCAAATGTTGATGGGTATCTTCACTGTCAAAGCAATAGTATTTTCAATGGCTAAGCTTCAATCCAAAGCTGAAAAATGAAGTTTAGTTTCACCAGTTTCTTTGGTGTGTGTGAAGGACTGTAGTGGTTGCGTTCAACAGTGTTGTAAAAATCCTCACTGTTTCATGAAATAAACCAACTTTTCAAAGCACAAAATAATTGAGACAATTCTTGTGCCTTTCAGAACTGTTTTGAAAACAAAACAGGAACTCTGAAACTAAAAAAAAAAAAAAATAGCTGTTTGGTGTAAGACAAAATGAACCTTAATATCTAAACCCAAACACTTCCTTTTAGAGAGGGAGAACAATTCTGGAATCTAACAGTTTTTATGAATTATTGCATATTAATTTCACTGGATATTTACACTTCACTCATCCAACAAAATTTTGTCTGTAACAAAATAAAGAGGAATTTCAGTAAAAAAAGTAACTATATGACATGGAATATTGGCCTGTGCAGTGGGACAGGGGGTTGGAGAATGCTGGAATGAGCACAGTACAATTTTCAGGGTAATATGCCAAGTATAAAACTTACTCCATGCAGTTGTGGTTGTGTTAATTAGTTGAAATGAGAATTAACTAGAGGCTATTGCATTTAAACAACTTCTCCCTTAAAGGTGAGTGAATAAAATTTGTTTTCTGAATAAGATATTTTAAGTCAGCAGTTGTCATCCTAAGCTCTTCCACCTCTATCAACAATTAACAGTAGTGTGACCTGGACCATAATTAACTATTCAATAGAGTGTTATTTTGTTGTTGTGTATAATAAAATGAGATATATAATATATACACAATTATAATTGTTTATTATAAACTTAAATGATAGCTATATAAATATAATAAGTATTTAAAGATCCTTATTGTAATATTATTCTATAGCTGTTTGACTGTTTATATCATGTCAATACTGTGCTTGTAGTACTACACACATGACTGCAGAAGGAAAAATGATGCACAGCTGTAGTTTATATTTACTCCTGGTCATGCCCATGTTAACTTCAAACTTTCCAAAAACTGCTTCTGACTTACAACCAAATACATCACACTGTAAGTGAAAGGGGCTTTTTCTGCTGTAAGCAGGTGGGTGGAGTGGGGTGGATATTGTGAACTGTCAAAACCAGACAGTGCCTCGCTACTCACACGGGGGTGGACTGAGCTTTTGTAGCTGTGTCAGTGCTTCGAGGCTGACAGTAATTTTGGTGAAGCAGTGTTTCATTTTGGAAGGCAGATTGAGCAGGATTACTGGATTACAACAGCATTACTGTTTGGATGCTGGATCTGTTCCAATATCAAACACTGAAGGGTATTTACTGAAAAAAGACTGAGCAAGAAGCTCTCATTCATTCCTGTGCTAAACACTTGTTGAGGCTGTGGAATCTCAGTCCTCTCCCAAGGATATGCTGACCAAGCCACAGACAGACTTGCAGGTTCTTGTCCTATGGGAGGAAGGTAGAGATGTATCAAAACTTGCACTCATTTTTTTGGGCAGCTCTCTCAACCTCAGAAAATTTTATGCTTAAAAAAGTAATAATCCTGAAACTAATAGAATCTAGTAAATAGACTGCTCACTTCCTCACTTAACAGAACAAATGTGCTCTCTTAATTCAAAGTCGTTATGAAATTTATTCCTATCATATACAAACAGAAGTTTTAATAAGGAGATCATCATCTTTTAAAACCTGAAGCTAAACAATCTGCATTCTTTTAAAAATATCTTTCTTGCTTTTCTTCTGTGGACTCACTTATATTGAATTAAATTGTGCTCCATAAAACTCTTTTAAAAGTTAATATCCAGAAATACAATGGCATTAAGATATCATTGTATAAAAATACATTATCCCTTGTACTAATGGGAGACAGTACAGGCTTTGGATTATGGTAACTCTTCTTTTTTCCTTTTCTTCATTCAAATCCAGTAAAGGATGAAGGTAACTGAAATTCTGCTCGCCAGATATTTGCTCCCGAGATCACAGCAACGCACTTGCTTGGACTTTTTTTCCTGCTGCACCTAAACCTCCCTCTAGTGTGGAACTGGAGCCTCGAGGCTGAAGGGTTGCCATTTACCTTGTTACAGTGACCTCTGTTCAATCTGCAAGCATGATGCCTGTTAGGACAGGAATGAGCTGCTGTGAATTTAGTTGCATCCCACTTCAAGGAATCAAATATACTGAAGCAGATTTTGATTAAAGGGGCTCTCTGATCATTGTGTTACCTGTCTGATTTGTAAAAGAAGTGATTGTATGCTCCTGACTGTTCCAGATCCAGTGTTCTGGTACTCCAATGAACTGCAAAAAGGGTGTAAGTTATCTTTTTCTAACTTCCTAGGAAAAGTAGCCATTAACTTTTCACTTTTAAGGAGCCTTTTTGCACGTACCTTGGAGAACCACAAAAGTACATCTTGTCATAGCTTATGCAAATTCTAACCAAGTTCAAGATATATGAAATTGGGATAAAGACAAAAGACTGAAACATCTTATTATGCCCTCTAATAAGACAACTAAATTTTGCCACACCTAGGTGTGTTTCAAGCTTGTTTAGGCAAGATTCTTCAGAAATGTAAAACCAAACATCTGTGTGAACAGTGTAAGCAGTTCTGTGTGAATGCAGTTTCATTTCTGCATTCTAGAGCAGATGAATTTTCAGTATGAGATTGTCTTTTAATATTTTTGTGAGGGCAAGAAAGAAGAGCTGTCTTTAACAAAATAAGTGTTTACATGAAGTTGATCACTTAGTAGTTTGGTTTGCTGAACTTTGCTTGTCTGTATTTACTGAGTAGTGTGGCCCAATAGGAGCAGATCTGTAAAGTAACTGGTGCTGTGGACCCCCTACAAATATTTCAGGATGGTTTCACGTCATGCTCAGTCTAGTCCAGTCCTAATGACAGAATCTGTGGATCATGTGTTCAAGGTACTTCTAAGCTGTGTTTCTCAGTTTGGTTGAATCCTTTGGGCTATGTCTCCAAGACAACACCAAAATATAAATGTTCATTTAAAATCTGTGCTGCTGCTGAAGGCTGACTCAGTATGTAGTTACAAAGTCCAATACAGTCTGAAGTGCAGAAATGCTTCACCAGACACCAGTAAAACAGCCAATTGTACTGTAAAGCCATGTGATTGCTTGTGACCTCAGATATCATTTTGTCAGGTTTAACATCTCTTACGTTTCTTTGTTTACACCTAGAAGAAATATTATCGTTGTAATGGACCAAAGTAAACTGGGGCAAAGTAACTGGGGCACCTTCTAAATCAAAGGTGATTATGTATGTCATTGGTGAGTGCATGCATAATTTCTTTTGACATAACTCTTCCTTTTGCAATCTTTGACTGAAGGTTCTTCAAAAACTACTATGGAACAACAGCTCTGTCACCTGGGACCTTGGTGTGGCCAGAGCAGCAGAGTGACACCCAAGGTGACAAACCCAAAGACAGACAGCTTAACCTGGTGAGAGGGGTGAATCCGTTGGATTTTCTTAGGTAACATCTACAAGGATAAGTGTACAATATTCCACACATCATCACACCCCGTGGTAGGAGAGCATGACAGTTTTATTGCAGGTTTCTTGCTGTTTCCCTTCAGTCAGGTGTGTAGTGCAATGCCTGAGCACTGCAGCACAGCTGCTTTTGCTGGAGCTGAGAGGCCTCTCCGCTGCTCCAGCTCTAACAAAGGTAGTTTGGTTGGGTTTTGGAGCGTTGGGTGTGTCAGGTTTCCGTTTCCATGGCCGGGAGATGCCGGACAGCGAGGCCTGACCTCTCCTTCTCCAATCCGGGCATCTCCCGGACAGAGGCTCCCCATCCTCCCCGGGCAGCCTGTTCCAGCGCTTCACCACCCTCTCTGTAAAAAACGTGAATTAAGCGCTTAAAAGGAGCTTTCTGCACGCCCGTGCATCACTCCAGCCGGAGCAGCGAGGGGCGCACGGGCCCCGCGATGCTGCGGCCTCCGCGCCGTTACCTGATCCGCGCCTTCCGCAGCGCCAGCTCCTCCTCGCTCCCGAAATCCAGGGACACATCCTCGGTGTCGTCCACCAGCGCCTGCGGCGGGGACCCGGTCAGCGCGCAGGGACCGGGGGGGCCGCGCCGCCCCCCGAGCATCCCGCCCCGCCCGCCCCTCTACCTGCTTCATCCTCCCGCGGCTCCAGGGCCGGGAGATGTGCCAGGGAAAAGGGGCCGGGCTGCCCCTCGCCGGGATGCGCCTCCCCGGGCACCGCCTCGGAGCGGGGCCGGCTGTCGGCGGCTGCGGCTGCCGAGGCCGGACGGGCTCTGGCCGCGGGCTCTGCAGCAGCGAGGGGAGCCCGAGCACCCCGGGGCGGCCCCAGCCCCACCGGCAGCATCAGCCGGAACAGGGGGCTCATGCTCAAGAGAAACCCTGAAAGGGAAAAAGGAGTGGAGAGAAAGGCTGAACGTAGCTGTACAAATGCGAGAGCACACCTGCCTGTCGCGTTTGGGGGGCACCCGCAGCGCTGCCGGTGCTGTCCCCCCCTCAGTGGCCCCGTGCCCCTGCCGGGTACAGCCGTGGGGAAGGCGGTAGGACACAGCACCGTGGTGTCCCACTGGTGTGGTGTGGGTAACTCGGCCCTGCAGTCAGAGCAGCTGGGGGCACTTGTTCTGTTCAGCCTGGAGGAGACCCCCATCGGGGTCTGCACCTTCCTCATGAGGGGCAGTGGAAGGGCAGCTCCAATTTCTGCTCTCTGTGACAAGTGACAGGACCCCATGTAATAGCCTGAAGTTGTGTCAGGGGAGGTTTAGGCTGGATATTGGGGAAAGGTTGTTCCCAAGGAGAGTGGTTGGGCACTGAACAGGTCCCCAGGGCAGTGGTCACAGCACCAAAGCTGAAGGAGCTCAAGGACTGTTCAGATGATACTCTCAGGCACAGGGTGTGACTCTTGAGGCTGTCCTGTGCAGGGGTTGGACTCGATGATCCCTCTGATTCCCTTCCAATTCAGGGTATTCTATGATTCTCTGACAAAGATTCCTCCTGCCTTTTTTTTTTTTTTTTTAAATTGCAGGTGAATTATGCAGCAGAGTCAGGGAAGTGAAACAAGACAACTGAACTTCAGGATGGGCGTAAGGATTTCACAATAATGGGGGGAAATAGTCTGGTCAGCTAAGCACAAAGTGGAGGGTCAAGGAAGATCTGATAAATCGCAGCCATATGTAAGTCTGACTAGCTGTTAGCATTAAATAAACCTGTGAAATAATAACCTCCTTATATTTTTTAAAACACCTAACTGAACCAGACTGCATTTGTACATAAGCACAGAAGTTACTGAGGTGAACATTCCAAGAACATTAATTGGAAAGTAGCTTTGTGGCAGACCTGCTGTTGGAGCAAAGCAATACCCAGTGTGTCAGAAAAAAAAGTAGAGCTGTTCTTAGTAGGGTTGTAACTGTAAGGGAGAAAAAGTGTATTTTAATGACTAATCATCTTAATATCATCATAATTTGGCCTTGGTAGTGTTAAAACAACACTTTGAAGTGTGCTAGCAAGTATAGTAGATTTGTAACTTAATGGGATGGTTCACCATAGCCTAAAATATTGAAATATTTAAGGAGACCTTTCACTCCCCAAGAAGATATAAACCCTTTGATGCCTAAAAACTATTCTGACACAGTTTCACTTTTTACTTTTACGCTAATTATTAACTAAGACAGTCTAACTACATCAATAAAGTAGAGGTTTTATTCTTTGGTCCACTTCATCCAAGGAAAAAGAGTGGAATGGAATGCAATGTTTACATTAAAGTTTATTTATCACACTTAGCAGAAGAGTATTACAGGCTACAGGGTAGGGAACATGCATGGAACTATTTAACAAACTATTACACACCTTTTTCAAACTTATCCACACTTTTAAAACTTTTTACATACTAACTGGTATCGCTCTATTATTACTAATTCCTAATCAATAAATAGTCCATGGACAAAGATAACATAAGTAGTCTTTTTCTCTCAGTTTTCACTTTGGTAACAGGTATTCACTGCATGGTATCCTTCCGCAGAAATTAGCAGCTGCTTCTTTCCCTCTCACTGAGTGTCCAAGGCTGTTTGATGGATTCCAGCGTTATCTCTGACGCCTCCCACTGGGCAGCTGCCTCTGGCTTTCTAGGCTGAACATCTCTTCGGTTTCCCACACTTTGAGAGCTACCATGAGATACTAAATAATTTTGTGCATACCTGGAGCTGACCTCTACTTCATTTACTGTATCAACATGCACTTCTGCTCTCAAGCAATGTGTTAACAGTAACTCAAACAGAACCGGCTCTGACTTGGAAGCAGCTCCCGGAACTGCACTGACAGAAACCTTCAGCATCTTCCTGACTGCCAGATTATTCATCTCAGCTACTGTATTGGCTCCTCTTGCACCTCTCAGTGCAGTTCTGCCAGCAGATCTGATGGTTTAAGTTTAGTGATTCTGTAGTGTTGCTGTCCAAGCCATTGCATTTTTGTTCTAAGGAAGTAACTGTGTGCTGTGTTCCTTGTCAGATAAAGCAGAACTTCCATGGGAGAGGTGACAATTAGCCTGTCATAGCATTAGGTATCTGATTTACTACTCTGGTTCGTCTAATTTTCCCTCCTTCCACTGCTTATCTCCACTGACTCACTGCAGGGATTATCTGTTTTCCTAACAAAATCTATGAGATAATCCCACAGGAGACTATCACTGTACCATGCAAATAAATATTTTTTTAATAAATTCCCTAAAAAGCTATATCAAATTATGCTGTGTGATTATTCGAGGTATTTTATGTCTCATCATTTTCTTTTAGAGCAAATTAAGAGCTAGAAAGAATCTTCGGTCCCTAGAGGAATCATTGTTCAAACCAAGAATTCCTTCATTTTGTGTTTACTGGAAAAGAATTCTTTCTTTTTTTTTTTTTTTAAATAAGTACATCTGAGTGAAACCTCATTAGAAGCTTACAGTGTTTTCTAGGATTTCACAGAACAGACTGTCTTATTTTCAACACTTTTTCTGAGTTCTGGTTTAACTACAAATTATTTGAACATTGGAAAGATTAGCAACACCCTAAATTGATGTAAGTTCTCAAATACTGCTTCAACAGCACCAAAGGTGGAGATGGTTACACTGAATTTATGAACTGTGCTTTGATTTTCAGGTTTGTACACAGGACAACCTTGACCATTTATGAAATATATTAAGATTTTACTTAATTGCTGACAGAAATATATAGCATAAAATCGTTAACAATATATCACTTGCTGCTGTGCACTTGCCATTACCTTGCAGGCAATCAATCCTCTCCCCAGACAAATAACAGCCTCTGCTTTGTAGAGCACTATCAGTGCCAAAGGCTTGATAGGAATAACTAAGAAATGCCTCTCATTCTCTGCTTCCACAATAAATAGGACCTCCTCTAAGATTATTATGCTGTTTTATCCACACAACTACCAAGAAGTCAGCTGATTTCTCTTTCTCTTTAGGGCACCACCCAAAATCTTGCAGGATATGGCATCAGAGACTCTCCCTGTAAATTGCCCGAGGACACTGTGGATAACTTGACAGTTTTTGCTCTGGTTTAAGTGTCTCAGTGGTGTTTACAGTTGAGCATTCTGTTCCTCTGAATGTTGGAAAGTATTGTTAATCCACTAATAACTCTTACCTCACTTTCATTAGATACATTTAAAGGTTTTGTTGGAGGTTCAATAAAATGTTTACATTTCGAGGAGATAAGGCAAATCAGAGAAGGTACTAAATAACTTTCTAATAGCATCACTTTCTAATTCATTTGTAAAATATGGTTTTCTGCTTTGGCCAAGGGCCAATTCCTACGGATTTTTTTTGGCTGTACATGCCTGAATTGCTGTAACTGGCAGCTCTGTCTTAGCAGGGGAGAAGCCACAGCATACCCTTAACAGATCAGGACAGTGTCTCTTAGCTGGGTGATGTATAATTATAATCAAGTTCTGCCATTAGTAAGAAATGCATAACTGAAAGCTAAGTCATAATGAAAGGGGTTTGGGTCCTAAATATAAATGGAGATCTAAAAAACCCCAAAGCCTTTATTGATCCTTCATTGAATTATGCCTAAAAAGGTGGAAAATAATTTTTGAGTGTCTGAAGAAAGGAGTATAAATACCCACCATTGCACAGTAACTGGATTTCATTCTAAAAAGTGCAGCAGTAGCTGTATTCCTTTCAGTTACAAAGAAAACCAAGGAAATATTACGTATTTTTATTAAATACCTTATCTTCTATAGGCACTGTGTGGCTTTAGGCCTTATTTAACTAATGCTGTAGGAATCTCTGGTGCAGTTACCTGGGAATCCAAAATCTTTGAAATTATTAATGAGTTTCCTTCAGCATCTTTTTCTATTCTCAGGCTGTGCAGTGGTCACTTAGCAGCAGCCAAAACAAAGGCACAGCAAGGCAGAGTCATCGGCACTTTGCCAGCCTGGGCTGCATTGCTTCCCAGCGTTTGGATACAGAATTCTTGGTGTGTTTAGCTCTATATATCTCTGGTTATGTTCAAAGCTTTATTCATTCTCAGCTGCAGTTCTTGGTACTTGTTACTTTGGCAAATAATCCCCTACTCCTCGAGCTGGGAACTCTTTGGGCACGGGGCAGAAGTTTGGTTTTAGTAACATCCCAGATCCACTGCAGTAGGTGGGGCTTATCCCTGCACTCCGGGATCCGTTTCCCGGAATGGCAGTGATTTCATCGAAAGAGGTGCTGCGAGTCCCTCCCTTTCCTTGCCGTATGAATTTAAAAGCCTGTGCACTCTCACAAAAGTATCCAACACCTCTCTTGCCTTAGGCCAGTCCTGTATAGGCTTGCTGAGGGGAAAAAAAAAAAAACTTAACCTATTAAATAAAAGGGTTATTGGACAGTTGAGAAACTTAGTACAATAGGAAGCTGATAAGAGAAACTGAGTGCTGTTGCTCCTACTGCTTTATCTGCAAAAAACAAGTTAATAAATAATAAAAGTTGAAATCGCTTATAAGCGCTGTAAGCTGCTTGTTTATTAGCTTTATTTCTTGTATTCTTTTTTTTTTTCCTCCCCCAGCTGCTAGTAATACCCATGTAGCCTTGTTCAGCTTCCTGAGATGCTTGTTGGACAGTTCTTCAACCACTTTCACTGGCAATTTCTATTTCATCTTTTGCTGTGGAGGTTGTGGCTAAGCAGCTTTGGCTAAACTTACTTACATTTGATTTTCTTATTTATTCTAAATTGCTGTGTCTGTGAGGGGGCTGTAAAGGCAATAACTTTATCAGGAAAAAATATAGACAAAACACAAAGAAGGGGTTCCTAATCTTGGGATGCAATGAAATGAAAAACCTGTACCCACCATTCTTAAGCCTTTTGACTTGCAATTTTTTTCTGAAGCAGCCTGTGCTCCCTACATTATCGTTTAATGGTATCTTTCCTTATTTTGTTAATACTTACTTTTCTAGTTCACCAAATATCTTCAGCTCTCTAGGATTCCTTGTACTCAGTCACAGAGAAATTAAAGGGATATCTGAGGAATTAAAATTCACCAAATCCACACTTTTTCTGTGGGTTTGAATCGTACAGAGAAGAAGAGGCACTCAGGACTGGTTTTTAGGTCACTGGATCCCCCATATAAGCCACAGGAGCATTAAGTGCCTTGGAATGGGGTCTGGCACATCTTCTTTACAAGATCTACCAGGTGCTACTGGAGATAACTCGCTCTGTATGGAGTACACAGCCCTGAACCTCTCCTGGAGGCAGGGACCCAGCCTCTTTTGGGAAATATGAAAGCAAGGCTCAAGTCTGTAGCCTATGAGCCTCTTTTACTGAGTCTGTGATTGAGAAGGGACCACAATTCCCTCTGTGGCCTGACAGGTGACAAGCCTCAACCTCCCAGCTGAGAAGAGGAGGGAGCTCCAGGCTGTAGTGGATGTGCCCACAGCTGAAAGCTGTTCTGACTGACTCCCCAGCTGGAGGGTGAAGCATTTGTCTCTCCTGTGAATGGACCTGAGTTCATGAGCCACACATCTTCAAAATCTATAAATAATCACCAATTAAAAATGCTGAAATAAACCTTGGAAGAAGGACAAGAACCTAAACTTGTTCTTTCTCAGAGAATGCATTGAGAAAGATGCTGACTTTCATCCTTCATGCAGAAGGGTGTGAGAGTTCTTCTCTGTGGCAAAGCAGACCAGGGACATCAGTGCAAGACTGCAGGAACTCCTGGAAAAGAAGTGGAGTGACCTTGCCTGTGATACCACAGTCACTGTGTGCAGCTGCAAGAACAACAGCACAGCTACTGGAACGGAAGTCACAGTGAGTGCTGGTTTATTCAACTGACTAAAAGCAGAGCTGCTGTGTCTGACATAGATTTTGATAGCCTTTGTGTCTGCTGTGTGTTTTAGTTGACAAAGATCAGAAATGCTCTAGGGAAGCCCCTAAAATATGTGGTTTCTTCAACTGTCAGTTTAGTATTTTTGCCTGAATCTGAAACTTGACACAGTCTGTGGTTTTGCATGCATCCTTTTCTTTGTTTAGCTTGGGTTTGCATTTGTGTTCTGTTTTATTCTGCAAGAATAAAATTCTTGCTCTATTTTGTTTCAGTGTGAGGGAAATCACGGGGGTTTTATGTCACATGCTCCAATGTACCCATGTACTGGACTAGTTATATGAGTTCCAGTCATGGTGACAGAAAGGATACACATTTCTTGTATTTTCTTCTTTTTTTTTCCCTTCAGTTCTTCTTAGCTATAGATAAATTATAAGTCCATTTGTAGCAAGATGAATACTGTTGTGCACTGTCTGTCCCAAAGCTACTGCTGAGAGATCTGTGTGTTTGTGATGCTCATAGGCTTCTTGAAAACCAAGGGAGGGCATAAGAGGTTCTCTCAGTGTCTCTTCCTCTGTCTGTAGGCCAGGCAGCAGCCAACTTTTAGTGGAAATGCTTCACACTCCATCCTTGGCTTCCTCATGAAATACCTTGTGCTAATAAAAATAGCATAATAGGAGAACAGCATGCTTATAAATCAGCAGTGCTTTGGCAAAGCATCACTAAATCAGGAAGGTTTTGTTAATTTTTGGGTGGTGGGGGTGGATGAATCACTGGTATTCAGGTGAGGAAGAAAGTGGTGGAACTCATAGTTTAAACATGGGTCTATCAACACAAAGGCAGCATAGGAAATATTTCACAGAATTACAGAATATTCTGTGTTGGAAAAGACTCATGAAGATCATCCAGTCCAACCCCTGGCCCTGCACAGAACACTCCAACAATCCCACCATGAGCCTGAGAGCATTGTCCAAACACTCCTTGAGCTCTGTCAGCCTTGGTGCCGTGCCCACTGCCCTGGGGAGCCTGTTCAGTGCCCAACCACCGTCTGGGGGAAGAACCTGTTTCCAGTACCCATCCTAAACCTCCCCTGACACAGCTTCAGGCTGTTCTCTCGGGTGATGCTTTACCTGATGCTCCCCAGGACACGATTGGCCCTCCCTTGCTGGTAAAAACAGCTTCATGTCTTTGTCTTCATAACTCTGCCTAATTCCCCACAGAGAGCTTTGTAGTAGCTGTGCCCTCCTGGCACAGCAGTGAAACTGCTGCACAAGCTGTGCTGACAAACTGATGTTACTAAGCTAAAAAACGTGAGGCCTGTGAGTTTTTAAACACTAATATTTTAGAGAAACAGAACAATTTTATTCAATGTTTGTGGCAGACTGGGAGCAAACTTGTAAATCCCAGCCTAACAAAAGGAGAAACCAAGGTCATTTCTGCAGGAATACCTTTTGAAGCTAGTCAGGAATTTGCAAAACAGTCATCTCAGCCTTATCTTGGGAGTTCTGCCAAGTGTCCTTATGGCCCGTAAATTCTGCACTCTTTGTGTCCGTTATAGTGGTACCTCCTTCTCCCCAGGCTTTGTTAACCTCCCCCTAAGTCTGAGATCACTGAAATATGTCAAGTCCTAAACCTTGAGAGGGCTATTCTACCAACAAGTGATTTATCTTTCTGACACCTGAACATCACCTTGAGAAGTAATGTCCAGTACTGTATTTTAAAAAAAAAAATTAGACCCCTCTCTAAATTGCAGCCCAAGGTCCTTCCATAAGTTTTACGGGTCTATCCCAATATTCTTTTACTCTCCTTTTAAAGTCACTTGGTTTTGTAAAAGTAATTCTGAATGCTATAATTTAAGCTGGGGTTCTGTTGTTCTACAAGGGTAGAATTGCCCCAGAGCTATCCCTCTTCTCCAGCACACACATTAGTCCCCTGGTGGGTCAGACTGAGAAGTGAGTTTACTCCCTTAGAGTGTGCCTGCATTTTTATCTCTCCTGCTGCCCACCAAAATCCTCAAGTCTTGAATTCAGCTTCAAAAGTCATGAAATACTTCCCCTATTTGAATCTGCAGCAGTTTCATGTAGGCAGTGCAATTTTGTTGCTTATACACATCCGGAATTTCAAGTGGCAAGCATTCCTCCCATATACGATAGAAAAACATCAGAGGTTTTCCTACACGAGTTGCCAGCATGTGGCATGGACAAGGGCTCCTCAGACTGTCGATGGCTGCCATGCCAGCTGAGAAAAACTGCCCTTACTGTGGTCTCTCAAATCTGCTCTGCATTTCTGGTTCTGCAAGAGGTGGCAAAGAACAACTTTTATTATGGCCCAGCTATAAAAATGGGTGTTTGGTAGTCACCCTGAAGGGGTAAATGTCTTTGTAGCTGCTCTTGCACTACACTCAGCTCTCTTCCCCTCCTTATCTAGTCTCCAGTTATGTACTTTGCACTGGGTATGCCACAAGGCATTCTCAAAATGCAATAAACAAAAGTAAATCTTTAACAAAGCAAAAAAGAAAAATAAAGCTAATTTACCAGAAATGTACTTCCTCTTGGCTCATTATCTGTCATGTTTTGAGGCTTAAAACACAAAGGATTAAACAACAGAAGGGAACCCCAGTGCTCAGTAGACAGTAGAGAGCACAGATCTACTTTAGAAAAAGATTGCCTGATTGTTATAGCAGAACCTACAGCCTTGAAATAAACACTGGGGCAAAATTTCTAGGCCTGGCTTACAGATGGGATCTTTAAACTCCAGTCATGGCTGCCTAAATAAGCCTGAGGCTGACTATGGGAGATGTATTCAAATAGAATCTAAATATTTTCTCTTTATTTGCTACTAGATTTTATTGCCTAGAAAATTGCCACGATTTCCTTTCATCATCAGATACGTTTGAAAGTGGAGCAGTAATTCCATCTGGGAAGAAACAATGTTAAATCTTTATAAAAATTTTAAATACCCTACTCCAAATTCTGGTTAATATCCAAAATACCTTTGCAGAATTAGAAGAGTTTGGTGCTTCTTCCAAACACTTGTGTTTATGATCAATATCAGAAAGTGCAACACTGGAAAAAGAAGTTCTCTCATTATCCAATAGCACAATTTTAACTTGCAGTGCAAGTAGGTAACAAGTTTGGCTCTAACTGTGCAAGTGGCATCTGAGAAGAGCAGATTAATTGATTTTCCTTAGGGAGAAGTAAATCCCTTGGATGTGAATTCTAATCTTCCTTTGAATCAGAGTTTGCCTTTTAAAGGTATTTTCCTTTGAAGTTGCTGCCTACATTGATTCAAAACAGAAGAAACATTAGTTTTGTTGAAGTATGAGTAGGAATAAGGTTCAACTCATCTGGGAGAGCATTGTTCCTGGGCTATTACATGAAAAAGACTGTTTCTCTTAGTTTTATCAGCAAAAAATTACACTGAATAAGATGTCTTTACTTTTAGTTTGTCATCTTGTGGAGCAGAAGAAATGCTGAAGGCAGCTACGGGTTTCCATTGCAGAAAGTTAGGAATCACTTGCAGTCACAACAACTTGAATGAGTTTACCACAGTTTGGGGAAGAGCAAAGTTTCAGCTTCTCCTGCAATCACTGAGCTCTTGAATGGGTTCAACACAACAAAAAAACCCCAAACAAACAAGCAAAAAGCCAAAAGTATTGTCTTGATTATTTGGCCAGGGAGGTTTTCAGAAACCTTTCTCAGCATCATCAGTCACATTCAAAACCCCTCTAGGCACCAGCTGTCCTGGCTAAGTCTCCTTCTTGATGGGAGGTGCAGAGTTCAAGCCACATGAGAAGCTGTGTAATAAAAGAGGAAATTCAATTTAAACTGTAATCCTTGGCCAGTCCCTGCAACTCCTTGAGCTGCTGCACCTTAGTTATGCAAAACTCAGATAAGGAAAGCTCAGAACTCCAGGGCAGAAGTGTGAGGGGATATACTGATGTGAGAATCGTAGACTTCTTGTGGAGAAAGAACTCCCCTCCATGGGATAGTTTCAAGGGAGAAAATAGCTTGTGATGCATCATCATGATTGCCACTTAAACATGAGAATAGGTTTCCTGCAAGATTTTCACACCTTAAGCAACGTCCACCCGCAAATGTGTGTTGTTCACCAGGAGCAGGAGATTAGAGACTTTTCAACCCCAAAACAGTATTGTTTCTTCTCTTCTGTCCAGACTGGAGACAGATCACAAGTGGGATGGCCTTTGCATAGGTGTTAAGATATAAAGATTCCAAGTTGTGTCCTGTTTCACTCTTCCCACAGGTTTTAAGGGTTCCTGAGGAGTTTTCCAACAGGATCTATAAGTTCATAATCTGGGAGGAAGCCTGGTTCCTATACAGCTGCCCCTGGCTTTTGCTAAGCTATAGGCAAACACACCAAGCAACAATGTGCTAGAGGTACCCTGCCTTTGACCTCAGAACTGATTATCTCGTAGCTAAGGCCAAAATAAGGGAAAGGGGACTAGAGTGGCTTAAGCTTTGAAAACTTGATTCAAGAACTTTTGCTGCTACAGTCCTAATTGACAATAATTAAATGTGACTTCTATTTCTGCTTTTGGTTTTGCATTTGTAGAAAGAAAAAAATTTTCTTACTGTCTTGACACCAGATAAAATCTACTAAAGGCTCATGTCATACCCAGATGCCATGAACTGAAGGACATAACTGGCCTACACTGGTACACTTTCAGCTGCCTCACTGTCCCTGGGAAAAACAGTGACATTAATTGCTGACATTTTACTAGCATTATTTGGATTCCAAAATCTGCTGTAGACTTTTGGGCAGCATCATATTTACTTAGAAATGATACTTCCCCTCAATGCAGAGAAATCAAAAGCACAACTTCTCCTTTTCAACTCACTTTCCTCTTTAAAATGTATCATAGCACAAACAATGCATGTGAAAAGGAGAACTAAGTCAGGCCATACATTTTTACTATTTGTTGTTTTTTGTTGCTACTGCTTGGCACTTTCCATTGCTAAGGCAAGTCTTTTCTTTTGGGTCTTGAGAAGAACATGACAACCCTTAGAAGAGATACAGCTGTTATGAAACATCCCTCTCTTCTAGGAAAGCTGTGTGTGAGGAGCCTGGATGGAAGGAAACCCAAACAAAAATTCTGCGAGGGAAACAAATTTATGGCCAGAGAGGCCAAAGCCAGTAGCTGACTGGAAAACCAGAGCTCAAATATAGAGCCAACAGCTTAGCCAACATGAAAGGAATTTTCAAGGAAGCACAGTTCCCTGATCATAACACAGTATGGAAATCTATAGGGACTTTGCAGCAATGCCCATGAGCAGGAGAGAATGCTGCCCTCGGTGAATATCCAAGGACCAGCCCATCCCCAGACTTTGTTACACTTTGCAAAGCAGAAGTGCAGGAACTTGTTTTTGGATAAATCTCTGAAGGAAGGCTTTGGTTACCAATGCTGTGCCTTCCATCATGAATACACACTCACTTGGGATTTCCTCAGCAATTCCACCAGGGTTTGCAGCTCTCAGTGGAAACCTTTTTATGTATATTATGAACCTGACTTCCTGTCATGAATTGATGCTGGTCATACCTGCAGCTTCCTTAGAAGGTAATTTTCTCAAGTGAGTTTAGGAACTCAAAAGGTTCAGAATTTCCAGTCTGGTAGGTACAAAGACAGATTACAGCCTCAAATATTTGTGGTCATTCAGAATCTCACAGAACTTTGGACAGGAATTCTCAGAAGACAGAGCAAGACTTAAAGACATGGATAAAAATACAGGAGGAAATGATAAGGATACAAATTAAGACAGTTCATGAGAGGGCAAAATACTGACCTGGAAGATTCTAGATCTGTTATTATCTACATTCAAATTAGTGCCAAGAATTCTTATTTTAAAGGTAGAATACCATAGACAGTGGCCTAGTGCCACTTAAGCTGGGAGTATATACGGTCTGCTTTCTTCTTCTACTGAAATCTCTGATGTGCTTGAAGAGGTATGTGCTCCTTCCCACTTTTGTGATGTAGCACTTAAAATCTGCAATCAAAGATCCTGAAGATCTGAAGCATTAGTCTTCATCCATCACACACTCAACCACAGTCACTGTTTTCTAGATTTTGTAGATTCAAAGACATTAATTCACTAGGAAATTACTCAAATTTTATCAGAGACTTCAGCTTCCTTTAAAGTAAATTCTCTTCTGGATTTCTTGTTAAATTTGGTCATTTGTCAGCCTTAAGTTCAATCATTGCTTCACTCCGAAGAAGCTCTGCAAATAAAACTTGAGTCAGGAACAGACTGATATAAGCAGGGTTCCTCTTTATCTACAGATGTTTACAGTTTCTGGAGAAAAAAGTCCCAGCTTTCTCTCTCTTGTGAAGTGCATTATTGACATCTGTTTAGCAGTGCTTCCAGCAGTGCTGAATATGCTCTGCCTCCTCTTTTTGCAGTAGGGCAGTTTCTCATTGAAGCAAAGAGGCTGATGGTCCTCTGAAAAGCTTAGGCAGTTCTCAGCTGTCTCACACCCTCCTGTTTTCCACTCTGCTTCTCCCTCTGTCTGTAAGACCACTTTCATAGACTGTTCCACTAGATGGACTACTATTTGCTCCAGCCATTCCTTTCTGCTGTTTCCAAGCAGCTTCTGAGTGTTGTACAAGAAGTGGACAACCAGTCTTTGCTGCAGTCGCGAACTGGAATCACGGCTGAGTAAACAGCTGAACTCTTGTTCTCCAGACTTTTGCTCCTGAAGTACAGGGATTGCCTCCCGGGACTTCCGCCTCAGGGGCTGGTAAAGAAATCCACCTGCAGGGCAGGTGAGGGAGATTGTCACTTAAGGGGCTGTGCTGCACACTAGAATAAGGCTAAAAGACAACCCTCTGAAATTTTGTGTGATTGTTTTCTTGTCTCCAGTCAAAACAGAGCACTAAAATACAGAACCTGTATTTGTGCAGCCTTGCATTGTTTTCTGCTCTGAGTGCTGTTATCCTGAGATGCTGCTTTTCTTCTAATGGGCACAGAGGAATTCCAGCACAGCCTGGATCGTTGGAGAGGATGGTGTTCTACACCACAGGTGGGGCTCCGTGTCTCTAAATACAGGGAAGAGATCAGCCGCTCCCAGGGAAGAAACAGCTTTGTCCCTTCTCAGGGAGCATTTTCCCATGGAATCTGGTGGATCTCCTCTGCAAAGAGAAAAGGCTTACACAGGTCAGCAGCTGCTTTGCTTATAGGAGCAGCAGAGGCCAGTTGTTTTCAAGTAGCTAATCAAAATCTTGCCTTACTGAAGCAGGAAATCCTGGATATCATTGTGTTTATCAGATCCTACTTCCCTCCTTTTCCCTTGGTGGAACTTTTCTTTAAAGCTATAGCCAATGGAATAATACTACAAAAAGTATTTGCTCACTTTAGAATATAGAGTCTCTTGTAATTAATTGCTAATTTGTATCAGTCCATGCAAGAGAAAAGCAAGCAGATAAACTTGCAGAGCCACACAGAAGCAGCTACAGGCATCATGATGGGAATGCTCATGAATGAACTTGGTTTTCAAAAGGCTGTTTGTCTTACACCAGGTAGGCACTGGCAAGGGAAGTGATGATTAGATGAATAAACGTTCTGTCGGATGCCACTACCAGCAAACCGTGAACACCATGTGGAAGCCAGGCACGATTCATGAGCTCCTGTTTCACAGAACATCCTACTTGTCATTTTAGACCAATGGCAAGAGACTCATGCTTGAGATACCAAACCGATTTTACACTGGTAGAGTCTGTGAACACTTTCACTTCTGTTACCCCAAGTGGAGCTGCAAGGTAAGTGTCCACATACTGCTTCCTTTGTTCTTCCTGATGACCTCGGGACAGATTTGAACTGGAATGAAAAAGGAGAGGAAGAATTCTGGGGAGCAGTGGAAATTGTCGTTGTCGGCTCTCACCCAGTTATGAATTCCAACCAAATAATTCCATCCATTCCTAACTGGCGACACGAGCAAGCTCTTCTTAGCGGTGGCAGTGACCAGTGAAGGTAACAGTGCTTGTTGTGCCGGGATTGCTAGAAGGGAGGTTCCTCTTAATTTTCCTCTTTGGAATTCCCCCTATGAGTGTTCTGGTTTGCTTATTTCCTCCTTTCTGGTGTCACTTTCTATTTGCCCTGGGCAGGACTGGCAGCTCTCCTCATTTTTTGGTACCGAACACAGAGGGAAAGAGCAGGAACTGTGCAGTTTCCTAAGGTCAGTTTTTCCTCAACCCTTGAATGCATGCTTTTTTTCATGGTAAATTCATCTTAGCTTACCTTTTGTAGGTATTGGTAACCGTAGTGCATCGGTATCTGGACTTCTGTTGCTTGGATTATTAGTAGGATGATGTCTGAATGCAGGTGAAATTTTGGATAGGGTTTTTTGTGATTTTACTTTGTGGCTAGCCCTGTTACTTGCTCTAAAGGTTGCTGTAATTTGTTTCAGACTTTATTAAGAAGATCTTTGTTTTTTTATATAATTGTTGCGCATATAGAAACTGAAACTGAAGATCATTGAAAGAAACTGGCTTGTTTCCATCTTTCCCACAAATCCGGCAAAACAATGCAGAGCTTTACTTTCCCATTAGGGTGGGCTGGAATTTTATCTGGAAGAAAATCACTGAGTTAAAATGCAGGCAAAGTGTCTGCAGTGATGCTTTACTTCATCTCGCTGCTGGGATGGGAGGGCTGGGCAACACTGGATATGAAAATGCAAACTCTGCTGTAAGTCACAACTCTGACACCTGCAGGTCAGTGTGTCATCGATCTGCCTCAGCTTGTCTGTCTCCAGCACCAGATGAATGACATCTCTCTGTTGTGCTGAGCACTGTGCAGCTAAGTTCATTAAAATGCAAAAACTCCTTTTGCCTTGTGATTTATACTTCTAACTTTTTTAACTCATCTGTAAGGGGGACAAAGGTGAATATGGCAGGATACGGATCAGCTTTTTTTCAGCATCGTCGCTGTGCTTCTTTCATTTTAGACTATAAAGTCTGTGCAAAGTAACACCATTCCATTGGAAAGATAAATACTCTCAACAAAAGCAGTATCCCTTGTTCAGCTGGGTAATACAAAAGGAAAAGTTAAACTGCCTTTCAGCTGTAGAAGCTTTTCATAGATCAGAAATAGAAACTAAAACCTTTAAAGCTAAATATAAGTTGAGCTCCATTAGTTGCAGTTTACAAACAAACAGGCCATTTCTGAAAGGAAAATCTGTGTGGTGCCTGTGGAGCAGAGGAATTGTTAGGGATGTATTTGGGGAGAGAAAAGGGAGACAGGTGATGGTAACCTGGAGGGGATTTCTCCCTTCCTTGCTGGCTTGACCATCTCCCCGAAACTGTCTCAAAACATTGCCTGGGGCAAAAGCCAGGAAACAGCCCTGCCTTCTGGTGAGTGTATTGAACACCAGGACACAGCCTTTGGGGGAGCAGAAGAAGAGAGAAAACTTTCTAAAGTTGTTGGGAAAAAAAAAAGCTTTAAAATTGCAGCCAACGATACTGAGCTTTTCAATCAAAGTACTTCTGAATCAAAGTGTTTCACTGGGCTCCTTATTTACAGTTTGATGCAACCTTTGTTATGTTTTTTCAGCTTGCTTCACTCAGATTCATGTGTAGCACTTAATGGGTCTGGGGTGTTGCAGGAGAATTAGATTTCTTCAGCATCTTTGTGTTTGATTTTTCAGCCTCCTGTCTTCTCAGCAGTCCCATTCTCTAATTTTATTGTAGTCTAAGACTTGGAACATTATGAAAGACTTGGATGTTATGTCATCCTCTGGTTGATAAATATGTGATTTGCATGGCACTACTACTCTTTTCTATGAATTATTCTCAGCTTTCTAAACTGGTACAAAAAATTAAACTGCAGGGGGGTTTCCTCTGTTCCTAAAATTACTTTACAACTTTTCATTTTCTTAACCTCTATATTCATGTGGGAGATTATTTTATTACCTCTCAGTTCACATGTCAGCAGAGACTTGGGAAGGAAACCCCCTAACAAACCTCAATTCTCTTCTCCTTCTCCTTATTATTGGAGTAAATGTTATATTTTTGCCTTTATAATTCTTCTTCCATCTCTTAAAAAATTTGATTTAGTTAAAAGCAGACCCCATTGCCTGGAGTCTTTAAGATGTTGATAATTTAAAATACGGTTAATTGAAATTATTGGGGCAAAATGATAAATCACAACAACCTCCTTTACCTTTAGAAATCCAAAATGCCCCTTCTAACTCTTAAGACTTAAATGTGGTTTAAGTGATTCCTTCATTTACTGGATTCTTCATCCTGGTCCAATGATGTTCACTGTTCATTTTACCGCTTTTCCAGCATGTTTAAATCATATGATAACACTTGAACCCTGAAAGAGCACTGAAAAAAACATTGTGAATTTAAAAGTGAACTTTATAATCATGCCAAAAATGCAGAATACAGAGCTAAACCCAAAGGATCCTGAGAAGAAGCTTGGCTGTACCAGGCGTCCCTGGGTCACTGCAGAGGGTCACAGGTCTGCTCCAGGCAGCCAGAGCGTGTCGCCTGCTGGAGAAAGGAGGTATTCTTTAAAGATTTACGGAAAAAAATATTTGCTTTAACCAGTGTCCAAACCACAAAGGGTTGAACTCTCTGAATGGCATGGAAATACGTTCGGAAGTACATCCTGCCTTGCCCCAGCCCAGCACATGCCCTTTGTGCGTGGAAGCCTCGCAGGAGGCTCTGGGCACTCCTCCCCCTCCGAGGGCTGGCTCCAGCACTCACAGCCCTGGCACAGAATCTTTGTTCTTTACATTTTACATGAAACTGTTCTAAACACCCATTTTGGCAACACTGGGTCCCATGGGACCCCAAAGGGAATGTAATATCAGTAAACTAAGCTAAAATCATGTCTGCAACAGCTGAGCAGTACAGAGCTCATTAATCCTCGGCCTCAGACAGGGGACTGTTGGGATGCTGTGAGAAAAAAGAGGAAGCTCTGCGGAAAGGAGTTGTCGTGGTAAACAAGCTTGGGAAAGGTCTGGTTTCATTTTGTGTGCATCAGTCACAACATGCAGCAAAATACTTGCTGTCCCTGAGGTGGAATTCTCCTTGCCTCTGGCTCTCTCAGTGAAGATATTTCCCCTTTCAAAAACTTGCTTCTTTACTCCTACACCCTTGGACAGAGTGCTTTACAGGATGGCATCATGGTTTTAATGCAGCAAAGTACAGCTGCTATTCTAAATAAGTTGGTTCAGCTGCAGAAAGAAATCCCAGCATCCCAAATCCAGTGCAGTCAACAGAGAGACAGCTGTGTAAAGATTTGTGTCAAAACCAAAACAAGAAAAGATTATAGTGTTGGTCTCGATTCTTGTTAAGGTAGAAGGGTCTGTCTCTCACTCCTGTGCACCTGGGTTGTACCATCCTGTATGTTCTAATTTTCAGCTCTTTAGCCAGACTTGGCACTGACAAGACTTCCCCTTGGTTGCTTCCTGACTTCTTGGCTGTTTTAGCTGAAACATTTCACATTACTCCTGTATTTATGCATAGAGAAATGCTCTTGAAAGAAAAGGTTAAAATAAGATAAGCTCTAATGACTATAAATTAATTAAAGCTTAATATTTCCATGAGGATTAAGGATGCCTACTTAGTTTCTTTTCATAGGATGTGCCTTTTTCTTTCTTTGCTGTAATCAAGCAGTCTGCTAATAATGGAACTTGGAGTGATACCTTTATCTGTCTTGCATTCCCCTTATGCATTCTGCCCAATTACTTCTCTAACCCCAAAATTATCTTGACTCAGAGGTAATTCTACAACAGGTTTACTCACACAGTCCAATGCAACATTGAATTCTGAAAGGCCCTGTTCAGATTTTGTGTTAGTTCAACAAAGGGAAAGGGCAAAGTGTTGCAACAAACCGAAAAAATTAATCTGGTGTGTTTATAACCTCATTCTTGGTTCTCATGCAGGTTTCTCAACTTCTGCTTTCCATTTATAGCATGCCAGGCAATAATATCAAACTTTTGTAATCTTTGTAGCGTAGTGAGGCCACAAAGCATGGAAAAGGAGAACTACCTTAGTGCAGGTTATTCCTACTCATTGAACCTCACTGAGTTCAGCTCCCTTTTGAAGTTCTGGCTCTCCATTCTGGTGTTTTCTCCAGCAGAACTCAGAAATATTCATTCCCAAGCTGTTCAGAGGGACAACCTCATAGAGGGGTAAGAAGAATGGGGATTAGTTTATAAAAAAGCAGCATATGGCAGTAGGTGAGTAGGTCTGCTCTGCCTTCTCTCGTCACAGCTGCAGTGTTGGCTGTTTTTCTCCATGTTGCAGGTGAGATTCACGGTACAGCTCCATGTCTGCACACCTCAGGAAAGGAGACAAGTGCAACCAGGCATGGCAGTGGAATTCTGCTAAGGGCAGATTATCTGAGAGCCATTTATTAGATATTCTTCACTGCTAAATATGGTGCTGGATGCCAAGCTGAAACTTTTTGTGGCTGTGGCATGAGGACACCTATTTTAACAGGATATGGTCTGGAAATTTTGCTGGTTGTTTCATACTGGTATCTCAGTATTACAGTGGAGTAAATCACTTGAGTTGGCAGCCCAGGTGACATTCACATCAGTGTAAACACTGAAGAGCCAATATTTGGATTTGAAATAGTCTGATAAGGATGATGAATAACCAACATGTAGTGTTGATTATTCTACACCTGCGGAATATCCAGAAGGAATGTTTGAACTTCTAGAACCTGCTGCAGTAACTGGAAGCAAATAGAAGGGATTTTAAATGTGGAGATAAAATTAAATCTATCAAGAAATGTAGCTGCAGAGTCTAAGCAGCTCTCACATATGGGGTGGCTGGA
>JAYRBT010000033.1:6097783-6130871 GCA_036023395.1 Myiotriccus ornatus
AATGTGGAGATAAAATTAAATCTATCAAGAAATGTAGCTGCAGAGTCTAAGCAGCTCTCACATATGGGGTGGCTGGAACAGGGAGCACCTTAGGTCAGTCAGATTTGTCTGGATGTTGTGTGGCACTCTACTTGGATGGCTATAACAACTCCCAGCTCAGGAGTAGGTTTGTGCATGAGTTCTGGGCGGGAAAGAGAAACTGATTAAAAAAGTAAATGTGATAGATTGCAAAATGTCAGAGAGTGCCATGTGTCCAGAAAGTAATTCCCAACGTGACCATGCCGTTCTGTACACAATCAACCACATTGTTTGGGAAAGAATTGTAGAAAATAAGTGTTTTCTCTTTCACTGTTCCTTCTTGTGCTGTGGGGATGTCTCCTAGTGCCACCTCCAGGGCTTAGGAACTGGGTGTGGCATCCCAGCCAGAAGCTGCTTCCCCTGAGATGAGATTGTCCCGACAGTAAAAAATGGGCTTCTTCTTCCACCATCTTCACTGCAGTCTTCTGATTTCCCCAACACCTGCTGAATCTCTGCTTGCATCGTTTATATCCTGATAAGATACAGGCGTTGCCACTTATTAAATCCTTTTGGTCCAGGTGGTCAGACTGCAGCATCCCAGTGCCCTGACTGGAGTGAAAGATAGGGGAGTCTCATGGCCAGCTGGGGCTGGGTCTGTAAGTTTAAGGATCTCAGGGTTATAACTCAATGCAGGTCTAAGCAACACCAGTTCCCCAGAAGATCTCAGCGTCCTGCCCACAGAAAGCCACAGTGCAGGAGTTGGTTTGGATTGGCAGAAGCTGTGATTTTGTCAGAGCTAACGGTTTGGAATTTGATTTCAGCCACCAAGATACAAACCATGGATTTTGTGCCCGAGAATGGCTACCTTGATTTACTGCACAGTGACTTCGACCCGTTGCAGCTGTGTGCTTTCCTTGATCCTAAGTCATCTGGAGATGGAGAAGGTGACTTCACTGCAGGTTAGTAAAACTCTAAAAAATGTCTGGTTAGTTTAGTGCTCATGCTGTAAGTTATTGCCATCTCCTCTCAGGCACAAAACCATCTAATGGCACTTTATCTTGGTGATGGGGCTAAATTCTACAAGCACTGGGTGTTATGATATGGTAACTTGGTCTGCACCTGTATATACAGTAGTGACTGCTTCCAGAAACTGTTGTGTTTTTAAACTGTACTTATTTACAGCATCCTGCTGAGTCAGTCTAACAGAACATACTGTACTGGGATCATTGTGATTGATTTTTTTCCCAGGCTGAGCTTTTCTCTCTCGACTGTTAATAACAGCTGCAGGAGTGTTTCTTCACCCCATGGCCTCACTTGACTCAGTGACTGAAAGTAGGATGAATTACAGATCAAGCACTGACTCTTGTGCTATCAGAGATGTTTCACTTATTTGAATACTTTTGAGCCTTAGCAGTGTAGGTAAATCAAACATCATCAGGACACACCACCAGCTATTGGAAGCTGAACATGTCTGCTGGGAAGGTCTTAGCGCACTCCCAGGCATGGGTTTGACCTTGGCCAACTAGAAGCTTCCCAGGCAATCTGCAGTACATGGACACAGCGTTGTTCTGAACAGCGAATTCCGATGACACCACAATATCCTTCTGAAGAACGAGTATGAACGAGTCTGGGTTTTAATGTCATAGAATGGATTTGGGAAATATTTTATTTACTAGGAGAAATGAGGGCTCAGAGTTTAGCAAAAGAAAAGCGCTGATTTCCAGGTGACTGTGAATTACTGAGTTCAGTTCTGTTCCTCCTTAGCCAACTTACAATGTAGAGCCAAAGCCTTATGCTGAAGTAAAAAATCTGGCTGTTCTGCATGTCATGCTATCTGGGTTTTTTGCTCCTTATTTATGATATTCACTGAGCCAATGCATATTCTTCTTTAGATTTTGAAGTTGATGCCAGCAACTATGAACAGTTAAATAACATGGATTTCATGAGTACGATGGAAAATGGTGAAAATGGAGATGGCTCGTATCTCTGTTCCAACTCCACAGATGCTTATGCTAAAATGGGTATGAAACTAATTTTAGGGGTTTAAATTGTTATTTTACAATCACTTGCTTTAGCTGTTCCTTACAAAAATCCCATTTTCACTCTGAAGCAGTGGCACATACTCAAGTGGCCTGTCCCTCATGCATGATAGATCTAACCAGAGCACCTAAACCTGTGCATTGAGGGGAAACAGAGGAACAGTACTCGTGGCTGCTGGGGGGAAATCTCTCTATTAATGTCTTCTTCTGCTTAGTACTTCCTGTCTCAACTTCTCCTTTCTTGTGATCTTAATTTCCTGAACAACAATTTACAAGAAAAACTTAATTTAACTCTTCAATTTTACTTAAACTGCAAATTTCTGTTAATAAGGGCAAGCTTACAAGAATTTTACTGAGAAATCTACTATGTCATTGCTGTGTTCCTCTTTTTTTCTTTCTTATGTTACTAGCTGAATTAGTAGAATATGTGCTCAAGGATCATCAGGAGAAGCAGGTGGAAGATATTTTTGGTAAGATTTATATGCCAAAGACTCATTTTCTCCATAACAGTGTTCTGGCTACCATGTGCTTCATGCCCACAGTTCAAACACTAATAAAGTTTCTACACATCTGGTGTCTTCTTCTTTCCACTTGTGAACAGTGTCCCAGGGTCTTCTTTTCAGTGTCCTGGAGATACTTGCTTGACTCCTGGGACAGTCATTGCTTAGGCAGTAGAAAAAAATGCAGCTGTTTACTATTTCAGAATATATATATATTAATGTGTGGCTGTTGAGAAATCCATAGAATCAGAAAGATTCACACAATATCCGTATATCCTTTTTTTATGTTTGAGCAAAATAATTTGGAATAATTTACCAAAGGTCAGTCCTTCCCTAGAATGATTCTGGCTACAGGAAGCTCACATGACTTTTCAAATGATTTATACTGCTCCCTGGAGTGTCTAGAATTTGGGGGGGTTTGCACCTAATGGCAATATTTATATTGGTTTTAGAAAAAAAAAAAGTATTAATACTTTAGTATTTGCCAGTAGAAGAATGGTATGGGTAACTTCACAGTTCTTGCAACACAAAGTATAAAATCATTTTAGAACCCTTTACTGTGTCTCCTAAAGGATTTAATCCCTTTTGAACATCAATTGAGTAACTTTACCTGTACTGAGATCACACTGCAATAGGGCTGTGATGTTTTATCCTTTGCTCATCCCTAGAGCATGGAGAAGTATTTATGTTTTATTAGCCACTGAATTTATGGCAGTAGATTAATAGTTTGCAGTTCAGAAACTAGCACATGGTAAAAAAATCTGCATTCAGAGCTCTGTGGGCTTTCTAAATCATATTAATCTGGATACATGTTTTATTGCATAATTTGGTTTTTATCTTTTATTTGGAGCCTATTCCATCTTTGCTGCCTGATGGTGTGTTTCTCTAGCTTTTAATTCTTTCTGTAATTTTTCTGGGAGAACAAAGGTTGACATTTGGCCATATTTCATGTTTTTAGCAGGGAACCTCAATTTGGATGAAATGGCTGCTGAAAACACTGAGAAATTTCCTGATGTAAAGAAGCAGAAGTGTCATAAACGAAGTAAGTAAAGAACATTAAGAATTTGGAAGGGTGTAGTGTTTAAATTCTAAGCTTTCTTGGTTTTAGCACAGCCCCAATGCACTTTGCATGCAGTTCTTCACTCATTCAAGCAGATGTGTTTCCTCTGCCCCTGCTCGTGGTGTGTGGGCAGGAACTGAAAACAGCTCTTCCAAGTACAGGGTTTACAATTCACAGAATTTGTTGTCCTGTGACATGACATTAGGCATGATCTGTTTCTTCACATTTTTATCATCCATGTGACAGTGGATTAACTTAATTTTCATTGGATCTGTAGCTTAGCAAGTATTGGCTGAAGAATTCCCTCTTTAACAGCAGGGACAACAGTGAAAATCTTTGAGTGGCACGAAAATCTGCAGCCTAATTAAAACTTCACAGTCAGAGTGAAATAATAATATGAGGGTTTTCACATTCATGTTTATGCACTGGACATGCACAGTTCTGAAATAGCTGAATTGAAACTCATAACACCCCCTTCTACTTCAGAAGGTTAAAATAAGTTTCCATGGGGTAAACTCAACATTACCAAACTGGTTCAATTTTTGTCATTTTCACCTTTCTTTCTTTCTTTCAGCCTTCTTAGGCTCTGCAGAGAATTGCTCTGATGCTTCAGAACCAAAATACAGGAAAACTGGTAAGTCACTGGCTGAATAGGAGAAGGTTATGGAACATTTATCTTCTCATGTTCCAAAGTCTCATCCTCTGCTAGGTATTGGAACTTTGTCTTCTAGGAAAAGTTTGCTCTCATCGATTTGGTGATTTTGACCATCACGCATTTTCATGGTTCTGCAAAAATCATACTCCTCTGACTAATTTATGATATAACAAATCCATGTCCTTTCATCAGCAACTATTAACTCGTGCAACTCAGGACCAACCACACAGTAGCCCAGGAACAGTTGGATCCTTATGCTTCAAAAGCACATGTTCCTGCCAGGGGATAGGAAAATTACTTTCGTAACATCAGCACAGTTGAGCTTTTCTAAATCCATCTGAAAGAAGAAAGCAAAACAGTGGAGAGCTGTCTTGGTGCCAAATTCTGCAGTTTTGATCACGTACACCTCTTGTTTATGGTGGGTAATATGACTCAGGTCGTAATTTGGCATTTCCTGGGCTTGATCTTTGGAAGTGTGACATCTTCCAAAACTCTGGGGAAACGTCCTAGTGAAAATAATAACGATGAAGAGATGATTTCTTGGCCCAGTCCATGGTATGAAGTCCTTAGACCAAAGTAAGAAAGGGAGAAGGGGAAATTTCTAGGCTTTTGCATGTTGTTAGACCATCTGCAATGCCCGGGGCCAGCAGTCAGGCTGGAACTCGCTCCCTACGTGTCAACTGGTGCTACTGTTCTTACCCAGCTGTAGCCTAAATTGGTGTCTCAGACACAGCTAAAACAGCAAAATACTCTTCCAACATCCATGTGAGAGCAACCAGTTTTGGATTAATATTTTATACCGTGTTTTGAATTGACATTTGACTCGTATGTCAGCACACCTCACGAGCCTCCTCAGGGGAACTCTGACTGCACCAAACCCTGGGGACCATGGACATGCCAGGAAGGGCAGCCAAACCAGAGTGTAACATAGAGATCCATCCAGAGAGTTCCTGGATCAGGGGGCTGCACCTCAGCACAATTCAAGCCAGCAGCTGGTAAGGATCTGGCACAGACTGGATGAAAGTCATAGAGAACAGACATGTGCACTGGGTCTGTGATCCGAGCTGATTTTCCGGTGTTCCTGTGGAGTTCTGAGGCAGTGGGGAGGGAGGATTGAGCAGAATTAGCTGTAGAAAAGATACATTTGCCCTTTCTGGAGAGGTAATCAGAGTTTCTACTGAATGGGTACCTGATGATTGTAGTTATTTAGGCACAGGTGAAGTTCCTGGCAGCTGGTACCCATTAAAGGTGGGTTACCTTCTATCTGCTCGAGTTCCCTTAGAGATTAGGCACTTTTAAAAGCCCTTGTTTATGCCACAGTAACAACAAGAGTTTTCAATAAGGAAACAGCACATCAGTTCCAAATGCCCCACCCTACAGAACTTGCATTCCAGCATCATCACAGAGCTAACAGATGCTTTGTAAAGCTGCACCTGTCCTTTTTCTGGAAGTCCTCAGAACATTTTCAGTCTCTCTACCTTCCTTGATCCACTAAAGGCACTGAGGTGCTGAGGAAGGAATATGTACATAAGACAGTATAAGTACTGGGTACAAAAAATCTAATGGACAAAAAGATGGGCTACTTGACAAAATCAGAGATTTATTTAACCTGTCACAGAGTGATCCTGCAAAGGTAAGTGCATCAGCTCTTCAGAAGGGTAGAACTACCTACAGTAAAGAGGGTAATGTGTGCTAAATTCAGAGTGGCAAGCAAAGGATGAGATTCTTTCAAAGGAATTGAATGAAAGTAAAGTTCATGTTTGCCCAACTGTTTTGATAGATATAGCAGTACCTGTTGTCATCTGACCATAGCAATGCAACAGTCCCTGGGTAGGAAATTACAGGGAAATTTATCCCACTGATTTAAGCACGAGCTGAAAAACACTTTTTAAAATCTGGTTTTATACCTCAGTAAAAATGAAAGGTTCTTTAACAAAATAATACATCCGTTCCTGATAAGCAATGTAAACACACCCCACCCTAAAAGACTTGCATTGCAGACACAGTGTAATTTATAGTGGCACAAAACCCACTCGGGTCTGTAGCTCTAGATAAAAACATCAGACCACGAAAGTGATCAAATATAGACTTACTTTTTGCTGCTAGACAGGAGAGGGAAGGAAAAAGCAAAAAAAAAAATCTCTGAGAATAAGGATGTGGCAAACCCAAGGAAACTAGCAGAATAATTCAAATTAGCAAGTGTGTCTTGATTTGTAAGAAACTTTCCATAAGCACATGAAACTGTACAATGCATGAGTCTCTCTCCCCATTTGTCCCATTTGTGGAAGAAAAAAAAGTGCTGTGGGCAAGACGCATCTTTTAAAATTCAGGTGTTTGTGATGGTTCTTTGGGAAACACTCTTAGAGTTGTCCTTTCAAGCACTGTAGTGTCTCAGCAGAGGCCTCAGTTTGCTGCACTTGGACCTCTCTGCTCTTGTGCAATATTGAGATAACAAACTGTCCTTGGGATATTATCACAGCCAATGTCAGACCTTGCTATGTCTAATCTGTCAGCTATCCATGTGTAACATCATTTACATATTTATTTACAGCTATCCCTGTGTAACATACATTTACCTTTAAATCTGGAGATTTCTAAAAATAAGACAGGCCAGGAAATGTGAAGAAAAAGAAAATTTAAAAGGTGAACTACTCAGAAGAAAAAGTGATCCCCTACAGAATTTCAAAAATATGTTTTAGATTTTGAGAGCTGAGTATATTCCAGAAAGCTGTTGTGAATTGTTCTTGCTGACTAGCGATTTATGATATCTGTTGATATCTCTTCTCTGGTCCCCTTAACTTCTAGTGATGAGATAACTTTCTCCTTTCGTTTTGCTTTTTTATTTTAAAGTGGAAATGCCTGCAGTGTCTGCAGGGAATGGCAGCGTCTTAGCTCTGCCTCTCAACAGCCTGCCAGTGAGCTGCACCTCCCTGACTAACCAGCACTTGTCCTTTTCTGTTCCTGCTGCCCACGGGTTAGAAAGAAGTTTCCTAATTCCTGGTACGTACCCAGAGCTATAGGTGTGCACCTGTACAGAGGCTGATTTCTACAAGGGGAAAACTCTCTTATAAATCTTGACCATCAACAATGGCAGGAAAACCAAGTATGGCAGCTCTCTCAATCAAGCACTTGAAAGTGTGGCTCTCACTAAAAGAATGAAAACATTCAAGGGAAATTAAAGGGCATTGCCCCTAATGAAATAGGAGGAATCCTTCATTTAATTGGTGAAGTGCAGGTTATAAGAGAACAGTTATTTACTATATGCTAGTCTAAGTAATCACCTACTTGTCTTAAGAACAGGAAGTCACAAAACTTTCATTAATAAACCTCGATTTAGCTCTAATTACTTTTTCACTCTGAGATCTGTAAAGAACTGGGGGATAATTACATTTGCAATAGTAGAGCAAAATCTAGGCTGTAATTTAGCTCATAAAAGCTGAGTAGTGAGGGGCTGTGTAGCCACCTGGCCTTGGTCATGCTGTGTAGCAGAGGGTGCTCATGGTACACTGTGAAGTGCTAATGACACAGTTCAACACCTTTCACTGTTAAATCTGTGCTGGAAAGGAACCAAAAGCAGGGTATAAGTTGGAAGTCCTGGAGTATCTGATGCTAGCTGAAGCAGCACAAAGTAGCAGAAGAAATTCTGTCACACCTACAGAAACTCAGAGCTATGGCTGATTAAATTGCAAGCATTGAATCATCAAAAAAATTACCCAGTGCGGGTTGGGAGGGGGGATGCTTGCTGGCTGCTTGTACAACCTGCATGACGTTCACTTAGGTGGGATGCTAAAATTAATGCAGATACTATTTTCACATCTGGATCTCTGTCTATATGTTGACAGACTTTGCCTTAAGCACTTTTCCTTATATTAATAGAATTTCCTTTCAGACTGTTGAAAACCAGTGGTCACTAAAAGCTGGATAATACCTTGTATTTCACTTCTAAGAATGTTTTTTGTAGTGGTTTCTATGGACCTCATGTGATCCTATGAATTCTCCATAGGAAATATTTGCCTAGAAGCCGCATAAAGGATAAGTAGCTTTTGGAAAGCTTTTTCTCTCTTAGGAACCTTTAGAAACCAGGAGCTTTAAAAACAGAATAGTAATTATTCTGCACTCATTTCAGGATCTTCAGAACCTTTGACTGCAGGGTTCCTACCTGTCAGTGTGAAAGGGAGCCAGGACAATACAGGCTTTGCAGATCCTCCTCAGCAGTTACTAAACTTTGTTCTTGAAAATGGCATATCTGATTTTATAATATATCCAGGTAAGAGCAATAGCCTTTCATCCACATTAACAGGTATAAAGTACTGAAAAATCAGTGCTGCCAACAAAGTACTAAGTTCAGTTATTTATAGCTATGAGATGCTAAATACTATCATCTGTTTCTTGCCAGTGCTGACTTCTTCCATGGAAACATTCATATCCCCAAGTTCTCCAGACAGTTCATTTGGTAAGTAGAAAATTGATTTTTATGTGTGTACAGCACTTTTAACTGATAGAGGGACCGTATTGTTTCTACTCAAAGCCAGTTCTCCTCGGCAGGCTCTACTCATATTGGTCTTATTGAGGAAAATAAAAACTGATGGCATTGCCTTTTTTGTACTGATCACTGTCTGCTTAACCTAATCCAAAATAAGGTGCAGGTAAGGGGTTGTAGAGCTACAGGATCAGCTGTATTTCAGCAGCCTCTGTGTTTGCCATGAGGTTCCAGTTTCTGGAATAAGTCTTGTCTAGTTAAAACGATGCGAAGCCCATTGTGCTTGAGCCCCGTCGGAAAGTGGAAGCTGTTCTGGTCCTGGCACGGCCTGAGCATCTTAAATGCTCAGTGCTGGAAGCCAGACTGCAGCCAGCTCACATGGAAGCCCCAAAACCAAACCTGTGAGGACTTACCTAACTGAACAATACGGAAGCCCAATGTACAGAAAGGCTTATAACGAAGTCAGAGCCGTGCTCAGGATATAACAGTCCCACCTGTGGCGACAAACTTCCCTGAGACACTTTTTCCAGCCCTCGGAGAGGGGCTGGAAGCCCGGGTTTGATGTCAGTGTTCAGTAGCTGGTCCCTGCAGCTGCAGCAGCTCAGTACAGGTGTTCTGTTGCCCTCTGGTGGCTTCCACCGCCGCAAAAGCAAAAGCATGAAGTGGGGAATAAGAGGCAAATATCCCTAGGCCCAGGGAAGTCTTTGTAAATTATATATATACTGCTTATCTGAATACACAATGCTGATGGTTCCAACCGATTTGCAGCAGAACGACATATGAATGTTGCAAGTCTCAGAATTCCAAATGCAGCAGAAAAATTAGCACAGAAGGTTCCAAACCAGTGTCTTTCCCTTCTTGAAAAATTATTCACTCCTGACTGATTTGACCAGTTTCTCATCTAAATGTCCCATTACAGCTTCTTTGGTTTTTCATTCTGTTTTCCAAAATAATAAAATAAATAGTAAACCAAAACCAGACACTTGCCTGAAAACAGGCATGACCCTTCTTTATTTAATATTTTAGGTTGAGTTTTCTTCTCCAAGGAGGAGAGTTATCTTTGTATCAAATGTATTCTTTCACTAAAAAAAAGGACTTGCTTATTAGAAGTTAGTGGTCCTTCCCTGCTAGAAACAACTCTGAACTCAAACCATTCCAAAGGTTGCTGACACGCAGGGTAGGAATTAATTTCCAGATCTCTGAAACTCTAAGATTTGTATTTTTTAAATCACATTCAACGTCAAGATGATGATTTGGTATGAAATGCATTTGTACAAACTTAGGGAGATTAACCTGTTTTGATTTGGGGGATATTTTGCACATCTCTGCTGCATGTAGTTCCAAGACTAAGAGGCTGGGTTTGTTACAGTCTCTGTCAATTTAAATTCTGTCTTGCATTTACAAAGCTTTGCCTATCAAGAGTTTTGTCAAAACTGATAGTCTGCCGTTACCAGCCTGTAGAAAATATGCTCTCTCTGAAACAATCCCGATTTCTTTGTGTAAAGCAGACACTGCTCATCTGACCCATGTGCAAAAATTTGAAAGCAAACACACTAAAACAAGCTAAATTGGACAGCAGCAGGACTTTGCCAGCAAAAGCAATGGGTAAATTCTGCTACCAACAGTCACTTCACTGTGACTTTCATCCTTAGTGCTTGGTTACAAGGTGTAGAATAACAAAATGAAGCAATTGCTTTTGAAGACATAGAGAATCACTATGTGTGAATGTGAATGAATGCAAAACTCTGACACTTAGAAGAACAATGGATGTCACCTTGCCATGATAGATCTGCTTCATGCCACCGTCAGAGCAGCTGTCGGCTTGTTTGGTGCCACACTGTCTGCAGCTGCACGTCAGCTGAATCCTGCCTGTGTGAGGACTTCTTTCCTTTTCCTTGTAAAGTAAACAAAATATCTCTTCCTCTGGATATATGCTGCAATGAACTTAAAAATTTGCATTAGTCTTATTGTTAAAATTAGTAAGGCTGAATCAATGACTACCTCGGTGTCTTCTTCATGTATATTGTTTTGTTACTCCAGACACAGAAACATTTGAAGAAGCTCAAGATTCCGTAGTTCCTTCTGAAGACCCTTTCAAAACACAGGGTGAGTTTAGAACTCTTAACTTAAATCTTCCAGTAGTTTTTGGGAAAAGACTCTGTGCCTCTTTTCGTACAGAAAAGCTACTTGTAGGAATTGTCATTTAACAATTTGTGGAGCTGTTCTGAGGGCCTGGGCACAATTCCTGTTTTCAAAATGTTAGACTTGACTACTTTTAGATATCTAGTTGCAGTACCTACTCTTAGCAGGTCTTTATGCTTAGCTGGTTCTATCATCTGTGTAGATAGCTCCAAAATAATTCAGATCATAGATTTGAAAGTGTCTGCTGTGACTGCACTTCTAACCTGCAGTTGCATGGGATAAATCCAGACCTACAGGCTTTATGGGGATGGATGTATTTTCACCATATTACCATAGTACTTAAAGCACCATGAAATGATGTTGTAATTTGTGGGCTGGTTTCTTCAGTTTGTGTGTGCTTTTTATTTCTCTAGAGCTGGTGGAAGCTTTCTGTACTTCACTTAAGGATTATTTCCGAGACACGTGCAAGTTTGTGACCCTGGAGCGTGAGGTAGCGCTGGATCACCTGTTCATTGATGGGACGCTTGTTCAAAGCCAAACTGAAACCAGGACTGGAAGGAATAATACAAAAACAACAGAAAACCAGCTGGTAACTTGCAGTCTTCATGAAAAGGAAAAGACAGACATTGATAGAAGCCAAATATTTCAAATCCCACAACGTAAAAGCTTAGAGACTAAAGTGATTGTGGTGTTGGGAAAAGCAGGAATGGGCAAAAGCATTCTTGTTCAGAAGATCTGCCAGGACTGGTCCAATGGAGAGTTTTCTGAGTTTGAATTTGTGTTTTGGTTTGACTGTGAACAAATAAGCTTGCCTGAGAAGCGATACAGCCTGAAGGAACTGCTGCTTGAATTTTTTGTAAAACCTCAAGAGGGAAGCAAAGAGATATTTGAGTATATATTGCAAAATCCTGCTAAAGTCCTTCTGGTTTTTGATGGGTTTAAAGGATTGCATGACCATGAGAATTCTCCTCGTCGCTCAACCAGCCAGCCTGAAAAAGATTCGTACAGTATAAAGGAGCTGCTTTCAGGACTCATCCAAAAAAAGATACTCAATGGTTGTACCTTATTATTTACAGCAAGACCAAAAGACAAGGTGTACCACTATGTGTCCAAAGTGGATAAGACTATTGAAATAGTAGGATTTTCCCCTGAGCAGAGAGAACTGTACATAACCAAATACTTTGAAGGATTACCCCACTGTGACAACGCACTGAAATTAGTCAAAGAGTGTGAGTACTTGTTCAGTCATTGTTACAGCCCTGGTATGTGTAGATTTGTTTGTTTTCTTTGTGAGACAGCACTTGAAATGGGAGAGGAAAGCCTTCCTTCAACTCTTTCTGCAGTCTTCCTGAAATTTTTTCAGCAGAAGACAATACCTGTGCAAACAGATGTTACAAGCACACAAAATCAAGAGAATCTTGTTACCTTAGCCCGTATAGCCTGGTGTCTTGGAGAAAAGCACCAAAGTGCCATGAAAAGTGATGTGTTTCCTTCTAAGGAAGTTAAAGAGTTTGCTCTGAAATACGGATTTTTCCTGCCATTTGCATTCCCCAGACATTCAGATAGTGAAGAAGAGGAATTTGGGAGCACGTTCTCTGATTTTTTCGTTCAGAACTTCTTGTGTGCGCTTCACCTTTTGTTAGCAGAAGAGCTCAAGGATAAAAGTGTAACAAAGTACCTGTCTTTTCCATCCAAAAGGAAAAAACCCTATAACTGGTTAGATTTAGTGCCTCGATTTCTGGCTGGGCTGTTGTTTCTCCAGGATGACCCTTACTTCTGCTCCCTTTCAAATCAGGATGCAATACAACCAGTGAAGAAGCAGAACAAACTCTTGAAATACATTAGAAGGCTGCAGATTAATGATCTCTGTCCAGAGAGGTTGCTGGAACTTTTACGCTGTGTTTATGAAACGCAAAACCATTACCTCCTGCAGCACGTGGCCTTGAGGCTCAAGCCAGATTTGTGTTTCCTGGACATAGTCCTTACACCACCCGACGTCCACGTACTGCACTCTATTTTAAAAAGGTCAAGAAAGGAGTTTTCCTTGGATTTGAGAAACAGCAGCATTGACATGCAAGGGCTCAAAGACTTGGTTAGCCTGAAGAACGTGGCATCGTTCAGGTTGGTCACTCTCTGTACGTAGTTCATAGCACTCTCTGTAGATGACACCCTTATACAACAGCTGCCACGTCTGTTGGTTTTGCATGTTTTGTCTCTTCACAGGGCCTCCCTCAATGACACTGTCAGGCTCTGGAAATCTTTAGAACAGTCGAAAGACTACGAGCTGCTGAAAGCCTCTGCAGAGAAATTTGTTCTTAATCCCTTTAAGGCAAAGACGATGAAGGACATCAGTGACCTCTCTGACCTTGTAGAGATACAAGAGAAGATGGTGAATTGGTAGGCTCATTTATGATCAGAAATCCTCTTGTGCTTGCAATTTCAGAAAATGGGGTTTCACTGACAGTGCTGCACAATAGAGTTCTCTGCTTCTCCAAAGGAGAAGTAACTCAGGCAGTGCAAGCTCTTGTACCACATCAGGGCGTTCTCCTACCCCAGTGTGAGGTGGCTGTCATGGCAGGGTGAAGCAATGACAGCCACACACAGAACATTCATCAAAAGTGCCAATAAAACAGCCAGCTGTCATTTTTTTCTTCAGATTTCTTTTTAATCTCCAAGTGGACCATCTTTCAATTGCTTTCGGTTGCTTAACTCGAGCTGATTCTTTCCCCCTGTAAGCCCCTGGAACATGAATGAAAGCCTGTTTTGTACTAGTCACATATGGCCTGAGTCAGTCTTTTAGCCCAGGAGGGAAAAGGTTAGGTCTGTAAACCCTGTGTTTCATCCCTGCTCATACTATGGCTGGGGGACTGATTGCAATTAAAAGCACATAGAAATAAAGTTTTTAGTTTGCTTTTTAAATTATGACTTCCATTTTAAGATGTGCAGACTATTTTGATTAAAATATATACAAAACAATTTCATGTCTGACAGAAAATAGTTGATATAGAAAGGCATATTTTTAAGTTTTATTGGAAAAAGAGCAAACAACTGCACTATGAAAGGCAATTATCAGATTGAAATTACTCAGCTGAAGAAAGGTTGGAGCAGAAGTTATTCCAAAGTTTCCTTGTTCCTCAGTTAATTCAGCAATGGTTTATTTCCTGTAAAAATTTACTAACCAATTATTTTTAAAGCACTGCTCTGGCTGCTAAAATATTTATCGTACTCTGGTTCTACTGTGATTTGTTTAGTGAGCAAGACGCATCTGAGTCCACCAGCTACGAAATTCGTGCCATCAAAAACCTCAGAAAACTCGAATTTGCGTAAGTGTTGTACTTCTCTGCTGATTGACATGGTTACATTTAAGAAGGAGAGGTCGTGGATATTGGCTGCAGTCCTTAAACTGATGTATAGTTAGTTTATAGTAAAGAAAACCTATTTTGCTTTTCTCAACGACATTTATTGAATTATGGCCAAAACTCAGAAAGAATCATTTCTGGCTCCTGCAGTGTTACAGATCAACAAGGTTTTACCAGTTTTGTTTGATTTCACTACAAGTTCACTCCTTACCACCAAGTGTAGATCGTGTGCCACAGGGTACAAAATGTCTTGATCCTGATCCAGCTACCTGGGGAATATTTTTTCCCCCAGAAATGCTCAGCTTTTCTATCTGGGTCTCCTGATGTGATTTTCTACCCTATCAGAGCTTAGGCCATGAGGGAATTATGTCAGAGAACGCCTCCCAAATAAATTATTTAGCACCCTTTTCCTAGAAGAAGGAAGGTTGACTTGGAAACACTTACTTTGAAAATGAGTGGTTAGTTACATTTCTTTTTTCCCACAAACTTCAAGCAGCCTCCAAGGCTGTCCTATTGCTTAAAATATCCTGCCATAGGCTGTAAATCAGTTTGGGCAGATATTGCAGCAGTGCAAAGGAGAACTCTCAGCAGGTCTTCATGTGTTTCCTGCTCTTCAAATCTAACCCAACCTAGCACTGCTGTGCTTCGCCTCACTTCTGATTTTATACTGCTTTCTGTTCTCGTTTCCTCTTCTTATTTCCTTTTATTTAAATTAAATTTAAGTCCTTTTAATTAAATTTGCTCTGATACCAAAGAAACTTCAAATCAGAGATTAGGATCTGAGGGACTAATGTTGGGAGCACAGATATCAAAGCTCAATTTATGCTTTAAGATGCAGTAAAAGGTTGATTTTTAGTTAGTCTGAATTGCCAATAGTTGAGGCAAAAAAAATTTTTTTTTAATCTCATTTATCAAGACTATACTTAAAATTAAAAACCTGAGAAAGACAAAGAAAGAACAGAAATACAGAAATCTTAAAAAAGTGAGGTGAGTTTTGAAAAGACAAACGAAAAAGTGGCAAATGCATGTACCACGGATTCTGTGGTTCCTGAGGAGCTTGGCCTTGGGTGCTCCTCATCTGGAGGCTTCACAGCAGAATTCCTTGCTGCAGGTGGTAGGCAATAGTTGCTTCTGAGGAGTGTAAACAGCACTGGGGGATGCAGGGAAAGAACATAAAGATTCTTAAACTTTGCTGTCTGTGAGCACGTGAAAAAGCTGCTGCGTGTCTGTGTTTTCTTCCAGGCTGGGTCCAGGGTGTGGCCCTCAGGGATTGCTAAAACTCGTGAAAATTCTTGCAGCATTTCCATCACTTCAGCATTTAGAGTGAGTTCTGCTACAGATCAACTTTGCCACCGTCACTCCTCAGCAGCCCTTGATGATGGGGGAGCTCTTGTACCCAAGAAACATTTTATTTGCCTGCAAGACTCCTTATTTTGATGAACAAACTGAGCAGCAGACACATCCTGAGTCTGTAACAGCAGACGAAAAGCTCGTCATCCTCCCTTGGGACACATGGTGGTGTTTCACTCAGTACCCTCAGTCACTTCCCTGGGTGTTCCTTGGCTTTCGGGAAGAGTTTAGTCCAGACCCACTGGGTGCTCCCCCTTTGCTGCCACAGCACCGCTCAGCACTGCCTGAGGGTCACTGATTTCTTCCTTGAAGCTCCAGAACATGCCCTTATCCATGAAAAGCCAACTGTCTCTTAATTTTAAGCTTCCTTACACTGAAACAATTGTACCAACAATAGCCAGTACTCTGCCATGGTGTCCGTGGGAAGATGACTGAGGTTTGAGTGGGCCTTTGGCCCCACTGGCTCAGCCCACTGGCCATTTGTCTGCATTGGATCTGGCCTTTTCATGTTTTGGGAAAACAATAAAGCTTTAAGACTGAAATGAGTCCAACATATCCCAGCATTACCTGTCAGATTAGAGGGGGATCGAGTACCTAAAATTGTGACTAGATATGAAGAAAAACTTAATTTCTAATACTCCCACTTCGGAGAAGGATCTGTTTAGGCAGGGATTTACAGCCTCTGCTGGATTTTGTCGGTTCTGTATCTCTGTGTGCGCAGGAAATCTCATTTCAGCTTAGCTGGAACACAGCTATTTCATAACCACTTTAATAATCTTGCATATCAAAGGAAATGGGTCAAGCCATTCATTCAACTAGTAAAAAAAAAAAATTCTTAGGCTGTAAATTTGGGCAGCAGAAAGCTGCTTATTAGAGGAGCTGTAATTTGTGTGATGCTTCATGCTGATAAGGAGCTTTTCAAGATAGATAGAGTGGTCTCTGAGGTGAATAAACCCCAAAAATTTAGATTATAAGGGGAGCTAATTCTCTCTTTGTCGTCATCCAGCCTTGACGCTCTGAGTGAAAATGGCATAGGAGATGAAGGAGCAAAGAGTCTATCTGAAGTCTTTCCAACCCTAACATCACTGGAAACATTAAAGTAAGTGCAAGGGTAACAGTTCTGGGAAATTTTGAAAAGAAATAAATTAAAGCCAGAGCCTTAAGGGACTGCGTGTTAACAATTATGGGCACAACTACTCCATGGGCATGGAAGACCAAATGAGTCTATGGGGATAATTAATCTGCACATTCATTAGAGAAATTGGATAATCCTATGGCAATTCCTCCCTGCCCTTCAAGGGCCGTGTTTTGTCTTTTTCTCTGCATTTGGTCTAAACAGACTGTCCAAATTATATTTTAAAAAAATGAAAATTAATTTTCCCCGTGTTGTAATAAATTAGAACAAACGTGCTCAGCTAACACAGTGATCTCTCTTACCGTAGTTTGTCACAGAATAAAATAACAGACGCGGGCGCAGAGAAACTCGCGACAGCTCTTCCTTCCTTGTCGTCCTTGAAAACACTAAGGTAAGCAGTGTATCCTGTCCAGTTGTTTTATACAACATACCTCCCTGTCTCTGTCAGAAATTACTGAACGTGGAACAAATATATACAATGCAGTAGCCAAGCTTTTGACTTCAGTCTTGCACAAAGCCTTTTTAGAAAGCAGAGAACAATTCTGGCCCAGCGCAGACATAGAGAAGGATATCTCAGGAATATGAAGTTGTGTTTTAAACTTTAACTGCAAATAAGCATAATTGAAAGCTAAAATGTACTAAAAAATATTTGAAAACCCTTGATCTAATATATAGTCTGTTTACATTATCCATTACTCAATTTTGACTCCGCGGGTTTGGTTTTCTGCAGCTTGTACAATAACAACATTAGCGATTTTGGAGCAGAAAATCTGGCGAAAGTTCTTCCTGCAATGACATCCTTAAGAGTTCTAGAGTGAGTATGAAATCTTTTGAAATGGCCTAGGAAAGCTTACTTCCTTGGAGACTGAAAATTCAGATGTCCCACGCTTGGCTTTAGAAGAGAGAGAAATTGAGGAGGGAAATTTCCCAGGGAAAATGTGCTTATGTAGAGTCCAAACAGTCAGTGACTAGAGAAGATTAAGGAGCAGCTCACCATAAAAACTAAAATATTGCTGTTAAGATGGGAGAATAGGGTCATGGGGAGTTGGAGAAAGACCTCAGGTATACAGAAAAAGGAATCCCTTAGATGAACTGACATAGTTAAGTTCCTGTTCGACCTTTTGAGTACATTATTACAGGCTCTTTGAATCAAGAATCTATTTTACTTTTTTTTTCTTTTTTCTTTCTTCCCCCATCTGCAGGTTAGCCTATACAGTATTTTTGATTTTGAATTAAAGGTTTGATTACACCACTGCATCATGTGATCTGGATTAACAAAGTTGTTTTTATTCCTCAGTGTTCAGTACAATAAAATAACCAGTGTTGGAGCCCAGCAGTTGACGAACAGCCTACGAAAATGTCCCCATATAAAGAACTTGGTGTAAGTCTTTTGGCAGGCTGTTTGCTGCACCTTCCTCCTGTAAAACTGGGGTAGAAATCATGCTAAAGCTGCGATCTGTACTTGTCAGATTTATGAGGCACAAAGAGACAGCACAAAAGCAGCCACATTACTTCCCAGTGGTCCCAGGCAAGTTTGTCCCGCCTTAAGCATAGTCTACATTAAGCCTCCCTTTGTTAATCTTCTACCCTCCCAGAGAACTCAACCTACTCAGTGCTGCAGGATTTGTGTTTGGAGGATAAACAATGAGCAACCATCACCACAGGTTAAAAAGACTGAAGTTACCAATACACATTCAGAGGGAGTTTGATGGAAAGTTAAAGAACAGTTACAGAAACAGGATTGTAGAGTGTCCTGTAACCAGAGTCAGCAAGGTTATGGAGGACTGAGCTGCTTTTTTCTAAATCAAAATGCATTTTCATTTGTTCCATAACTTAAATACTTTTATAGCATGGTATTCAAAGGGAAAAGCAACTTCAAAAAAAAAAAACCCACAACAAAACACAAATAACAATAACAAAGCCACAAATACAATAAACACACCAAAAACACAGTGAAGCAAATAACACTTCTTAAAATCTCTTTCCTTCTGAATTTGCCCTTACAGGATGTGGAATCCCACCATTCCCCATGGAATTCTTGAATACCTTCAGCAGCTGGACTCTAGGATCAGTGTGTAGATTTGGAGGATCCCACAAAGGTAACAGAAACCTCGGCTCCTTAAGACAGCAAGATTTGTTTCTGGGGGAGCTGTTGATTCCAGGCTCCCTGGCAGCAGGCACAGGAACAGCATCCCTGTGTCCATGGACAAGGACACAGACGCTGCCCTAGAGTGCACAGAGGGTCACATCAAGGTCCCTTTTACCCCACTCACCTTGTATCCCTCATCTCCCTGGCACCTGCACTAGCAGACTGCAAGTGCTACATTAAGAAAAATGGACTTCTCCCAAAGCTCCCAGTTCAGCCCAGCTCAGTGACTGGCAGCTGTCCTGCTTACCTTCTCTTTTCTGTTGCAGAAAACTAAAGCTCTGCGTACTTCTCATGTTTAATAGATGAGTTCTGTGCTCTTCAGAGATGGTTTGTGTTGATTTTTGGGAAGTCCTTTCACTTTTCCTATGTTTAATACAAATCCTCAACAACTGCTTGTCTCACTATGAAGCTGTACCTGAACTGTACTCAGAGCAAACCACTGGTTCCTACATTCCTTGTTCTCAGTCTCATCGTGTGGTTTAGCCACTGGCAGCCACTTCATTGATTCTGCCCCCAGAGTTTCAAGGGCCCCTGAAATAATTGCATTGTTAATAATTTCACAAGTTTGCCAGTGATCACCAGGATCTGACTGCCTTGATGCTCCTGGACTGAAGGAGCTGCAGCTGGCATGGGAAGTTAGGGATTTGTGTAGGGTTTCTGTTCCCAGCTTTCTGCCATATGCTTCCTCTTGCTCTTAAAACAAAACTTGCAGGATGCATCAGTGAAATGACCCCAGTGAAGAATGACATGCCGGAGTCAAGCCAGATACCAGAATCCCTGCAGCTTTCCTTAAGATGCGAGAAAACACATCCCATGAGACCACCAGCTGCATGAGCTGTGGTGTGAAAGGGCTGGCAATGGCCAATGGCTCCCTAAACCATGCAGTGAGCTGAGCTTTTGCATGACTCCTGCTCTCAGTGCACTAATCACCAGATGTAGACTGGGCTGTATATATTGCACTGACCAAGCTGCAGGTTGTGGAAGACTCAGGTGCCACAGCCTGGCTTTATACAGCAGCACTGAAAAATTGTTGTGGTCCTTAATAGCCTACAGTCAACTAACTCTTTGTCCTGTTGAATGAGTGCACCTACTCGGGAAAGAAGACATTAGGGATATGATCACTGTGAGGGAACCTTCTGCATTAGCACTGGGGAGAAGCAATGGCAGGTAGTCTGGGTCCTGTCTCCAAACCTTGAGACATGCAGCATCTACCAGCCACTGCTGTCTGTTTACAGAGCTCATCAAATATCTGATTTTGGTAATCCTAGTAGTGATTAGGCTGGTAGGTGTATATCTAATATTCTGTTTTCATCATTTCACAGGTATCATAAACAAGAGGGGAAGGTGTCCTTTGTGCTTTCCTATCTTCTCGCTGCTTTATGAATCAGAGGCAGATTTTCATGCTGGAAAAAAGGTCACATTCAAGTTTCTAAGTGATGCTTAAATTAGGTGAATTACAAAGTTTGAGTTTTCAAAGGTCATTTAAAATGCTGTTCAAAGACACAGTCGTATTCCTACCGAAGTGATGAAGAGTTAAGCAACATCAAGTTTCATCGATGAAAAGTCCATCTGGATATTGTGATCACCATTAAAGGAGACCAGGAGCCACCAGGATGTAGACAGTGTAAAATTCCATCATCGATTCATCAAAGAGCAGACTGAAAGCTGCTGAATCTGCGACACCTGAAGCAGTGATAGATCAAATCTGATTGTTCCATGGTGCCAGTGGTAACTGTGATCGACTTTGGTCTGATGATTTCGGACTTTCAAAGCCCAGTGCTACAGATTCCACTTGTGAGTATGGGCTGATTTGAAGCACTAGGATGAGGAGCATAAAAAAGAATGATCAGTCCTAGAAAATGTGATATTGGAAGATTATCCACCAGAATCTAGAGGTGGTTCTTTTCTTGATGCTAATAATCAGTGCTGTCTTAAGGGATAGAAATATATTTTCTATCACTTGTTCGTTACAGAATCCTTCAGAAAAACTTGGGGGGGAAAGAAAGAAGTAATGGGAAGAAAGGAATTAAAACTGAAAAACTACTAAGGATTTTTCTGACATCACAGAAATCCAAACGCATAAAAATACCTTCAGTTTGTTGCACAAAAATCTTCAAAGTGACAATCTTTGAAGGTTTTTACTTTGTCTCAAATGAGAACTGTAATTAATATACTATATTGAGATTTAGTCTCTTAAATGCAGCTGGCAGCATAAATGTTTACAGGCATAGATTTTATACTTGACAGTGATCTCAGTACTGTATGTGGTTTATGTGGTTGTTCTGATACAGTTATGAATAACTGGGCAAAATCAGGCAAAAATACATTTAAAAGCATTATCATGTCTATGCTGCTGGTCTCAGTCACATGTGGGCCAAATACTCATCCTGTTGCTACAACAGCAAACCAATTGTCTCGGGTTTTTTCCTTTATTTCTGCTCTGTGAACATGGAGAGAACTTGCAATTGTACAGAGACAATTGTCAGGTCAGCACTAGAGTTCTGGCTTCCTGTCAGATACAGTCTGAGGCAGAACAACAAAAAGGGACAGAAAAAGCTAGGAACGTTTGATGTGCCACAAATTGGGAAGTCTCTCCTTCTCAGTTAGCTCAGGGTTAGCTCAGCCACCCCTTTGAAATCTCTTCTGCTAAGAAGCACTGACAATACTGACCCAAGTATCTGGTGCAAACTAGAATCTCTCAACTAACCTCTCAAATACTCTGTTGCTTGGTCTTTTAAAAGTCCCCCATTTAAACAGCTCAAACCCACAGTCTTTATGTTCTTTCCAGCAAGTTACACTCCTTCACTAATGCTCCAGTGCCTGAAGGATCTTGACAACAGGGATAGAGAGTGGACAAATTAAAGAAAGAAGGGAGGAAGGTCTGTTTGTTGTTTGTCAGAGCAGAGGATCAGATATAGTATGTGAAAGAATAGAGAGTAAGGTGAAAAAAAACTCCATGGTGAATATGAAAGTAATTAGAATGTGGTATTTTTCTTAACTGTCTGCATAATTCTTCTCTCTAGCCAGAATCAGGGATAAGAAATCTCATTTATACTCCCCTTTTTGAGCTGCTTGAATGGGAGGTAGTTTGAGCCAAATCTTGTGTGATATTCCCATCAGCCTGTGGCGCTCCAGCCGTGCACATCTACGGTGAACCCTTGTCTTGGCTTCCCTTAACTAAGCTTGGGATGACAAATGCCCCTTCAGGCACATATTCTGCAGCTGCACTTTACTGTGACTGAATCTGAGAATGTGCTAAATATTACCCAGGCAGATGAATGTTACAGGACCCTGTCTGCACTGATAAAGTCAGGTTGTATATACTGCTGTTCTCTTTCTAGGAGTTAGAGAGAGATGTATTTTTATAATGTACAGATTGTAAATTGTGACACTGTGTTCTGGTTGTCTTTACACATATTTTTTAAAGTATTAATAAAACTGAGTATTATGTTTTACAGTACATCGTTGTACCTGTTGAAAATGATTTTGATTTTTCTCTTGGAAACACTGTGAGACAGTGCTGGCTTCTGTCATAATGACAAGCTCAGGGCTTCATGTTGCAGGTCAATGGGAAGCACTGTGTGTGAGGGAGACAGGTTGGTCCTGCTGGCACTTAGCAGTTCAGTGGTCAGGAAATGGAGAAATAATTCTTTCTTAACAGGCAACGGGGTATTGCAATGCCAACTGACAGACTGTGAGATCAGGATCAGAGGATGCAAAAGGGCTGACTGAGCCTGCCTGCTAACAAAAGCAAAAAGGTTTTTTCATCCTTTCTAAATCTTTGCAGTTAAAAGTTCTAAAATTAATCATGGTTCAAAGTCTGGATATTCTTGAGGCACAAAGCTCCTCCAAAATGCTTTTGTCAAATGAGTGTATTGTGTATAGAGACTGAATTCACTGGCTGCCCTGAAAGAAGCTGTTCTGATCAAATCTGTGTTCTAAAAATCTTTTAGGGCGAGAAAAATGCTGCTCTCTTTATGCCAATCTTTTTTTGTTGTTAAAGAAGCCTTGTTAAAATGCCAAGGATTGTGTTATGATGGAAGTCAGATCCTGTAATACTCTCCCCATCCTTTAAATGTCTGAAGCCGAGCTGTTCTGAGAAATCAGAAATCTTGGTCTAAGATTCAGAATCTCCAAAGTGACTTATTGGGTGGAATTTGTATTGCCTTATCTGTGCATTGTGTGGCATAAACCCACTGCAGGGCAATTACTACAAAATGGTAGATAGTGCAGTAAGTACCAATAATGACAAACTGAACCATGTTCTTAAAATGGCATGCATGTGGCCCTGAAAAACTAGAGAAGCCATCTCTGAACAGTATGAATTTCTGATTATACAGGCAGCAGGAATGCCCCCTTCAGTAGCAAAATTCAGCATTTCTTGTGTTAGCACCAAATGGGCACACGAACACAAGCCTGACAAGTTTTTTAATTTGGTTATTCTTTCTATAGGTACCTAACTGGGGATTTAGTTCCCTAAATGTATCTTTAACGTGTTAGAATATTGTGCCCTAAATGACTTCATTCCTGAATTGCCAGCCAGGGATTATATGGAACAAAGCACTTGCCAGTGTTTTAAGGCCCTAAACTGATGACACCTATCTTGGAGAAAAGCTACTTGGCTCAACACCAGTGCTTCATCTCTTGCAGAAGCAGCTGAAAATTGTATTTGGGGCACAGAAATTTTGGCAACTGGGAGACAGTTTATACTCGCTGGGGCTAAAAAATGCCATTAAAGCGCAACACACTGGGAGTATCGGGGGGGAAAAATGATATGCAAGTTTCTTTGTCATTGTTTCATGGGGGATCTAAACCACCACCCTCTTGTTCCCTCATGCTGACTGTCAAGAGGCTCATGCTGTGTCTGGATTGGGAAGCCCCAGCTTGGAGCAGATGGTAAACACAGACCTCAGAGGACAGACATCATGCAGAGAGAGAAACCAGGAGAATTGTTTCCAATTCTGCTTTATCTGAAATGGTCTTGACACATCAACTTGGCTGAACAACTACACAGTTACAAAATTCACACTTTTCTAAAAAATAAAACCAAACCCAGGCCAGCACCTGCCCTCAGTAACGTGTGGGTTCCTCCCACCACAGTTCCTGATGTTTCAGTTCAGGTCTGATTTCTTAATCAGTTGTTCATGAGAAGGATTTCTACATGCTGGGCATCTCAGCAATCTGGAACTATGTGAGGTACCTGTAGGAAAACTAAGATTTCCTGGAAAGGATATTTAAATTATTTTCTATCCAAATAGAATAATAACAACTCCAATATGACTGCTTAATTTTTCATGGAAAAGGTCAGTCTTTATTGTATTGCTTTCACATCTGTACATAGGAACATGAGCTTAAACAATCTGCCAAGTATTCTCTGTTAGATAATTAATCCATCTGACTTATATAAAATTCACTCTCTGATCTATTTCAAAACTCACAATTTAAATAAAATATCTTACTAGCACAGTTCTTGCCGTGATACTCCCTGAACAGAACCTCCTTGCAGTCACTCCTGCATATTATCCCCTGAGAAAGCACTGCCTTTGAGCTACTGGCTGGTAGAGTTTTCAGTGTGTGATTGTAAAACCCTCTTAAGCTATATATAGAGCCTGTCCACTTGGGTGACATGGTATTTATTCAAAAGTTTATCAAATCTGAGTAACATCTCGATTTTCTGTTATAATGGAACATAGTTCATCTTATTTTTCACACAGTCCATCCCAGAATGACCCATGGAAGCCCAGCATGGTGCACAAATCACTGCAGTTTAGTGCACCTTCAAGAGGCAAAGGCCTTGAAGAGAAGTCACAACTGACAAGGTCTGATGACAACTCTTCTTGTTGTTCTCTTGTCCTTATTTCCATCTCCACATTTCAGAGTACAGTTTCTTTCCAGGACTTGATCCATTATCCTAGTCATAATCCATTTCAGCTGTTTAATGAATCTGTTTAAAAGAAAACACATAAATACAGAGTAACTTTCCATAGCTCAAATGAACAGAATAGTCACTGTGTATGTGAGATATAGCACCATGTCCTTGACTTTTTAAAACAATAGAAATTAAAAATCAAACCCTTTCGTGACTAGGTCTAATAATTCCTTGAGCGGTAAAGGCCTGAATAACCTTTCATAGAAATTAATGTCACAGTTCCTGTTAATGTCAGAGCACACGAGCCCTTAGTGGAATTTTAACAGAGGCATGAAGATATCAGTGTGAGGGCTTTGAGAGGTATGAGAGTAAGCTGTGAACCACAGTCCATCGTGCCAACGAGTAAGGGATGTTTTCAAGAGAGTACAACAGCTCTGACATACAGTGGGGTAACCTGTTTTATGCCAGGTTTGATATCATTAGACCTATTCATTAAAACTGATTTTTGACCTGGCTACTCCTTCTTAACAAGATAGTGTTCATTAGAATGTTGTTATTTTCTGTGTCATTATGTTAACTACGTATTGCCTGTATTTGATGTAGCTCTGATTTTGGTCACTTTCTCTTTTAATTTAGAATCATGTTGTTCAAACCACTTCGGATCCACTGGTAAGTACTTAGAGAGTTAAGTAATATTTTGGGGTAACTTACTTTGTTCTTACTGGCAAGAATAAATTACTGTTATATTGCTTTATCCCAGTTCAACCAATTTGCCTTGCCTAAGTCACAGTTTCCAACTGCTGCGAGGAGATGATTTTTGACTACCATCAGAGACAAGTACAAGAGCTGTGGATTATGAAGGTGCTGGGCACTAGTGACTGTGTCCATTTGGTGTTGTGATCTTACAGATGACTAATTACTACAGTGTAGAATGGTGCAGCTCTGAGAGGGGATGACTGTGTGGGGATGAGCTGAGGTACAGAAGACCAGGAGCAGGTCCCCTGCAGCTCATCTGGGCTGTGTGGAGCAAGTCTCTGGAAGGACAGCTCTTCCCTCCTTCCCCTTCCTGGGTGTGAATGAAGAATGAACTGTGATGATCACACATTCTGCATGAGTTTGGACTGACAGAGGAATAGTGGCATTAACAAGGGTGTTAAAGGAAGCCGAAAGCAAACAGTACTGACACAGTACTGAGGGAAAGGTTCTTCTGTGGATTGAAAGCAGACTAAAAGATTGGAAGGAACGAATAAGCTTTGGTAGGAAAGAACTCAGTAGCAGAGTACACCAGGGACCAATTTTTATTCATCACCATTACTGACCTAGAGAAAAGAATGAATAGAGGAATCTTCCAGACTGCAGAAAACAAGCTCTTTCAGGTATTCAGAAGCTGTACTGATAAGAAGGAAATCCAGAAGGATTTCCTAACGTTGAGCAGGCAAAAGGTGTCAGGTTTGGAAAACATTTGCTAAGGGCTGGGCAGCAATGTGCCCTCTATCATCCCACATCCTAGCACTGTGGATTCTGGGAAGCACAAAGAGAACAGCCTGCAGATTTTGGTATCCCAGAAAGCAACCCCTGCCCCTGTCAGAGGTGGAACACAGGGTTAGAGGATCGTGGTCTGACTCATCACGACATTTCACATGTTCTTGTGTGCCAGTTCCTGCAGATGCTGTGTCAGAAACAGAAAGCTCTTTTGTCCAGAGAGGTGTTTCTGTCCAATGTCTGTCAGCTACAGTACCTGCTAACAGTAAACATCGGCTCAAAATCCTGTCTCTTGAGCTAAGGTTACGAAAAGGGGAAACAGCAGCTCTTCCAGGTAACTCATTTCACATTTATTTAATTGCTTTCCAAGTGGAACTAAGAACTGGTCTACAGCAGACAGTTCAGGGAGAGATTGTTAGTATTCTGCACTGTAGATCAAATTATAGGCTGACTTAAAAATAGCACAGCAGAATGTATTGGGCCTCCAAAGCAAAGTATAAAGCCATCTAATGGAAGTTTCAAGTACTGCTGTAGGGCTGCTCGTCCAAGACTGTAATTTGTTGTGGCAGATATTAAATGGGGTGTGAAGTATACAATTGACCAGGATATTCAATCTTGCCTTTCTCATTTTGTGATTAAAAGGCTGTCCCTCAAATTTCATGTGAGCCTATTTATTAACAGAAAATTTCAAAAATTTCAAAAACCAATGGAAAATTATAAGGCGGAAAATATTTTTAAAATCTCAGCATTACAGTCTCCCAATAACCAACATATCTGCAAGCATTTAACAGGATGGCTGTAGTAGCATAACTCCAGCTTCAGAAGAAACTCAGTCATGATATTTTTGTTAATTCTGCCTGGTTATTTTTCCTCACAATTCAGCCTGGACCAAAGGACACACAGTGATTTTATTTTGCATCCTGACACTGTCTGCTTTTTGTTTCCTTACTTTCTGCAGGAGTGTGTTTCAGATCTCGTGGCCTATTCGGGCTCTGCTGCCTGAGCAAGCCGTTGGTCTATTTTTCCTGGCCCTTCAAAGAGTATATTTGAACTTCAAAGAGTATATAACTGAACTAGAGTTTTAGCCAGCAATCATATCATTCAGTGCATGTCATCATTTTCCATTATACCATTATTTTCCATATATGGCTGCTATTAGTCTTTGCCCTTTTTATCACATATACTAGAAACATATTTGTGTCTTCAGAGAGCATCACTCAAATTATTCAGCTATTTTTTTCCAAGAGTGTGGCCAAAGCACTAAAACTCATCTGGGAAAAGAAAGACAGTGTGACAGTTTCCCCAAAGAAATGGAAAGATTTAGCAACTTGTGCATGCTATTTAATTCCTTTTGACAGCTGCACTCCTTATAAACTAGAATCATTATGAGGGGACACATACATAGAGTTGGACTGGCCAAACACACACACTAAATGTCTCTGAACAAATTACTCTTTTCCTCTATTTTAGGATTGTTAGTTATTAGCTGAACTACAGAGGCACTTTGTCCCTTCTCCAGAGGAAACAAACACGAAGAATTAAATTGGATTCATTTCTTAATTCTTTTGACAGCTTAGAACTAGTAATTGGCTATTGCCACCTACTGAAGCAAGTTGATTACAGTAGGCTTCATTTTATATAGGAAAGAACTGCAGATTTTTTTTTAATTATTCTTTAAAATTACTTGTGGCTGAGCCTTTTAACATATGATGTACTCAGGCCTGCACTATTTCTATCCAAAACTGAATGTCTCCCTATTTTCTGTGCCTTGTTTTAATTCATATTAATAACAGCAGCTTTTGGAAAACTTTTTGAAAAAACTGCCTACTCTCTTTCCATTATATAAATAAATGCATTTGGTAGAAAATCACTCAAGACTGCCCATGGCTGTGGTTAATGAGTCTGTATGGACAGTTCAACAGAACCATGATTTTCTTCCTTCCATCTAGGATGAAATTCCTATTAAGTACAAATTCTCTTTAAAGCAGAGTTATCAGGTGAGTTTGAACACTGAACTTCTATTAATTTTAAAAACATCTAAGAATTCAAACTACATTTTTTTAGTTGCTCTTAAGCCTCTTATTACTATAATTATAAAATAGCCAACTGATCTGTATCATGGAATCAACAAGCCACCTTGGAGAGTTCTACAAAGAGGGGAAAAAAACATACTGAAAAATGGTAAGGTAAAATAAGAAGCAGATTGCTGTTCTCATAACTTTTAATATTTAAAGTCTGAAAAGGAAGAAGTCAGGAAGTGGATTTTGATGCATTTATGTGATGCATTTATCCTGACACTGCCAGTGATAACATTCTTCTGATCTGTTCTTTACTGGACATCTCTGTTTCAGAGAGAGGAACGGAGGCACAGGTGAGTTAAGCTCACAGAAGACACCAGTGGCAGACACAGCAAGTAGTCCAGTGTGGTTATTTCCCTCTTCACTGGGCTGTGGTCCCATAGACACTGAGCCTGCAGTTCTAATTGGGACTGTGTTGATGAGCTGGTGAGTTTCTTTGATTCAGAATTTAGATGTTGACATTCAGCAGAAGTGCTGAGTCATAAGTTTTTGAGTGTTGGATTCTGCTCACTGAAGATATTTATCATATTTCATGTTATAAAAAAATAAAGGTAATCATATATAATACTGTCATGTAATGACATATATATACATATACACAATATATATACAATTATATATAATATTGTAATACCGTAAGATTATATAAATTCAGTATTTCCTATTCAGTTTTGATAATTGATTACTTTTGCTCATTTTCTCCCTGATTAGAGTACTTTGTGATGAGTCACATCTGATTTTATGAAAGTATGAGAACAGTGATGTGACTTTATTCCAGGGGACTTCAAATATAATAAAGAACCTGGCACACTCACTCTAAAACAATAGATGACACAAACAAGCTCAATCCTGTTCAGTTTACACAGATTAATTTCTCCATTCTTTTGAACAGGCCAGGAAACTTCTTTCAGCTGCTTAGTTAACTGTCTGCCTTCAATCTCTGCCACCAATTATGCTCAGAAACTTGGATTTTGCTCCTACTGAGTTTATTCAAGTGAGGGTTTTGCTGAAAGAGAGAACAGAGCTTTTTTGATCCACATGTTCTTTTAATTTTACATCTAAATTAGCCTTTCTGCATATTGCAGAATCACCTCTTGGGATTTCCCCCCTTTGTTTTCCTGTCACACATACCACTCACCTCCATGCTTTCTAAAGGCATGGAGGATGCTGCAGGGTTTGAGCTGAGGCTAATCATAGCTCTTTGGTTGCGCTCAGAAACCACTGGTGAGTCACATGAAGAACACTCCTATTTAATGCAGAGAGGATTTCTACGTGTTTTTCATCACTGCTGGCAAAACTCAGACAAATTCCTCCTGAATCCTCAGCGCTCCTGGGTGCGAGGCAACAGGGTGGGTGGGGAGCCTTCCCAGGCTGTGGAGAGCAAGGATTAACACTCATACCGACCTCGGGTCACTGCAGGCCAGGCACCAAAGGAATTTAAATCTTCCCTTTCAGTGCCTGCTGCTCCCAAAGCGGAAAACACAGCCCCAAATTAGGGCCCTTCTCTGCTGCCTTGCTAAGGGACTGGTGAGGAGGAATGGCACAGAACAGTGAAGAAACCTGTAACCAGGGTATTAACACAAATTCCTTTTCATGGTGACATGCTGAGTGTTTGCCTAGTAACTAAATAATTATGCAATTTGTGGCCTGGCTGCTGCATCTCTAAATATAATTAAATATATAAATGTATGAAGCACAGTATATTTTTTGCTGCCTGCGAATTGATCTAACTTTAGGGATTTGTGATTTGATTCTCAGTGGAAACCACCATCTAACAGGACAGCTTCCAAATTAAAGGATCAAGGCTGGAGTTGATACCTGTGCAGGGAGAGTTCCATTAGCTCACAGTGGATACAGATTGAGACTTACTTCTGAGCTTTATGAAGACCTCTGCATTTTGATTTCTGCATATGGAGATGACAGGGTTTTATAGTCCAAATATCAAGAAGTTTCCAGATCTTTTTAATAAGAAGGGAAGTTCTAAGATGCCCATTTATCTACACTGAACACAATTGTGTTCAGGCCCTATACCCTATCAAACTCTATGTTCATATAATAGGAAAAATCCACTGAGGAAAATTATGTCTGCTGCTCTCCTTAGGTCTTCCTGAAAACTGATGCAACTCACCCTGACAAATTTTAGTCAGGAAAAACAGTGATTTTAAAAAAAGGATTTTTAATCCCTTAAATGGCCTTTAACCCATTCAGTGGCATTGGAGCAATAAGATTTGGAGTTTGGGGAAAGGTATTTTGGGGGAGGAAATGGATAAGGATTTTTACACCAAACATTTTGCTTAGATTTTCATTAGGTTTTAGGAATTTCTTTTCTGTAATACAGAGCATGTCTGTTATTTGCCCAGCTGAAAAAGGAGGAGACAGCTACAAAAGTAGCCAACAGTGTTTTGTGGGAAGGTTTGTTCTACTCCAAACCTTCTACTCTAGCAGAAGTGATTCTAATCCAGTTGCTGGGGATGAACCACCAAATGTTGGCATGTTTCATTTTCAGTGACTATATGCAGTGGGATTTCTCCAGTAGCAACAAAATCTGTTCACTCCCTCGTTATGCTCCCACATGCCTTTGACCAAGTGTTGTTCAGATGTGTTTGTGCAATCAATGTTACTCCAACACCAATTTTTCTTTCTAAACTACTGACCAAAATCAGCTACTATTGCTTTATATGGAATCTGAATAGAAGTATTTAGGAGAGAATTTTAACCTATATGAAAGACAGAACTACAGGAAAGGTTGGTTTGTTTGTTTGTTTTAAATTAGAAGACTGTTTAAAATAGCTTGATGTTAACTGGTATTTGTACAGTGTGTTTTCTGAGGTTATGCTCATAATCTTGTAACTAAATTTCTTATTTTCATCATTTAAAATGAGGGGAGGTATCCTGAACTGGTTTTCAAATTTACAGACAGTATTTTGCTAAAAAATCCACTGGCATATTTGCTAACACATTTTAATTTAAACTGTGAATGTTTTCATTAACATACATTTGGCACAGAAAGTCCTAGCCAGAAACAGCCATTTCTTCCCAAATGCATCTCGGTGTTTTAAAATGCTAAATCCTTACATTTCCAGAGTTTTAGAATCACTCAGAGCTACAACGAATTGATCAAGCAAATCCTCGTGCTACAATTAAAATGGGAAGAACGGTGAGCTGGGTAGTTTGTCATGATCCACGAGAGTGGTTTTAAAGAGCAGCTGACTAAGATGTATTTCTTCTGGCTCGAGGATGGTCTCGGAGTTGTACTAAATATTAGCCGGGATGCTCGTTTAGATGCAGAGCTGCTTGCAGGACGGGATGAGCAAAGTTGCTGCCCAGCTGTACAGGCAGCACAGCTGCAGCGGCTCGGAGGATGAGCCCTCGGGGCAAGGAAGGGACGCTGTCCCCGCCGGCCCCGGGCCTGCCGGGCGGGGGGAGCCCCGCGGCCCCGTGCCCGCAGTGCCGGGAGCTGCGTTGCAGTGTGTCCCGGCGCCGTGCCCGCCGTGCCCGCCCGGAGCGCCCCGCGGGCCTGCCCAGGACGAGCCCGGGGAAATTACTTGCCTGACGAGGTCTCCGCGGGCCTGCCCGGCGGCAGCGGCTCCCGGACTGCCCCTCTGGCCCCTGCACCGCGCGGGAAGGGTGTCATTCGGGAGGGAAGATGCTGCGCAGGAGGAGCCGGGGCGCGGCGAGGGCATCCCAGGGCCGCGGCGGCCCCCGAGCCACGGCCATGCCGGGACGCCCGGCCCCGGCCCCGGGCCAGGCGGTGGCACCGCTCGGTCGCTTCGGAGCGCCCCGGGGCGTCACTCCAAGTATCCGTCAAAGACATCCAGTTCGCTGTCCGTCTCGTAGAGCACGGAGCCAGGGTCGGAGAGCATTCCCAGATCCACCAGAGCCTGGTCCATATCCTCGGGCAGGAAGACGATGCCTACATTGAGGACGATGTACTCCATCAGGAAGGCATAGTACAGGATCAGCACGTTGACAAAGAACAAGCCCACGTAAAACATATAGGGCAGCACCAGCAGCGCATGGAAGGCCCAGGACTCCACCGAATCCAGACGTGCCGAGACCGCGGCGGGCATGCAGCCGTGGGGGCTGCGGGGGCAGCGGGCACCGACCCGCACGGCCGGCGCGGGGGGGCGGGCGGCAGCGGCGGGGCCGGGAGCGGGGCAGGGCTGCACGACCGCAGCCTCGGCGGCAGCGAAGGGCAGAACCCCCGAGGAGCCGGATCCGGACCCTGGGAAGAAGCGAACCCCTCAGGGGCGCGGAGCGGCCGGCTCGGTCCCTGCCGTCCCCGGAGGACGAGGCGCCCCGGCGGCCAGCGCGGGTTCAGCGGCGCTGCCGCAGCCCCGCCGCTGGCAGGAGGCTCCTCAGCGGCATCTCCAGCGCGGCTGCTGCAGTCCCGCCGCGGCTCCCTCCTCCTCCTCTTCCTCCTCCTCCTCCTGCCGCCCGCAAACTTCGCGGCAGGAGCCCGCAGGCGCGCTGGGAGCACCTGCCGCCGGCTGCGGGCCCGGCCTGCGCGGCTGCACCGCGCTGCCCGCCCCGCTCCCCGCCCGCCGCCGGGCACCGCCGGGATGGGGACGGTACCGGTACCGGCGGCCGGGTCCCGCTGCGGCTGCCCGAGGGCTGGAGGGGGCAGGAGGCGGCTGGCGGTGCCCGACCCTCGCCTTGCCCAGCCCTGCAGCGCCCCGCAGGTTTGCGCTGCTCCTCTGCCCCTGGAAGTTGTTCCCTGTCCCCTCCTGGCGCAGCGCTGCGGGCGCGGGCCCCTCTCGGCTGCGGTGCAG
>JAYRBT010000033.1:6130971-6230368 GCA_036023395.1 Myiotriccus ornatus
GGGACCAAATTTGCATTAAGAAAAACACTGCCAGCAAGTCGAGGGAGGTGATCCTGCCTTTCTACTCAGCCCTGGTGAGGACACATCTGGAGTGCTGTGTCCAGTTCTGGGCTCCTCAGGACAAAGAGAGTCACAGAGCTCCTGGAGTGCGTCTAGCAGAGGGTGACAAAGATGATGAGGGGACTGGAGCATCTGTCTGACCAGGCCAAGCTGAGGGAGTTGAGGCTGTTCAGCCTCGAGAAGAGACGATTGAGAGGGGACCTTGTCAATGTCTGTCGGTATCTGAGCGGACGAGTCAGGGGATGGACTGGGCTCTGCTCGGGGGTGCCCGGCAATGGGACAAGGGGCAACGGGCAAGAACTGACTCTCAGGAAGTTCCACCTGAACATGAGGAAGAACTTCTTCACTGTGCAGTGACCGAGAACTGGAACAGATTGCCCAGAGAGGGTGTGGAGTCTCCTCAGTGGGAATATTCCAGAACTGTCTGGACACAGTCCTGTGCCGTGTGCTCTGGGATGACCCTGCTGGGACCAGATGACCCAGCGCGGTCCCTCCCAGCCCGCCCCATCCCGCTCCCACGGCCCCGGCCGGGCAGTGCCCTCAGCGCTCCCCGTGAGGGGCGGCCCCGCCCCGCGCGGTGCCCGCCGGGACTCGCAGTCCGGGGGCGGGGCCGGGCGGGCGATCCCGGCGTGCCCCGCCCGCGCGTGCGCCGTGCGAGCCGGTGCCGCGGCCGCGCTCGGCCGCTCCGCTGCGCTCCGCCCGCCGCGGGCCATGGGCGCGTAGGGCAGCCGGGACCGCCGGGACCGCCGGGGCCGCGCTCACCGCCAGCATGTTCGGCCGCTCCCGCAGCTGGGTGGGCGGCGGGCACGGCAAGGCCGCCCGCAGCATCCACTCCTTGGACCACCTCAAGTGAGAGCGCGGGGCCGGGCGCCGGCTCGGGGGTGCGGGGCCGGGGGTGCGGGCGGCGCTCCCGGGCCGCGGCGGGGCTCCGGCCGCGGCGCTGCTCGGGCGGGTCTCGCCGCCGTCTCCCCGGGGGAAGGCGCGCGGAGCCGTCCCGGTGGCGGAGCCGCCGCTGTGGGCCGGTGTCTGCCCCGCGGAGATCGGCCTGTCCGAGCCGGAGCGTCCCCAGGGCGGACGCCGCTCGCGGTGTGATGTGTGCGATGCCGTGTCACGCTCACTGTTTGGGTTTTAATGATTGCCGCGGGCTCTTCGGCTGAGTGGAGTGCGAGGGGTGCTAACTACGGGAAATGTCACATTCCTCTTGGGGGAGAAGTTTTGTTCGCTGGCGGTGGCGAGGTGGAAGCGAGGAGCCGTTCCCGGAGTGAGCAGGACGGACCCGGAGGTGTGCGGGATGCCGGTGTGAGCAGTGGGTCACGGCGCGTCCTGGATGTGCCCTGGACCGCAGGGCTCGGCAGCTGCTTGAGAACTGTAACGGTGGTCTCTGGAGCCCGATATATATCTCCCTGCGTTACTGGTGTCTCCAGAAGATGGAATAGTTTTTGTGGTTTTTTCCTAGCTCTGCCCCTGGAGAGTTGCCAGGATGGCAAGGGACAAAAAATTTAATTTTTCTGCTCCATTTTAAGTGTTGAGCTGTTGCGAGAAAAGTGAGATCCTCTGTGATAACTACTTTGTACTGAAAAAGAAAAGGAGGTCATTAAGAGAGGAAGCATTTTCTAAATGAAATCACTGGGAATATGTAGCTCATTGAAAAAAACGTGTTAGTTTTCAATGATTAGTGAGATTACAAGGAGGACATGAATGGGGTCTGACAGTAATGAGTAGGACGCACTGTGCAAGATTTGGATCTTGCAGTTTCCTTATCGAGATGGTTTATGGATTCTGGTCTTTGTCCCTAAACTGGAAAAATGTTCAAAATGAGCAAGACTAACTGAAATGCATTACTTTTTACCAAAGACAGGGAAATCGAGTGTATGAATAGAAAACTGATGAAGCAGTAGCATTGCAGAAGTAATTTTGAAAGCATGGTATGTCAGACTAGTAAGTCAACATGATCTGGCATTGCAGGAAAAAGGGGAAAAGTCATGCTCAGACATAAACATAGGAATGTTCTATTTAACATACAAGGGGTAGTCATTAGGTACTCAGTGCTGGTGGAGCTTTAGAACTGTCTGGCTTTGATATTACACTTGAAGATAGAACAAGAATGCTGATACAGGATGAATTTTTTGAAGAAACTGAACTTTAAGTTTAGAAAAAAAAATAGGCTGTGAGAAGGAGACTTGAGAAGAAAAATGTGTCCATATGTTCTCTCAGAGCCACAGAGAATACAAAAATGACACACTGGTTGATTTGCAGCAAAAATTGGGGTAGAGGTGTTGTGGCTTGTGCTTGACTTATTATCTGAGAATTGAAGTATATAGTTCTCTGTTGAAAGACTGGCTTTGGTCTGTTTGCTTTTTTGCATGTGACTTCTTTAGTTATGAGTCTGAAATGGCAATATGGAAAGGGCAGACAAGACCTTTGACCTGTTTAGACTATGTATATTTTAAGTGTTTATTTAGCCAGGCTGCATGTGTTTCAACAGCAAGGGTAGTGGTAAGGTGAAATTTAGGGCTTTTCTGAGATAGCAGTTGAAGTGGGTGAAGTAACAGAAGGAAAAAGGGCAGAGAGTCTTCATTCTGAGTCATGAAAGAAAGTTGGTTTAGATAAGGTCCCTTGATAAGCTGTCTGCATTCTCATCTTTTCAACTCATCAAAACCCCATGTGTTCCATGTGAAGGAGTTGAGTAGAACACACCAGCCTTGCTGTCACAGATAAGCTCAGTCTGTAAAAGGTGTGTTACAGGAGTGAAATCTGCCCGGGCCAGCCTTATGGGAACGTTTTTATTTTGAAACTGGCATGAAGTAGAGTTTAGTCTAAACTGTAAACAATGCACCTGTTTAGTGATACCGAGTCTCTGCTTTTTGTCAGTAAATGTTGGATCTTTCCTGTCAGCTTTAATGCAGTTTGTTTTGAAGCTTGCTTTTGAAATTTTACTATTCAGTGTCTCTGCAAAATGCCATAGAATGGATTGGTTAAAGGAAAATTGTGAAGCTGGTTGTATCAAGTGTTTTATACAGTCTGTTGGTCTAGTGAAAACAGTTACAGTTTAATCCAGCTTCTGAAATGTGATCTAGAGAGGGATGAAACAGTACTATGCACTACCTGGGTGCTTCCCACCATTATTTTTCAGAGAACTTTTGTGCATCTTTGTTTCTAAGATGCAATTTTTCACCCTGCTTTTCTAAGATATTTTACACAGCCCTGTTATTACCTTTAAGTACATTCCCCATTGTTGCTTCTGCCCTTGGTATTTTAGTTGCATAGTGATTGCACAACAGGCTTTATGCCATTAGAGTGGGGTGCTGAACATTTCCCATGCCTTGGTCAGAAGCAGTGTCCTTAGAGGTGTGTGCTTGAAGTCTCTTTTCACGGTTGATTCATTTCCTGAGGTCCTGTCTCTGCTATGCATTGGGTTTCCTCTGTGAGAACAATATGTAATTACATATTTAGAGCAGAGTGAACAGACAAGCATATTATGCTTAAGTCTGGGGTTTTAAAATTCAGCTGCTTGACTTACTAAACTCCTACATGTTTTAGTGTATTTTTGTGAGTAATAAGTAGGAAAGTCATTAATACACATTGTCCATATTCATGGGTTATTATGTTAGCCTTTAAGCATGCTTTCTTACCAGAAAAATGTTCAGAATTTTGTTTGTTTTGTTCAGCTGCTGGCAACGTCTCCCACTGATTTTGGTTGTACTGAGTGCTTTGACACTTCCTGTGTGATGGGTTTTTGTTTATTTGAACCCAGTCTCCAGATAGAGAGATAACAAAAGCCTCCTCGGAGGGATTTTGTGTTTTGGAGCATGGACTTGACCCCTCTGTACTCAGAATTTACAGAGGCTTTAAGAATTTGTCTAAGTATAAAAATACGGGGCTTGTGTGATACTTTGTTCTCATTGTATGTTATTTTACTTGTGTGGAAAGAGAAACAAGTCTGTGCCTGCTTTCTCATTCCTTTTCAAGTAAATAGGTAGAGTAATAGCTTGAAGGTGAAGCCCAGGTTTCCTCTAAGTGCATCAGAGCCTTAACAAGTTAAGGAACTTTGCAGTAATGCTGATATTAAGTAAATAAATTTGGAGATAATGTGTTCCTGACTATTACAGGTTTCTTCCTTTTTGCATCTGTAATGCTCTATATTCCATAGGCTCCCTGGGTGAGGTAATAGCATGTAATTCTTCCCACTGCATCCCATTCCCAGAGTTCTACTGTTGGAGTAAACTTTATTTCTAAGCTTGTATAATGAGACTGATTAATGAGAAATATATGTTCACAGATGCAATCATTTATACGTGACTTCAAATAGTCTAAAATATGTGAAGTAATGTGGTATATAATTACTCTTTTTAACAATGTCAGGAAAAATACTTACTGACCAGATTGCTGTGGAATGAACTGATCTAATTGCCATCTCTGCTCCATTAACTGCTGCAAGCTCAGAGCAGGGACTGAGTTTGTACACTGTCTTTTGATTCACTGTCCTGATAATACACGTAGTGCCACGATGGGAAGGTTTTGTGGGACTCCTGTGCCATGTGCTCTCTTAGAAACCCTGGGAATTCTCATACATGGGCAGACTTAAGCTCTCACGTGTTCGCTGTGAGCCATCACACTGTCAGTCTTCACAGAAGGAATCTTGAACCGTGATCCTTGGATTAGTGGAAGAGGATTTGCAGGTGCTCTTTGGCTTGCCATTTAATGACTGTTATGGGACTGCACGTAACCAGCCAGTTATGACTGCAGGAGATAGCTGTGAATCAACCTTTCCTAAAGTGGTTTCAGTCTGAGCAGTTTCTGTTGTGGATTTGAACGTGAGTATTGATTTATGAGGGGGGAAAAAAACACCATCAAGAGGGAGAGATATTTTTTTACTGAAGAGAAAGACCATGAAAAACCAATTTTCTCCCCCTCTCCTGCCACCTCCTCTCTTTTTCCTCCTCTTTCCTTTGCAGTCTGGCGATCCATGTCATAAATGGCTTTAGTAATGTGATATAGGCTTTGTCACATTGCTGATTTGGGGGCGAGGGAAGGTAATGTTCGTTAGAGCTGTGAACTTCTGAGAGCTGTTTACCTCTGGCTGTCCCTGTGCTGTACTCAACACTGTAAAACGTTGTGTGATGATTAAGTAATATCAAAATCAGCGAGCACAAAGTGTTTTAGCCTCGCAGCATAGAGCATTTTACCAAATCAACTTCTCTGGAGCAGCACCTGCTCCCTGCATGGCTTGTGGGGATGGAGTGTGTCTTGCAGCAGGTCCTGTGAAGCTCTGCCCAACTCAGTGGCAGCTCAAGGGTTTGAAGAAGATTCCCCAAACAAAATTTTGTGAATTTTAAGTAAACTGCAAATACGATCAAAGTTAAACCCTCCCTCCCCCTTTTTTTTTTTTTTTTTTTTTTGGGACAGAAAGAAGTAACCTTTGATGTAACAACTTATTTTGGGGGGAGCGAAAAGCACTTAACATTGATGAGTAAAATTCTCAGACTTAGAATACAAGCCTTTCAGCTTTTATTTAGCTTCCTGTCACCTGTGTGATACAGACATGCCCTTTTTTTTTTTTAGACTCTTGCCCTTTGTCATGGTAAAACTGGAATTTGCCTCCTTTCCAGTTGGTATTTCTGTGCTCAAGGGGCCAGAGACCTGGTGATTAAGCTTTGCCAAGACAAATGAATATTCTTTGACAGTCCTGATATTAAACATCAAATTGATGTGACTCTGTAAAGGATCTCTGCTGACAAGAGAAGGGGTCTGATTTCTCCAGTTAGATCTGTATGTGCCTCTTTCCACAGTTATACTTCCCCATACCATACTTACCTGCTTCTTCTATTTCTCCTTTTTTCTGCTCGTCACTCCTTTGACTTCAACGTATTTCAGAGAAATTCACCTAAGAGGCAGGGTGGGACAAGTGTTACACAGTTTCCAGTCTCATGTTAACACATGAATAAACACTCATAACTGTCTAGTTAGGGATTTGTTTCCTTTGCCACGTATTCTGTTTAACAATTGCTTTTCTTTCTGCATCAATATTAAAAGGAAAGTTTAGGATTTTAAAATTGTGCAATGATTAGACATGGCGTGTGCATACATGTGGGTCTACATTAAGTTACAGTTACTAAAGACAAAGTGACAGGACAGCATATTACTTGTACTTATTTTTTCTTTTAGGTACATGTATCATATTTTGACTAAAAACACAACAGTAACAGATCACAACCGAAACCTGCTGGTGGAGACAATTCGTTCCATAACTGAGATCCTCATATGGGGGGACCAGAATGACAGCTCAGTGTTTGAGTAAGTTCTTCTGAGGAGTTTGGACTCTGCTTCTGTTTTTAAAGAATGCTTAGAGTTCTACAGAATTCTAGTTTAAAAACTTAATTCTTCCAAGACTGTATTTCCTGAATGTGTGTAGAAAGCCCTGTCCTGTAGTAGGTGGGTGAGCAAGCTCATATTCATGTCATACAAGAATTTGCTTATTTTTAAAAATGTTCAAAGTCTGGAGCCCCTTTTATGTACTGCTTTTGACTCTCCATTCTTTTGATATAAATACAAACTAACTGATTTTAGTGCCCAGATTTACTTAAAACATCTAGTAATATCACATTGCTTCAATTTGTTCACTTCAGTTTACCTAAGATATCACAAATAAATGTCTTATTCTAGCTTTGTTATTTAGAGGTTTAGTTCAGGTGTTGTTTTTTAATCTTTATAGAGTAGGGTGATAGAAAAATGAACTTCAAAACAAATACAGTTGCAAATGTGGCAGTATTTAGTGCCTTTGATTTGCACTTTGCTTCAAAATACTTGTTCCTTTACAAAGGCAATTTGTGATTGAGGTGAGAAAAGCTGAAGTGTTTGGTGGTTTTAATTACTTGTTTAGGGAGTGGTTCGTTTTGTTATTACAAAATTATTTCAGCATGAATTCATTATCATGTGGACCAAGAAAATTATTCTGATTAGTCATATCTATACTGTAATTCTATCACATTCCTCACTGTCTTCTCTGCTTGGGAGAATTTTAGGAATGAGGAGTTTTTTCTTTAGTTAATGTAAAGAAATTTTCGTAGATGTGTATTTGTGATAACCTGGTAGGAAAAAGTCCACATTGTTCTCTTACATTGCATTTCTGGTTTAAAAACACTGCAAGTGTTCACTTCTGTTTGAATTGTATAATGAGCCATCAAATGCCTGTTTGGGTGTGGGAAAAAATAATTAAAGTGGATCAAAAATAAGTTCTGCAGTATTGAAAAGAAAAAGTGTGTTAACGGGCATGTGAACAAAACTGTAACCTTCATTTAGAGGCTCTCCCCTTCCAAATTATTATTGTAAGGCAGGGAAGCTGCCTGATAAGTTGAGTATACTAAAATACAGTAAAAAAGGCTCTGATTTCTTAACATCCTTTCTTTGCATAATTTGAATTTTTAAGCCCCCATGTTTAGTACCTAAAGTTTTTGAAAGATATCTTTACTATGTTCCTTTACTTACAGCATGTGACTTAATGGCACCTCTTATTTTATTTCAGCTTTTTCTTGGAGAAGAATATGTTTGTTTTCTTCTTGAACATCTTGCGTCAGAAGTCTGGTCGTTACGTGTGTGTGCAGCTGCTGCAGACTCTCAACATCCTTTTTGAGAACATCAGTCACGAAACATCGCTGTGTAAGGGCACAACTTCTAGACTGGTTAGGATTAAGTGGTCAAGATTTGATTGAATCCCCTTTCATTCAGTGAAATTTAGTACTATTAGCCCTGTACAGAACTATATGAATTACTAACAATCTTTTTAATTGAACCAAAATACAGTGTAAATGGACTCAAAAAAAATATGAAGAGGATGGAGAATTAATAGTTAGTTTCATGTTCTCCACAACTATCATGAGGAGAAAGTTATATTCAGGCTTGGAGAGTTAGGATTTGGGGAGGAAAAGAGAGTTAAGTGTTATTAGCTGCAGAGCCTACATACATCGAGGAAGGTGAAGCATATTCTCAGTTGTCTTGTTCTCAGGAGTCTTTGGAGGGAACCTTTGGAGGGAACAATTGCTTTATATTACTGCTTGAAACCGTCACATGAGTTGTTTGGCTAAAAATTGGTATCTTCAAGCATCAGGTAGTTTGTTGCTAGCTGGTGCCTTAAATACAGCCTGTTACCATATGATTTTTTAATATTAACCTATCTCGTATTTTTCAGATTACCTGCTCTCTAATAACTATGTAAATTCTATTATTGTTCACAAATTTGACTTTTCTGATGAGGAGATCATGGCATATTACATATCATTTTTGAAAACTCTTTCCCTGAAGCTCAACAATCATACTGTACATTTCTTTTATAATGAGGTAAGTGAAGAAAGTTGCAGTATAATGATAAGTGGACTTGAATTAGAAATTGATGGCAGTGTGGCACATACTCTATTTAGTCTCATCTTATAATGTCTTGCATTTAATTAATCATTATTTTATAATGATAATACCAGTGATTGAGGATTCATTTGTGGGGATCTCTGCAGAAGCCTGGTGAAGAAGGTCTTTGTCCTCATACAACTATAATAAAATAAAAATCTGGAAGTTACTGTTATATTGAACCAGTTCAGGAGTTCTAAATTTTACTGCCCTGAGAATTTGACTTGTTTATGCCTTGTTTTCTTGTGCTTTCCTAAGCAGGGTTTTTTTCTATTGCATCACTTGGTTCTAAGAGGTTTAGTCAAAGTCCAAAAAGCCTGAGTAATCAAAGGGCAAAGTTGAAATCGTTTTTTTCCTTGCTCCATTCTGCTTTTCGCCAGAAGAGGGCACAAAAGCACTGAGTATGTGCTCAGTTATCATGGAAAGCTCTGATGCTTAAAGCAGTTTATTTTAATGCAGAGCTACAAATGCAGCTGGATGTGCGTTGTAAACTCATTTAGATTACTTAAGTAGAAGGTAAAAATACTATATTAATCCACAGAAAAAAATTTTCATACAGAATCCCAACAAATATCCCTTACATGTTTACTGAATAAATGCTTTCTCTCCCCTTGTTACAGCACACTAATGACTTCGCTTTGTACACTGAAGCTATTAAGTTTTTTAACCACCCCGAAAGCATGGTCAGGATTGCTGTTAGGACTATAACTTTAAATGTCTACAAAGGTATGCTTTTTGTATATTAAAAAGGGCATGTGTACAAATCTTGTTTGATTGTAGTTTAATTTTCAGTTATTTACATTGGAGGGTTTTCTGTCTGTTTTATGGGATTGAGACGCTTAGCATTTTGACATGCTTCAGATACACATTTTGACTTTTATGAAACATTATCCCAAACCTACAGTATGTACTTGTAAATGGCATTATTTTCTCACCAATGAAACTTGTTTAAAAAAACCCCAAGGTGTCAAGCATACACAAGGAAGTTTAGCTTCCCTTCCAGCAGAGATCAGAATGTGACTGTATTTAAAAAGTAAACAAACAGAAACCAACCCCAAAACCAAAGTGTTTTGAGAATGTAAACTATTTTTTACTGATGAAATTGAGCTTTACAGTGTATGAAGCAGTAACCTACATCACTTCCTTTTGGTTTTGAAGTGCACTAGCATGTGATTGTAGAACTGCTGGGTGTTGCAGTCACCCCAGTTTAAAGAAGAGCCAGACCATTCCCAGAGGTGAAGACCATTCTTAGTGAAGGGCAGGAGGACAGTTGCAGATTCCTGTTCTGGGCATTCCAGTAGGACATAAGGAAAAAACCTGAAACTTTGCTGTCAGAGTAGTTAAGCAAGTTTTTAATTAACTGAAAATATCACAGGGATCTGTGTAGAAAAGCGGTTGTTTATTCAAAACCTCTGCCTCTGAAATCAGCATGCTGTAAGGTAATATTAGGCAATACGTTCATGCAGGACCTCTTGTTCTTTAATGCATTTTAAGTTAAATTACATGCTGAATTTACACAACTTTCTGTCACTTAAGTAATGGTTTGATGACAGTCTTTATAGAAGAGTGCAAGATCTTTTTAAAACAATGAGCAATTTTCTTTGCAAATGACTAGGTAGTTTGCATAGCAGGGTCTTCACAGTGTTGGCTGCAAGGGACAAAATATTTTTCTTTTGTATGTTGAGAAACAGACACTTGGTACTTGGTCTTCTACTTCAAGGAACTGTAAATGCAAATATGAGCTCACAAACAGAGAAAATTGTAGGCTTCATGTCCTATTTCTGATACAGTTACGTACCTAAGTATTTTTATAGAAAAAAATGTCTAGAATTTTCATTGAATGTTGTTGTAGTGATGTAAAGGTTAGACCTGAAAAAGCACAGCTCAGATGTTCAGGTTTGATAATTCTCTGACTATCCATTTGCATATATTCTGCTCTAACACCTACCCTGTATCCTTTAGTTTAGATGCTTTGTGCTTTAGCTTTTTTAACCCTTTTAGAGGATGTCACTATCCCAGTTCCTAATCCTGTTAATTGTTGTCTGTTTCTTTTGCCCTTCCTTCACTGATGATTCCTGTGTTCCTTAATGCAGTGTCATGTAAGTCTAACTAGCTTGACTCTCAGCATTACTGCTTTATTCTTGTGCTTTTTTCTCTTTTTTTTAAAAAATAATGTGCTAAAAGAACCTCTCTGAATTCCACTAGATTTGTTTATCTTCAGACATAAGTAAATATATCAATATCAGGCTCATTCAAGCCCGCTAAGAACTGATATGACGTTTGTGTAGATTCCATTTCACGCATAAGATCGTGTCAGGTATATTCTCATGTGGAAAGCCAGCATGTCATCAAAATTCAGAAGATACTTTGTTGTATTTCTTAAAGAGCAATAGAAATTACTGGCAACTCATTATTCTTTTCAATGATTTCCCTTCAGTGGACAACCAGCCTATGCTGCATTACATCCGAGATAAAACTGCAGTTCCGTATTTCTCCAACCTCGTCTGGTTTATTGGCAGCCACGTGATAGAACTGGATAACTGTGTGCAGACTGATGAAGAGTAAGCTTTTACAAGTGCTGGGTATTGAATGGAAATGCTTTTCCCAGAAACTAAAGCTCTCCTTATTTTGCCTGTAGTAGTCCAGTTAACTTAGTTTTGGAATATGTTCCCTTGTAGACAGTTTCATTCCTCAAAGCTTTTAATCATTCTGTAAGTTAACAGCTAGTGCTGTGTGCCCAATCTGTCCCAATATCCTTACAAGTAAATTAGTGTTTGGCAACATGCTTTTTCTTCATCTTTGTTTAATTCTGCTAAATTTAGTAACTATCCAGAAGGCAAAAAAGGTATTTTGTGCTTCCCAATCTTAAAATCTTTGTCTTTTTAATGTTCCTTTTCTGTGTATCATCTCAGAAAAAGATCTTTCTGAAAAGATTCTAGGAAAAAAATTTAAACTGGGAAGATGAACTTTATGAGACCTGACATGGCTGTGTAACATTCCACTATCAACTACAGAAATACTTCGTTGATTCAGGTTATTCTTGGTTTGCCTTGCCACCCCCACCTTGGAGTGGGTGTCTGTTTCTTGCTTTCTTAAAGTGAAGAGGTAGATGTTAAATACAACACAGAATTTTTCTTTCATTTTTGGGCACAAATCCTACCATTTTTTGTGGTTGGCTTGGGAAAAGCCTCTGTCAGTGAAGAAAAACTTGATATGTGCATCCTAAAGCACATAAAAGCCTGAACATTCTTTGCTACTTGCATTAGTTGACTTTACTGAAACATCTTCTCCAGGCAGTCTGTGACCTGTGGCAGGGATGCACATTAATTTTTTTACCTAGGTTTTTATGACTTTCACAATTGCTAATGTGTGATTCTTTCTTTCTGCTCTCTTTCAGGCACAGAAATAGGGGCAAACTGAGTGACCTGGTAGCAGAACATCTTGATCATCTGCATTACCTTAATGATATCCTCATCATTAATTGTGAATTTTTAAACGATGTGCTGACAGACCACCTACTCAATAGACTCTTTCTTCCCCTCTATGTGTATTCATTAGTAAATCAAGATAAGGTAAGCTAATATCTGCAAACTGTTCATCCTCAGAGGTATTCTTTGCTTTCAGCTCAGTGATTTGTTCAGGATGTGGCTGCTGTAATAGGGTTAATACTGTTGATATCTGTGTTTGTGTGTTTTACATGAAACTGCTTAAATAAGGTGACTATAAGGGAAATCCCCTGAGAATGAATTTAAGAGCACAACAGATTCAGTTTTATTCACCAAAGAAGTTCTGCTTTGGATGACATGGTGGTTAAAAGCTGAGAGTAGTGGAGACAAGAACAACTGTGAATTCAGAACAGGGTTTAAATTTCTCTGACACTGGGAGACGTGTGATTTCCTTTTCTGATAAGGTAACTTGTCTTCTGGCAAAAGCAGATTATAATACCTGTTCACAGTTCACATGCAAATTTCCCATGGTGTTAAAATCTGTACCACATAGAAAATACAAACTTTTGATTTTGATACTTGATCCTTTGATTTGCAGAGAAGCTGTGCTGGAATGTGATACAACTGAATTTATTTTTAAGGCATAGCCATTAAATTTGGTGGAGAGATACTTTTTAATGAAATAGAAACTGTTCTTTTAAAACCTGCACAGGTTTCAGCATTCAGATGTCTTAAAAATAAATTAAATAATTCATTGTTCTGTTCATTTCTTGGTTTTCCTTTCTTTTTTTTTTTTCCCCCTCCCCTCTTCTTGTACTGTAATGGGTTTGTTTTAAGATCACAATGCTTTGGAATTTCAGCATGCTTTCATTAGATCAGGTTTTCTGCAAGTTAATGAATTCAGTATGCTGCTTGTGCACTGAAGATTGAATTAACAATCAGCCTCTTGTCTTGCTCTTGATAAGACAATTGAAATACAGTGCAGGAGCTTTCCTGACTTTTACTTTCATTTCAGCTATTTTGACTTGTTCTCTGTACAAAACCCTGCTTGTCCTCGTATTTTCAGGCAGATGTCTGTTATCATGAGGCTGGAGATATTTGCAATCATAAAATTGGGCTGCTCCTACCTTCTGATGAATTTATCTGGTGATTTTTCTAAAGTATCACTGATTATTTTTAGAAACATTTTCAGTACTACTGGTCTATAAACTTAGTGTTACTGTGCTGAAGTTAACACTTCAAATATTTTTGCCCAGTGTTATTTACTTGATTTAAGAAGTGTCTGCCTAGAACATGCTTTTATTATATAGATAATATTTCACTGTTTCCGAATAGCTGATTTTTAGAGCAGATTTTAACGAACGTTAACTGAGAAGTACTTTGTGAAAGAATAGTAGCATAGTGAAAACCAGTGTCCTTCTCATATGCTCACCTCTTAAATTTAAGAGACTGAAGTGACCATGAAAGACAATAATTAATAGAAATTTTTAAAACAATTACAGTAAGGGATATACTTGTTCAGAGAGTCTCCATTTGAAATAGTTCACAAGCAGTGAATGTTAAATAAGCAATGCTTTCTGAATATTTTGTAGAAGAATGTGGAATAATACAATATTAAACATTTTTAATGAAATATTAAAGTGTAAATGGCTTTAACTTTGTATAAATAAATCAACATTTTTTGTAACCTTTTCCTATAGGGTGGAGAACGTCCAAAAATAAGTCTCCAAGTTTCTCTCTATCTTCTCTCTCAAGTAAGTATTTTAAGTATTTGTTGTGTACCAGAATAAGTTTTTCAGTACTGTTATGATTTATGAATTACTGTATTTTTGGCAAAGCCATTAAAGACAATTAGACAAAAGAAGGTTTTAACCTTTCTGTTAAAAATAAAATAAAAAAAAAGGCAAAACGTTGTGTCTTTTTATGGGCAGAGAAAATAGGTTCTTACTTGAGATAATGTCGTTCCTCTGAGGCTCCCATAGCACAGGGTAACCTCTAGAGCAGTCCATGACTATGGATTGTCACCACCTGACAAATGATGCATAACAGAGTCATGCACCGTGTTGGGACAGAACTTAGTGCAATGGCAGGTGAAATTTAGATAGATGCTTTATTGCATTTTGGATCTGCCTAAGCTGTCAAAGGTTTCAGGTCTGAATTTTCTTTTTTAAAAACCCAAACCCCAAAAACCACCACTACCAAAATCTCACTTTCTCACAAGTTGAATTTCCTTATGCCTGTAGCTTAAATCTGTAATTAAGTACTTGTTATTTCTTATTCTTACCAGTTCCCACGTCCTTTTCTTTCCAGAACTTATTTTCGAATTAAGAGTTTTACAGTGGATTTTTTTACTGTAGAGAAAATTAATCTTTTCTCTCTGTAGGCTTCAGTGCCTTACTGTGAGACTGGTTTTCTTAAATTACATTCCCTGAAAACAGTTTTGACTTGTATTCATAGAATTTATATTTCTTTTTCTTTGAACTTAAGGTTTTTCAATAGTCCTTTTATAATTGTCTGGCCCATAATTTCATTCTTTTTTTGGAGCTTTACTAAAAGTGTAATTTTTTTTTTTCTTTCTGTGATAATATAATTTGGTGCTCCTTAATTTAAATCCTAAAAAATTGTGATGATGTGGGAGTTACCACAGATAAAACTGTGGGAGCAACAGCTTCTTGTAACTAAAGGAATCTGCATCGTAGGGTTGTATGAGTTGAACTCTTTTAACCTCTTTGATTTCAGTGGAAGCATCGATTGGGTATCACTTCAAGATTTGTATCTATGTTTTTCATTCTTTTTAAAAAAGAAAATGGAACTAGTCATAAAGAATTGAGAACAAGTTCTGTGTATCAGAATGGGATGTGATACAGAAAATCAAGCTGCTGTTTCTGCAACTGGGAGAAACGCATCTTCTTCTGCCTTTTTTAACCCAGAGTCTGTCTTTGATGGAGTGGGATCTGAAAAACTGTGCACTGAGGATCTGACAAACCTTGCAAACTGTTTCTGTTATTGACACCAGGGATACACTTTAGGCACTACTGATATATCAGAGACAAGTGCTTGAGAGACTCGTGCTGGCAAATGAAAATGCACTGCTGGGACTTTTCATCCCCTGTTCCCAAAGCGAACATGTGATGTACTTACACCAGAACAGGCCTGTGTACAGTCGAGCAACACTTTCTGGATTGGCAGGAGCTCGAGTGATTTGGAGGTTCTTCAAAGCATTTTGGAAGTGTGATGAGACTTTCCAAAGCTTTACATGGGTCAGCAGCACATGCTAATAATCACTTCCCTTTTGAAGGTCTGGAATGGTGCTGGCTTTAATCAGAAAACCTATGGAGAACATTGAGCTAAATATTGTCAAAACAATGATTAGATTTAATGACTTAGAAATTGTTTTGGAATTTTGCAGCTCTTTAGGCATCCAGCTTTGAAACTCCTGTGAAGAGAATGCATATAAGCTGGGAGAAGGTTATTGTGAGTGGACCTGAGCTGGTTCTGTCCAGAAGCCAGTTGTTTGCTGGCCCACGCTTTTGTAAGCCTTGGCTCAAAAGAGAGGAGTTGGTGTAAACAGAGAACTCTGTTAAAGCACCAAAGTTCCTGGAGAAGTGCTTTAATGTTCCAGGCACTGTGGCCCTTGCTCCTGCCTTATGTAGCCACTTTGCTGCTAGACCTTAATTTGTTGCAATTTCAGAGCCAGAAAAGCTACTTCTGATGCAGTTCAGCCAATTGCATGGCATTTACTCATCAATCGCTGCACAGCAATTGTGGTCACGGCACAGACCTTCCTGGAATCCACACAGTTGTTGTCATGGAAGATCCATGGATGCTGTGCACCATAATCAGTTTGTGTTGTTTCTAAAAGAAATTAATTTCTGGAGCAGCTCCTTGCCAGAGTCTCATATAACTTTTATCTCAAAGTTGATAAGGAGAGAGAATTTACGTATCTCAGAAGGAGGGAAGAATATGAACAACTGTTAAAACTAGGTGGCTTCAAAGGTAGAGAAAGTTCAAATAGCTGTAAAGAGGATTATGGTCTCCTGTCTTTTAAAGTAGATTTAATGAACAATCAGTGTTACCAGTCAGACTACATATAAACCAAAGATACCACTTAAGAAGGTCAAAGGAGTTTGTTCAGTGAGTGAAACTATGAAATTGTATTTATTCTGTAAATATGTCTGATATTTCTTTCCATTCTTCTTTTAATAGGTTTTTCTAATTATACATTATGCTCCTTTGGTGAACTCCTTGGCTGAGGTTATACTCAATGGTGACCTCTCAGTGTTTTCTTCCAAGGCTGAGCAAGACGTACAGAAAAACTCAGTAAGTGGCCAACTGTCTTTAATTTTAATGGTTTAGAGGCAAAGAAAATCTTTGAAAAACAAAATCAGGTATTGGAAACTGGTAAGCCAAGGCGTGTGTGTGTTTAGGAGATAAGAGCAGCAATAGACTTCAGCCTTTGTTGTTGGATCATCATTTTAATGGGACACTTCTGTAATCCAGTCTTCTGTGCTTGCATATAGAGGGAAATAAAGATTTTCCTCTGAATATTCAAAGTGTTTTAGCAGTAAAGCTGATCACCTCTGAAAATGTGTATCAGTGTGCATGTGAGAGTAGAGACCAGCCTCGGACAGATGGGAGGGCTGTCACTCAGTTACTGCCCTTGTATCTGCACATTCAGTCCTGGGTAGGTGTTGCTAGATGCTGTTGTTACCGGGTTTTAAGTGTCATGTTTATATTTTCCCTTTTGTTGTGGGTCTCACAGTTTGTGAAATGCCCATTTGTTACTTTTTAAAGGCATGTTTTGGGGATAGTTGTAAGAAGAGGGTATGACCTTTAAGAAGCCTCTGACTGTAGTTCTGTCTAAAAATTTAGTTCAATCTAAAAATTGAACTAAAAATAGGCCAGTCCCCTAATGACTGGCCAGCAGTTGCTGACCAAATGTTTAATTTATAACAAGCAGTAGACTGGTCATCATGCATGTTCTTTCCCAGCAGTGGCGATAGCTCAAGGGGCAGATGCTTCAACTCTTCCATCACATAAAACAACTTTTCCACATTTCTTCCCTCTGTGCATTGAAAACTGTGTTGGCAGATCTTATCCAGTAGCTTTTGGGTTTTGGTATTTTGTTCTGTTGACCTCAATATTTAGAATCTATTTTAGAAAAAAACTATAGTAGAATGGTAGAGTTGACTTAATGCTTTAAGGTGATAAAGCAATCCCTTACTTGTGGTGGGAAATGTCTGACCTTCTGCTGGCTGCACACTGAATGTTGTGTGTGACTTGTGCAGAAGCAGCTTTGTTACAAGGAAATTTGTGGCAAGAGGGTGGAGCACCAGTTGTTACAGAAGTGAGATTTTTCTTTTCCTGTCATAGTTACTGTACAGAGTTACAAAATACCTACAGCATGTGTTGTGTGCTTGCACTAATGTCAGAAATATGGGGCCTTCCCTGTAAACTCCTGTTCCTCTATTCTCTTACGTTTGTAATACTCTTTAGGTTGCTGCTTCTTACTGGCCTTAAAGATGTGTCTTCACAGTATGTAAATGGAGAATTCTGTCCTACCTGAACAGGTAGTAAATAGAAGAGGATTGGCTTTCTGCAGTGGACCCTTAGAGAAACTGCTGGAGCTTTGTTACAGAGAGTGCAGAGTGCTGGATGGGTGGGAAAACTTCCAAAGGAGAAACTTTAATTTTTAGTAAATTAAACTGTATTGTTCACTGAAACCACAGAGGGGAGAACATGTACTGTGAGAAAGCCCACTGGTGGAGGTTGGTTATGTGCAGAAACAGTGGGGTGATCTTGAGCAGAAGAGATCCATGCCCTGCTCCAGGGAGAGGAGCTATTGTGTGAGCTGCTCTCTGTCAATGTGAATGAACAACTGCTGCATGTGTTGCTTGGTATTTTCTACTGATACACAGCTCAGTGCAGTGAGTCAGCTGTAGATATGGAGGCATAGTCAAGTTAAGGTGAGGCAGTTTCTTGTTGCTCTGTGATGGGACTTCGTAGAGCAGAAAGTTGATTTTTGAGCATTGTGAGCCATTTCAGGGGTTGTTCTTTGGACCATAAGGTGTATCAGTATAATTGCAAATTTCTATTGAATACTGGAAGCTATTTGAGAAGTTACTTTAGAATTACTTGTTTTGAAGTAGTAAAGCGATGAATAAGTTTTTTTTAATTTGCATTTTATCTGAGTGTAGAATTGTGTTTATTCGTAAGTCAGACCCAAAATTATCTTTTACTTCCTTTTTGCTATAACTTCTCATGATAACCACTCTGATAATCTCCTAAGCTCGTTGTTTTGGGGATGTAACTGAGATGTCTTGATATGTTTAAGCTGAAGTGTAACTGACAGTTTCTAAACCCCAAAGTAAGTAGAAAGTCATATCTGTATTCATCTTCCTATTAAGATGAATTAAAGTGGAATGAGGTGTACACAGGAAGGGCTGAGACTACGAGAAGCAGAGTCACATGTCCTCTTCCTCAGAGACTAAATGAGTAAAGAACACTTCACAAAAACAAAAGCTGAGAAGGGTTGCAAGCTGTGTATAAATGCAAAATATCCTGAGTGATTTAGGACAAAGAGCAGTGGTAGTTGTCACAAAAGGAACAAGTGGTGCTTTTTACTGAAATCAATTTATGGAAAAAATGACCAGCAGCTGTAACTGCTGATGTCTTACAAATTGACAATAACCTACCCACAGAGATCTGCTGGACATCAAAGGGCAGTAACGATTGCTTGACCTCTGTTGAACAGGTTCTCCACCTCAAAGTGTAGCGAATTAAGACACGCTTTTATTTTTCCGTATTTTTCCCTGTATTTCTGGTTTTTCAACCCTTATCTCACAGTAAGAGTTGAATATGTGTAGCCAGCAGAATGTACTTAAACTTGTTGTCAGACATCACATGAAGGTTTACCTGACTTCCTGTGAGATCTGTTTTCCTGCATAATTCAGATGTGGGCCAGTTCTACCCAGTGCCTGTTTCTTCTCTAACCTACTTTCCCCTTCCCGTAAAAGGTGTTACTGGTACTGCCTTATTTTACCAGCACACGTTGCACAAGACAAACCATCATTGAAAATATGCTTGAAAGATATTTTAGAAGTGTAAAGTAGCAGTAACTCAAACTGTATAATCAGCTTATATAATAAACCATATACTATTTAAATAAATTTCAAGTCTGATTTTAGAATGGTTTAAATACATAGCCTAGTTGCGTTTAGCAGAACAGAATATATGTGTAGAGGGGTTTTTTTCAGCAGTCTGTCTTTATATGGAACAGACCATGACCATGCATATCACTGTCTGCTGGTCTCTTGTGTTACTTTGCTCATGTGGCCAACAGCATGTTAGAAATGCAAGGGTGTTAAGTACATATGTTCTGCATAAAGGAAGTAGCTAAAAGATTCTAGGCAGCAATGCAGAAGTAAGAACTGAATGCAGAAAGGGGGAAATGCATTATGCAACTTGCATGCTACTTTTCTGTTATTTCCCTGAAGAACAGGACTTAAGGTGTTCTTCCCTTTCCTTACAACCTTTCTGACCAGAAGCCACCAATAAAAGGTAACCTGGTCGTTTTATAACCTTCCTGTGTTGCAGTTGGATAAGACTGAAAATTTATCAGAGAGGCAACTGGGGGACATGTGTACTAGATTTCATATTATGGGGTTTTTTTGGTCTTGTAGGAAGTTCCTCCTACTGTGTGGTTTGTTTCATTGCCAAGTGTAAGGTGACTTATGCAAGATTTCTATAAAACCTTTGCAAAACATCAGGAGGCTCAAAGAATCATTTTTGCCTTTTAACTTGTAGACAGTTTCTTCCCTGATCTTTCCCTAATCCCTTGGGTTTTGTGTATAGGTGTTCCTTGTTAAGTGAAGGGAGGGATTTTTCCAAACTTTTTCCCTGAGGTCTCTTCAATGCACTCACCTTGATGCTTATTGTACTTGAGTCACCTGAGGCAAAGAAGGGAATCAGTTTGGTATTTACTCTAGTCTTACTTCTTTTCTCTTGCTTTAAAATCTTAAACCCTTTAGCCAGTGTCAGCTAAATGTGATGAAGTGTTAAGCTCTGAAAGGTAATGGAGTTTCTGTAGCAGTCTTGTTTAGCATAAACCTGTGCTGGCAGGATGCCCCCAGTCCATGTGTTTCACTTCTCAGTAAGAGAGGTTTGGCTGATCAACGTTTATATTGTACTCTGGTAATCCAGCTGGCAGGCCTAGCAAGTGAGAAGCGAGCTTAAAGCAACACAGCTCAGAAACAAGCTGCAAAATTGTAGAAACCCAAGTTTTGTTTTAGTCCTTCTAGTTGCAGAACTTCTTGTAGTGTCTTGGTCTCTTTCTACAAAGTATACATTGTTCTGTGTTAGGATGACACAGGCTCCCACAAATACTTCATATCTTCTGGGAGAAATTTGTCATTTAAATTTATTTCCTTAATGATTGGGAAAATCTGGTATTGATTAAATACTGTTTGCCATCTTGTCCAAAGCCAGTGATAACTCTGGGTAAAACACAAAGTAAATGAAGTCTAACAAATGAAACTTGTTTTCCAGACTCGGTAGGTGAACGTCTGGAGACCCAAAAAGGGTTAGTGATGGTGTCATTTGTTCCTAGTTGATACAAAGATTAGTTCCATGTTGAGGGAAGTGTAAGGCTCAAAACAAACAAACAAAAACCCAAAAACTTAAACAAACAAAATAAAGCTTGTGGCATAGAGCAGTGGGTTTTGTCCTTGCTACTGCCAAAGACCTTTAAAGGGTGTATTTTGTGTTAATGCACTACCGTCAACACACACTTTGGATTTTGCTGCCTTCATCCTTTTCACAAAAGGTGTCTTAATTGTATGTGTACTGTCTGTCTCACCTGTTCAAAGAAGGGGAAAACAATTTAATAAACTTCTATTGATGAAATAGGTAGTTCTGTGTCTTCTTGTCTCAAGATGGCATCCTTTTAATGATATATCTTCGGAGTATGTTACTTTGGTAGTGTGTGCTACTGATGATTTGATACAAGTTGCTTTTTTGTATTTTAAAATGGATTTGAGATTTGTAAACAGTATGCCAATTTACGTTCTAAACCTCATCTTTTGTATGAACTGAATTTTCTTTATGAATAACAGTTAAAATTGTCTTACTGTAACTCAGTGTAAATTCTCCAAATTTACAGGCAAAGTCAAGTATCAGATGTTTCATCAAACCAACAGAAACACTTGAGAGGTCTCTTGAAATTAATAAACAGAAGGGGAAGAAGAGGATGCAAAAAAGACCCAACTATAAAAATGTTGGTGAAGAGGATGAAGAGGAGAGAGGATCTGAAGATAACCAAGATGACCTTGAGAAATCTAAAGGTACAGAAGCAAGTTCAAAAGGCGTAAGAACAAGCAGTGAAAATGAAGGTGAGTATACCAGCAAATAAAAATGATGCTTAAAATATAGGTACTTTTATTTACTGTATAGACCTAGTTGTGATTTGTTATTGTAGTAGTGCATTGTAACTGTTTATTGTACTAGTTAGTAACTATTAGAAGAACAAACATCAGAAACTAGTATTTGTTAGACATAAATTGAGAAAAATGTGGCAGAATGGCATGCAAGCAATTGGAAACAAGAGTGTTATGCTTGGACAGTCCTGTCCAAACGGGGTTGAATTTAGGTTTAGGTAAGCAGTCTGTTTGAGAAGACTTGCCTTAAAGGGTGTCAAATAGCTGATGGTGTGTTGTCTGCCATGATTTGAGGAAAATTTGAAATGATCTACTGTTTACTCTGGTTCATTTAGTCGTCATCTTCATCCAAATTCTTAAGCAAAAGCTGGATTTGGTCCTAATGGTTCTACTGAAAGTCGGGTTTGAAGCACTGGGATTGAGGTGTCCTGTTTGCTGTTATTGTAGAGGCCTCTTTTACACCCTCCTTGAAACTTGATGTCCACCCATGCCCAAACCTCACCAGCATCCTCACAAAGAAATCTTTTTAGCAGAAAGAGGTTCTATGCTCTTTCTTCCTGTGGTTTGTGGGGAAGGGAGCTTACTGTTACTTGTTTATTTGCCGAAATTATATGTTTGTTTTCTTTACATATTTTATGTATGTGTTTCCAGTTCTTGTAGCATCAAACTCCTTAAAGAAATGTAAACAAAGTTCTTTATTGAGAAGAAAATTTGCCTACATTAACCTTTCTGAGGTGGTGGTTATACCTCTTATATATAGATGCATCAGTCACTTCTAATGGCAAACAGAAAATACAGAAGAGCTTGTGATAACTTTGAAATTATCCAGTTTTGGTGGTGTGTTTTGGTTTTTTTAGAAATAGAGATGGTGATCATGGAGAGATGTAAGCTGTCAGAGCTGTCCATCTCTTCTGTGACAGAACAGAATACAACAGATGAAGAAAAGAGTGCAGCTGCTTCTGGGAGTGAGATAACAAACTGGAACAGGTATAAAGGAACTGTAATATGTTTGCTGAATTGTTTCCTTCCTTGTCCTCCCCTTAATTCTTTCACTTCTCTTAAGGGATGTTTCAAATCTGCTTCCAGTTAAAATTACAGGGTTCTTCTGCATCACATATAAGGGAATCAACAGAAAAGTGAGATGTAGCCTCTCTGCACATCAGTTTCATAAATGTCCTGTTCCTTTGCAAAGTTTGTGCTTTTCTTTATGGCAATTGTGATACATTAAGTTGGTCAAGTTAAATTACAGAATATTAACACAACAAACCTATAAATATAAATGTTTGCGTTCCAGAATTTTCTAAACCTCTAAATTAAGTCAGAAGAAGGTTTATTAATTATATTTAAGGTCACATTTGTCAGTTTTGTATGCACCTGGAGGGAAAAAAACAAGGAAAACTCTTCAGTTCAGGGCTGAATTTGGCAAAATTTTAGTGGTGGTAGTTACACATTCTAACTTATGTACAGTTTCCAGGGTCCATTAGTGCATCTTAAGGGTATTGAAAACTTCCAATGAAAATGCAGTTTAAGTGTTTCTGGGAGCAGAAATCACCCTGACTTAAAAATTCAAACTTGGATATATTAAATACATAAGACACTGTCACAGTAAGAATTTTGTGTTCCTCTTAATAGGATGTTAATGAAAAGAAACTGAATGTACTGTATCCGACACAAAAGTAATTGCAGATGTCTGTTGGGGAAATGCACATGTTTAATAGCATTTTAAATTTATTTTTAAACTTGGGAAATGCTGCCTGGTATTCCCAGAATTTCATTCTGTCTCCATTATAGCTTTGATGTACCTTAGATTACGTTCATTAATAAAGATAACATTTCATTTCATTGTAAAAGTGAAATTGAACCTTGACTTGAACTGGCTTTAAAATACATTGTTCGAGATTATTGATAATTTGACTAAAATATGTGCCAAATGGCTTTTAGAAAGAAATTGGCCATGACTGCGTTGAATACTAAAGTGACTGTGATGCTCAGGTCTCAAAGTGCAAAATCCTTAGATGTGATGCATTTGGCAAATGTCTGCAGTTCAGGACTTTCTTATTCTGCAGATATGATCTCACAGCATCCTGCATCTTTCCTAAAAATAAACAGCATCAAAGAATTTGGAGAGCTAAAAATATTTTTAAAATAAGGATACACCTTGTGTAGTGCAATTCTGGCCTTCATTTTGAATGTGAATTTTTGGAAATACCGGTGGATAAGCAGCTATGGCTTAAGATCTTGTGTTATATTCTGTGTTAGATGTGGTATTAGAAACAGTAGCTAAATTTCTCAAGAGATTGGCTCGAGTGTGTGCAGTTTCTGCCCTACACTGATTGAAATCACTGAGTCTTGTGGATAAGGTGCCATGTGGTAGTGGAAAATGCAGTGAACTTTATGCCATGCCCAAAGTGAATCTTCCCTAACTGGAATAATCATTCATGACTGTGGTGATAGTGACTCCCAGTGTACTGTAGTCTTCAGTTGTGGACATACTCCACAAGAATAAATAATTTGAAGAACACTTGTATGGCATTTGATCTGCTTCTTCTATCAGGTTGGTAGTAAAAGCTGAGTAAAGGGAGAAAACACTTACAAAGTTAAGAACTACTTATATTTGAAAATATTTACAATATAGACTTTACTATTAAAAGTGATTTTAAAAATAGTCCAATAGTTGTCGAAAAATAAATGGAAGACATCACAAATGGGAGTTAAAACTCTGTAGCTCTAAAAGCTAAGTCAAGTTTTCAGTTTCCCTTAGCCCTTTTACTGCTGTGAAGAACACAAAAGAGACTCCTGAAGTATTTTAGGGCGTAATTTTATTTTGATGGGCCTCACTGCTGGAAAGTTTGACCTTAAAGACATGTTTTAAATTAACTGTCTTTTACAATATGCTGTACAGCAAAGCCTTTTTCCAGAATGTGAAATCTTTGTGCTATGTTGTGGCTTTGGTTGCTACTTTCTTTCAGCTGAGTTTTTCTGGGTCTATCATGTATTTAGTCTATTTGAGGACTGTTGGTGAGTGGGATTCTTGGAAGTTGTTCTGGCTTCAGCTTATTGTGACTGAGACTCTGGTTATGCAGATAGTGAGATGCTGTGAAGAAGCATCTGGAATGAAAATTACTCCTCTTGCTGCTGTAATTTTTTTTTCAAGTTATGTAATTTCACAAATCTAATTAGTATGCTGTGGTGAACAATGAAAAATGCATTAGAGATTACAGAAATCATTTAATACCGTGTAATATTGGTGTTACATGAACAGCTACTGATGTTTCAGCAGCTTTGACCTGCTAAAACCCCTGTGGGGTGAAAAGCCCCCAGTTTGAGGGTGACATGAGGCTTTAGGGCTTGTTTAATGCTCAGGAAGCCTGAGGACCCTCTTGGTTTCAACATTGCTAATTATTTAGGTTGCTTCTCCTTGAATAGTTACCTTCTTTTAAGATGTACAATATGTGGGAAATTTGGCCTAGGCACAGAGGGGTGTTGACCTTGGGCAGAGAGGGATCAAAACTCGGTGGCGTTTCTAGCAGAGGATGATTGTGGTGCAGCTTCAGAAATGCACGACGTGCCGCAGTGTCAGGAACTGAGCAGAGGAACAACATGGTCTGTTAATCTGATCACTGCCGTGTTTCAGTAAGAGAGAACGTGGTGGGGAAGTGTGTGTGGAGCTGACGGGAAGGTCGAGTCCCTTGTTATGACTTGGTGGCTTCACTGGGACACATTAAGTGTGGCCGTGATGGCGCCACAGGCCGGGAGGAGGTCCTGAAGTATGTTGTGTTCTGGGTTCTGATAGCCCTGCTGACCCTCAGCTGACCACAACCAGGAGTTTGTAGTGGATGCTTCTTGTCTGCTAGCTCTGAAGACAGGAAAATGTATTTGTTTTTATGACTTGGATGTTACTTTAATGTATTTTATTCAAATGTAATTTAGGTAATGTAAGGAGATTTTTTTTTTTCCTTTCCCTGTTAAAAAATACTTCAAAAGATAGGGAATTAACTCTTTTCACTCAGGTTCTAGATTGTCATCTCTTGGTGACTATGACACTTCCCTGATATATGGTTTGTTTGTCTGGACCAGTTATGAAAATATATTGAATTTTCACTTGTGCACTGAACTGGTGCAACTGATTGGATGCAAGCCAGCTTAAGACAAGAAGCCAAGCTGTCTTGCAGTCAGGCTTGTGCTCATATCAGCTGAATCTCAGCCATATCTGATCTGTCCAAACGGCTTCTGGATTACACTGACTTTTGTGGTCTCTTCAGGGTACAGGTAAAGGGTGAACTTGGCACTTTGTAACTTCCTGCATAAGTGTCGTAGGTCACACATGCTTAAACTCAATAAAACAAAGCTTATCTGCAATCCAAAGCTTTCTTTTTTTCATTGAGATGTTCCCTGCTTGTTAATTTTTCTTTCCTGGAACTGTTGTTGATTGTTTTAGAACAATCTGGCTCCCTCCAACCTTCTGGTGAAAAATGCTTACTTGTAATAGAACTTTTCCGTTCTGTTTAGTACCTGAATTTGGAGGTATTCTGTTTCTTTTAGGCAACAGTGAGAACAGCTCCTTGAAGTTACTTACGTATACACTTAGAACAAGCTTTACAATATGTACTAAATGTGCCACAAACAACCAGTAAATGTTTGAACAATCAATTCCTGGGAAAGTATTATGTAACAAATCCCATTAAAACATCAGAATTATTGGCAGACTGTGAACCCAAGGCATGGCTATAATCTGAGTAGTCTGTAATAGAAATGTTTTTGATGCCTGAAAATGTGCATTACTGTAAATTTGCCTCTTCCATTAGCTACATGTAAAATAAGATAGTTAGCCGCTTTTCTATAGATATGTTTTTTTCTTAACCATTTTTCTCTTTTTTAAATTACTTCTTCCACAGGCCTTTTCTTGATATGGTCTATAATGCACTGGACTGTCCTGAAGATGATTACTATGCCCTCTTTGTGCTCTGTCTTTTATATGCAATGTCACACAACAAAGGTAAGTGCTGTTATGCAGAGTTAACTGCAAGACCAAGGTTGGAAAAAACTGTAAATCTCAATATAATCATCTTCTGTTTTATGAGATGGTTTATTGCTGTTCTTTAGAACAGGACAGGGAGATCCCCATCAATCCATAATTATATATTGTCCTAAGAGGTCTTACAGTAACCAGTGTAATCTGAGAAATACCTTGATATTTTAGAGAGATGTGTTGAACAAAAATGGGATAATTTTCTTATATTTGCCTGGGGGAGGGTACTCAACCAAAGGCTCCTAGTTACAAAATACAATTCCTATTTTTTTTAAACATATATGAACAGATCACTTACTACCAGAGCAGAATTTAAAATCAGACTTTCATCTTTTCCCCTTTAGTCACTATGCTCTTCAGATGTATGGCCTGACTTTGATTTGATTTAGATGCAAACAAACAGTCTGAGAATTACAGAAACAGTAAAATAGCTTGGATTTCATCAACCACTTTGGGATTTAAATGCTTTGTTTAAGGCTGAGAATTTTCAGGGATTCATCAATGTCTTCAGTCTTTCTGTTGTTCGTCCTTGTAATATTAATTCAAAGCTAACTTGCCTAGTTTCATATTGCTAATTATTATCTTCTGAGAAAACTGCTGTGGTCTATTAAGTGCTTGCCTCAGGACATACTCCTGGTTTCTAATCTGCCTTTCTTCCTTCACCCCCATGACAGGAATTGACCCAGTCAAGCTGGAGAGAATTCAACTTCCAGCTCAACATGCTGAGGAGAGAAACTCGTATAATCATGTGCTTGCAGAAAGGCTCATCAGGATAATGAATTATGCTGCACAACCAGGTATTGCTTTTCCAGTATTTGTTTTCCTTCCAGGCTGAAATTCTTGAAGCTGGAAAAAAGCCATCTGGGCTCTTCTGTCTGAGGGGAACATGACTGTTCAACCTGCTCTTCAATGAGCAATATGCACATACGGTTTGTGAAAGACAACTATTGGGTTTATCCTTGGTTTGAATAACAAAAATGGAGTGATTTTGTGTTAATGTGGGATTTCATCCTGAAATTATGATCTGTGGCAGTTTTGCTTGTAAAAGTAATTCCGGTGGAGAAATAGTCCTGAAAATGTTATGGTACCCTTTGCACTCCTTTGTCCATCACCTGTTGGTGGTAGCAATTTTTCCCATGATTTTTTTTTTAAAATCTCAGATTGTATTTTCAGTTCTGAACGGTTTTGCAGAAAATGTGAGGTTTTCTCCTTCAGCTTTTTTTTTGTGAAATGAGAGTTACAATGCTCGGTGACCCGTTCCATGGAAATTTGACTTTTGTTCAAGCCACACCTCTTCTCCCTGCACTTCCTCCCCTGAAAACTTCAAATGAGTGGAACTGGTTTTCCCCTGAAACTGACACATTATCAAATTCCTGATTGTTTGCAGAATAAAATCTAATGTTTGTTTGACTTGCAAGACTGATCTGAGAGTATTAACTTGTGCTGATTTGCCAGTCAGAGATTAAAAACATGTTTATATGTGAAAAGTTTCTACATACAGCAGCAGGAAAAAGTGCAAGATGAGGGAATGCATTTATTTAAGTAAAGGCTTATCTGAGGAGGGAAGTGCTGGAGAGGAGTGGAAATACTGGATTTTTATTACACTTGCTAAATGCTGTGTAGAACATCTTTTCTGTTTTTTGGGGTGGTACTGACCTTTGTATCTTTAGTTTCTGGCAGCACAGTGCTGACTTTTGAAGTGGTAGAACAGGAGCTGGAGTCAAAAGCTGAGATGTCAGTCTGTCTCTTGGATATCTTGTCTTAGTGTAGATCACTGAGCTCAGACTGTACATAATTTTTAATATCTTCTTTTAAAATCCTTCTGACACTAAGCTTAAAATCCCGGTGCATTCTTTCACTCTGGCTTCTCTAGATTCTCAAATCCAGGCTGTATCTGAATCCTTAGGACTTCTTTCAAGGAAAAGCTATACCTTATTAGTATGCTACATACAAAGCCGCCTTTCACTTTGTAAACTTTATCCATGCCAAATGTCTCTGATCCTTTTGTAATTTTAGTGTAATTCATCCCGTGTTGCAGATTAATAAAGGCACTGGGTTTGGCTTATTTTTCAAAAGTGCTAATCTTTGTTGCCTTCATATTGCACAGTTCTGCTTTAAATTACTCTTCCAGTTCTTTTTAGCCATCAGCATTGTAAGCCAGCATCAGCACTCATGCTTGTCAGTGTGTGTGACAGAGGAGCAAAGTTTGACAGTTGGGGGGAAAGTAAAAATACTGAAGAACATCAGATAGGGAGGAGAACAATAATTGAACTGGCGCTGGTTTGTGTACTGAAATTTTCTTTTCATAGATGCAAAAATCCGTTTGGCAACTTTAGAACTTGGGTGCCTGTTGCTGAAGCAGCTTGTGTTTTCCAAAAATGGCAGCATCATAAAAGATGTTCACCTTGCTTGTCTTGAGGTGAGTATTTTCTTTCAAATTTCCAGTCACAGCAGTACTAGTCTTTGAGTCTTGTAGTATAGTTGGATAAATTTGTTTCATTTCTCATTGCAATAAGCCTAAATGTGAAATTTGAGCTTCTAGAACATCTTTGCATTGGTGGCTCAGCGCAGAAGAATGAAAACCTCTGTTCTGTCCCCAGCTTTGCTGTTATCATGCTGTTTAAACTTGTAACAACCCAAGCAGTGTTAGGTTTAATTTTCTCTCTGAAATTTGTATGTCATCCACCTCAGTAATGTAGAGAAAAGTTCTTTTGAAAATAATAAGCTCACATAGGCTGTATTTTTATAAGTTCAGAATGTATTCTGTCAAATTCTGGGATGAAGACAGTGTGTGTGGGGTTATTAATAGACAGTCTCTTCTATATGAATTTTGGGTGGGATTTTTAATGTGATTAATAAGTAAATTGTGTATGTACTCCCTGAAATACATTTTATCTTTTCCAGGGTGCAAGGGAAGAAAGTGTTCATCTCCTTCGTCGTTTCTATAAGGTATTTGTGCAAAATGCTGTAAGAAAAAGTCCTTTACATCACATGGAATTAGAAGCAAGCCTCCAGTCCAGTCTTTAGTGGTGCCCAAGGCAGCACTTTTTTTAGACGAGAACTCCAAATTTGTGACAGAAAAGGAAGTGTTTTGTTGGGGGAGTCCTCTGCTTTCCTGCCCTTCCCATACCACACTGACATATGTCACAAAAGGACTTTTAGAAGACTCAGGGTTTATATTGGAGGTCAAGTTAGCAGTCATGCCCCTTTGTTGCTTCTGTTACTTGTTTCATGGAAGTGAGTCACACAATTAGAACATGATTCCTGGGATTTTATCATTGGCACTAATATGAAATGTGTTTGGTTTTGACATTACTTTTTGTTTGTGTCTTATCTGAAATGCTGATACTTAATCTTTTTTTCTTATTGGGGACCTTTGCAGCTTTTTGCCTTTTTTTTTGTATGTGTGTTGTAAACAGTGAAAGAATTAAAATGATAATATCTAGGTGTTAACTTCCATATAAGGAGCGGTAAATCCATTAGAGATTTCAAGTGTCTGAAATATCTTCCTGTTTTTGTCAGAATTCTTTTGAAGACTGTTTGCTCAATATGGCTTCCAAAAAATAAGACACCTGTGGTGGGTTGACCTTGATTGGCTGCTAGAGGACCACTCAGCTGCTCTTTCACTGCCCTTCCTCAACAGGACAAGAGAATATCTTGCTGTAAAGATAAAGAACAGAGAGGTCACTTGCTAATTACAGTCATGGGTGAAACAGAGCCAGCTTGGCAAAAAGGAATTTATGGCCAATAAAAATAAATTTAGAGAGTGAGAAATAAAGACAAATTTAAAAATAAAAACAAACACCTTCCCCCCACCCCTCCGATTTCCCAGGCTCAGCTCCACTCCTTTGTGCCTGACTCTTTTACCCTCTCCTCCTGCTGAGTGGTGTAGGGGCGGTGGGGAAATAGGGGTTTGATGTCAGGCCATGACAGTTCATCTCTGCTGCCTCTTCTTCCTCACACTTTCCCCTGCCCCAGTGTGGGTCCCCTCCTCCCTGGGCTGCAGGAAAATAATCTGTGGGTGCTGCACAGACTGCAGCTCTTTCAGGGCACATCTTCCTGCTGCACTGTGGGTATGTGCTCCGCCGTGGTCCTCTCCAGGGGCTGCAGAGGAATCTCTGTCTCTTGAGTATTTTCTCTTGGTGCCATCAGTGTTGCTGTGGGGCTCGGCAGTGTCCTGCAGAGGCCTCCCCTCACAGACACCCTCTACGTAACCAAACCAAACCAACACGGCTCCACAGCCCTCAGGTTTCATGGTGTGTTCATGTTCTTGCTTTTGGAAGGGAGAAGAAATTTTTCTGGATATGTTTGAAGATGAGTACCGGAGTATGACAGTAAGTGACACCCTTTCTGCCGAATCCTCAAACCCAGACAGAGCCCAGGAGCAGGAAAAGTTACTGATAGTTACTGAGAACACTGGGCTCTGTAATAACAAATAACAAAATATGACAAAACGTGGACGGTGTTTTTGTCTCTGACGAGTTGTGTCTCTACTTACATAAATTGTTTATGTGAAATTTCACAACTCTTGTTTTAGTAAAGCCCATTACTTTCTGACATGGAGTATACAGAAATTACTTTATCCTGCTAAATAGAACATTGTATTTATTTTTTCCCTAGTTACTAAACAATATAAAAATCTTCCTCTATCTGTCTGAAGCCCAGCAAGGTCTCAGTTTTGATGGTGTCACTTTATTTACCAGTGGAAAACAGGGTTGGAGCAAGCAAACGCTGGGGCCTTTGCTCTAGGAGAGGTACTGGCTGTGAACATGTTAATGGATTACTAAGATTGATCTCAGTTCATATTTAACCTGTAAACATGTTTTAAAAGGAATTATCTGTTTCAATTCTTAGGTTAGAGTTCAGATTAAAATGCTTTGGGTACTCAGTGACAGGGTTTTTTCCCCCAGTGGTCAGGGATTTAATGAGAAGCTGCTGTTTGTCTCTTTGAAAAAGCACAGTCTACAATTGGTGTGTTGTAATAAGTCTTTTAGTATGGGAAGCATCTTACACATATCTTACTGACCTAACTAATAAAAGTTTTCAGTGAAACATTTAACTTTGAAAGTTGGTGCATTATTAGAAACTAGAAAGTTCTTTCTGGAAAGAAAAAGTTACAGGAAACTCTTTTCTTGCGATTGAAGTAATCACAAGTTTAAGTCAAAACTTAAAAGCAAACCTGACAGATTTGGGTTTTAGTATTAGGGAAATACCTCTTCTTCAGTAATCTTTTGGAGCTTTCCCCCTGTTCTATCAGTATGGAAACTTCAACAGTGTGTGAGGAAATGATGTAAAAATATAAAACAGAAATTGCTTGTAACGAGCTTAAAGTAAGACAGGTGGTAGTAAAATTTCTCTGAACTTTAGAATATGTAACAATGAGTTGTATTTGAAAGTAAAGAGGCAAATGCTTATTGTTCTCTATGGTAATCAATGTTAATCGTTTTATAGATTAAACCCATGAATGTAGAATACTTGATGATGGATGCCTCAATATTACTGCCTCCAACGGGGACGCCACTGACTGGTATTGATTTTGTGAAAAGATTGCCTTGTGGAGATGTGGAAAGGACACGAAGAGTGAGTAGGACTACTTTCTTATATTTGATCATGGCAAAATGATGCCAAAGTCCTTGAACAATCCTAGAAATACAAATGATATTTTTCCTTGAAAACTGCTTGATTGGAAGCTTCATCCATAAAACCAGGAAGACATGGTGAAGACAGACCTGTGCAGAGTATAAAATAATTACCAGTCCCAGTGGAGAAACTTTTTCTCTATGATTTCTCGTGTCTGGTCAACTCAACATGTTCTTGCACTGAGGTTTTAATTTTTCAGATCATACAGACATCTACATACAGAGGCATTTTGATGACACTCATTAATGTATTGTCAGCTTCCTTTTGTGATCTGATGTCTCCGTCCATCTCGCAGTTATATTCCTGTAGTGGGAATCTCCAGTGGAAGGCTGGCTGGCTTCATACTACTAGTGTTTCCACACATAGCAAAAAGTTTAATTCTACTCCAGAGTTCATCTTGCCAAAGTAATTAATGATAGAGATCTTGAGAATGAGGAGAAAAATAGCAAAATATCTATTTTTAGGAGTGACACAATGTGCAGAGGTAATACTGACCTGAATGACAGCATCATTATCACCCTTCTTAGGTTAATCAGTTCTTGACCCTTATCTGGCAGTGTCCTGTAAGCCTTGCAGTGCCAGTAAGTCTTAAAGAGATATTATTGCATGACATTACTATTTGAAAAGTGCTGTTCTTTGGGTTTCTCTGCATTTACAGAAGTGTATATGTACATATATTCAACTACCCTTGAAGAAAAAAAAAAAAAAAACACCACACATTTTTCCAGGAATCTTCAGAAAAGGTTTGTTTTCATTACTTATTGTAAGCCACACAGCTTTTGTTATCACCACAAGTTCTCTGATAAAATAAAGGGAATTATTTTGAAAAGTATTCTTAGAAAGCAAAAATGCTTCCTGGAATTCTCTCTGAGGCATTTAACAGAAGGATACTTAGAAGTGCACGTTAATGGAAACTGACTGTTCCATGGTTTTCACGTGCTAAATAAGGAATAGCTTAACTTCTGTTAGTGGAAATTAAAAAATCAATACAAATATTCCTTTAGGGTGTTTGGGATGAAAGGGGCTTTGTCATCCACAAGAAGTCCCACAGTGCTTCCTTGTTGATCCTCCTTCCCCACTCACATTGCTCTACAAGTTTTAGCATTTTCTCAATTCCTGGGCTGCTTTTTTCCAGCTGGGCTCCCTTGCTTTGCTGAATTGCCATGACAGTGTGCTGAACTCAAGGTTTGTCTTGTGACATTGCTGCTGCCACTGCAGCTGCTGGGGTTTTGCTGACAGCTTCAAATGAACTGTCAATTCTGAGCATCCTGTGTCATGATTCAAAAAAAAATTCTTTAATTTTATTTCATGGCAAGTGAAGAAGTCTCTTACTTTGATTATATGGTGAGTTCTTAGCTGTTAGAGATCAGATCTTTTTAGGCTCTGACTTCTTTCTATAGAGAAGGTCTCTTAAGTGGTAATAAACTGCAATAAAAGCTTACATGCTTTTGGATTTGTATTGATGTTGCTAACAAACTGAAGGCTGTCAATATTGTAGAAAGCACAGTGTAATTCTCTTTTCATCTGATGTTCCTGCTTTTTATTTTTTTCCTTGCAAAGGCTAAAGTTCTAACTTTGTTTCCTACTCCTGTACATTAATCTGCAGTAAATGTGATTACATGTTTGGAGATGAGTGATGTTTCTTTTATAGGGAATGTATGCAACCAAAATTAATGCTGTCTAGGAGGAAGAGGATTGAAGGGAAAAATAAGTGAAAGCAGGCTGAGTGATGGCTGCCCTCTAAATTAAAAAAAAAAAAATTAAAAAAACCAACAACAACAACAAAAAAAAACCCACCACAAAACAAACAAACAGAAAGCCCAAACACCTTGTTGGGTTTGACTTTTGGGTTGCCAAAAATAGTCCTGTTCTTGATTGAATTTGAAAAGTTTTAAACCCAGTATTGTGAATTTTCCTTAAAGAATCTGGTAGTAAAATTGCTTTACAGTAACAGTATATAATTTCAGTAAATCCACAATCCATTAGAATGCAATCTGCCTAAAGGGCAGAGATCTCCCATTACAAAGTGACTCTCTTCTTATGAATAAGCCAGTGTTAATATCATATTTTTTTAGATACCCTTGACATCCTTTGCTTCACATAATCATATTGCCCCGTTGGATTTCAACAGCATGCCCAATTCATCTGCTTTGTCATTTCATGGAAGAGCTGGGTACATGACTTCCCTCTCTTCATCCCTGCTGTGCCAGAAGTTTCTGAAAGCACTGCCAGGATGGTGGCTGGCCAAGCACTCACATTGCTGGTTCACAGGAGCCACAGTTCTGTTGGTTTTAAAAATAGAGGGGTGAAGGGTTTCCCTTAAAGCACTTTACATTTGTTTTTCCTAATACTTCCTGCAATCTGGGAGTTTCTGGGCATTGCAGCTGTTCATGAATTCAGTGCTTTTACTGTAAGGCAGCAGTTAATTTACAGTATGCCACAGAATTACTGTGTAGGAAACTCTTAAAAAACAAAACACCGGAAGTAATAAAAAATGATTTTTCATTTACTCTACTGAAAATACAGTTCTTGTAGGGGAAGAGGATTATAAATGGTGCCTTTCAAAATGTGGCTAATAAAATGATGATTGTTCTTTGACACTTTTGGTCTTTGCATACCATAGGTCATGAATTTATAAATCAAAACTAACTTATTAATTTCACAGAGCAGCTGTTGAAAGTTTCTTGGGCCTGGTGCAGCTTTCAGAATGCTCTGCCCTGGTACAGACCTTCTGAGAATATAAATCAAGTGCTCCAAGAATGTTGTATTATATGTGGCTAGTTTTGACGAACACAGCAAATTAAAATGCAAAAATCCCCACTCTTTTCTCTATAACTTGCAGACATCTTAGCTAGGCTTGGCCAGAAAACTTATCACTGCTTTGAGTTCAAAATCTGACAATCTCTGAAGGCTGATTGTGTAGGTGTCTGTAGCATATAGGTATTGCAAATACAATCACTCTTAAAATAATGATTAAAGAAAAAATTTCCTGTCAGTCACAGTCTGTGTAAGTATGCCAGTGCCTAAAAAGCTCTGCTGGTTCTACTTCATTGAACATTGCACATTTCAACTTCTTTCATATATTTTTCTAGCAAAGTTTGAAATTACATTCTACTTTTTCAATTTAAAATGTAGATTTACTGTATGAGAATAAACTTGGGGGTTATAAAAGCCAGGATATGCTTGTAAGATTCTGTTAAAATATGTAGTACTGGGTGTAGCAATATTTTAATATTCTTTTCTTTAATTTCTGAAGGCAATCAGAGTTTTCTTTATGCTCCGGTCGCTGTCACTGCACTTGCGAGATGAGCCAGAAACTCAGTTACCACTCACGAGGGAGGGAGATCTGATAAAGACAGATGATGTTCTTGATTTGAGTAAGTAGTCCCTCCATTTCCCAAATAGTCTGACGTGGAGAAATTGCTGGTTTAAAAAATGTTTGAGAGAAGTTTATGGTGCAATAATTGAGGTTGGAAGGAACATGAGGAGATCACCTAGTCTAACTCCCCTGCTCAAAATAGACTCAGGCTGAGAAAGCTGCCCGGTGCAACTTGTCATATTTAAGGAAAAGAGAGGAAGCCAAAATGTGGTGCAGGTGTATGACCAGGGACACATCATCTAATCTCAACTAAAGGTCCTTTGTGGGAACATCTAGGTGGATCCTTGATTTGTTGCATTCTTAGTAAGCTGTAAAGCAGAATATCATCTCTAATGGGCTATGTGCTGTTGGGAAAGGTTCTTCTTGTCAGGTGGAAGGTAGTGCATTAACTCTCTGCAGCCTAATGCTTATTTTGGGCCACCAGGTTTTCTTGTAAGAGCTTTTAATGCCTGCAGATGATTTCTGGAATTGTGATGACAGTAAATTATAAAATCATTAAAGATCAAGCCCTGAGGCAGATCAGGTACATTTAGACTATCTCCTCAAGTAGCTGTTATATTAGTAAAGAATTCATGTAATGCAATCTTCTCAGGTAAGTGTTGCATGAACATAGTCAACTGTTTTCACCTAATGTACAATTGTGCTGCAAGCAGCTGAGGTCTTTGAATTCTCTTTCCTTGGTTGATTCCTCAGACTTGTATTTTTCTTCGAGAAAGTCCGCAGAGCTGTTGGATCCATGTCTTGGAGGTGTAGTGTCCCAGCTGGCTACAGGCTTCATTTTGCATGAGGACAAATTAGGCACTGCAGTTAATCTCAGAGAGGACAGCACATTTGTTTGCAACAGTGTCACATCGGTACTGAATGGCCTTTCATCCTGTTCACTTTAATCCCCAGATCAGGTTTTCAGTTTCAAACTGAATTTTACTGGGCTTGGTATTTTCATCTAAATGTGTTAGCTATGTGATGTGTAACTGTTTCATAGCATGGCTGTGAGTATTCTCAGATCAGTTCACTGGAAATGTGTTTAACTGCACTTCCTCCTCTGTTTTTGTCATCAAGGATGATGCAGCTGTAAGCCAGAAACAGTCATGTAAATGGCATTCACTCAGTACTATAAACTCAAAGGATTCCTCTAACAGTTGCTAATAAATAAGTAATTTTCCCTTCTGTTCTTTGATAAACTTCTACAGTTTTACTTCAAGTTTTTGTCAGATCTAAAATGAAAACTTTCAGCTCTGGAAAGCGACTTCTGCCCCTTGAGTTCTTTATCTGAAGTGCATTTTTGTAGTCGGGCAGTTGAATTTGTACAGCAGTAATTCCAAGTATTTTAATCTGCTTGCTGTTGCACTAAAAACTTTATGAATATTCCTATGGATTTTCTTGTTTTATTCTGTTTCTATGGCTTGTCTTTTATTGTTCAGGTTATTAGAATGCCATTGGTATAATAATATTCAGTAGGATTCAGTTGCCTACTTTGCCATTTTAGATCTCCTCTATGGTTTTCTGCCTGGTGTCTCAGCACCTTCTCTAAACAGGAATAAATCTTCCACAGGCTCCTACAGTAGTATTTGCCAATCCTGTATGGATTTCTTGAGCCTTCTAGGGCTGTGAGAAGGTAATAGCAATCAATCCTCATGTAACTGAATCACGTCCTGTATGTATTGCATTTATTGATTAAACTTGTTTTCTCAAATTTCAAAAGCTCACAGTAAATTCACACTGGATTAGCATTAATTATCCTATTTTAATTGTGTTAGGGTTCCATTTCTCATCTCCTATCACCCAATCAATTTTGAATGGATCCTGCTGGTAAAGGGTAATTTGCAGATTCAGAGTAATGTTAGTTGGAAGGGACTCTCACTTGCGGTGTGGGGGGTTTTTGGGAGGGAAGAGGAGTTGGTTTGGGGAGGATTGTTGGTTTTGGTTTTTTTGAAACTTGAAAACCTTTGGGTTTAAATTCCACAGCCTCTCTGGGTAACCTGCTGTGCTGTATTATGCACAAAGGAATTTCTTCCACCTCCCAACCATAATTTACGGCTCTTGCCTGTGGTTGCATGACCTGCCACTGTGAAAAGCTGTGTGCTTCCACTTGAAGCTTTTATATCTATCCTGCAAAAGTTTCTAATATGAAATATGGTGTTAAATACTTGGTTAGATGTTTGGATGAGTAAATTTAAGTTCTACTGTTTTGTATAATGTTCAAAATACTTTATTTGCTATAAATTGTACTAGATGAGGGAGTGGAAAAAGACCTGCATGTATCAAGTATATGAATGAAAGTATCGGTCTGAAGCAAGGGAAAAAGCAACTCTAGTTAAGATTAGCAAAGGTCTACTAGAAGTTGTTCCAGTTTAAGGAGTGCTTGGTAGATTCCAGGTTGGGTAAAGAAGGTGATTGAATCCCTTTTCAAGCACGATGGGTTTGAACTGGAACAGGGGCAGTGAGGAGATATGGGAGGATTTGTCTGGGGACTTGTTGGAGGGGTCCTGGAGTAATGGTAAAGAAAGGCTATGTTTGTTCAATACAAGTGAATAAAATGCATGGGTATAGGAAAAAATGTCACCTCATTTAACAAATACTGGCCAAAGCCTGCTACAGTTTGCCTGGAGAGTCTGTGTAATCTTGAAGGGCTTCCAGCAGTCAGAATAACAGGTTTCAGACCTGCGCAAATATAACTTGTGTCAGGAGCCAGAGTTTCTAACAAGGTAGAAATAATTGCCTGCAGTGGTGCAGGACTGTCTGTGGTCTGCCAGCAAAACTTTTTGAGACTTCCACTTAGTGAGAGACAGCAGCACTGTTGCGATTTCCCTGCTGAGATGAAAGCGTTACTTTTTTACTGAAAGATAATGAAGGTGGTAAGAGAAAGCAAGGTGTATATATAATACCCGTCTTATATGTAACTTGTCAGATGTATGAACCACTGTTGTTTAAAATTTAACTTGCCATCTCTGTGTAGCTATGAATATTACAGAGAATTTTAAAATATTTACTAAAAAAGCAAACAAAAGCTTTAATCATGTGTTGTCAAAATGATTATGCTTTTATATATTAACACTTTGTGTAATGTAAAACACCCATCCTTGCCTTCAGTGATTAAATAACCTTTTTCCTTCCTTTCTTCTTTCAGATAACAGTGATCTAATTGCTTGTACAGTGATAACAAAGGATGGGGGTCAAGTTCAAAGATTCCTGGCTGTGGATATTTACCAGATGAGTTTGGTTGAACCAGATATTGCCAGACTTGGATGGGGAGTAGTTAAATTTGCAGGCCTTTTGCAGGTAAGAGAAGTTATAGTCTAGGTGCTTACTTTTTCTGAGCTGAAAATCTACATTTTGTGTTGGATAAATAGTAATACCAGTATCAGCTTTCATGTTTAAGCTCTGTACAATACTTACTTGCTTCTTCAGTTACTAATCTTTTTTTTCTGCTTCCTGCCTTTATTTCTGATTTTCTGAAGAAGTTTACACAGCTAACTAGAAACATATTTGCAGATGAGGTGACTTCCCTAGTATATACTGGGCTGTGTTCATCTGAACACTGAAGTCATTTCCAGCTAGGATTGAGTCCCAAGCATGTTACTCAAGAACTCTCCAAGAGTTCTGATCTTCCTACGTGAGTAGGGAAGGTGACAAGTTGCAACTTTAAAAATGATCTGTGCTTACCTAATTGATTTCAAAAGCTTTAGGGAGTTTCTCTCATTTGTGTCTCCTTGCGTTGTTTTTATATCATGAAAATTTGCTATGTTCAAATAATTTAATTGAATTTTAAACTGACTGAATCTCTCTGAATACCAATGCCTGAAGGAGTAAATCCAAGGTTGTACAAACTGCAGTTGGGGTTTTTACTGTGAAAACTTTCTTTGTAAGAGCCTTAATGGAACATTCCTAGTGTTCTCTTTTAATTTGGATATTTATAGCTTTAAAAAAGCTTGCTTTTTCATTAACTCCTTGCCTTGTGTTTCTCCTTAGGACATGCAGGTGACGGGAGTAGAGGATGACAGTAGAGCTCTGAACATAATCATTCACAAGCCTGCCTCAAGCCCTCATTCTAAGCCCTTCCCCATCCTTCAGGCCACGTTCATTTTTTCGGATCACATCCGCTGCATTATTGCGAAGCAGCGCCTGGCAAAGGGCCGGATCCAGGCCCGGCGCATGAAAATGCAGAGAATAGCGGGTGAGTGGTCACTGTGAAATGGTTCTGGAAACAAGGCTTGTGTGGCACTGCAAAGCCCTCTGTAACACAAGGGTGAGGTACAGAAGTCTTGAAAAATGGTGGCCGCAGAAAGCTGTAAAGCAGTGTTGAGTTTCCAAGTGACAGATTTTACTGGAGTGAAATGTGTGCTTTCATAGTTATGACAGAGAGTTCAGGAAAGGATGAAAAAGGAATCCTGTCTTGTTGCCACTTTCTGCCAGTTATTGTACAAAACTCAGCGTTTCTCTTCAAATGTGGTTCAGTGGTTCAGAATTCCAATAGAAAGCAGATGTTCTGCTGCCCCAGGACTGCACTGGAGCTCAGTTTGCTGGACTTGGATGGTCTTGATGATAATGCTTGGATGTGGTGATGATGAGCAATCCGAAATGTTGAGTGGCATATCAGCACTAGATTCCAGCAGTTATCAGCACATGGAGGAAATGCACGTGAAGAAATGAAGGAAAGAGTTAATTTGAGGAGATGGCAGTGATTCAAATATTACTTGAATATTAAGTGAGTGAAGAGTAAACTGAAGCTTACCAGTAAACTGAGTGAACTGGTGAGTATAGGAAAAGAAGCCTTGAAATATAGGATGTAAAATAAGTGTGCAAATAAAAAGGAGCCCTGTTATCTAGGTTACTTGGATATCTGTAATCCTGGTTTTTTTAGCCCTCCACTGTATTCTGGGATTTCTTTAGTGTGAATGTGATGTGGACAGCAGTGGTAGAACTCATTTTCCAATGCAATTGTAACCATAATTCAGAGGTAAATGCAGACAAGTCACTTTAAAAATCTGGCTTAGTCTTAAGATCCTGAACAAACTGTCAATTTTATTTTCACCTCTTCTTCCTTTTATATATTTTTGAGTAACAAAAATTATCAATTGTGATTAAACATAGCTCTCCTGGATCTTCCTGTTCAGCCTTCAACTGAAGTTATGGGTTTTGGACACAGCTCTGGAGCCACAGCCCAACACCTTCCCTTTAGATTCTACGACCAGTCCCGCCGTGGGAGCAGCGACCCCACAGTGCAGCGCTCTGTCTTTGCATCTGTTGACAAAGTCCCAGGTGAGATGAGCATTCACTGACAAAAACTGTATTGTAATTTGTATAAGCAGTGAAAAGCTTATTGTAGTATGTTCCAGAACACATAAGTCCAGCATGAGGCTTATGGAAAAATTTGCTCCTCAAGAAACAAGTAATACCTCGGTGTGTGTTCTGGGTATGTGGTGAGCAATACTTCATGGCAAACCCATGACACAGCTTCCCCAGATGTGCTGAGAATATCTTAACACTTTGCCTTCCTTTACAAATTGAGTCAGTTTAAATCCTGTTTTGCATACTCAATATTTATGCAACACACCTGTCAGTTGTGCATATTTCCTCCTTTCATTTGGTTATGATGATTTTCGTGCCAGATTGTAAAAATAACCAGGATACTGTGAACTGCTTCATTTACCTTAGAGCCAGCAAGAGAGAAGAGGGCCACAGCTTCTCCTAAAACATTAGCTTGGAATTGGGGAATGATTCTAAAACAATGAGCTCTTTGCTTTTTGTCTCTTATTTTCTGTTTCACAAACTGACTTCTGTGGAGAATTTCTTTTCCAGATGGTGAAATTTTCTCATTTTGTCTTGAGTCATTTTAAATTTGAATTTCATACTGCTTGAAAATACTTATTTGTGCTGTATTATACAAAAAGATACTATGTCATTACCCCAATTGCTGCCAATCCGTTCACAGAAGTCAGCATTTCTCTTTAGATGTGATTCAGTGGTTCAAAATTCAAATGCTCTACTTACACCACAGATGTTAACTGCTTTAAGACTGAATTGGAGCTCAGTTTTCCTGATTCCTGGCTGGGGAACAGCAATGATAAAACCACAGATATTGCCAGTCAGGTTTTTCAAAAGACAAGTGTGTGTTGTATGATGGGAGTGTATTTCCTTATTTGACATGACTTCCGTGGAAAAGGTGTGGTTGGAAAGGTGCCCCAGGGTTACTGTTCCAACCTTCTCCAAGACCCGTGCCCTTGTGTTCCTAACAAGTGACTTCATCACTAATTTGAGGGGGGGATATTGGAGGTGGTGCAATATTGTAATTTGTTCAAACAAGCACATACTTCCTTTGAATTCCAAGAAATGGAGACTTCCACTTGCGAATCCAGAGGAAAAAGCATTGCGAAGCTTTTATTTGGTACAAAGTACAAGAAGTGGGGCACAGAACATGAAGTATTTAAAGTGTAGCATCTTTAAAGTGCATTTTATAACAGCCAGTACTATAATAAAAAACGGATTCATATCCTGTTTTACATCTGGTTACAAAACAAGTATCAAATGCCTCTTTCTTGCTCGTGAATGAATGAGGTTTCCTAGTTCTGAGTGATTTTCACAGGAATCTGTTTGTGCTTATCCCTTAATGAGGCCCATGGTGATTTTCACTTCAAGAGGAAGATTTTTTTTGCCTTTTAAAACAACTACTGAAGAAGTTGCAGTTAAATTACTGGCTTCATGTATTCATTTCTTAATGCCACAGCTTCATCTGGTGCTTAAGAATTGTGCAAAACTCATACAGTCAGTTAATTTGATTGTACTTTTAAGAAACAAATTACACTTGCTCTTGGTGATGATGTCCTTTGTAGATTTAAAGGAGAACTATGTTTTTGGCAATATTTGTAGAAGATTATTACTTTTATTAGGATGTTAGCTGTCAGTGCTGTACACCCAATGTGGTTTTTAAGACATTAACATAATATAAATGTTTTCAGCTCTTCTGCAAATGTTGGTCTGTGGAGGATTTTAATACAGCTGTTGAATCAGTTCCCTAATCCCCCTTGTCAATGAATTCAGAATTTCCAAGAACACATATTTCAGTCTGGTCTGGTTTCTGTCATAGTGCACACACAGAGCTCTCCGTATTTCACTCGAGAGTGTGCAGTTACCTTACTGTAGGTAAACTGTGCTTTGTTTTTCTTTATTGTTTCCTGGTCCAAAATTAAAATGTTTTTGAAAGTGCTTCTTGGTATCTGGGGGGAAGAGGGTGAGGATTGTTGTAGCTTAGAACTGGATTTTGTGCAAGCCACGTGAAAGGTGATGAGAATATAACAGACCATGCTCCAGAATGTCCCTGTTCACCTGTACATTTTATAGAGTGTTATCCAAAGGCAGTGAGGTGCTGGAATCATCCCAGCCAACTGGCTGATAAACTGGGCAGTTCTTATCAGAGAACAACATAAGCAGAAGCCTTCACTTGATCAATTTTATCATCATGAAGTCATGGCTGTGAATATGCTTCAGGGTCTATTTTAAGTTAATGGCCTTTGCTAGAGCGTTAGAGCATTTTAGGGATAGTTTAGCTGGCTGGACTGTGCACCATCTGTGTATGAATATGATACTTTTGAAGCACTCTATGTAAATAATTACATTGTTTTCAAAGAAACCAGCAGATTTGGTAGGGGCCCTGTGAACATAGGCCTTCTACTCAAAGTAAATAAATAATGACTTCCTCTCCAAGCAAACTCAAGTATTAGTTTCAAGTATCAGCTCTATTCTGAGATTTATGTTCCCAGTGTGTCTTAAGGGAAATCTTAATGATTTCCAGCAAAAGGTACATCTAAATATTTTAACAAGTGTGGTAGCTTACCTACTGAGTAAATTTATTTTGAAAAGCAAAAGGAATCAATAGGTATCTCTTACTATTATATCCATTGTTAATACCTTAGTATATGATGGTGATGATGTGATTTTGAGGGGAAAAGCTGAAAAAACCTCTCGCTAGCATTAGCCATGGCAAGCAAACTATAACCATCTTCATTTTAAAATCTGAAGGAAAAAATGATCTTTTAAAGCTTTGTAACCCTTTAAATGAAAAAGAAAATACAGGCAAGAATTCTTTTTAAAATTTGCTCGACAGCTACTGTAGGAACATCAGATTGGAATAGTTTACTTAAGTGTGATATGAGAATTTGTAATGAGATAACAATGCAGAGAAGAACAGTAAGAACAGTAGAATAGTAAGAAAAATAGTAAGAAATTGCCCCAGAAGACACTGGGGCAATGAGGATATGGTTTGCAATGAGAAAACAGTTACTACTTTCTTGGCCAAGATTTTATTTCTGCTTCTCAGGCTTTTTTTTTGTTTGTTTTTGCTCTTCCTGTTTTCTGCCACCAGTGCCCTTTCCCCTCTTCCTCACCTCCATTTTTGTTCTTCGGAGAATTTGTTGTTAAGGCTGTCTTTAACATGAAAACTTTTATAAGACAGTAGGTAAGCTTTTTACAGGAAGATTTGAATTAATTGCCTAAGAAAAAGTTCTTTTAAAGAAAAGCTATTTCAGGTTTTGGCATGAAATTTTGCTGCTGGTATGTAAAATGCAGTAGGAGGATAGCTGTTGATACATGTTTTAGGAAAGAAAACACAGCCCTATGAAAAATTGTGATTATGAAAATAAGATCTCCAAGGAACTGGAAAGGTACATCTTTACAGTAATACCTTGCTGAGTCTTAAGTAGAAAGTTATGTTGAAGCAGAATCATGGCTACTGGAAAGGAAATATTTTTGTTCATTAGTAATCTCAATCACAACTTGAGAGTAATAAAGTAGTGACAAAGACCCCTCTAGAACCTTCTAAGTTAATTTTCCTTCCTGTAGCTATGATTAATTCTGCTCCCCTTCTCTTTGCAAGTATTTCCTGAAGGAGTTTCCTGATTAGCAAGTTTGTTCTTGGTCATTAGTTTCCCAGTTACAGTATTTTGCATGATTTAGGCTTACCTTTCCCTCCTATCTAAATTAACTTCCTGTTAACTTCAAATCCTTCCTCTGCAGCTGTATTGGGAGAGAAGCTATGTTAAAATGATTTTGAAGGAGATACTCCCTTGTAAGGACATGAATCTCTGAGTGCTGTTCTGCAGAAGTTTGGGCAGACAATGCTGCTGAATCAGGGCAGCTTTCCCTGTGATAGTCATGGCAGACCTTGTTTACTGTTTTCTGCTATTTCGGTGAGGATGGAAGATTTTTCCTCCCTTGAAGTGCAAACCTGTTGTGGATATAGAATGCCTTGGTTGGGTACAGCTTTTTCCAGCATTGTAAGGGAAGAAAAATATTTTGATGTAAGCACTTCTATACCAGTGGCTTTAGTGGCTGTTCTTAAAACAAATTTCATTCACTTTAATAGTTGGCTTTGCCTCACTTCTGTTGTCAGAAGTCCACTGATTATTCCTTGTTTCCCCATTCTAACTGGTATTTCAAAATATGAAGTGTGTGTGAGAAACCTAATGTACATTTTCTGTGATTAAAAACTACAGCACTCAGGGCCAGTGATGTGGGAGTCTCACGTTTGAGGTAGGTCAGTTTGTGGTTAACTTTTTGCAGACTGTCAGGCGTCACTGTGTGTGACTTCAGTTCAACTTATCTAAGTGATTGTAGAAGATCAATCAGGTTGGTTTCTGAAATAGAATACATTAATTTATTTACATTTATGGGTTAATTGGCTCCTCAACAAACTGTTTTGTTTTTCACTAAAATAAATGGCTCCTGCCATGGTGGTTGTTTAATTCTTTCGAGTGGTGTTCATCTTGGACATAATGAATTGTAACTTAAAATAAGAGAAAAGCTTGGTAGAAGTGGCATTCACCCGTCTAGAACTATGATGCAGGTACTACAGAAATTCAGGATAGCATTGTGTTTGTGCAAGTGGCTTTGAGTCTAGTTCTAGAGTGTAAGCATGGGGGTGGCAGTGCAGATCAGGTCAGATTATTAACAGGACTGATATTTGTTAGCTTTTTTCTGTTTTTTCTTTATTGTGTTTTTTCACTTGTAGCACAACCTGTCAGTGTGTGTTGCTGCTCACAGCATTTTCCTGACTTGTCATTTCTGTTTTAAAGCTTTCAGTGGGTCGGCTGGGGCACTACATGAAATCGGTACCACTTTGATACAGTATCTGCTCTTACCTTTCCCAATTTCTTCAATAGGTTGATTCTTTCAAGGTAATAATTAACTTGTAAACCTCACTGTGCTGTTTTGCAGGCTTTGCTGTAGCCCAATGTATAAATCAGCACAATCCCTCCCCACTCTCATCACCCTCACCTTCCAGTGGCAGTGGGAGCACAGGGCGCTGTGACTCAGTGACTGCGAGCTCGACATCCACCCCTTCTGCTGCACAGAGCCCCTCAGGTATTCAATCACCACTATCAGCCTAGGCACTAAGGGAGATAGAGTAGTTCCTTGTAAAATTAAGTTACTGTGTTATTGGGTTAAAAACAATGGGGCTTTATGGTTTCAGATCACTTGATCATTCAACTAAGCCAATTAAAAGTAAATTGTGGTGCAAATTTTAATGATCTCTTCAGCTTTCTGGAACTCTAATAAATACTTGGCATCTTTCTGTAGTGGTTTTAAGTACTGGTGAAACAATGTCCTGCTTGCCTGTGTTCTCTCCTAGCACATACAGTTTAGAATGCTGTGGGGGTTTTTTGTTGGTGGTTTGTTTTGCTTTGCATGAGTATGTAATCTAAACTGTTAGCCTTTCACCTTAGTGGATAAGTTGATCTCCATCTTTTTTGAACTGGGTGACATTTTCCTTTTGTATGTTTTTCTGATACTCATGTTGATTTGTAGCTGTGAGCCAAATATGAAATATTTGGAAAATAGTTATTTAGGATGTTAGTATTGTAAAGCTTTTGCAGTAACACCCTTGTGGCTGAACACCACCACCTTTCAGGAGGCTGTTCCATCGGTTCAGAAGAGGCCGTAGGATAAATAGCGCCAGTGTAACTTGCACAAATGTGACCCTCATTTGTTTGCACTGGTCAATATATTTAGTGGGTATGTTTAAATTGAGACTTCTTGTTGCATTAGAACACTTTCATTCCTCCTTTTTGGATAATAATTGTAGAGAATCTCGTAATGGTGTCTGAGTGCAAATTATGTGTGAGGTAAAGCCTCAGGCTGGAGACTAAACAAGAAGTAAATGCTGAAGGGTGCATACTGAGCTGCCTTCCTGCTAGAACTGATCCCCTCTGCCTCATTTGGTTGTAAAACAAAAGAGGGAACCTGATTCTCAAGACCTTTTCAAGCAACCCCCTCATTTTACTGGTCACTTCCAGTGTTGATCACTCCTTGAGAGGGATGTTCTGGTTACCCCTTCTAAGACACACCATTTTGGAAGCCCCAGGTAGATCTAAACTTTGTTGCAGTCCTACAGGAAATGATGCAACCTTTGTTAGGCATTTAGTGTGTTCTGTAGCCTTCACTGATCAGTGTCAGCAGATCAGTGTGCATTATATGTTCAAATTGACTATCTCTGCAAGAAATACTGGTGAAAAGGGTGAGGAAAGGGTGCTTGTGAAGTTTGTGAACAGTAAATATGTAAAGCATGCAGCACCCAGACTCTAGAGGTGCTATCATTTATTTGTCAGAACTCTCAGTATGGATTGGCACTACAAGAAAAGATTTGCTTGATGACATGTTTCTCCATAGCAGTGTAAAAAGGCTCATGTGCAATATCCTTGCTGTATTTAAATCATCTGTGATTAGAGAAATGTAACTACAAGTTCTTGCCAATAGTGGCTAAGATAAAACTGTGGTAAAGGAAATGAAAATAAAGAGTCTAAATTATTTTTGTTGTTGTAAGCAACATGCCAGTTCACAGAAATATCAAGCAAGACTGTACTACATTTCAAACTGAGTTCTTTCCAGTGCATATAATCTGGCTTCTATGAAAAAATGCCCAGATCCAGAACACATAATTACTCACCAAGCATAAAAAGATAGTGCCTAATCAAAGAATAAACACAGACTGTAGTTACCAAAATTACAGTCTACTTACACACTATGTTGGCATTTGTATAACGTAAAATTCTGTTTTTCCTGGAGTTTAAAAAGCCTGGTGGCAGGAGGCTGGGTTTTGTTTCCAAAAAAAAAATAACCAACACAAAACAAACAAATAAATCCAAAACAAACAACAAAAAAAAACAGAGGAAGGGTTTCAGTGTACACTTTACTGGTTGCATTGCATGAACTGCTCACCTTGACCTTCACTGTGAATTAATCATGAAGTGTGTGCATAATGCCACGTGCCATGCAAGAAAACAGTCTTTGGATGGGGTTTGATTTTTTTGCCCAGGATCTGGGCACCCTGATGCAGGTGCTTTAGCAAATGTAGCTGTGAAGATACAGATCTGTGTCCCACCACCATGAGCACAGTGACCTTCAGTAAAGGCAGAGGAGGTGAACATGAGAATGGGTGTCAGCTCCTTCAGTCCGGGGTCAGCAGCTTCACTAACCTGCTGCAGGGATGACTTTGGAGCTCAACTCTTGGATTTTGTGCTGCTCAGGGAGCAGTAACAAAGAGGGAAGACAGTGATTGTAGGTGCCTGAGCAAGTAGTTTGTTGCAGTAAGATGATGCACAGGTGGTACTGAGATGGCTCTCAGGGATTTTGCTTTGGACCATATTTACTCTGACCTTTAGGACCAAGAATCCCTGACATATATGTGATTGTCTGAAGGACCAGTTATTAGTTCAGGCATTCATTTTATTAATATTTGAATTGTATTTGGTGCATAGTTGTAGCATATGTTATAGTTCAGTTTCCTTGTGACAATCTCATTAATGCACAGAAACTGTTCCTAAAATCAGACCAAAGCAGTAAGTGTGCAGGATCCTTCAAAGGTCTGTACCAAACTGCTGGTGTAGTTGCAGCCAGTAATGAACAATGTTTTAAATGGCTGTTGCTGAGGGGGTGATGGTGTCTCAAGGTCCTTAGTGTAGAGAGAATTCTGAAATCCCTGGATGTAGGTCTTTTGGGGGATGGGATGTGGGGAGGATTTTCCCCAACCCAGGGAGCTCTATTGACACTTTTTGCTAATCTTCGGTGTCAGACCAATACTGCTGTCTATTCCTGGGAACAGTGTTTCTGCATTCGCTGATTTGACTGGTTTACTGCAAGTTTGTCATTGATGTTCTCCCTTTTATCCTATTTCTATGTAATCGAGGTCTGTACTGGAAGTGTTCCAGGAACATGGTCTTGAAAGAGATGATCTCTTTGGCATGTCCAAATAGGCTTCTGCGTGAGCAGAAGCACTCTGCTGAAATAAGTGACAGTGTCATCACTGTGTGTTGTTCCAGGTCTTACTGACCACTCAGCTGGGATATGGAAACAATTGTTGGTATTCACCCATTTCAATGCAAAACACAGTGATTTTCTCTTAACCATTTGAGGACCGTTGGGACTAGCCTGCCTTACTTGGCTGTAAGCAGAAGAGACTTGCATGATATGAAGTGGCTCTTTGGAGCAGCAAGTAACAAGTAGCTGATGAGCAGCAAGCAGTTACCAACAGCTCTTTTATGTCCCAAGGTAGCACTTGAATGCTGCCACCGTCTGTCACATTTGAATCTCCTGTCTCATTTCCCATTCCACATTAAACACTCTCACACAAGCACATGTATGAGCTCTCTGTCCCTCCCTCCTTCCCTGCTCCCATGTTTGTTCTGGCAACTGCTGGGGTTGCTGAGCATGAAGAACATGCTGAGCTGCTCAGGAACTTCAGTCAAGAAGGCCAGACAAGATAAAGGGGAGATGGGTATGAGGACTTCAAGGAAACTACCTCAACTACCTTCCTTAAGAGCAACATTTTAAACCCCACAGCTTTTTATACTGTAAACTTGTGATCATAGTGTCCTGAACTACTGTCTGTTGACAGTTGCTATTGGTTTAAACTGTTCAGGGTTTGATATATTTGAGATGGTACTTGTAAATCTTTGCAGAGTTGTTTCAGGAAAAAAGATTTGGAACATACCCACCAACTTTAACATAAGACACCGATAGATGAGAACAAAATAAAGACAAATTGTGTGTCAGTTAAGAAAAAACAGTGTTACAACATAGAATATATATTAAAGATTAAACAGCAAAAGAGCTTTCAAAAATGCATGACACGGAAAAATAATTTGGTGTTTTGTAAAAATAGGTTACTTGTTACCACTCCTACCTACATCAAGCAATCCTACAGTGTTGCATTAACTGCATTGTCATGAGTAAAATAAACTCTTATGATTTTTATCAGTTATCCTGCCTAGTAATTGTCACTGCTTTATGGCACAGATACTTTAAAACCCAGCAGTTCTCCCATTTGTAGTATTTGGGAATTAATCTCAGCCCCTTTAAAAGATCACAGTTCTTTAAAACTGGAAAGTCAGAAGTCATCCCCTAAAGAAAGCAGAATCCCTAATGGCAGAAAAACCAGTATCAGGTTCTGCAAATGCTGCTGTTGGTTTGGGTTTTTTCTTTGTATTTACATTATTTATTTTTTTTATGAATGTGTTCTTTTGAAGTGTTGCTGTGCATAAAGTAGAAATGCTCTCTTTCTAAGCAGATTTTAGTCATCAAGTTTCAGAGCTCAGAATACAGTCATGTCTTGGCTAACCTTGCTGGAACCGAGCACTCCCTTAAAGTGCTTATTTTTATATATGTCAAAGATTAGATATAGAAGTTCTCTTTACTGTAAGTTAGCAGCCTTCCAGAATTACAAATGTGTTAATGTCATCTACACTGTATTTTATTACTTTTTAAGTTGTCTTAACTTTGAAAAGCAATTGGCTTCAGTACTTATCAAAATGTTTACGTTGGAGCAATGGATGTTGAGGACTTAATAAGGCACGGATCTTCTGTGCCACTTATGCTGTATTTCACACTTCTGGCAGATACTGATGATAAAAGACCTAAAATAAGTACAAAGAGCTCTCCCTTGTTGCAGTGATTATATTAGATTTTGGTCTGTAAAATTAAATTTTTGTTCCAAGGAGAGGATGATTAATGAAGCATGGAGAGCCTGTAAGAGCAGTGCCTCCCATCCTACTGAACCATCTCTGTCTCTTCCCTCGATGATCAGTAATGTAACTGTGGTTTGATCTCCTGTTCTATGATGCTAGTAATTTTTTAACTAGCTGAGGAAGTACTTTTGTTCTTAGAAAGTTTCTTTTCTAGGAACTTTCTATGCATCGAGCATCATCATCTGAACTGCTGCTATCTTTTAAAACAGTGTGTTTAGCTTTATTATAATCATTATAATTCTTTTAGATGATAGAATTATAAGGCTGAATGGTCTGCAGTGTTCTCACCTGCGCAATACTGCACCTCATATAATTTATGGCCAGGGAAAAGGAAAATAATTCTGTGTCACCAGAATTTGTGATAAATAACTTCTCTCGAGATTTCTGAAGCATGTGAGGAGATTGGAATGCAAATAAATGCCTGCCAGTCCCTCCTTGGTGTAAGTGCTGCTGGTATTGCCAGACACAGCCTAAACTGCATTATGAACCTTTCCAGATAGGGAAGCAGAAATTAAGTTCAGTTAAACTCATTTATTCCTAAAGAATGAATACTTCCAGCTCCAGAAGTATTCCCCAAACTTAGAAAGCTCTTGGTGCGGTGTCAAATTATATCCAAGATACCAGCAGTTCCGGATGCGTCCTTGTCACTTATACTTGTTGCTGCTCTAACATTTATCCTTTGTCTTCATTCCAGTTTCCCTTCCCTGTGTCCCTGTTAAAGCCTGTGTATGATATATCACTGTGTTTTCCTCTAGTAAGGTCTGGCAGGAAAGGACGCCGGCGGGTGTTTAGTCTGTCGGAGGCTGACAGTCACGGTGGACACTGGGTTTAGGTCTTCGAGCAGCAGCTGCAGCAGAAACTCCCGCAATACCCACTCAGGCAGGTTCCTCCTTAAGCTTTCACAAGCCCATAACTCTCACTAGAACATACTTGGTTTCCGTGCTGACAGCAGTGACAGTGAGGTAGGAAACTGAAGAAGGAAAGCATCGTGATTTTCATCTCTGCGTTTTGTTTTGGGAGAGTTGTAAAGCGATGTTCAGCCTAGTTTCTGAAAGCCTTATCTGCAGTTTCTCCCACGTCTCTTGGCTCTGGTGCCAAAGGTGGAAATTGTTCTATCAAGCCTCCAGCTTCAAAGCAGCCATGTCTTCATTTGCACAGGGCAGCCCTGGCTGTAGTGACCTTGAGTGAGCACAGGCTCTGAATGGACAGTAACGCAGGTACTTGGCCGGCAGCAGGGAATCTGTTTATAGCCCAGGTAAAACGGACAGGCATTCAGCATAACTGAATGGCCAACTGCCCCTGGACTCTGATGGCACAAGCTTAATACTTGTGATCATCAAACTCTATGTAAACACCCTTTTTCATCTTTATGGATTTAATTTGCATCTTTTCACTTAATGTCTGGTAATTTATGTTTTCATTATCCTTTCCTATTATGTTGCTGTACAGATTAGAACACTTCTCTGTAGACGATGTTCATTCTTTGCATTTTCTCTTTTAGTCTGTCTTTTTTCACTAATAATTCTTCTAAACATAAGTTAATATAACAGAAATTGAGTGATTTGGTGTGGATTTTTTTGCTGTAATGATAACCTTTGTAGCATTCCAGAAGTGCTGAAAAACATCTAAGACTGTTGAAGCCACTGGATCCAGGGAGAGCTAATAATACCCCACAACTTGCAAAATGACACCCTCTTTTCAAATCTTGTTTGGTGCTTAAGTTTGGAGGTATGTGGGAGGGGTTTGTTAGAACTAAATGTCAGCATCACAACCGTGTGAAGAAACTGGCTGCACTCCCCTTGGTATTGTTTCAGATCTGGCTTATATTTTTTGCCAGAACACTCTTGCTTGGGGAGAGAGAAATAGAAATGTTGTTCTCCAGTATCAGATTACTTACATCCTTTTCTGAGTTGAGCATGACTTCAAAAGGCTTTGAAGTTTTGAACCTCACAGATTTTCTCATTAGTAATTATTGTCCTGAAGCCATGTATTCAGTTAAAAACGTTTTTCCATCATGAGGATTGTTTGATTTTTTTTTTTTTTTCATTATAATGCCTCTTATATACCAAATTTTAATTCCAGGATGCTGGATCTCTGTCTTCCTTTGTCTGTAGTCTAGGATTTTTTTCCTCTAGGCTTATATCCAAAATACATGAGATAATCATGGTGAAAAACTTACTAGCACGAGCTTATAGTTGCATTTTCAAGCCAAGTGTACACCTCAAGTAGCCTGTGGGCTTGAGAGCATTTTTTGATATTTTTATCTTTTTTTCCTGAATGTTTTTTGAGACTTCTGTGTGGAAAGTTTGGGCTTGTTAATTCCAGATGCTTTTCCTTTTTCTTTTTTTTTTTTGTGGAGGATTTTTTCAAATCTTTGTAACATCAAGAAGGGAGTCACTTCAGCATTGATTTAGAACCTATGTGGAAGGATTTGGGGCCAATACAGCAAAGGAATATGTATGTCTTTCATGATTTCAGTAAATGAAAGTATTCAGAAAATATATTGATATTTTATTGGGAAAGGGGGAGGAATGATATAAGAAATGAAATGCAGGATCAGAAGTGAAATAGCAGAACCACAGTAGAGATGTGCTGTATAGGACATTCCTGAGCAGAATGCCATTGATTGAGAATCCTTTATTTATCAGAACACCTCAAGTTTCTGAATCCTGAATTTTGGTGAACATTCACACTATAGTAAAAGTAAAATAAAAAGTAGTCTTGGCAAAGACCATTTGATATCCTTTTAAGGTTTTATAAATTCACAAAGTAAAATCACCACAAAGAGACTCACTGTTTTGTGCATCCTGAAATGGTAGCATTTAGCTTGGAATTCAGAGGACTGAGGCTGTATTTCTTAGTTTTAGCAGTTCATTTTCCATGCAAGTCTTGCATCACTTCCTCTGTTATCAGTCGCTACATTCTCCCTAAAGCTTCTTGACAGCTGAAAAGAATCTGCAGAGTTACTTTGGATCTGCCCTTATATTTCAAAAATAACCAGTCATGTCTCTTTTATTTAGAAGGAGACTTTTTTACAGTCTGTAAATTTTGTTTTGGTCAAAGCAAGAAGCTTTAGCCACCAATTCAGCAAAAATTAAATTTGAGTGGTTTCTGAAGTGAGAATACACCATTGTTTGGGTTTATCTCACCAGCAAGGTAAAAAAATCGATAACCTTACTGTTATCCCACTGATCCATTCCATTCTCAGCTTTGTTTGTCTTTTTTTTTTTTTTGTCTTATGTTCGTGCTTTCTGTTCTTTTCCAGGATTAATTGGAATCATATTGAAACGGAAATATTTTTAAGGTCACTGTGTATTAAAACCAGAACCTAATTCTTACCTTCTGTATTCACTACATTGCCTTGTAGACTTTGTGCCGATGCCTGTACACTTGAACACATGCTGTTTCTTACAAAAGCTCTAAAACTGGTCTGTCTTGAAGCTGGATACCTGTTACTTTAATGGCATCAATTGTTGTAGTCTGAGGAAAAAAAAAAAATTACTTTTCTGGGCATACTTGCTCATGTAAGGCTGTATCACCTCATCCCCTCCATTCCTTCTCCGTCCTGAGCCAAATGAACAGTTTACTGGATAGTTCACTTGGATCTTTAGGGGGGAAAGGACAGTACAACTGGTTGTTAATGCTGGAGTGGTTTCCATAGTGTGGGAAGGTGTAGTAGCATATCAGTTCTCTGTAGTATGTTATGCTTATTCTCAGTTTTGTGTTGTATGCTCCATGCTTAGGAGGACAAAAAATCCTATAACCCAAGGCTGTATAAACCAGGCCTATTTTGCAGCACCTTTCAGCTGCAGTGAGCACATTATCCTCCTTCTGTGCTTCCATAGTTCGCTTCCTGTGGTTGAGGTGTCGCTTAAATGTGAATCTGGAGAATGAATTGAGAGAATGACTTCCAAATTTTTGTAAGAAACAAGCCACCTTTTGGGAAAGCTAGCTATACAGTGGTTCTGTTTTGGTTTCTCTCTTATTTCTAAAGATCTTCCTGGCATGGGGTAGCTGTTCATTTTAGTGGATACTAAATACTGGAGAGGTGTTCTTATTCTTCTCCTCAATTTCCTCTCTCTAGGAATATTTCTAATATTGCTGCATATTCTAATACTAAATGTCTAAAATTGTCTGGTTTTGAACAGAATCCTGCTGGCATTTTAGGTTATGCCTCCATAATATCTTGTTTTATTTCTAATAACTAGAAAGTGAATGTGTAAGCATAGTGCTTCACAGGACTGCACTTCCCACCCAATTATTCTTGAACACTCATGAATAATAGTATATTGTTTGGCTTGATGTACATACTAAATTGAATATTGATTGTTCTTGGTGTTTTCTTTTATTAGATGATCCTTCAGCTCCAGAGCATCCTCACATGGCCATTTCCGGTCAGACGTTGTCGACTGATGAAACTCCTTCAACTGTCTCCAAGTCCAGCAAAAATGCTGGCAAAACCAGTGACATAGAAACAGCAAACCTGTCTCCCAGCCTGATTCCTGCCCAGCAGCCCACAATATCCCTAATTACAGATGACAGCACGGATACCCTGAGCGTAGAGTCGCTGACACTGGTGCCTCCGGTGGATCCGCACAGCATTCGGACATTCCCCTGCATTCCTCAGCCCTCTTTGCAATCTGAAGATGAAGTTTGCAAGGTAAAGGAGGTTGAGGAAGAATGTTCTGACTAAAGGCAACATGCAGGCTGTAATAAACAGTGAAGAAAACGCATCCAAATTCTGAATTGTTTTTTCTCTGGGAATGCAGATACTTCTTGAGGCCTGAGAGGCCATTGGGTCCACAAGGGGTCCACTGGTGAGACAGACTGTCAGCAGCTTTTAGAGGAATTATTGGACACTCAACATATCTCAACTGGAGAGGAGGGAAAAAAACAAACTTTTGAATTTGGACTGGTTCTTTCCAACCAATTTCTGTTATACAAGAACATGAAAGTATTTCAGAGGACCTACTGTCTTTCTAGCAGGAACTAATTAATTGTAAAAGATCTACAGTATTATGGGGAGGAGAGGAAATTTTTGGATACCCAGCTTCATGATGCTGAATTATTACGTCTCTCAAACTGGAGACATGCCATTGACCAGAAAAAATGATATATTGTAGTACAGAGGTAAAATTTCCATTTGAGTCAGGGTGTGGTTTTCGGTTTGGTGTTTGGTTTGGGTTTTTGGAGGGAGGAGGGATTTTGGTTTTCTATTTGGTTGGTTTTTGTTTGGTTGGTTTTGTTTCTTAATCCTGGTTCATCTTTTTGGAGGTCTGCATGATACCAGCAGGCTTGGCCACTTTCAGTGTTGTCTTCACAGGACTCCAGACTTCAATATTGTTTTTTCCATGTGTAATATTTATTTCAAGGTTTGGTTCAAAGCAGGATACAATTTTCTAGAAGGTAAAAGTCTGAAGTTAATGACAAATGCTTATTCAGATTAACATAAGGGATTTTTGAGACTACTTTGGTCTTTGCTTAGCCGTCTACAGAGGAATGTGAAACATTTTAAGAGATTGCTGTAGCTTGTTTGTTTGCTTCTAACAGTCATATTGCTACACCTCTGAGGACTGGTGATATCCTTGCTCCTGAAAGACAACTTCAAGAAGCAGACAGAAGCAGTTTTGCTCCAAAGAGGGTTTTCAAATTTTTCATAATCATAGGAAGAAGGTCACCATATCTGACTGTGAATGCCTTTGCAAGTCTGAAACACAAAAGGAAAGGGATTGTGTAATTTTTTTTCCCCATCTGGGATGATATCCCAGTTAAACAACATTGCTACATAACAGTGATTCTGAGTTTGTGCTTGGCATACTTTGCTTCCTAGATCCTGGCACCAAGTTGACAGAGAGTAGTGGAAAAGCATTGATTAAAGGCAGGGATGTTCTGTGCTGATTTCATACGTAGTTTAACATAAATGCAATTTAAGATTTTTCATCAATTTCCAAGTATCGTAATTTAAATTAATAGTAAAGTGAGCAGATTGTCATTGTGGGTCTGTTCATACCTGAGTGCTTTCTGGCTCTCAAAGAAGGAAGTCTGCTGTTTGCTGGTATTGATTTCAGTCATCAGTGCAATCTGTTTCTTCATTCTGTCTCCACTATCATTGATTTCTTATCAAATGGGGGAATCTGAAAAGTTTTTACCTACTTCCCAGTCGTTTATTGTACCTCTTCCTGGCTGTCATATGGAATACTTGAAGTGATTTTCAATGTTATATTTATATATGAGATTGACTAATCCACAAGTATAACTTTTCTCACTTTATCCATCTTCTCCTTCAAATAATAACTTAACCTTTCCCAACCACATATATAAGGTGTCTGCTATTGAATGCCAGTCATTTTTCTCCTCCCCTTATTGACTTTTGCATGCAGTTTTGTTGACTTCTATGTTCCTGTGACTTCTGCTTCATCTCAAATTGAATTAACTGATAATTCTGACCATTCCCGAGTGGCCCTGACTCCAAATGAATTCTGAGAATTAGGTGTCCTGAGCACAGCTATGGATATTGGATGAGAATTTGGCACGGCTGGAGTAAGGGCTTACTTTTTAGGGTTTTTTGGCACGTGCTTAGGGTGAGTTGGCACTCATGCAGTCACTGTTGCAGGCAATGAGCATGTACCTGCACAAGCCGAGACATCAGTAGCAATTTGGGCACAAGGATCACACAAATTATTAGCTGAACTGATTGCAATCTAGACTTCCTCTATACAATTATTAAAAAAAAATGCCTTGATTTGAAAGCATTTTATGTTAGTTGTTAACCTTAAACCCTTGACCTAGATTACACAAAATGCCACTGTGCAGAATGAGTTCCCTTAAATAGAATCGCTTTTAGACAGGAAAACCTTGATCTTTATTTACCTCCTTTCAAATTCAGTTCTAGGAAGATCAGAGCCATGCAGGAGGAGTCTCTTTGATGGGTATTCATAGTCTCACCCTTGAGCCACACTGCACAAGAAAGGGGACAAAGGGACAGAAAGCTGACTTTGTGCTTTTCATTGCCTTTGAGTGGCTTTTAAATCTCATGACCAGTTGTCTACTGAGAACTTCAGAGGAAATGACTGAGATGGAAGCTATTATTAGGAAAACAGAAGACTAGGTCTACTGTTGATAGTCTGCTGCTGGCAGAGCCTTGCTGGTTGAGGGATAGGTGGAATATCTGGTAGCAGTTCTATCAAAAGCTCTCAGCAGAGATGGAATTGCACCAGGAAAGCTCTGACTGCACCAGCTTTACCGATGTTGGGGTGTTATTCTTCAGCTGGGTCTGGATGGTTCTGCCACAGAAGCAATTGATTTTTGACTTTGATATTAAGGCATATACAGTTTTCTGTGCTTTGTGCTGCATTAGGAGACTTCACAATGTGAAAACTCTGGAGATGCCAAAATAATCTGCCACTGCCCATTTTTAACCTCTGCGATTATCATACTCATCTGCAGTTCCTTGAAGAGTATCATATCTATCTCTCACTCATCAGAGTCTGTTTCCTTAGGCTGTTTCTTATCCTCCTTCCACTGTGAAAAGGAAACTCAACCAGGAAGGCATTAGCACATCAGCCACAAATGTAACTTTTTTTCTTAAAAAAAAAACAGTTTCTTTGAGTAACATCACTCTCTAACCAACCCAAATACCAAACTGCAGGTGAGAGCAGCAGGTAAATATCTGGTCATTCAAAAGCCCCACTCTTTCAGTGCAATATGCAGAGGGAGATAGAATCACTCTGAATATAGCAATGTTCCAGAGCAAAATACCAAAATTTTGGAGAGATGCTAAATTCTCAGTGTGTGTCTGTAGGGGCTCTGCCTCTTCAGCCATATCCTGTCAACATAACACAATCCTGTTATTCTCTTCCTTTGGAGAAGCCAAAGCAGCCAGAGCATAATGAATGTTACTTTGCTATTTTATGGTCCGTGTGTCTTATTTGATTACATTTTAACACTTGTTTAACAGAACTGTGTGTTGCCTTCACTGCTTCTTGCTGGTCCCCTTTATTTTTTTTGTCACCCAGTGTACAACAGTGACCCAGACCTGAGCTTTTCATTTGTAAAGGCAGTAGTGGCAGCAGACACTTGGTAATTTGGTGAGGAAAGGGAGGGAGGAAGCACCAATTCTGGTGTCTGCTTAACCATGGAAGTAATGCTTGCAGTGTGAAACTAGGGTGTGGAAATCAATGGTTTTGCTGAAATTCTCTGATATAGAACAAAACCAAAGGTCAAGCTTCCTGCAGTTCATTTCACAAGCTGTGTGTATTAAACCAAATTCATTAGAAATGTGGTCACATATATTACTACAAAAAGCTGGATTTTGTCTGTGAAGTCATGAATTATATATACTGTAAGGGCAGAGCTCATTTGTATTCTCCACTGCTAATCATGATAAACTATAGAATTCTGACTACACTTCCTTAAATTACACTGAGCTTAAAAAAAAAAAAGAAATATATAAAATTACACCTGTTGAAGAAGCTCTTCAGTGTTCTTCTCTTTGCAACAGAGTTGGAATTTTACTTGACATTATTTGGTGAGGAAAAATTGGGAATATCTTCCAGAGTTCATTTATTCTTTTGCAGTATTCTTGCTAAAAGAGAGACAGATGTGTGACATTTAAAAAAAAATCTTCCAGATCCAGGACTTAACGCTCAGATACAGAACTGTATTCAGAGTTTAAGTCAATGTCCAGTGATTCATTTAAAAGCTTTACCCAATAGAGACAGAATACAGGAGGAAATAATGTTCCTTTCTGGATTTGAAGTATTTTGGTTTGTAGAATTTGAGAAGTGATAGTTAAAATTGTTTGTTCACGGCAACATGTAGAATCTTCAGAATCAAAATTACTGTGATTTTATTTTCTAGTTGAGCAGTAAGGTGTGAGTGACTGTAATTTCCACTTACTGAAAGTGGCTTGGGGTGATTAAGCAATCCAGGAATTCAATAATTGCCCTGTAACTGAGTGTCACTTCACTAGTAGTAAAATAAATATACTTGAAGACATAGGTAATGTATCAGATAAGCAGGTCAAACTGTGTGTGTGAGTGGGAAGCCACTTCGTAAAAGTAAACACTTTATTTCCGTGGTGCTGTCAGTGCGTCACTGGTGTGACCGGTCACTCTTCACTGCACATTCCAGGGAGCTCCAGAACAGCCTCAGGAGTAGTCAAGGTCATAGTAGTCAAAAAACCTCACCAGCCTAAACATTCTGACATTGTCTTCACTACCCAGCCAAAGTTGAACAGGGAGTTGCTTTCAAAAGCACAAGGTGAGGGGCTTAGTGCAAATCAAAGGTTTGCAGAGTCATCAGCTGGAGGTCGAGGCCTATTGCCTCTGAAGATAATGAGTCTCCTTGATGAGTCTCCTACTTCCAAACAACCTGATGTTAGCCATCTAAATATATGTTGGAAATAGTCTTCCTAACTGCTACTGTCATTCTTCTAGAAAGAGTCTTTTGGTGTGTCACTGGTTAACCATCCGTGGCTTACCCTGGGGTGTCACTAACTGGAAGCTGCTCTTCTATCTGGAAACCTTTGGAGTAGTTCTGCTGTGCTTGCCTGCTCTGTTGCTCTTGACCTTTCCCAACGTTTGCAGCATGAATTAGAAACAAGTATAATAACTCTTACTGTCTCCTGGTGGATTCGGAAAAGCAGGTCGTGGTCCAAGCAGGGCGGGTGGGATGTTTTTAGGGGCTGGGAGGGAGGAAGTGCTTGGGGGTTTTTCCTGCTGCTCAGGATTTTTTGAGCAGCAACAAAGACATAGGAGATGCAGTTCTTGGCTGAGTCTCAAACAGAAGGTTCTTTCATATGGAAACATATTTTTATACTACATTTGTACAGAATTTTCCCTATTTTGATCTCCCACCATTTTTAGATTTGTGCGTTGCTCGGATTTGATTTCTTTTGCGAGGTGTTATAAAATGTATATTTTGTTTGTTAATGTATTATAAATGTAAAGCTAAATTTTGGTTGTCTAATAAATGTGCACTGTGGTGGTATCTGGTTTATTGTTTTGCTATCTTGAATTCGTTGGTTCTTAATAAGAAAAGGAAAAACTTGAGTTGGGACTTTCTTGTCATAAAAAAATGTGTGGAATGCATTCATTTTAAAGGAGGGCTTAAGCAGGTAATGACTAACAATACCTGATAACAGAAGTTAGAGTTAAGGTTCAGATTAGTATTTAGTGTTCACAGGAGCTTTTTAAGACCATAATCTGAAGATACATTAGACTTCTTATCTTGTTCCCCGTTACTTTTGGTTATGGGTGCTCATACTAAACTGAGTTTGACACATAGTAATTGCAATCTGATAACTTCAATATGTATGAGGAGATGAGAGGGTCTGAGGCTTTGTGGCAGAAATATTTACACTGAACACAAAGATAATTTTTAAAAAGGTTGAGAATAGATTGAAGTGTGCAAATTTAGAGACCATTAGAATTTCTAGGAGCTTTGTTTTGCCCAGGGATAGCACTGAATAACACTTTATCACAGTTCTAGGGAACCTGCTGGAAGCATTATAAACTTCAGAAAATAACTTCAGGCATCTCCACTTGTGAATAGCTGGGTTGATATTTTTGTTGCAAACTTTTTATTTCATTTTGAGCTGTTTTGTAAGTTTGATTGTTTCAAGTGCAAAGAGGGAGAAATGTATTTTTCTAGAAGAATGAATCTACCTGGGGTTTAAACACTACATAAAACATTTCATGAACATGGACTGTCCTCCTATGAAATGTGTTTCAATAAAGTTGTGTCTGAAATGTACTTCATTTCAGAAAAAAAATCAAGTCCTGAAAATGCACTTACCTTTACATGGAAAAAAAGCCCCAAAATGGGGTGAACTGAATTCTGAAATGTCTTTCTACAGGCAATAAGTATTAATTATTTAATATAAGTTATGTTAGACAGTTGGAGTAAATGTGATGATATCTTATATTAATTTAAAGAAGAATGTAAATAAGTGTCTGGAAAGGGAGTGGAATGAGAAAATATTGTGTATGTTTCTGAAATCCAGATTTCTATAGCTGAGTCTGTATTTGCTGGCATTGGTCATGTGTCATGGCTATTGAAAACCTGGACAAGGATGAAGAACGGACCTTTCTTTGTAAATGGAACTTGGCAATAAAAATGGTGTTACTAAGGAAACTTCCTTTCCCTTTCATGCTCTGTTGCTGCATTTGGTGCTCGAGGATGTTCAGTAACAGTGAAAGGCAAAATATGCAGAATCTGGTGTTTGTTAGAAGAATGTTGTGCATGTGTGAAGAGGGGGGCATTTTAATCTTTGAGCTGAAAACTGGAATAGCCAAAGTAATTTGGGTTGTGTGTGCAGGACGGACACGGCATGAGAGGGAGCAGAAAAAAAGCCTGGAGGGGAGATGGAAAGTAGATGAGCCCAAAGGTTAAGGATGGCTGGGCAACATCTAAAATATCTGTGAACCACTTTGAAACTGTCACGTGTGATTTCTTCCCCAAGTATATCCTTGCACTCTCTGCCTCTTTTCTCTGCTGTATGTTGCCAGTTCACTATATGGATTAAACCCAACCAAGTTATTAATTAGATTCTTGTTAATTAGCCTCTACCTCAGTAGGAATTAGTTGCAGTCAATATACATTCCTTGTGAAATGTTATTTCTCAAACTAATCGTTGCTCTGGGAGCATCTTGAGGAAGAAATTCAATTACATTGTATGTTGAAATAGGCAAGGAAGGTATCAGAGGGGGGAGACAACCCTGGGATTTACTACAAAATGCAAGTATTAAAATATGGTGTATAGTGGAAAATGAGTTTAAATCTGCTCCTGGCAGTTGAACTTTCTAAGTTGTGCCAGTGATACTGCTTTAAGGATGCCAGTTTTATAATTTGTGGGCAGGAAGTTCCCTTCCTTCCCCTCCTTCAAGTTTGAACCTGGTCTGTGATTCCATATCCTGACGCTTCAGAACTTTTTCAGCCTTTTGTGTTGTCATTTTTGCTGTGTTTTTGCACAAAGTCTTTCTAGACTCAGACGTTGAGTCAGATTCAGCATCTTGCCCTGCATCACTGATGATCAGAGATGGAATGAAAGCACAACCTCCAACCCTCTCCTCGTGCTGACTGCTGAAAATGAGCTGGGCAGAAATGCAGTGCCGTAATAGCCCCCATGAATCTATAAGTGCAGCAACTTGAACAGTCCTGTAACAGGTAAATCCACAGCTTCATCATTAAGATAACTCCAGCATAATTCTATAAATAAGAAATATGTCAATACATATGTCTTCCTCAAAATAACTCTTGTCTAAGTAAAGACACTGCATTTGGAGATTGATATCTTCATTTTTTTACACTTAAACTTTGTTTCTGTATCAAGGAAAATGTTCATTGGGATTTCATGGGTGGAAGAAGCTGCATTTCTATGCTGCCATGTTAGAGCCTGTGTGAAGACAAAAGCCACACTGGCACGTTCTGGTGATCTTCTTGAATACAGGATGCATACAACTGGGAATGAGTGTAGGTGTATTCCCTGAAAATTCCATTGTATTTTAAACTGATACCTTTTATCTCTCAAATAAGGAGAGGTGGAGGAGTTGCAACACCTGGAGCTGCAAATCTCCAAAATGGCACAATTAGAAGGGAGGTTTCAGGCCAGTGTTCACACACGTTGAAGGCAGTTGAACTGAGGGGGACTAAGTCAGTCCGGTTGGATGGTGTTCAGCGGTGTGTCTGCTTTTAGCCCCAGGGCTTTACCAACAGCTTATCTGCAAATATGTCTGGGTCTTAAAATTATCATTGGTTTTGGATGCCAGTTCTCTGAAATGGATTTTAAGAAGTGAAGTGCCTGATTATTTGGACTTAGGATTGAGATCTTTTGAAATAAGTTGAAAGCTTTTGCCTGTCTTCAGACACTCTACAAAGTTGGGAAATGTTGTGTTTGTTGAACGGAAAATACTGATCTCTTCATTCCATTCTTGCTCTCTTGCCCCCAAATAAAGGTTTATATTTCACATAGGCCACAGTTGCCTGTTTAGATGACTGATAAGCACGGATGAATACTTAGGCTTTGTTTCTTAGTTACACAACATTTTTCTCAGCTTTAGTATGGAATAAACATTGTGACACCGGATGAGAAAACAAGCTGTTATTTTACTGTAGAAATAAATTTTGTCTTTTAATTAATTGCATGAAGGCATCTTTGTGTAAATTTGTCCTCATTTCAGGGTCATTTGTTTGAAGCAGATTAGAGCTGCTGCTTGAAACTGCATGTTGATAGTCAAGCAAGTCAAGGAGGCAGATAACCAAGTTGTGTCACCACCACGGGGATGGTCAGAGCTGGCTCTCCCTCAGCAGCAAGAGCTACCAGAAATAGGAACGGAGTTTCTGGAGGAGAGAGGCAGAACCACCATGATGTCTTAGAGAAAAGAATTTCAAGTCAGCAAAGGGAGGTAGGGTCTGCAAGGGACAAAAGTAATCTTACTCTTCCTAAGAGAACCTAATTGTGATGATAATGTGTGTGCCCAGACTTCTACCCTGAATATCAGTGAAAATGCTCTACCCCCATTGTGGGGAAATTTGCATCTGTCCTCCCTTAAACAAAAGCATCTCTCTTAATAGTAGATGTCCCTTACTAACAAGCAGTCACTGGGAAATGATGGGTAAGATGAGCACTTCAACAGTTTTTGGAAATATCCAATGGTGAGTAAGGACTAGGGAATCAAAAAAAGAAAACCACAAACTTTGAGAAATCACTAATGCAGTCAATCTGTGAACAGGGTCAAGTCTCTGTTTACTATGATTATTTCTTAGCATATCTTCTGTAGGCCACACTAAATGGAGGATTCATTTTCTCTGCAGCGTTGTCTCAGTCTCTGGTTTGTTCCTCAGAATCCAGGAGTGTCGTGACTCACTGTTGATTCACCATTTGAAATGGTTTGGTGGGGCTTTTTTTGTTACTGGCTTTTATTTAAGAACTTCATCCCCTTTTTCTGGGGACTGAGAGTGCAAATGTAGGTGCCTGTGTCGTTCAGGGGCCCTGTGACTGGCATCTGCTCAGGGGAGCAGGTCAAAAGTGTGTTGGGTCTGCACCGATCGTGGGACAGGAGAAACTGCGCGAGGGGTTCTGCAGCACGTCTGGTGAGGGGAGGTTGCCAATGAATCCGAACAAAAACATCAACAAAAACACAATAAAGTGAATTCAAAATTGTGCTGGTCTGCCACATGCATGTTTTAGATGTGGAGTGACTGGTGGTTTTCCAGCTGTAAAGCAGTTGCAGAAGCAGTTGCTTCTCTAACCTGCCCAGGTGTTCAATATCACAATTACTTTGTGATATAAATTATTTCAGAAAACGAATGCAGTTCTTCTAAAAAAGAAACTAGGCATTTCTGTCAGCAGCGTTCTCAAGCTGAACTGAGTTGGAAAGGTTTTAGGTTACTGTCAGGTCTGCTGTGACTGAGTTGGACCCTCTGCAGCTTGGTCTGCCCTGTCCTAAGGGTTTACAAAGCATCAGAGCAATCATGCATAGTTTAAATCAAACTTTAATGCCGTATTCAGGAGAGAATTTTCATGTAAGACAGTAATTACATTTTATTTTAAGTTTATTTTTATCTATTGACATCCATTTGCAGATAGAACAAGTCAAATAAAAATAACATAAATCAAAGCACCATAAAATAACTAGCTGGCCAGTAACTGTCTAACTTTGTATTTGATACCCTATTTGATACATCTGTTAATCTAGATGAATACAGTTTGGCATATGTTAAGATTTGGAAATATTTCCTGTGCACATCTTATGAATTCTGTTTGCTATTCTAGAATTAAATTAATTTAGTGTGTTAAACAGAATTCAAATAAAGTCCTTTGGCTTTGTCTGATTGGTGACAGATTTTGCTGTTCCATTTTGACTTCTCTCTGATAAGAAATGTGAAACCTTCTATTAATTGCAATGTAATGTCTTGTTTCAGGTATTAAAACTGAAAGAACAAGAGGTTGACAGGACATGAGAAAAGAAAAAGCACTGTAGTATATTTATATTTCATCATGACCTTTTTCAGGATATCAGTTACTTACCTGGTACTACAAAAACCCATTATCTGTAACAATATGAACTATAACTGTCCGTGGCCACACTTGTGTTTAAGTGTTACTCTTTCTACACCCCCACATTATCCTATACAAACCCTAGAGCTGATGTGAGGAGGGTGTAACGTAATTCCAGAGTTCTTGGGAACGAGATGTGAGCAGCTTTGCTTTGCTGCTTCTCCATGGTGCAGTTCACTTGAATTTGCTTATCAGTTTATCAGCTTCAGGGCTTTCCTGCGAAAGTGTTGTTTGTAACCACTGTCTGCCAGAAAACCTGCAGTTCTTACATAGCTGCCAGAACACTTTGGAGGGAAACAGGCTTGCTTTGGTTAAAATAGATCTTACAAGCTTCTTTGTGAGTTTCTGAACAGATCTTCATCTAAGATATTTTGTGAGGGAGGGAAACCTGACACATTTTTTCAAACCACACATCTCTGTGAACCGCGGTCTTGGAGTTAAGCTTGCTCTGTCTTGTCTGAATGCGGAGAGAAAACCAGAGCTGTTATAGGAAGTCAGAGCTGACTTCTCCCTAGCTGTGCCTCGATCAGCTCACAGTGAGTGGTATCCTGGCACCTGCAGGCTTCACCTTTGCTTTGGCTTAACAGCACGTTGGACAGGTCCTTCCTGTCCCTCAGTTCCCCCTTTTTAAATGTATTTATATCAAACAGTTCGTGGTGCACTTGTGAAGCTTCGTTGGTGTTTGCCAAGCGCTTTGGTGTTGATGCCAAGAGTTAATCTCTTTATCACCTTGTCATAAAGAAGTGTAGTTAAAACCATCATTTCAGTCTTAATTGCTCGCACTAGGTAATACAGTTCCTGGTGAATACCTGTAATTTTCAAAGCAAATAGCTGCTTTTTTTTTGTTTGTTTGCACCATAACTGAGTCATCTGAACAAATTCCAAATGTTAAGGAAAAAAATCTTGCACCTGGCTTCTAGGATTGTTTCATTTAAGTTTTGGTCACAATTTGCAGTGGTTCGCTATTGCCCAGTCTGGTTAATCCACAGGAATGGCTCTGACATTTGAAAAGAAGCCTGGTTTCTTTTTAATCAAAAAAAAAAATAAAAAGGAAAAAAAAAATCCCTATTTTTTTAACCTTTTCCATTGTTCCTACTTTGTAGTAATGATAGTAAGGAAATTATTAATCCACTTAGAAGTCAAACTGAATGTGTGAGTCAGAATGTTGAAACTGTTCTAAGCATCTGTTTGTATATAGACTAAAAGAAGCATGAAACTTAAAAAGGAAGGCCTAAGAAAAGCCAGATCCTGTGAGAAGTTTTTCTCAGATTCAGCCATGATGTACAGGCCATCTCTGACAAAGCCTCAGGTATTAGTTGCACAATTATTTTGGGGGGAAAATTGCAAAAATGGCACCATTTAAGACATGACAGTACAAAAGCAGAGTGACTAGAAAGGAACATGTGAATATTTTTCATCTGCTTCAGTGATAGTCCTGTCTTATCTGAAACCCCTGGGAAATGTAAAGGGAAATAATGTGGAAGGGCTGGGGTGGGTCAGTAGCTCTTGGATGTTTCCTTTTGCTTTCTCTGAGTTGGGAGTGTGACAAAATTCCCTCTAGTACAGCAAAGGAGGAAAGTGTTAAATGTTGGTAATAATGAAGAAATCTTTAACTGCTTGAGAGTCATCAGTAACAGTACTGAAAATAGGGTATCTGTGAGTATAACAACCCTTAGCAAAGGTCAAATACAATATATTTGTTCATCAGAATAACTGAACAATCCCACTTGGTCAGCCTGTTGCTCAGAGTATCTCAGACCACGGGCAGCTTTTCACGTGGAGCCTCTTCTGTTAGAAAAAGATGTATCAGGAAGCAGCTGAGAACAACTGGAGTGGGAATAGAAAGTCTGTATACAGAAAAAAAAATAGAGAATTCCCTGTAAAGCTTTTTTCAGTGTTGCAAAATGAAGAACCAGAAGTGGCCAGCAGTGCAGGTCCTATAAGGCACTATTAGCAGTGAGACTTAACCAGGACTCGCTCTTGTACTTCTTGTAACAATAACTTGAACATTATCCTGAGTGAATGAAGTGAATGTGTGTGAAGGGAACTAGTCTGTTATTTTTCACTATTCTCAAGAAAAGAAATGCAAAAGTCACCACAACGTTGTGTTAGAATGTTAGAACGTGTCCTTGTCTGTTGACAGGATTTCCTCAGCTCCCTGGTTAATAATGTACCATTCATTCTGGAAGCTGGAATTTCTGGGTAGTCCTGTGACTAATCTTAATAATGAGAAACACTTATTCTTTCTTAATTACATACTGACTCTGAGCTGGATAACCAGAAGATGATTCAAGAACTTCTCATTCTCCAACCGCCTTTACTGATGTCTGTTTTGAGTTTCCAGTGGCAAGAGAGATTATATGTAATATCTGATGTTAAAATACATCTAGGCAAGATCTTTTTTATATGCATATGAGGAAACTTCTTGTAATTCTACTCCTCAGAATAATATGATGAGTAAGTAGATATTTTAAGAAAAATAGTAGTACAAACCCAGAATGATTGTTCTGCCAGTCTGGATGAGAATCATCTGGAATATTGCCTCAGCTGTCAGCAGGAATTGATTGAAGAGCAATTTCCCATGGTTTGGTTGCATGTGAACTATCTAAATCAACAAATTTTGGGGGGACACTAAATGAACAAACTCTGGTTTCAAGCTTTTTGACGGAGAAAATAGGAATGAAAACAAATTGATATTTCAGGGTTTTTTAATGGGAATATTTAATTCCAAGTGTATTGAGCAATTTTCATGCAAGCCTTCCTTAGCCAAAATTACTAGAAATCTTGCAAGACAGCTCTTCTGTCCAAGCAAGAACAGGGACAAGGTGCCTTTCAGAGTTCTGTAGGATACACTTTTCCTCTGGAGAGAAACATTGAGGGGGAAGGCAGATTTATACAGATAGTTCTCGTGCTGGCAGGGACATGTCAGTGTTAGCTCTTCTGACTCTGTTTTACCCACGGAACTGTGATGTTTCTGAATTGCTTCTAGATTAGGGAAACAATAGGGAAGAAAACCACAGTATTTAACTCTCAGAATTAAAGTTCTACAACAGGCAATTTTCAAACATTGCAGTGCAAACAGCAAAATACCCTGCCTTTGTCTATGTTTAAGGTATGTCTCAGGCTTGAATGTCTGAGTCAATTATTAATTTACCACTGTGATTTTTGTTTTGTCTTGGCATGTTTGTTTTGTTTCAGTGTAAGAAAGAAAAATGAAAAACACAATCCATCCCGCCTGAAACCAGAAACAAGAAGTAGGATCTCTTGCAAGTCTAACCTGGCAGGCAGGAGCAGCTGCTCCTTGGTTTTTTAGCATTCCTCCTGCATTCCAGGAGGCTTGGGAGGATGGATCCTCGGCTCTGTGTGCAATGTGAATCCTGTTCTTTATGTTAAAGCAGGCAGTGAAGAAACAATAAAAGTGGGAATCTGTAATTCAACCTCCTTGAGCCGAGACAGAAAAACAAAACCTGTATGTGCAAGATATAAAATAAGTGGCCCTTCATGAACTTTATAGTCCTGGAGCACACAAAGCAGCCTGTTGCTGCTTCCAGAGTCGGTCTGGAACACTGAGCAGTGGAATGGTGGTTGGGAGCTCTCCCCTCTGGTGTGTGCAGTGGAGATGGTTTGTGGAAGGAGAGGAGATACCTCCCTGTGCAAGAGTTACCACGGTGCTGAGCAGCACTGCAGCAAGGCAGGGGCATCCTGATTTGTACCATCTCCCATGCCAGGAAACTCCTGGCCTTTTCTGCCACCTCCCAGGCTCTGATTCCGCAGACTTGCCTGGCTTGGAGAAGCTTGTTTATAGCCCCACTGATCACAGGACCTGAGTGTGTATTTTCCACTTTCCCTCACAGCACCTAAGTGTGTAAACAAGTATTTTGCTGTCTGTTTTCATTCACTGAGGATTTGTTGCCTGCCACAGAGGAGCATGTCTGGAGTGGTCCATTCATACTGGAACTGCAGAACCACATTCCAGCTTCCATGGTGTGGTTGCTGGCCTCTGAGGTAAGATCCAGGTGTAAGGTTTTTGTGGGACCAATAATTTCCACATTTTTATTAATAGGCACTATTTGTGTGTGCTTATATTAGTGCAGTAACTTGAGTAACACTTATTTTTTGCCTGGGGGTTGTGTACCATTTGGTGCACAGGATTCCAGCTTACAGGAACAGCTTCTGCAAGTGAAAATAGTGGGGGGGTTTTGAGTGGGTTACCAAGGATGATGATAAGTACATATGCACATATGGACTCAGGGGTGTTCTCTTTGTATCTCTGGCTCTGTGTAAGTCAACAAGAGCTAAAGGAGAAAGCCAGGAGAAGCAGAGCATTACCTGCTTTAGTGTTTAGTACAGAACACTCCTGCCTTCAGCGGGCTGGTTCCACTTCTTACTGCGGAATGGAGACCTGACAGAGTGTCAGTGAGCCTGTTCTGCCTGGACAGATACTCTGGAGACTGACTGGTTTCCCTTCCAGCTCCTCTAGGATGTGGTTAATTCTACAGTGTTGCTGTGTGGCTACAGGGGCAATTACTGCTTGTGTGAAACTGGAGAGAAATGGGTGGTTAAGTCTGCCTCAGATGTAATTAAGTCTGAAATGTCTCAGTGGTCACATTAGAAACACACTAATTTTAAGCTCTCTTATTGGTTTAGGCCATAGCCATTTGTTACATAAAGAGGCAGAGGATTTTTTTTTTTTTTTGTCCTTCAAATGATTTTCTGTGGGAACATGAAAAAACCAGGGTTCTTCAAAGCAGCAAGACAGTAATACCCGCTACAGACTCTTTGTCCTGCCAAAATAAATTAGTTAAGAAATCTCAAACCATTTTTTTGAATGGAAAAAATATCTAATCATCCTTTTTTGTCCATTGGTGAAGCAAACCATGCCTGCAAGTTCATTCTGTGGGTGACTATTTCACTGTCTGTGGTCCAGAGATGGACTTCTAATGTCAAGTTAGTCATGCAGAAGCTTAAATTGCTTACTCTCAGGAGTATATCATTTCAATATATTTTTCCTTGTAGAAAATGGTTTTAGAAGTCATTTGCTTCTGCCTTTACCTTCTATGTCCTTGTATATATTGATGTAATTCATTTTGGGTTGCATGTGTTGCAACCACTTTTGATTAAATGTGATGGATTTTGTCGTGTTTGGTCCACTAGTGAGAACAAATGAAACAACAGGCACAAATTTAGGTTAAATAAATGAAACTGTGTCCAGAACTGGAATTCCATAACTTTTGTATTATGCAGAGGGTGGGGGAAGACTGGCTTATGCATTCCTGGCCAGTGACTGTTGGACACAGTGCTTATGTCAGAAGTTTGCTGGTTCCCAGATATGGTTTAGGCTGTTTCAGCAGAGTCTGGAATGTGTATAAAGACGTTTAAAACTGAGCCACTACATTACAGAATTGCTGTGAAGGAATGGCCTTGCACCTGCTGCTCCTCTGCCAGATCAGAATAGATGCAGCATGCAATGCTTAAGAACTCTTCGGTTTGGAAATCCTCCTTGTCAGACTGCAGGAAACCCAAGACTAAAGGGACTGTTTCTGAGAAACAGAAACTGCCTCCTCCCTTTCCAGATGGACCCAGCAGCTGCAACCAGGAGAATGAAAAGTGAAACTATCACTGTCCCATTAGGAATTTCAAGAAGGTCAGTAATAAACAGCAATTAGAAGTCTTACCTGAGTTTGAACTCACAGCTGGCTCGGCTTCAACAGATGGTTGTTTAATCCATGCCCCTCCAGCTCCTGCTCCTGCTCCTGCAGCAGCCAATGGCTCGGAACACGGGAGTCAGCAGGTGGTGGAAAGCCTGTCTGCAGACTGTGCTCCTGCCTGCCCACCACGAAACAGGTATGGCATTTCAAAGTTAGCTCAGTTCAAAGTTGGGGTTTTTTTCTCACTAAACCACCTGTGAAAATGTATTAAAACATCTATTCCTTTTTAATGTGGTGTTTGAATTCCCAACAAATGAGACGAAGACCTTTCATCTCAGCTAGTTTTGAACCTGAATGGGTTATGCTGCTGCTGGCTTTGTCTGATGCTGCCAAGTGCTCTCATTTTCCCTGTCTTGGAGCCTTCACGGAAGTTACTTTCACATTTATATGGCACCACGTGCTGCCATGGTGATACAAAATTTTCATTCAACACGTTTTGGAATTAAGCCAAGGTATCATAGACAGAACTGAGTTAATAGTTTCCCCTCTAAAAGAAAGACAGCCCTACAAAGGTGTTTGTAAAACCCAGGTCTGTAATCTTACAAATACCTCAGAGAGATTAATCTTTCAGGTGATGGTGGCTTCTGTTTCCCATCTCTCCCCCAGGAGAACTGAATAAACCCCTGAATATATTTCTGAGACAACACTACAGAAAGAATCTGAGTGAGATGGCAAGTAAAATGAATTATGAGTAAGTGGAAAGGTGTGAGGGGCACAACCAATAACAGCAAAAGTCAGGAACTGTGCCTAGAAATCTGGCCCTGGGGTTTATTAATTTCCAGTGTTCTGCTCTCCTGTGCCGTTGTTTCTCCTGTAGTTCCCCCTGATCCCTCACACAGTTCTTCAAAGTCTCTGACAAGTTTGAGTGACAGGACAGCGTGTGGGGCTTTTTGCTTTGTTTTCTCCACACACACAGTCTCCATAGTGTTAACTTCCTGAATTTGGTACAATAGAAGCAAAGACTTCATGGAAGACAGTTCGAGGAATGAGTGATTTCCTTTTTTTTTTTTTTTTAATTGGGAACTAGAATGTTTGATTGCAAGGGAAATTATTATTTGCGTTTTTCTGGAGATTTTCCTACAAATGCCTGCCATCAGATGACTGAATGAGCATTCACTCAGCTGATAACTCAAAGACATGTCACCAGTGTTAACCTCCAGAAGTTGAGAGAAGAACATTTTTAGCTGTTGAGAGAGTTTAGGTGGCAAAGATCTGAGGAGTCTAGGAGACAGCTATACTGATACTCATTCAGTATCTTCCCCTTTTCACCAGCACAGAGCTTTCTGAAAAATGAAGCAGCAAAGCAAAGGGAGCCAACTAAAGTCTGAAGCCAGAAGAAAAACTGTTGGAGCTTTTCAGAAAACAACCCTTTGATACCACTGACATCCCTGAGTTGTTCTCTGAAGTTTCCTTGCTGTCACCATCTCATTGTAACTGTTTGGTCTTCTATCTCACTTCTACCCTTTGTATAGTACAAAAGTACTTGGAGCATGTGGGCAGTATCACATTACCATAGATTTGCTTGTCTTTTTTCCCTTCCCCAGTGTGGGGCTGTTCTGCCTGCTTGGATGGGATATGGTACTTGTGCAGCACCTCACAGTGACCTGTGTTGGTTTTGGGGTCTTAGACCTTCTCTACGAAACAGTGCCCTGAGTGATCAAGTGGGAGGGGGTAGGATGGAAGAGAGGAAAGAAGGGATTTTTCATTTCTCTCTGTTTTTTTAGCAGGTTTGTGGGTATGAATTGATGATGGTCTGGAGCAGCAACCCAGGAAAGGAAGAGGACAGAGAGAGGGAACTGCTGACTTGAGGGGAAACGAAAGGAGGGAGAACAGTGGTAGCAAAAAGACAATGTCTTATTTAGATACATCAGCCAGAATGTGCAGATTAGCATTGGAGGCATCCTCCTGTATGTTCAATGAGCCTGGAAAAGGGAGAAACAGGTATTTATGCCCAACACAGACTCATCTTCGAGCCCAGCTCACTCAGGTTGTTTTCTGGTCACTGAAGACAGGTCACAGCATTCTTGGGAGAGTAACATGCACTGGATGTTCAACTTTCAGCACTGAAGGGAAAGACTTCGTAGCAGTGGGAATAGTTAAACATATTAAATTCTCTTCCAGGAGTAGAATTCATTCAGCTTCTTAGCCAGGAAATGTTCATTTATGCTGTTTGCTCAGGCAGGCACCTCCTGAGGGCACAGTTTCAGCTGACCTGTGTAACCACTCACATGCTGTTCTCTGACAGCACTTGTTCTTTATCAGCCCATTAAGTTTGGGCTTTCAGCCAGCGAAAATGCTGGATATTTGGCAAAGCATTTATAATTAGTAAGTGTTGTGGCAGAATAATGGAATCTGAGGTTCAGAAAATATCAAGTGTGTCCGTTTCCAGCCGATAATCCCATGGAGAAAACAAAATGGAAAGCGAGGGATACCACATTGCAGGAGGCAGTATGCAGTGTCTGGATTTTCTGCAGAGTATCTCGCAGCCACCCAGACTCTTTCCAGAGTTTGATGGTGCCTGAAGACCTTGCAAAGAAGGATGTCTTCTCCCCCTACCTTGCCTGTGTTTAAGAGGCATTGCCATGCCATCTTGCCTGGACCATTTGTTCCTGCCCTGTTCAGAAAGCTTTTTGTGTCTTGGCAAGAGGTGCACTTAGGGAACACATTTTCATAATCTTGAAATAGTTTGATATTGAGGACACAGTCACGTTATTGGGAAGGGAGGCTGACAGAGGCTTGAAGTAGACTGTCTCTAGGTTTCTGGCCAGCCCTCAGTTCCTCTCTGCTCCCAGGCAGGGATGTCACAACATGGCCACTTTCTGTCAACCATATTTTGTTTTTCTTTCTCTTGGCATGTATTTGTTAAAGCTTGATTTGGCACCTACCATGTCTTGCAGCCTGTTTCCTAAGAACTGGCTTCCAAGTTCTGACATTTTCTGGCTAGATGTCACCTTCCCATAGCAGAAATACTTCTCACGTCACTGAGCATTTGGTATTGAGAGCCAACCTGTACTGCACAGATGAAAAGCTTTTCTGCACTCAGACTGGAGAGTCTGATGAAGTGCTCCAGGGGTTCAGTTTATTAAGGCCAAGTGGGTTGGCAGTGTTTGAGACTTGGTTTATTTTGTACTTTTTCTAGAAGGGTGCAAAGAACTGAGGCAAGGACTTTGTCCATGAACTTGTTTACCAGCAAAGAGGTTGAGTCTCTCCATTCTGTGATTAAAGAACGGAGTCACAGCAGCCTCATTCCATGGCAGCCTCACCTGGGCTGTGGTGGGTCCCAGCAGCACTTTCTCATGGGCTCTACTGCAGAGCCTTCCCCCTTTTCTCCTTTGCATTCGTGACAGTCCCCCTGTGACTGTGGTGAGGGAGTTAACCTGCCTAAACTCTCGCTGGAAGAAAGAAAGTTCCCAAATACTTAATTTCTTCCCTTTTTTGCCAGACATTTTGTTATAGAGCCACATGAACTTTACTGCTGGCACAAGAGAGAGATGGGGAGGGAGGGACAGGCACATGCTTTCCCTGAGCTATAGTCTTTAACTACTTCTGCTGTTGCTTTCTCCTGCCTCCTTATCTCTGTAAAAGAACCTGTCACTCATTTTGTGACTACTGCACCAGCGTGCAGTTTAAAGGAAGCCCTTCAGAGCTATGATTTAGTCCTTCTCAGGACTCGATATGTGCAGCAGTACTGTGGGCTGTAACCACATTTTGTTTCTCTCTATCATACAAATATCTGCATACAAAAGAACAGGATTACTTCTGTTCTTATTCTGAAGTATTGAGTGAAAGGTGCTGAGCAGATCTGTGGGGTTTGCATTGGCTGGGAATCAAAACTGTGCTTGCAAGCAGTGCTTAATAGTATGATGACACAGTATCCTTCCCATTTAAAACAAGGGTTCAGAACACATGAAACAGATTTCCTCTAAATGCCTAGAAGAGAGGATTGAGAAAAGCAAATGCCTCATTTTTGAGTCACTGTATCCAGCATCAGAGCCAGCAGAGTCTGTTCTCTTCTGGTCTTTTGGGTTCGTTTCGTTCTTTGGAGCATGAGGGATGGTCTGGAGAAGGAGGACACTGGCTCAGTACATGCAGGATCTGTGGTCCAGGGACTCAGTTCCAAGTGCAAAAATTATCATTTCTCAAATGCTGATTTCTGCACTAACGTAACAGGCAGGACTGGGCTGTGCAGTTACATCCAGGCTTTTCCCTCTGGAGTCTGAACAGTGTCTCCATCTGTTGTTGCCCACAGAATGCAGCCCCAGTGCATCTGAGGTGTGCTGAAGCACAGAGCATCCCGTGGCCCTGCTGCCACAGCAGCAGCCACCCAGTTGGAGATGTCTGGCAGGCCACATGAATATTTTGCCAAACTTTCAGTGCAGAAGCGCAGCAGGGCAATGCAGGTGCTGTTGATTACAGGCCAGGCTTTTATCACTGTGCCCATAAATTGCACTTAGTCCTTATTTTGTTACACAGTTGTGATTGGTAGTGCTGCTTTGTTTCCAGGACTCGTGGGACACTTGCCTTGGCACACTCAGTGGGAAGGCAGTGTTGAACAATAAGGAATTGCAGGATTTTTTAGCAGAGTACCGGCCAGTACTGTAGCCTGAATCTGATTAAGTCAGCAGAAAACTAGGCTTTATTTTCCTTGCCAAGCTTGTAACCTACCACTTTAACCTTGACCTAAGCAGCGGCCGTGGCAGGGGGGTGGCACTGCAGCTCTAGTGACAGACGTCCCGTTGTGCAGCCTCGCTGCTGAACACGTCCCTGGGCACTGGCCAGACTGTGCAGCTGAGCTCATCTCGGCGTGGGAGGCTTGTTCATCCAAACTTTCTTCTTCTCCCCCAGCACCAAGCAAGGCTGCTGCTGTGAAGGAGTTTTTCCCAAAACTGAGGGCAGAGTTGTTTTTCCGGTGTTTTCTTCCTCAGGCTCTGATTAATTTAAGGTGTCCCTTTGTGTCACCACAGAACTGTCTCACAGCGGCTTGTGCAGTTGCTGACCAACAGTGAGACAGTGTGTTCTAGTAAATGCCTCGGGTTCTGTAAATCAGCTGTTGAGATAAGGCAGCTCGTCAGATAGCTGTTGTGAGACTTAAGTTTCAGTTTCAGGTTCTTGGAGTTGCTGCATTTCCTCGATGCAGTAAATGGTAGGGCACTTGTTAAAGTACAACTTTTCTTCTCCGGAGTGGAAACAGAAGTAGGAATCATAAATATTTCTCTTTAATTAAAATAAATAAAAACTTGCTTTCATGCAATATAAAGATGGGCCTCTTCTGATTTCAACATGCACATCTTTTTTCTTTTTTTTTTTTAATGTTTAGAAATATCTACTGCTGTGACGTTTATCAATTGGCTCACAATTTAAACAAATTTTTGTAGCCTTTTATTTCCCAATAGGAATTTTCTGAGCACACCTTGCTTCATCCCAGGCCCTAAGTGTTTGAGGGGAGGTTAAATATCTTATGAGAAACCTCATCCTGTGGGAGAAAAACATGAACATGAGTTATGTATCTGGTTTATCAACTGTAAGCTAGGAAAGAGCAGTTATATCTATTGTATGGTGAGAGGAAGAAAGATAATATCACTACCCATCCCCAGGCTCCTGTTTTTCTCAATTTTAATGTGCTTTGGAACAAGATGAAGTTAAGATCTGTGTAACATGTAGTTGTAATTGAAGAACAGTAGGCAAGTAGATAGAGAACTTAAGCGTATACTGTAATGGACTATCAACAGCAAGCAGAAAAGGTAATTGTGAATTTCCTTTGTATTTTAGGTATTTTTTTTTCCTCTCCATGAATTCTTTGTGACCCCTGGTAAAGCGAGGAGCTACGAAATGAGGCAGACTTTTAAAACTGTCCAGTGCTTCTGACACTGATGCAATGGTATTTATGTAGGAACTATTTTACCAGAAGCACAGGTGGGGGAGGGAGGGAGGGATGCATGCTATATTATTCCCTCACAGAAAAGAAAAATCAATCCATTCTCATAAATAATATACAAAATTCTCAGCGAGATCTAAATTCAATACACTTAAGATGTCACCAGGGTTCGAAGCGTGACTGGCCAGAGATCTGGCTGGGGAAAAGTTTTATTTAGTTCAGCTGCTGGCAAAATCTGTGTGGACCTGATCACCCTCACTGCCCATCACAGCCCCTGGAGAGAACACAGGTTATTTCTGTGGACAGCTGAACAATCAGGATGTTACTGCAGTGCAACATTTGTAGGGAGGACAGGGGTTTGCTCCCACCTACTCACTCCAGGAGATTAAATAGAACAACCAGGTGGATGGACTCTAGTGGTAAGTTCCCTACTTCCAACTGAAAGAATGTCAGACTTCTATAAAAACAGAAATTGTCTGGTTTAATTCAAGAGTTGACATTGTTGTCATTTAATTAACCCTAAAAGAAGTTTAATGGGCCAAGGGCTTTAGTGTTCAAAGTAAAAGTGATGTTAAGTCTTGTTTAGTGGTGTTATTACCCTGCAAATCCAGTGTTAATTGCCCTGTTTTAGGTCTGCCTTGTCACTTTTCTCTATGTTTGCAGAGCAAGATAACTGAGCTACTGGTTGTTATGAAGAGGCAATGAAAATATATTTAATAATTTTCTGAATAACTGGCTAAATACAAACTTGAGTACATTCAAATGCAAAAATGTTGACGTTTTGCTTCCCTTGGACTTCAGAGCCTGTATCAGAATTTTCACTGATTGCTCCACAGCCTTGTTTTTGATGTTTCCTTTTAGTTTGCCTTCTAATATTGTAATAGCAGAGGAATTTAAATCTAACAGTATAGGGAAAGTCAGTACATCATAGGCTTTCCATCAAGTGTAATTATTTTAACTTTTCTACTGATTTTAAGACTAGGGTGCAGCACATCCTGTGGCTGGTCAGAGCTAAGCAGCTGCTGGCTCTTGCCTCCTAAGTAGGAGGTTGGCCACCCCAAACAATCTAAGTTATTTGTACTTTTTCCTCTGAGATTAGATAAGCAGACAAAAAGAAAGTAGTTTCCCCTCTCTCCACAACTGCAGGTATTCAAAGGGCTGGAGGGAGTGGATAACTGGTATTTTAATATTTGTATGGCTGGAATAGGAGGAAGAAGAGGCAGCACAATAACATAAATTATATTTTCGTATAAAATTGAGACCAAAAAAACTGTGCTTTGAGATAATTCTGCTATGTGCATAAGTAGCTGCCTATATTAAAGCAAGGGAGCAATTCCACTGAAATTTCCTGGCTCTCCCATGGAACCACAGTTCTGCCTCAACTGTATTTCTACTCCAGCTGTTTTTCTATCCTGGGCATTCTTTCTAAAGTAAGCCAGCACTTCCCTCCTCCCTCCCCATCCTCCTCCCCCCAAAAAAGGCAAACAAACCCTCATTATCATTTTCCAGAACTGAGTATGTTGCAGGTGGTTTTAATGACAAGTGTCCTTTTTGACTAGAAATTAAAGCCTTTTCCTTATCTCTGGGCTGCCAGATCTTTGAATAATGGATTTTCTTCCTCTGTAACAGAAAGTTTCTAAAGCTATTCAAAGAGACTTTGGCAAATATTTGTCAGGCAGTAACTGAATAAAGACCCACCTTCTTTGATGCTGCCCCTCCCTTTTCTCCTGAGTTTTTTATATCCATTGCTTTTTGCCTATAAATAACACAGATATAGCTGGAAAGGGAAACCTTTTTTGAGAGGAAATATTGTCATTTGGCAACAACCAAGTAAGGTCCTATTGGCTGTAAGTCAGCGCTGAGCTTCCCTAAGAAAAAGAAAGACTAATGTTAGTTTAGGATAAAACCCAAACCAACAACAATAGAAAAAACCAAACACTCAAACCCTCACTGTATTGTGTTTGCTGTTTAAAGTGAAAAGAAGAGAGAATGGTTTATCTCCCTGTATAAGCAGGCATGGACAGACTTTAATGCTGCAGGCAATAGGACTTCTCAATCCTTTTTATCCCTGGAAATCCTGTAAAGCTGGGAATGGTCCTCTCTGGCAGGTAGATCAGAGCCGGGCGTCCCGGCACCGGGGCACGAAGAGTGGTACTGGGTTTTTGCCAAGTGCTGGGAGTAGAAACTTCTCAGTACTCTGAGCACCTGCTGAGTCTAAACCTGCCTCTCCCTTCGCTGGGCGCTTCAGCTGTAGCGCCGCGGTGAGAATGAGGAGCCAGGTATTCCAGAGAGCTTTGTGGTGCTTACCCATAGCTGCAGGGTATGTCTGCCACAGAGTTGTAACTGCTCAAAAATAATACAGAGAGAGCTCTGCCTGCGTGGAAACCACAAGATATAAATGAGTGTTGATTTAGGAGTTGAAACCATAGCAGGTCAGTTCACTACCACGAGGTACTTTTACTTTCCCGTGCCCAGGAACTGAAACTGTGCAATAATCTGTTCTGATCAACTAGGCACCCAAGAAACACTGCCTGTTCCTCCCACATCTTGTCCACTTGCAATCATGGTATTTTTCTGAAACAGCCTGCTCTGGTTAGTATTACTTCATCACACATTAGGATGTGATATTAGGATGGTAACAATAGCGGTTTCAAAGATTCTTGAGTTCAGAAACTCCAAATTAGACTGAAATGGTCACAAGAACTTTGTGAAAATGGCCTCCTTCCACCTCAAAATGTTCAGAGATGAAGTACCAAAGTTCATTATTTCTTAGTCAGATATGGGTTTTTTCCTCTTCTCTGTCTAGGTATAATGCAATGGTATTAGCACTCAAACAGCCATAGTTTATACATGTTAATGAGTTTGACATCTTCTCTGGCTTCTCTTTATTACATAGAAGCTTACCTTGGATTTTCAATGAGATATTACCATAGATATTGTAAGGTTGGGGGGTTTTATTATTATTTTGAAAAAAACACGGAGGAAGCAAATAGCACAAACCTACTCTCCGTCTTAGACAGTATCCCAGCCTGAAAATATGTTTATAGTTTGGACATAGCCAGGAGCTCACTGTAAACATAGTTAATTGCTTCTGCGCTTCAGGAAATGAAATTGAAAAAAGAAACAAACTTGGAATCAAACTCTAGACATTAAGTTGTTGGTTAGGCTGGAATCAGATTTGAGCACAGTCGAATCGCAATCCTTGTTGGGACTTGAACCCTTTGTTCACTGCCCCATATTAAACTTCAGAACTCTGAAGCACAAACAAGGTAACGTTAAGCATGCACATTAAAATCAGATCAGTATACCCATGTGATGATTTATGGCCTGGTAGCTTCAAAACCTTAATGAAGCTCTGTAAAGCTAATTTCCAGTTCCCCCCTCTTACAGCTACCCAGAGCTGTATGAGCTCTTTCCTCCCACCTGTATCATCTTTGGACTGTACCAAAGCCACTCATACTCTGCCTACACCTCAAACACACCAGTGAGATGTACTCCAGGTTCTCTTATAATTATAATCTCTTATAATAAGGCATTTTTGATTTGCAGCAGGAGCAGGACAGAAGGTTCAGAACTTCGGTGACCTGGACAACAGAAATAATAGACTGGGATGAGAATTGCCTGGAGAAAGGTAGGCTTATCTTCATATCCAGAGGGTAAACACTTCAGAGGAGATGGCTTGGGCTGTCACTTGGCATTGGAGATGTGATTTACAGTGTTAGTGTAATTTAAGGAGACTTACACTGATGGATATCTGGTATAGATGAATGTGTGTGGACTGGCCTAAAGAGCAGAGACTTTAACATACATGCAAGGTTTTCTTTTTTTTTTTTAAATTAAATCGTTGCTGCTGCTTCTCCTTTCCTGCTTAATATCACTAAAATTCCCTAGAAATGTTTCCCAAAGAGGTACTATCTGCTTTCTGTTTCTGTTCATTGTTTTGCTTCCATGAAATAAGCAGTTAATTATTTGCTCAGCTGGAGAAATTGGAACTGTGGAAGCAGTAGCTGATTGATCAGAAGGTGAAGTTTGCTTTGCTTAATTGCTGTTAGGAAATACAGTGTGACTGTTATAGTCTTTGTGACCAAATCAGTCCATAATATGCAAATATGGGAAGGCCAGGGAATGGCTGGAGTTTTAGATAGTCTTTTCCTGGGAAAGGAAATAGATTTCTTTGTTAAGGCTGGTACAGCTCAGTGTTTTGTAACAGTGCATGACGCTGCAAGGACAATGCTGGGACAGAATCCCAGGATGGGTCAGGCCAGATGGGACTGCCCTGGGTCATCTGGTCCCACCTCCCTGCTCCAGCGGGGTCATCCTGGGGCACATGGCACAGGATTGCATCCAGAATGTTCTGGAATATCTTGGAGACAAACACACGCTTTACCTGCCCAATTCTGAGGCTGAGCTCAGGGTAAGCATTGTGACAGGGGGAGGAGAAAGGTTCCTGCTCTTCACAAAACAGAAGAAAGTGCTCTGAGGATGTCCCAGTCTCCCTCAGGATCCTCCTGGCTCTGAGAAGCCTCTGTGTCCGTTGCAGGGTGAATCATCCTCCCACTGTGTGAGCATTCCCTGGGCTCCCACTGCCCTTTACAGGCCACACAGATGCCCATAAGCTATAATTGCACTTCCAGGATGTGCAAAAAAAAAGGATGAATTTTGAGGCATGGATCAATTTTCTTTGGGTTTGTTTTTTTTTTCTTCCCTGTCTATTTTCAATATTGGAAGTAAGCCAACAGAAATCACAGAGAATAATGCAAAGGATGAATCTCAGACTTTTATTTAGGAGAGAAACTGTGCTAGGAAGACTGCTGGGAGTAGAGCACATGAGCCAGTTCAGCCTGTATAAACATGAGATCTGTATATATGCACACTTCTCTTTTTTGAACAGAGCATTTTAGCAAAATCTGTGATCAAGAGAATCCCATAAAGCTACTGATATATTATTTGACTGTCATCAAGCACAATATTATTCTCCTTAACCTTCTTTCCTCAGTACATTTATTGGAAAAAAAAAATTAACCTACTTCTAACATCCTCTTGAGTAGAAACTGGTGGATATAAATTAGTAAGTCAAATCAGTGGGCAGCTTGTGGCTGACTGTATCTTGATCTTGTATCCTGTAAACTTGATATTCCATTCTATTGTGTTGAATTGTTTGTCAGGAAGGATTCTTTCAGCGTGGCAGAGGTCTGGCTGCTTCTGTTAAAGCCCACAGAAAATTCCCCCCTGCTCTGATCTCGGTTGTGCTGAACGCAGTTACAGCGTGCGAGGGAAGTCCTGTGCAATCAGCAGGAGTTACTTCCCCCCGACTCGGTGGGAGCTCCAGTATCTTGTTAAAGAAATCAGCACAGACTGTGCAGTTCCCACTGAGCTCAGGCTGATGTGGTTTGGAGTTATCTGTGCTGACCGCGGTGCTTGCCCACCCAGCTGAGCCCTGCGGGGCCGGCTCTGCCTGGGCTCAGCTCACTGCGCGGGGAATTAGTGCAGGCTGAGCCTCAGGGGCTCTTCCTCCACCACGCAGGAGCTCAAGGGTCCTCTGACTGCTCTCTTAGTCCTTTATTAAGTCATTGACTAAAAAACTGGGAGGCTGTTCGGAGGATTGCAAAGAGCCGTTGTTAATGAAGTGCTGATCGTGCAGCACTTTGATCACGAAGCGTCCCAAGGAGACAAGTAGATGTTGCATCCTCAGCCAGCTGCTGCCACGCAGCATGCTGGAAGGGTTTCTGTGTTCCCAGTGACCTGCTTTCCTTGCAGAGGTGTTTCCAAGTTAAAGAAATTAGCATATGGATGAAATTCCCCTGGAAACTAGTTCAAGATTGTTATCCAAACATTTATAGATATCTGTCAGATATCTCTATCTACATATTTTTGGTTTCTCAGTCTGGACAGCACCCATATGTGTTTTAACCTCAGTTCATTCTAAAAGTAATTACTCTTTTTGGCTCTCTAAGCTTTCATTGAGAGTAAAAGCTTGATAGAAAGTTTGGCACCACGGTACATAAAATCAAGATAAAAAACACTATGTGGTGTGATTTTTGGTATGTGTCAACACAGGCTTGCTTCTGCCCTACTGGAAGTGTGCTTGTAGGTTTATCATCCTGTTTAAATATCCCCCAGATCAAAGTACTTACAGGTGCTTTCCTTTGGAATTAGCAGTGTTATGTCATATTTATCGTGGTAGGTTACAGAGCAGGGTGTGCTCCCAGGCAGCCTGCCATGAGTGCTATGGAACACAATTAAGCAGACTGGGTGTGATACAGCTCTTAGGATCCAAAACTAAAATTCTGCAGCAAACAAGGTTAGGGAGATGAAAAAACGTGTTACAAAAAAAAATAAGAAAGAAAAAAATCATCATAAAATAGACTGTTGCCTAAAAATGACTGTGTGGAACCACTCCCAGGATACAGCAAGATCAAATTGAAAGTAAGTATAGTTACCAAAACTATTAACTCTACCACACAAAAATGTTTGGGGTCTGTCATTGTTGGAAGCATTTGTTCTGTAGCAGTTATCTGGGAAATTAAAGCAGTTCCTGATGAATTGGTTCCTCAGAGTATATCTGTCTGTCTCTGATAAGAGAGAACTGTACCTAGAGCAAGTCTGGGGGTGCACAGCACCCTCAGTACCTCCCATTAGATCCATTTACTGACTTTCTCAAAGTAACTTTGTCTCAGGCAACCTCTTTTCATTCTTAGCATCTTTCTTACTTCTTTACAGTTCATCATATCACTGAAATGAGTCCTCATCCTCTGGGAAGAAGAAATTTCACTGCAATTCAGACATATTTTGCCTAACAGATTCAGAGGTGCCATGTCCCCAAGAGACTTCAGCCTGTGTTCCGTGTTTCATATTGCACTAGAAGTGGTGTAATACCTGACTCATTAGGGTTTTTTGTCTCCTGAGTGCCTGCTGGATGCTGCCATCTTGTTAAGCAGTTGTCTTTCTTAATTATTCCTTTATCCACTTCATAGCAGAAGTGATGCAGCAGGGTGCTGAAAAGGGTCTCAAAAGAAAAAAAAAAGGGGATTTTATGCCCGTGTCCTTGAACTGGGGAAACTGACTCAAGTTGTTTAGAAACCTATGGGAATCAGAGAGCCCTGGCTGGCTTTCCTGCAGGAGGCAGCATTTTTCTCCTCCCAGTGCTGCAACAGGAGACACATTTTGTGTCCTTGGCTCTTCTGCATTAGCAGTCAGTGCCCTGTGCCTGCCATGGTGCCTCCTGCATGGCCACATTCCATTCCTCCACCCCGGTGTCCTCATCTCCCCCCTTCCCTGTCCCTGCTTGCTCACGGCATCAGAGAGCTCCTGCCTCAATCAACTATTAGTAAGATGGCCACATTTCTATTACAACCATTGCTGGTGTTTAAGAAGGGCTTGAAGGAGCCACAGCAAATTCTAATTAGCTCTCTGAAACAAGACCAAATTGCAGAAATGCTTCAGTGGAACCTTTTCCTGGTGTGGCTGTGAGGAGAGAACACTGCACAGCTGAGGGAACACCACCTTGTGCTGAGTTGCATCACACAAAAATAAGGGGCATTTTACAAGGCTCCTTGCCATTGTCTGCTTTACAGCAGCTCAAATGTGAAATCTGAAACGTTTATGAATTAAACTTTCTGAAGGAGAGGATGAGAATTCACCAGAGAACTTTTTTTTAACATCCTACTGCCAAAAAGATAACAGGTTCTCTGCATCTACATACAGGTTATAGAGAGAGGTGTAAAGATGTACAGAGGAACTTGGGATAACTAGAGAATTCAACTGGTAGGTACTAAAGCATTTACTCCAATGCTGAAAAGGGATATATTAGTTCAAAAGCTAAAATACTTCTTTGGATTTATTGGTATTTTATGGCACCTTTTCAATACTTTTAGATATACCTGCAGTGATGAAAGGTCTTCTGTGGTACGTGCAGGATGAGTCATGATGTCTGTGTGTTGGCATCAAAAGTTGCTGATGGCCTCTGACTGAGCCTTCTGCCTGCAGAAACAAGGGAGATGTGACAGCTTAATCGAGAAATTAAACACCACGGTAGAGAGGAAATCCTGGTGAGCACAGGCTCTGAATAAAGAGGCTGAACCAAGGACAAATCTGGGGCTTAACTTGTGTTTTCCCTTTGTGCTTGGTAGAGTGAAGGGTCTTAAGGAACGAAGTTCTGATGGTTCACCCAATTACTGACTGGCCTTCAGTGTCTTTGGCTTGGCAGGTAACAGTAACCTGGGATGGAGCAGGAAGCAGTGTATTAACCCTCTCCCTGCTGCCCCCCTTTCAGCAGAAAGAAGCCAACAATGTCAGTCTTGTCAAGAGACGCTGCAGAGCACGAGTGGTAAGTTAAACAAAGATTGCACGACAAGTCCTTTGATTTTTGTGCTGCTTCTCTGAAAATGTAGCTGCAGACGAAGGTCAGAGCAAAAGACAACTTGCATCTGAAGAAACCAGCTGTGTGAGAGCTGCAGGCCCCCTCCTGTTGTGTGAGGGGGATGCCAGCACTGACTCAACCCCCTCCTGGAAGCTGGGATTGTTTGCAAGGAGAAGTGTGTCAAGCCAGAGCTTAGCCTGGCTTGTCCCATCTGGGAACCTCATCTGAGCACAAATGTTGGAGCTGTATTGGTTTTCCAGGCCAGTGAGTTAGATTTATCCCTGCTCTGGTCCGCCTGAATTTGCTGGAGTCATTCAAGGACAAGTGTGAGAGGAGTGCACCTGGCAGAGCTGAACATCAGGTTTGAGGATGGGGAAATAGGGAAGTGTGGGAAGAAGGGGGGGTTGGGAAGGAGCTTTTGTCCTCCATGTTGTCAGGCTGACAATGACCCCTTCCCCAAACACGGTGCATTGAGGGTTCCCAAGGTTAATGAGGTTTCCTTCCTCTACACCTGACAAGTTAAAGTTTTCACGTTGAGGGGTGTGCACATAATGCTGGGAATCACCCTTTTCGTTTTACTATCAGGCGCTTATGGATCTTCCACACCAACAGTGTATACTCTCTGTTCTTCTCACTGGCTCAAAGCTTTGGCCCCTCTTGGCACCTTTTCTGAGCAAGGCACAGGTAGTCACAATTCCTGCCCAATTCCTCTCCTGGGGCAGGACACAGAGGATGGTCCTCATTTCCCTGTGTGTTGGCTGCAGTCTGCAAGGAACAGTTCATTTTTGGCAGACGCAGCAAAAAAAACCAAAATTTCCCCCCTCCAATTAAGAATCCAGCTCCACTTTTTTTATGAATCTAAGCCCAGCAAATGAAGAAGCTGATTTTACCCACTGACCTCAAATAACAGTAGGAACAATGCACTAGTGGTCCCCTGTGGTACTCAGTCCCAAAAGACTGTGGCCTCTTCCTTTTTCTTTAACAGGCATATTTATGTGCCCCAAACCTCATCCACAGGAATGAAAACAGCATCAGCTGGAATTCAGGTGGCGAGAGCATGAATTAGTTAGCCTGAAAGAAAAATATTTTGCTTTGATTTCAAAGCATGCTTTACCAGTGAGCCACAGAAACCTTTCCTGCAGGGGAAAGGGGCGTCTGCAACACTCCTCACCCCCCAGCACAGGCACAGATCTCCTGTCACGTGAATGAAATAGGCTTGATGCCCTGGTGGTAGAGATCCCAGCTGTTTCAGGATTTTCTCTTGGGTGAGAAGGGACTTGCAAAGCAGCCACGTTTGTGCAGGGATATGTTATGCCAAAAGCAGGGAGAAGAACTTGGTGTTTGTCCAGGCATAACAATGATTTGGCATGGGCTCAGTTCTGCTCAGCAGCTTCATGTCTGGGGCCAGCCTGTAAGCTCAGGAGGAAAATATCCAATCAGCTGGTCCAAGTGCTGTAGGGTGGTTTCTTTTTAAAAACTTCCATCATGTTAGAACATGTGATTTATCTTCTTGTGAAATAACATCCCCACCCTTAACTTGTAATTTAAGGACACAGAGACTCTGATGAGCCTTTTATAAATAACATTCATAAAATCATTTACATGTGTCATAACTGTGCTGGATGTTGCCAAAGCTTTGCCCTTCTCTGGAGAGGAAATAGCTGATACATGGTTTGAGCATGTGTGCGTTGCCACACCAGGGATGCATGAGAGTGTCGATTTGTGGTACATTTTTTGCATCCCAGTCACCTGAGCTGGAATAGTCACAAGCTGGAACTCCACAACCTGAGTTCATGCATAGCAGTTTCAAGGGCTGTCTTTGCAGCACTTCTCTTTTTTCACTTATTTCCTTTCCAATTAAATTAAAAATAATAATAATAAAAAAGGAGGACTAGAGGGATAACTGCCATTGTAATCACTAAACAAGCGATAATGGTGAGAGCAGGAGGGACGCAGAGTAAGAAAGCAGGATACACAGAGCAAACAAGCTTGGGAGGGAGTCAAGAGGAGGTTTACAACACCCTCCCTCGGTCTTGCTTAAGCCTGCCTGTACACTCGGCCAGTGAAGGTAAGGTGTGACTCTGAGCAGGCAGCCTCAGCACCGAGCTGCAGGGCACTGAGGAAACTGCTTCCAGCTAATTATTGGAAGAGCATCCTTTGCTGGCAGAGTGCCAGCAGCGCGGGGCCCCTCCAGGCTCATGCCATGCTTTGCTGACTGTGTTCCAGCAGCTCTCGGGGAGGGTTTCCTCTCCGAGCACTAACAGCTGTGCTGCTGGACCAGTCACGCATCTGCCCTCCCATTTGTGGCTTATTTCTAGGCCTCCTCCTGGGGCCCAGTGGCGTCATAGCTGATGCCTGACTGAGACGTCAAGGTTTCAGAGAAAGGGAACTGCATCTCGCATTCCAGACTTCACTTATAGTCCCTGCAGAGACAAAATATTTTGCCTGCCTTCCCAAAATAAAACGATTATTTGCTGCGGATCAGTCAGGTTATCACTCAGCCAGGAGCTGATCACATCCCCTGAAGGGATGTTTGTGTGTCCCAGGTGCATCAGGGAGCAGGGGACTCTGTGTATACCTGTTAATGGCTTTCCAAGAAAAACAAGGGCTAATCGGTATCTGGAGGGGCCACCTAAGGAGAGGAACATTGACACATCGTTTCCACGAGCTGAGAAAACTTCTCAGAAGAGAGGGAAGTCTTAGGAATAGCAGTTTCCCTTGAAAGGAAATTCAAATTCCTAAAAATCACATGTCCTACCACAAAAACTGAAGTACTCCATATGCTTCCCCTACCCACATTTTCCTTCTCCATCTTGGCCCATTGTTTTTCAGAGGCCAAGTTTTCCTCAGGCCACTTTCTGTTTGCGTTTTTCTTCAACTGGATTGATTCTTTGTTTTCTTCTTGGAAACGGCCTCATTTTTCCTAGCCCCGTATTTTTTTTATGCTCTTTCTCTTTTCCTTCTTGAGAGAGCTGGTGCCACCGCACAGTGCCTGCCTCTGGGGGAGAGGCCGCTGGACACTTGGGATGCAGGAGAAGGGACGTGGCATTCCCCTCCATCGCCGTTAGCCACTTATAGCATGGATGTGTGTACCTTAAGCTCTCTCTGGGGAGAAATTAGCATTTTTAGGGCAGAGTGTGTTTAATTATGCTCAATTACGCTGTAGGTTGAGGTGAAACACACCCAGACTCTTTAGTGTCCAAATAAATTCATGGATGTGACTATATTTTATCAAATTTATATTTGCCCTCAATCTTTGAGTCAGCTACTGACACAGTGGATGATTTGGGCAAGTCACCAATCTGGAAATGGAACAATGTTGGGATTTTGCTAAAGATATAACCTGGTTAAGTTTTACTTTGGCCACACAAGGATTTGGCTTTGTGCAGCGCTGTTATCCTATGTTACTTTTGCCTTCTTTTTTAGCCTTTGGACTCTTTTGCAATAGGAAGTTGTGTCATTCCTTTAATTGGCAAGGGCTGGTCCAACATCTGCAGGCACAAGACTGGAGTTTAAGACCCCTCTCTTACAGTCCAGAGCTCCCTTTGTCCAGGGAGCAGCTAACCCCTCTTTTTCCATAGGGCTGCTGCTGTTTGGGGGAATAGAGAGGCAGAGGGTGTTGAGTGCTGTTCCTCTTTGCTTAGGAGCAGTTTTCTGTCCTCAGTCCATGATGGCACTAGAAAGGTTCACTGCATCAAAACAGCCCTCCAGGCTGTGGCAGGAGGTCGACAGCAAACAGACAGGGTTTGCCCCTCGGTTCTTGTGTCCTTGAGGGGAGCTGAGGATGGGGCAGCTGGAAACACCAGCAGGGCACGTAGTGCCTGAGCTCAGACGAAGAACAAGGCACGGGAGAAGGGCTGAGCAGAAAACTCAGCAGAAAACGTGCCTGATGCAGTGGCTTTGGCAGCGTCACCAGGTCTCTCAGTTTCATTGTGGATTCACAATATTTAGTGATACAAAATTCTCAGCCTGCTCTCAGAAACAAACAAACAAATCCCCAAACGAAACCAACTTTTTGTCAAGGAGAAAAAGCTGGCAAATATAAACCATACAGTCTGAGCCTCCGGACCAAAAAAATTGTTGGCCAGCAGGATCCAGAGTTAGTCATGAAGTTTCAAAATTTTACTCATTCCTGTCCATTTCTAGGGTCCAATTCACAGATTTTGAGCATTCCCGAGGCTCCTTTGTTTTCTTCAGTATTAAGACACATCAAGGTCACCCCATGATATTTCCTGTCTCACTCCTTGCTTTATCCCATTTTTAATTACCTCTCAAAACTGAGGTCACCAGATGCACAGCTGTGCTGGCTTTTGCACTTTTAATGAGCTGCAGATCAGCACAATTGAAACCATTCTGCTCTTTTCATCCATGCTGACTCTTACCCAACAACATTTATATGCTGAATTTTTTTCATCCCACCAAATTCTTCTTTTGCTCTGCAGTTCTCTAATAGGTTGGATTCTACCACGCGTGATTTCCCCATGGGAACATTCTGACTTATAAAGGGAAGGACTATTCATCCTTCGCTTCATCCTCTGCAGGTTGGATTTACAGCCTCTGTAAGTTGAGGTGCTGGTCATGTGCTTGAAAAAAAAAACAACCAACACACATATATTCAGTTCCATTAATGACAGATGAAATAACAGGATATCCAGTTACTAGTTTTCTTAAACACTTCTGGCTTTTGGTACAGGATGTACCCAAGGGAATGAGCCTGCTCAGTCATCATTACAGTGACAGCTTCCTCCATCTGCCTGCTGTGCAGGCATTTGCAGGGACTCCCTGTCCTTTCACCTCTTCCAAAAGGCAAGAGAGCTGTAAAGTTTGATGCCCACAGTCAGCAGGGGTTGTGCTGTCTTACCAACGTGCTGTCTGGCTCTTCTGCATGAGACTGGCCTCCTCCTGTCAGAGCATCAGCACTTAAGACAGGAGGGTTCTGATGTTGTGCAGTACTGAGGGATAGCATTTCTGAGCTTGTCAATTGGGCCTGCAGGACCTTTGATCCTTGTTACCCCAAAGATTTACAACTTTCAAAGTGTGCTGCCGGGAAGCATCTCCTGCTGTGATGGGGTGAAAAAAAAACCTGCATGAGAAAGAACAGTTTGTCATGCAAACTCCTTTGGTTACATCTCTCACTCCCTCCCCACCACCTGAGCAAAAAGCAAGCACAGAACAAGGATCACAAAAGTAATTGTTGTGCAGAAAAGCTGCTTATAGTTCTGTTGTGGTTTAACTCCAGTTGGCAACTAAGCACCACATAGCCACTCCCTCACTCCCCTCAGAGCGGGATGGGGAGAGAGAGTTGGAAGAGAAAAAATGAGAAAACCCTTGGGTTGAGATAAAGGCAGTTTAATAGGAAATGCAAAAGCCACACACACAAGCAAAGCAAAACAAGGAATTCATTCCCCACTTCCCACGGTCAGGCAGGTGTTCAGCCGTCCCAGGAAAGCAAGGCTCCATCACACTGTGGGAACATAAATGCCATCCCTCTGAACATCCCTCTTTTCTTCTTCTTCCCCAGCTTTATACACTGAGTATGATGCCATATGGTCTGGAATATCCCTTAGGTCTGTTTGGGTCAGCTGTCCCAGCTCTGTCCCTTCCTAACTTCTTGTGCACCCCCAACCTCCTCACTGGTGGATTGAGGAGCAGAAAAGGCCTTGAGTCTGTGTAAGTCCTGCTCAGCAATAACAAAAACATCCCTGAATTATTAACACTGTTTTCAGCATAAATCCAAAACACAGCCCCATACCAGCTACTACGAAGAAAGTTAACTCTATCCTAGTCAAAACCAGCACAACTTTCAGCTCAGCTGACTAGTTCAGTTCTTCCTGCTGGTGCATTCAAAGCTAAAAGAGAAGCTGATGCAGAAGATTTTTGGTGATTACATGCACGAGGAATACATATTAAAGAAGAGGACATAGTCTGAGGCCAGCAAGGACTGTCTAAATTTGAGGTAGCAAAGTGTCTGAGTTTTTCATGTATCACCAAAATCCAGGCTGTGTCTGTCTGTGCTTTCTCCAGCTACATTTGAGCTTGTGGCTTCAGTTTTAACCCCTAACAATTAGCCCTGCTTGAATGATTTACTCTTCTCATCTTCATAGATGCCTTTCCTCTACAGTTATTTCATTTTGTGGAAACCTACCCTAACTATAAGTTAACTCCTACTGTGTGCTGGGAGCAAAGCTGCAGCTGGATATGGAGGCAGCCTTGAAGCTTTCTTTTCTGAATCGCCAGCTGTTTTTCCCAGGAAACGTTCCTGGAACAGAATACATCAACAATTTCCTGCAAGACGTTTGACTGAATCATTTAGCACACAGTGCCTGTGCTTTCACCTTATCTCTGAAGAGTGCTCTCACATCTAGAGAGCTGCTGATGCCTGCACAGAGTGTACCCATTTGTTTGAGGTTCTTGTTGGTATCAGCCAAGCTCTGTGTAACTTGGGAACAATCAGTGTTTCCTGTAGGTCATACCCTGCTTCATCTGCACCAAAGGCACTGATGCACTGGAAGATCTATCCCACTAGAACAACTGGTGGCAACCCAATGCTTTTTTGTTCCTGGGATTTTCTGGATCACCTGGAAAGAGGACTCATGGAATGCTGTTGTAGACAGAAGTGCAAATAGCTTTGAACTGATACCACGAGCCTTTCAGAGAAAGATCATTTCCATGCTCACACAGATACACAGCCCAGCAGGCAGTGAAGAAAAGGTTCTTTGAATAACCAAAGGAATGGGACACAGGAGTGAGAAGCACTCAAAAATACGGGGTTCAGGGTAACACTAACCAATGAAAATAAGGTATTATCTCAGAGTGGTTGAGTCTGAAGCACCCAGAAAGGTCATTAATAACATGTAAAGGATCTTGCAGCTACCCAGGATGTGGGAAAATAACGGTGGGGTTTTTTTCTAAAGATCGTATCTATCTTTAATTTTGCAAGTATAAAGCCCTTGCTTTGTAGTTAAATAAAAAATTGGTACCAAAAGTTGAAAGGAAAAAGCTGCTCTCAAGCAGAAGCATGCTTGTGTAAGAGAACTATGAAACTTATACCGAAGTACCCTTTTGGTTTCTACATCTTGTTCTAGAATAGAGAGACCATTGTCGATGTAAAGGCAGAAGTCCTTGTTCATGACTGTAGAGTTAGAATGGAGTCCAGCACCATCAGATGATTAGAAATGCACTGAGTTCAAGGTGCCTTAGGCTAAACCAGTTAATTCCTACTGGAGTGGAGAGTGAACTTCGTGTTGGGGCATATACTGGTGTAACTATTTCGACCAAGTAATTGTAGCAGTGCAAAACCAGGCTTGACTAGACCAAAAGTTAGTGTGGAAGTTCGTTAGTAGCGGCTGACCTTGTAGAACAGTTTGTGCTTCAACCCCTGGTTCCTGCACAGTTGTCTTTCTGAACTGTCACCTCATAAGGTTCATAAAGCTCAAAGTCAAAGACTTAGACGACAGGAAGAAATTAGTGTATTTTTAATGTAGACAAACTTTTGATATGTTGTTGTCTTTGAGACAAGTAAAATGGTTTCATCTTTCCTTGCTATTTCCACCCCCAAAGCACAGGGTGGATATTGGTCTGTTGCTGTGTTGGGCCCAGGTTAAAGCCATGGGAAAGGCAAGAGAGGAGAAGCTGTCAGGAGATAAGGCTGAGAGCAGTAATCTGAACAGAAAGGAGTATCCCAGCCGAATGACAAGTCTGTGAAGTCTTTCTCTTTTCACCCACAACTAAATCTCTGACTGGCCCTTTTCTAGTTGGCAGTCTTATGATTCAAGATGCAGTTTGGCTTGAGGGTAGGACTTCAGATCCTGGGATAGATGAACCCTTTCCTAACAACTCTGATTTTCACTGTGGGAGGGCTAATGCCTGCTCTTAATACCTAATATCAACAAACGAGTACAAGCTTTATAAACAGTGCATTGTTTGCTCGTGTCATTAGTTTGAACTTAAAACATTGGTCTTTAGCACTTCACTTCTGATGATCTGCTGCTGCTGTCACCCATAGGATTCCACCCACGGACACACAAGCCCTGTGTCCCTGAACAAGCCGCTGCCTGTGTGCTTATTGATGCTGGTTCTGAGGGCAGCTAAAGGTCTGCAGAGAATCTGTTCCCCTCAGTGCAGATTGAGCAGGTGACTATTGAAGTATACACATTTCCTCTGATATAGCTCATAGCAATCCAGCACAGCATTCCAGAAATCCGTTTAACTGCACTCTGATATTCAATAATATTTTCTCCACCAGAATCTTTCAAATGTCACTTATCTAATGCCAAGGCCAATTCAGGGCAGTTCAAATGCCTGTGCCCTTTTAAGTCTGGGCCCCAGTAACAGAAACATTCTGTTTTGTTAATCTTCTTCCAGGACTCTGCAGCATACCTTCTTCTTTTATACTAAAACAAATAAAGAACAATTTTAGAATAATAAAGTAAGAAAATGTTTATACTAAAATAACTGCAGAAGAAAGGGAATCCTTGTAGGGTTCAAAAATGGGACATTTTACTAAGTGTTTTTAAATTAATATTGGATTCCCTCTCATCTCAAGCCAAACTGTATCTAGTAAAGATGGCAAAGTAAACTGGGGATAACAGCTTTGCAATGGCTGTGTTCCTGTCAGCCATTTCTTCCTTGTCCATGGACTTTAAGTTTTTCTGCACCTTTTTTTCTGATTTTCTTTTCAGCCCTGTTTTGACTTTACAGGGGTGATGTTCTCTTTTGGTCTCTCTAGCCTTTTTCTCTGGGGTTCACTGCAGGCACTCCAAACTTAGATCTCCCCTTTTTTGTATTATCAGTCTCTTCAAACTTTTCTATTTTGCTTCTGTGGACCTATATGCATTTCCCCTGCTCTTAAAATATTAAAGCAGTGTCCTTTTAGATATAAGTTCACTAAAAGAACTGTACATTAGTTTCATTGACTATGCTCGATAAAAAGCTGTTATAAATAGAGCTTTTTCCAAAGGAAGTATATGCAAGGTAAAAAATTGAGATCTGTCAGATATATGTATAAATATCCACCTATATTAAGCAGACTCGGGAAACTGTGAATTGGAGTATTTAGAATGTATTTTCATTTTGTGATTTACCGGAACTAGACTTTGTGCAGGTTTTCTGCTGAATGTGATCTCAGTACTAACTGGTGGTGTGTGTGTTTTTTGTCAGTAGGAGTGAGTGGCACAGAGTGAAACCTGGAGTTAAAATAGAAATTTTGTTCAACTTTGTCTATGGCACAGCAGCAGGATTTCCCCTTCCCTCCAGCATGCTTCCTGCTGCTTTTTCCAGTAATTTTCACTACCAAATAAGGATTATTCCTCCCACGCATTTTTATGAGCTAATTAAACTCAGTGACAATAATTATATTTTCCTTTGGTGATGTCAAATTCTTTTTGCTTACTCTTCTACTGCTCCTTAATCTCTCCTCCAGATCATTCGTCCTGGCTGTTGGTTAGTGTTCTGAATATTCCTGGTAACGGGGCTTGAACCAAATGCTCTGTCCTCTAACAATGAATCAACTATTTCCTTCTTCCCATACTCAATCAACATATGTGTAATCCACCTTTGAACCCCGTTATTGTTGCTAAGAAGTGGATCCTGCCTCTGGCTGTTGCCAGTTCCTGTAATTCCACTGAAGTGGCCTGGCAGGGAGTGACCTAAGAAGAACAGTGCTGCTGTCTGCCACTTTTCATCACACTGAGTCAGTACCACAGAGGATATGTTTTTTCCAGTCTAGCTTTTTTTGGTCATAAAACAAACTTTGTTTCATTACTGACTAATTCTGGTGCTTAGGTCCAGTGTTTCCTCTCTCCAGCTAGTAAATGTATCTGCAAAAAAGGGTTAACTGGAAATGGTGATTAGAAAAGGGAATTTGAATATAGGAAGAAAGTAAGAATGTGAGTCAAAAAAAAGTTACTTTTTAACACTAGTGAGGATGACACTTATTCAAAATGCTTGATCTTTGAAGCACTGGATGAAATCATTCAGTGAGGTGTGAATTTTGGATGTGAGCTGAAAATACGTGAGTCTGGAGAAAGCTGGGTAAGTCCTGGTTAAAGACTTCAGCCTAGAATCTGTATCTTGAAAACTTCCATGAAAAAGCATTTCAGCTCTGCCCCACCCTAGGCTGCAGAATATTGGGATGCATTTTGTTACTTTCTGTTGCAGTTTCCTCCGGACCGGGGAGGGCAGGGGGAATTCTCAGCATGTCAGTACTTTGCAATGAGCTTAAAGGAAAGTTTCATGTGTCTGGATATGCTTCAAAATCCCCCTGTGTTTTGAGGAAGAACACTGTTAGTATGAATCAGTGCTCTCAGTGTTCATCACAGTCCTGGAAAGCTGCCACATGAGGTGGCTTTAGAGTCCTGTCTTTTGCAGAAATCAACACTGAGGGAGATGCTTTCTTAGTTTGCTGAGCTTTAATGGAGCTACTTTGGAACCTGGAACTCCCACTCATCAGTCACATACTTCTGGGCTAAGTAATTCTCTCACCAGATTATTTTCAGTTAGGCTATTCTGCCTCTAATGGATTGTGGGCATTGTAGAGTAATTCTGCTTTGAATGAACAGACACCAAACTAAGTGACTTATTTTTACATATGTGTATTTCTGATATCAGATCACACAAACAGCCTACACAAGTGCTAAAGAGAAGTTTGTTGTTGTTTCTTTCTGTTGTTCTCAAGTCTGTTGCCTGAACCTTCTCCCATCTGCTTAGCAAAGATGAGTTGGAGTGGCTGTACTCCCGCTGGTCAGCCTATCTGGAATTCAGCCTCATTTCTCTAGACTTACAGAAATATTACTGCAATAGCAAAGGCACTTTTGAGTCAGCTTTAGGCTGCATGACGCTTGCTTCTGCTCTGTCATTTCCTCCCATAGAAAATGTTGCAAGCCCAATACAGTATCAGGTATTATGGACAGCCAAGCAGCATCATAATAGGAGTGAGATGGAGATCCAGGGTGCTTTTGTCTGCCACTACACTCCATGTAGTGTAGTCAGAGCTGCTGCTGTTTGATAGTGCCATTGTGATGAGGGGATCTGCCTGCACAGGAAGGAGCTGTGAGAAGGAAGGAGCTGGGACAAAGCCAGTTTATAGTCCTCTGGAATGGGGGAAAACCAGGCTGGGAGTCTGTAGAGGAAGAAATCTTAAAATCCAAGCTGACTGACAGCTGCTGACTGATTCTTCATGTGGGCAATTAAGAGGGCTATGAATAGGTCATTATGCAGCTGCTTTCACACACTCCCACCTGGCCCATCCCTGTAGAACACCACTGTGCTCTTCAGGGAAAAGGAAGCCATGCACCACTTGTCTGACCAAGATCAAAATATGTATTTTCCCCTTACTTACCAACCCTATGGATCTGATAGACAGATAGAGTCGTGTCTACCTCTGCAACCAAGCTCTCACCAGGCTTTGGTTTTATTGAAATTCTGTGAATCTCTTTGTGCAGTCCTGAAATGTCCCAACAGGGTCAAGTTTTACTGGGGTTTGGGATGCTCTTTGTAAACAAAGTTGTGTTCAGGACTCTTTGCAGGACAGGTTCTCAATGAGAGTATTCTTTAGCTTGGGAATGGTGAAGGTTTTCCAGTGACTGTCAGTATGGAAGCAGCCTCTTAGCTGAACTGCACACTTATAAACTGGTTTTGCTCTTTATTTTTTTAGTTCTCTGCTTATAAACCCAAGTTTCATCTACACAACACCAGAAGAGCCTGAGGGAAAAGGAAAGGCAAGTTACAATAACTTCCTCTTAGAAATCTTTTAAGTTTACCCAAAAATAGCTTAATCATAAACTATATTGTGGCAGTGTTAAATTCAGTTATTTTTACTAAAAGACATGAGTCCCTTAAAGGAAAGTTTTGGATAATTTTCAGACTAAAATACCCATCTTCAGCTGCTGTATCTGCTCTGGACAGTTCACTCTGTAATTACAGCAGATGAGGCAAGTACAATTTAAGGAGACAGTCTACCTTTTTTGGGGGGGGGAAGAAATATTTAACAAGGTGTCTCCTGTCTCACAGACAGGCTAGGGGAGCAGTTACATCTGTGGATATCCTACATGGACAGAGCAGAGGGGCAACTAGTTGCATTTGTGTTATGGTACCACAATTCACCACGAAGCCATCTCTATTTGTAGCATATATATCTATATGTAACATTCCAAAAGGCAGATGAGCTAAACTTCCTTCTAAAAAAAGACCCAAGGCAAACCAAATGCAAGAATTTGCCTTGCTGGAGCCCTTTGCCCACAATCACCTCCCCAGCCCTGCCACTGTATTTCTCAGAATATGCCACTTTCAGCTTTTCCATGTGTCACTTATACTGTGAACTCCTTTTAGAAGTTTTATTCATAAGTCATAGTCAAAGTACTAACAGAAACCTGGCTTCTGTCTGAGCTTGTCTGGCATTTCAGATAATTTGGATAATGAGAACTATCAGCTGTAACACATTCACTTCCAGTGCTCAGGTCTTTTGAGTTTGTGCTGTTCCCTCCCAGGGAAGGATCAGGCCACGCGTCTGCACAGCTCTGACTGCACGAGGGAGACTGCCCAGAATCTTCAGGGCATGAGGCTCTGACCCTGTCTACTGCCAAAATTTGTTAAATTATGTCCAGACTTTCGCAATGCCAGCTCTTCCTCACCAACCTGACACTTCTGGGGGAAGAGGGAGGGGGTTTCCTGAGGTCTCTCATGTATCTCTCAGGAGGACAAGGTTCTTACAAGAGAAGTAGAATTATTATAACCCATTTACAAGGCTGTTAAAAGCAAAACAGAAACTGAAATTACAGATGCAGTGCCGCTAATGGGAGGTTTGAGGTTACTCTGTTTAAATTCAATGACCGTTTGACAGGAATGAAACCCACTGACTCAGAAATCTGTGTTTGTTTGAAGTCTCTGAGGTGAAATAATTTAAAAAACAAAAAAAAGCTTCCTGAGTTTTCTTAGTCATGCCACCAACATATCACTTGAATCCCTTGATAATAACCCAATGTTACAAGTCAACAGTGCAATGCTAGAAAAAAGGCAGCTACTTTACTGGAAACTCTTAATCTAAGGGCTATTTCTGCTGCACGGGCTCCAAGCAGCTGCTGCACAATACGACAGGATTATCTCAAAGATTGTACCTTGGAGTAAAAGGAACGCTATTGATTCTCATTTTGAAGAGTTACTGAAACCGAGGAGGAAAGAGGGTGAGGGATTGTTAAATTCCAGGTAAAGTAAAACAGAGATAATGACAGCTGCACGGGAGGCAAGGGGATGGGCAGCCCGAATGTCTGGCTGCCTTTGAAGCTGCATAATTCTGTACCAGCAAACTTCGGGGAAACAGACAGGTTTATTTTCCAGGAAGAGATAATAATGTAGAAACCTCTTTCTTGTGGCTTTCTTTAATCACATGGAGGGATGGTGTTAAAAGCCAAACACATACAGAGAGAAGGTCCCTTTGAAGTACAAAAGCACAATGTATCCCAGACCCGGTTCACTAAACGGGCGCTTTACTGAAAGTCACAGTCACCTCTCACACTGAGCTGACCTCTTTACCTCTTTTAGAAAGAACTATTTTAGCAGCCTTTGCTGTTACAGTATTGTCAGGAAAATTCAAACGTGCAGAGAGCGTGTCACTGCAGCTGACACCAATGTGCCTCAATGCACGAGTCTCTTCAAACCCATTTCAGCACATCTGACATCAGCTGCGCAGATCTAGTTCAAATACTTTCACTAGCTCAATACTCATTTCTCCAGAACTGTGCCTGGGAGCTTTTTGCTGATGTACACCATAGTACCCTGTTTCCTTTCAGATTTGTAGGTCACTGCTTGCTCCTAGTGCAGATTGAGCTGTCATTTTTGGTGACTGCATGGGAGCCAATAAATCCCTGTCATTTCTTCCTTCAGTGTTTCCTGGGATGGCTGAGTTGTTTGGTGCTGTGTGTGCTGTGAAATAAATTAATTGTAAAATTGTAATTTTTCCATTTGTATAACTATAATTTTTCTGTATTCTGTATTCTTTCT
>JAYRBT010000033.1:6238036-6315905 GCA_036023395.1 Myiotriccus ornatus
GGGATACAGTGTAACTGCAGCAGACTGTGCAGCAGTCAGCTTTCCCTCATCATGAATCAGAAGTTCATGTCTGGCAGAAAAACTCTAGTGTTTTAAACTCCAGGGAGTCAGAAGAGATTACTCTTCCCCACTAGAAACGTCACTGATAAAACCTGGCATTCCAGTTCCAAACCATGTTTTGGACTGGTGTGAAATGTGCTGCATTGTAAAATCACCATCTTCTTAAAACTATATTGAAATTACAAAGGAAATGAGACATGTAGGAGAGCAAGGAGCAAATAATGTGGATGGCTGAGAAAGGTAGCTCTGGACTGTGTAGTCCTCACTTTATCCTTAGTATACAGAAATAGCCTTACCTGTACTCTTCACTTGTGTCTTTTAATGAAGATTTGGAAGTCCTAAACTATATCAGTACAAGGGATTGAAATTTTCATTGTGTTCACCTTGGCAATGAGGTCCTGCATGGTCTTCCATACAGTGCATAAATTACACTTATCGGGAAGAAAAATTACCCAGGTTTTATTGGTTCCAAAGCATAATAAAAAAGATACACTGTGCAGGCCATGCAGTTCACAAGGGTAATGCCTTCCTGCATGGCATATATGATTTACATGTAGATATAAAATAATACTTAGATATATGATAAAATAATTATCAAGTATTTCTTGATACCTAGGCCCTTGTATTTTTATTCCTTAGAGATAAAGGCTCTTCCTATATACATGTGTATTACAGTAAAACTTCCAGGACAAGAGCGTGATACCCAATGCACAGGTAAGGGAGTGAAGGCATGGGGAGATTTATAGCCTCAGAGTTTTTATCAAGAGACTTTTATCCTACTGTCATAAGGATGGGAAGTTTGTTGTGGTTCCAGCAGAGCAGCTGTAAGAGGACTAGAAAGAGAATAGGCCTTAGTGAACTAAAAATAAACCAAACCTCTCTTTACTGAATACTGTGTTACTGAGACACTCGCAGTGCTGCCTAATGGTCAAAAACAAACAAAAAAAGATGATATACATTCTGTCGTGGGCTGTGAAAATCAGCCTAAATTATCCACACAGTTATAAGCTGTGGGGAGATTACAAGGTCAAGTAGTATGATGTAAAGAATAATTTATTGGCAGAGACCACAACGAAACTCTAACTATATAATGCAAGATTCCAAAATCCCAGGGCAAGAGAAAATGTCCTTGTTTGGAGTTCAGAGTCCTGAGCCTCATTTCAGTAGCACTTCAGCCAAGGTTTGGGTTTCTGTTCTTTCCCATTTTCTTTTCCTATCCCAAGTACTTCTGTGCTTAACTGGAGCATCCTTTGTGCTTTACAGCTTCAGTAGGCTTTGCTATTTCACATTCCTTCTCACTCTCTGCTCCTAAAAGAAAAGCCGACCTCCTTTATTTGTATTTAGACTCTGCAGAAAAATCCCTCTGACCAGTATGTACATGGTTTCTATTCTTAAAATTCAAGGCCAGAGTGGTATGTGGGCTACTCGTTCCATTTCACATATTGGAACATATCAGATATGTTCTAATATCCAAAGTGTTCCTGATATGTTCTGTACTAAGCTGAAAGTCCTCAAAACTGTGTTGTCACTGGCAGAAAGTTGACGACATTTTAGTCTCGCCAGTGCTTGAGACCTTTACAACTGCAACACATGAATTAGATGGGATGCTCTTATTTAATTTCCAAGGACAAATACAGCCTGTTGAGAAATCCCTTAACAACACCCCTTAACTGTCAATCTGACCTGGCATAAGTGACAAATTAGAAGAACAACACTGGTTGCAAATGTCACTGTACACCTGGACCTTTGCAAATACTGTCCATAGAGAGGAAAAGTGCAGCAAATTCAGGCTGAACAGCAGGTTGATGGTATCCTCTGTCAACACAGCTCAGCCTAACAGAGCCTCAGCTTTTCTGTCCAGCAACAGGAATGAGAAAACTTACAGCAGCCAGAAACTCTTGTATGAAGAAGGAAATTACACTGCCAAATGTGCTGGCCTGAGAATACTGGAACTGAAATTTTTAATGTAAGAAAGGCACCATCTATTTTGCATGCATTTATACAAACATGGTGCATGCTGAACACGTTTAGGTTACAGGTACATGATACTTGCAGAGTTGTGGGCCACAGGAGAGCAGTTTGTGCTCGGGACTACTGTGCTTAGTGCAGTACTACATCTTACCTGGGAAAAGCTTCTGCTGACTGCCAGTTTTACACAGATACTCTGACAAGAATTTTCTCCTCTTCCTACAAAACCATAATTCTTTCTGCTTCTCCAAGACAAAAAGACACGAATTTGCTTAAGATAGTAACTTACACATGGTGTGTTTAGTCTTAGGACACTCGTGGATTTACCATTAATCACATAATTATTGACTGATTGGGAGAGATTAGTTAAAAAAGATCCTCCACTTGAAAAGGGAAAATCCTGTCTCATGGCTGAAAAAGGCTTGAGGTACTGAACTGCAGTTTCACTTCATTTTAAACAAAAAGCAATTGCTATGTAATACTTGCAAAGCTTTCATGGCTCACTCCATTTTACTTTGCATAGCTGGTCTTGTTGGGAACCAGGGAAAAATGTGGGGAAGGGTTCACATAATGTCCTTTAGGCACTTAGTTGGCAAATCTGATTGTCCCTGGCAGTTACACAATTATCTGAAAGTTTTTGATTTTCAGCTCGTTCACCTGTTTGAAGTCGCTGGTGAGAACAACTTACCTGGTGAGAGCAAATGGGAATGTGAGGGGGACAGAAAACAAAGTCATCTCTGAAGCATTTGTTGAAGCTATTTCTGAACAGACTGTGTATGTAAAATACATGCCAGAAGTAAACCTTGCTGGAGGTTTACTGCTTTTCATCTGGGCAGAGCTAAGAAAGTAGCTACTGACCTTACTGCTTGTGTAGTGTATATATGTAAATATAATGACCCAAATTCATCCTGATGATAATGTTAGAGATCATACCTATCCTGCTTTGGTGCCATGAGTCTACAGGATATACAAACTCCACCTCCAGAACTCTCTGGACTGTCTGAACAGTGGTGGTACACAGTCAAGAAATAACCAAATGAGATTATTACACTAAGTGTTACAAAATGTGTAAGCCTCAGGAGGAGGCTGTGTTGTAACATTTTTGGGACACTATTTTATGTTCACTTCTGTTTTCAGTGCTCGGTCTGGGAGCCAGAAGTTGTTAAAATCCCAGAGAGAATACCTAAAATCTCAGCCTGAAAGTTCAATCAGACTCAAATCCCAGTAATAATCAGTTTCTGCTGTAGGGAAGTTGATCTGGGGCAAGTTTGGTTAGGGTGAAAATGTAACACAGTTACCAGTTTCAGGTTCGAAGGGCACAGAAGAGACCTGCAAATACTCTGAAAAACTCCAAGGAATGGGGGTAGGAAATTCCACACAGTCTTGTGTAAACATTTTCAGCATCAAAACTGAACCCTCTCAACCTGTGAGTTAGCTGGGGCTCTATCAGGTAAGAAATCTTTGTGATACAGCCATAGTTCCTACTTTAAAAGATACTTACTGTTATTTAATAACACCATCTGTAAAAAAGTTGATCTTCCCTGGAAATTGATTTCTGTGGAGCTAATATTTCACTGCAGATGTTTGGATACTCTGGTATGATAAACCCGCAATTGAAAATGGTTAATATTTGGGTTTTGCCACAAAGTGTGTAAACTGTATGACCAAGGCAGATTTACCAAGAGAAATAATGGTTCCACAATATCCTCTGTATCTGTGTCCTTTAATTCAGTATAGACAACTACAGGCTGTGGAACTCAGAATCATGTGTAAAAAAGATACTGTAAAGGCTAAACCACATAACCCTTTCCCGTAACAAAAATAGAATTAAAAATGATTAATTACATTGGAAGAAAGAGGCATTTAATGAGTATTTCTATGGAAGAAGTGATAAGTTTTTGGCAATAGATGAATATGTTAAAAGCCTCTGATTAAAAACAAAATAATGTTGTAAAGAAAGTTCCTCTTTTTTTTCCCCCTCAATCAGACCTTTACTTCCACAGCCATGTCTGGAGGGATTATGCACACCTACAAGCACAACACAGGGGCCAGTGGCTCTTATTCAGGAAAAAAATCTTGACAATTGCTTTATTTCAGTTAGCAGCAGAGAACAAAACAAAACAAACAAACAAGCAAAAAAACCAAACAAAAAATCTACCAAAAAACACCAAAACACCCAAACCAAAGCTCTCTGATAGTGAAGATGAACCCTTGTGCTCACAAGCAGAAGCAGGCCAGGCAGTAGTGATTCACAGAAGGAGACAGAACTCTTTAATTAAAGAGTGATGACTGAATTTATCATTCTTCCACGTAGCTGACAGCTGGCTACAAAGAATAACTGAGATAACTGAGATTAAAATGACAACAGAAAGGTGATCCTACTTTGCCTTGCTAATATTATGAAGGGGAACAGAATGAAGGAAGCTGAGCAAATGGGGCTTGTGGCACAGAGAGTTATTTGCTTTCTTCTGTTTGGCTGCTATTCCACAGTCCCAGTGCATCTGCCCTTCTCACAGCTGAAGACTACAGAGTAATTGCTTTGCTATGCACAAACATCATCTCTATCATTTGTGTTGTCTCCAATAGCATGTCCAAAGTGTGTCACTGAGCTGCCAACAGAGGGGAAATACTTCTGGCACATGGCTAACTCACCCATCTGTCAGCCAGGAGGTTGTATTCTGACTCTTTGGCCTTTGCTGCTTTGCCCTACTTGAGCAGTGGTTTTACACTGGGATGTGTGGGAGAACTTGGGCTTCTCTTTACACTTCCTGCTGGCCCATATTTCTATTATTCCATGGGATCACAAAGAGCAAATTTGGACTCGGGTGTAACAGATCTGGCTGCTGTTCTGGGAAACAGCTGTGGAGAAAAATTCAGATACAGGGACAGGATCTGGGTACTGTGCAGAAGTATGACAACAAACAAGTCAGTGGCAACGAAAAGTTTTGCATGGCACTTCATGGTAATTGGGAGAAACTTCCCAAAAACATATGGCAAAGGTAGTTGTTACCTTACACTTTGCATAGAAAGCAATGCAGAGTCTGAATTAAGTCCCTGCCTTTGACTCAAATTAGTGGAGTTAGTGAATAAATGCGTTGCTTGCACAGCTGCTGGCACTGTGAATGGAGGGGGGGCAGGAGAGCCAGGCACTGAATGACAGCCCAGCACGACACAAAGGGCTGATCCTGGATCTGAAGGAGAAGGTTCAGGAGGTGGATCTGCTGTTCAACAGAGGATTAAGTACAAGCTGGGTGAAGGGTATTGATGGCTAGATACGGGCAGCGTGTTGCCCTAGGGGCACTTTTTTTCTTGACTGTTGAAAATAGCATCAGTGCTGACTGCAGCTGAAGCCTCACTTCTTGTAAATGACTTCAATCATAACAGAATTAGTGTGACCACAGCTTCACAGCGGGGACGGCTACGCTCGTCGCTCAAGAAGCTCCTCCTACTGAGCATTCAGTAACTCTTCATGGCATAAATAACCAGCTTCTTTGGACATCTACAGTTCTACTAATTGGCTCTGCTCATTTGCAAGGGTTTTGCAGCTGCTGCATTGGGTGTTAATGAACCTACTCTGGAAGCAAACGCGTGTTTCAGTCTAAAAGGAGAGGAAGCCTCAGTCTTGCTGCCTGTTGAGTCTCACTGGAGCAGGGTGGGGGTGTCCCAGCAGGACTCTGCTGCTCGGTGCCCACCCTGATGCTCTGTGGGACAGGTGACAGAGTCATGCTGCAAATGGGATCATTCTAAAGCTGCCCCTTCCCCACTAACTGTAAAATATTGCAGTCTCTTCAAAAACGTGGCTTTGCTGTGCTCCTGGATCAGATTCCTCTATAGTAGTTTAACAGATTGACTGTTTACGTCACTTTTCGGCCACAGTCAAAAGGTCAGAGGAAAGAGCTGGACAAGAGGGGAAGGGACTGGAATAATCACTCTTAAGGTGCTATTTAGCAGGAAGGATTCAAATCACTGCACTGTTTTGTGTTTCCATTGCTTTAGGTGCAGAGTACTGCAAATTCCCCTACTTGACCTTGCTGGCATTCTATTAAACCTGAGGATGAGATTTAACAGCTGATACTACTACAGAAATCTTCAATTACTGCTGTGCCCCTTAGATGTGGCATTGCCCTTAATTCAGTGTACACAGGTAAGCAGGCATTTTAGAGAGCCCTTCATTTGCTCTTACATGGGCAGGTCACAGGGACACTGTGAACACACACACTATGTGTTTGCTTTGCAGCAACCTACATGTACCTACTAGAAAGAGGATCTGCCTGGCCACTGTATTGTATGCTGAGGAAAGAGAGAAGGAAAGGAAGGGGAAGAAAAATAAAGCAGGTAAAAAGATAATGTAATCTAAAAGTACAAGCCAGCTTTGTCTCCTCTTTATTTTAGAGACATTTCAGACAATTCTGACCTTCTTGTCCTTATTATAGTTTTGATTATATTTTTTTCTGAGCTATCCCACATTTGCATTTCTTACTAAAGACAAAATGAAGGTATTTAGGCACCACGTGTGGGAGGACAAGGATCATTTTTCCTAAACTTACTCCAAAGCAATAAAAGGGAGAGAAAAAGAAAATAGGTTTGTTTCTGCCAGAAAGAAAATTAAATGGTCTCAATCCTTATTATGAAGCCCCTTGCTGTATATCCAGGTCTAGATTTGTTTGGTTTTATCAGAGGTAACAGAGAACCTACTAAGCTACATTGTGCTTGTTGGACTGTCTTGTGGACACTCATTTATACAGCAAGGCAGTTTGGGGCCTGAAGGGTTAAAAGGTTAAAAGCTGGAGCTGGGAGAAGTGTATGGGAAAGGGATAACAATCTCTGCTAACAGCAAACCAGTTTGGCAGCCTTCACCCTACAGAGGTTTTTTTTCCAATTTAACTTCTTAATGCTCTTCACATTCAGGCAGTGGCTTTGCTCTGCTCTCCTCTGCTTCATAGCACCGCACTCACTTCTTCCTGAATTTATATCCTTGCAGCTGCTGTGGGAAAAAACATTTGGTAACTAATTCCAGCTTCAGAATTAAGCAGAAATGCTGCTGTCTAAGGACTGATCAAAAGAACATTTTTAGGGAAACAACACACTGAAAAGTCACATGATACTGCCTGTGTGTTCTCTCTTTTTCCCTTTTTTCACAATGTCTAATGCAGAGTGATCCTTAGTTACGTTTAGGAGGAAACCTATTAATTCCAAAGAGACATCAACGATGTAAGAGCTGATTGGGTAAACAATAAGCAAATGATTCAGAAAGAATCACTATAGAATATATGTTCAGTGTTTCCTAAAAGTGGCTTATCTTTAAAAGGAATGTGAATTACAGTAGGGGGAGAGGCCTTTTATCTCCCTAACTCTGAAGATTACTTCATTTACTGCTTACAGTTCCTGTAAGCGCTGTTGATCTGTGCTGATAGAGTTTCTGTGAAAGACTCTGTGCCTTCTTTGAAGTGATTTGGTTCTGCTGGTTTTCTAAGTCAGCTTTTCATGGATTTCAGGAAATGCTTGGGGGAGGGGAGAATCACTTTCTTATAATGCAGGTGACGTTTTGCCAAATCAGGCATCTCAAGTCATTCAGCTGCAGCTCTGTGGGGCACTCTTTTTTCATTTTATGAGCAGAGAGAAACAAAACTAATGTAGTTTTAACTTTCTCTGAATGCGGTTTAGCCACTAGAAATTACAGCTGCAAATGTGATCACCAGGAATAAGACAGAAAAAAATCTTTTTTAGGTCTAGGGAATGTCTGGACCCTTGTAATTTTGTGTATGCTAATTTTCAAAGAGAACCAAGCTATCCTTTCCCCAGTGCACCATACTGACAAAGTGTTCACAGACTTTTAAAGTGTGTGAACAGCATTTCTGGAGAGTTTTATTTTTCCCCACCGAGATTCATGGAGTCTGGTTACATCAGACAGCAACCTCTGCTTGCTCAGGGCCCTGTACCTTTTAACAGAAACAAGGCAAGGCAGACTGGGTGCAATTTGCTCAGCCAAGGGCTTGATTCCCTCTGTCAAAAACTGTGCATCACCACATTGTTCCTGCTCCCATGAATTTAGAAGACAGATTCCAGGGCAAATTCAGCCTGAGTACATCTTCTACTTGCTTGCATCTTTCTGTTGTAGGCTTTTGAGGGCAGGAATCCTCTGCCTGGTGGACTAGCACTAAGACAGACTGTTTGAGTAGGGCAAATAGTCTCTCACCACGTGGAGACCTGTCTGCAGTTACACACTGAGTTAAGCAGTTAAAGTTTGTCAGCAGGATAGGTACAAGAGCCTTTAAAACTGAAAACAGAGATGCTTGCTTTTTTTTTTTAAAAACTGTCACAATAAAGTTTATTATGTTAATATCATTAAAAATATTATAAAATAATAAAACCTTCTGCTTGGCAGAAAAATTACGCCAGGGTTTTAAAACCCCGGGTTTGTGCAAACAGTTTTTGTAAACATAAGAAGTCAAGTGTTCAGGTTCCGTCCCAAAATACAGTAAATTGCTACAAAAATAAGTTTGCTCACTGTCAAACATATTTAAAAACCCAAGAAGCTGGATTTCGTTACACATTTCTCACGTGTCCCTATGCAGTTAATGCTGTACTTATATCTGAAATGGAAAGGATTTCAGATAGTCCTTTAAAACGGGATTGAGGGGGATCTGGTTTAAGTTCTCTCCTCCAAAAGTCTTCACGATGCTCTTCCGGCAGAGCTCCTGCAGTGGCTGCACCCGGACCTTGCGCAGGGGGGTAACCAGTACCTTCCTCGGGGAACTCAGGTAATGTTCCAGCAGCTTAAATAGACAGTCAAAAGTCTCCTTGCTGCCATCCAGGCTGAAACGCCCGGTCTGAAAGTTAATCCGGATGCTGGTGGGCCCAGTCGCAGTCTTAACACTGATGGCAAAGAAGCAGTTCTTTTGTGTGCTGTCCCTGATGAGGAAGGTGCCCTCGGGCTCAGACTTGAGCTTCTCGTGGGCCGCGCTGACAGACAGGGGTCCCCAGTAGAAGCCACAGGCATCCAGCAGGCTGCTGGCTCGGGTGATGCTGCTGAAATCCGCCTGGGAGCGGAAGGTTCGGAAGTGCGTGTTGCCCTGTGCCTGCACAGTGCCGGGCCGGCCGGGGCCGTGGAAACCTCGCGCCTGAGAACGATCCCGTGCAGGAGGGTCGAGTAGCCGTCTTGGGTCTGCTCCAACTGCATTATCTGCTGACACCTTGCTGTGCGCTACCATCCTACAGCCGAGAGCAGCGGATGCGGTCTTCCATAGCGTCAGTGGCTACGGCGGGGCAGCTTTCCAGCAGCTATTCTGAAATGCCAAAGAGAGACACCATGTGAGATCCCCGGAGGGAAGCGGCTGCAATCGCTGAATGACCCAAGTCTTCCATTGATATGCCTCCCACCCATTATGAAATAATAAAATATTTATTTTCCAATTTACACTGGGCAAACAACTGCTCGCTTTCTGACAAGATTAGCAGTCTATCACTACGGCAAAGTCCAAAGCTCCAAAAATATTTAGCAAGGATCATTAACAGCTACAGAGGATGATGCAGTTTCCCTGCTATGAGCCCACAGAACTGTACCAGGGCCTAGTGAGTCAAATGATTTCTCAATGAGAAGTTATCTTGTGTACACCGCATCCGATTCAAGTTTTTAGAGAACAAAGCAAGAAGGTTTTACAACTGAGTTACCGATTTCTCTGCCCCTCCCTCTTTCCCTTCCTCAGTCCCAACTGCAGCGTCAGAACTCAGAGAATGTCATTATTTATTGCACTGTGTGAAAAAGAGAAAGTAATGGAAGGGTATGTTTCTGGATAATCGGGGGAGAGGGTGCGAGCAAGTGTAACTTGGAGGGGCAGAGTGTAACACGGCCAAGTTACACAGCAATCCTAAAACTTCTCTCCTCTGTTAACCTGAGGCTCAGCCATAAGAGGCAATTTCCCATTCCCCAGCTTTCCCTGGGGACAGCAATGCTACAACCTCACTAGTGTATACAAGTCAACCTCTGTGAACCCTTAAAGCATTACCCCACAGTCTCTCTCTTTTCTATATTACATGCACTTTAAATGGCCCAATCTAAATTGCTTCCTATTGATATATCTTTCAGCATGAGGGACTAAATTCATCCCTCGTGTTACTTCAAAGGAATTAGCAGTGCTGCACCAGGAATGAGTTTGGCCTGAAATGTCTGTCTCTGACAGTGTGGTTCAATACATCTCCGCTGGCTGCCTTGACCTTACTGGCAAGCATAGATTTTAGGATTTATCCCTATAGTCAGATATAGATCTGCAGCAGCAGCTTGTGAGAAACCTTGAAGTATTCTCAGAAATGAATCCCTCAGCCATCTTACAGTTCAGGGTAACATGCTAATGAGGATTTCAAAGAAAGTACGCAGCTGGATTCCTGTCTGTGCTAATTTAACAACTTGATGTTTGGTTTCATTTAGGTCATATTACCTCCTCAAGCAGCTAAGAGGGTTATAAAATCCTTATGCTGGCAAGTAACTTAACATGCTGAAAGGAGCATTGGGCTTCCTTTGCACAGCAGAAGGAATCTGATGCCAGTTTTTCCAATTTCTGGGCCAGGATTATCGCGCAGTGTTTAAAGTTAAAAATTTAATTTCAGGACGCGCTGGGGAGAAATAACCACTAAGCCAGAGGTCTAAAAATCAAAGGGCTCGCTAGCAGCAGCCGTAGAGAGCCAACAGAGAGTTTGCTGTGCCTTTCCGAAGGGCACAGAGCAAACAGAGGACACGCCAGACTTCAGAGCCCGAAAGCCCGGGCAGGGGTCTGGGACGAGGCCCCGCGGCCGTGCGGTCACTCTGTGCGGTCACTCCGTGCGCTCCGTCCCGGGGCTGCCCCGGCTCCCATCGCTTGTGCGGGTCCCTGGGCAACAGCGGTGCCGCGCAACACCCGCTGCGCGTTCCCTTTATTGCTTGTCCTGCTGTCTGGTAACAGGCACTAGACCTCCGTCTGAACATGGACACTGAGCCAAAAAGGCAAGGAAAAAAACATCCCAGAAACAAACAAACCAACCAAAAAAACCCACAAACCAAAACAAACATAAAAAGGGGCAAAGACCCCCAAAGCCACCGCGCTCCTGCACGACTGGCAGGGCTCTTCCGAAATCTCTCCTCTCCTGGCTGCGGGGCAGGACCCTCTCGGTGCACGGCGCGGTTCGCGAGGACCCCCCGGCAAAGAGACCCCTCCTTACCTCGGGGTGCCGTGGGCGGGGGCCGTCCCCTGAGCGCAGCACACGCTGCTAGTCCTGGCGCTAGTCCCAGTCCCAGTCCTAGTCCTGGTCCTGGCCCCGGCGGCCGGCCGAGCATCCTCCGCGCGGGGGCCCTGCCTGGCGCCGCGGCGAGCCGGGGCTGCCGCGGGGCGGGCGGGCAGCGGCTGCTCCGGCGCTCTGGGCCCTCGCATAGCGCTGCTTTCTATTTAACGGGCCACGATGCACTCGCTCCTCCCCTCCCTTCTCGGAAAACACGTGGCCCTTCACTTTCGCTTTCCGAGTCTGTCCCGGAGCCAGCGGTGGCACCGCTGCGGAGAACACGCCGCGGGCTCCCCGCCGCTCCCCTCTGGTGGAGCTGGTCCCGGTCTCCGGGTGACCCCGCTTCTCCAAACTACGTCTGGGTTTACTCTTTTATTTCCTTTTTTTTTTTGGTCAGGAGGGCCTGGTGGGAGGTTCTGCGGGGTAGTCCCGGGCACCGGAGCTCTCTGAGGCCCCGGGGAGGAGAGGGGACACCAGAGATAGGTGATGGATGAGGCTCCGACTGGCAGCCAGCTCAAAACGCGGGCGGAGGGGAATGGCAAGGAAAGCAAGTATGCAACCAATATAGGAAGTTTAAATGTGCTGCTCTCCTCAGAGCTAACAGGTCAGCATGGACAGAACAGGTGAGAGGGTATAACTTAAATGTCCAAGAAAGGGCAAAAAATCAGACCTATAATAAAGTGAGAAAAACATTCAGAGAAGCCTATGATCCTTCTACTGAGAGGACTGTGAAGATGCTACACTGGAGTTTGAGTTCTCAAAGCAGAATTTCCACGGGGTTTTCAACAGGATAATCAGAGTTAAAAGTTCAAATCCCAGCTGTATTTATAACCTTGCCAGCATCCAGTGCAGGAGACTGGGGATGCTGTTCTGCTTGCCCAGAAGGAGATCTGAAACCTCAAGTACCAAACCAGTGTCTTATGTGCTCCCTTAAGCAGGCCCAGTAAAGTATGCTTTCTTCCAAGGAGTATGTTTCTTAAAGTTATAACCAACACCTTTAAAAGGCCAAGAAGTTTCCCTACAGTCAACATGTTTTGTGACAGGAAAGAGAAAATGTCTCTGCCAAATGATTAAGGGGAGAGGGGCTGGAAAGGCGTTGTGAGCTGTCCTTTGGGATGAAGTTGAGGGAATTGTATGTCCTGCTTTGACACTGAACATTTTTTTCAGAATCCAGTGTGGTCACAGACTGACTTAACCAGATGGCAATACAGCACCTTACACTGATGTGCAGCCAGTGTACAAGAGGTGAACCTGGAAATTTCTGATTATGCTTTAGCCACCAAGATTGAACTGCTTAGTTCTGTCATGCATAGTTGTCATGAATTTGGAGAAACAGCGCTTGCCATTAATTTTAAGACCTTGCACAGAGATTCACTTTGTGCTCAGGATCCTCTCTCAAACAATTTTTGAGCAACAGAGCTTTAGTCAAGGTTTGACCTAAGCAACTGGGGGAAGCTCATCTGCTTTTCTGTGTAAAACAAAAGCATGAAGTAATGGTGGAACTGAAACTTACTTTAGAATTTGAACATGCAATAGGGAGAAGTGTTTTGCCACAATTTGCTTTGGCGTAGTGCACTCCATGCTGCGAGCAGATTCAGTGGCTGGTTTGATGTTCATGTTCAGACAGGTAGTACAACAAGGCCTTGCCCTTAACTGCTTGAAGTCTACTTAGGCAAAACAAAATCCCCTTCCTCCCCTCCACCCTTCAAAGGAAAGGGTTTTCAAGTCCTTAATTCTGTCGAGATAAATTAAAATCAGAGACAAAAAGTACCAAGATAAAAAAATATCAGAGCCAAAAGCACAGCTGAGATCCTCTAACTCCTCCCTAGTCTCCCGAGGCGCCCGGCCAGGCTCCCTCCCTGCTGCTGCACCTTTGGCTCCTGCCATCACGGGCTGTAAGTGGGAGCACAGTACGGCTGCGAGGCAGCACAGAGCTGTGCGTGTTTCTCAGATGAGATGGAGCTGGCTGGAGGCTGCTGTAGATGTGCCAGGAAAGCTGTTTCACTCTCATGTAATTCTTAATTTTGTAAGATCACAGGGGAAAGAAAGATCCTGCAGGTGCACGTGCAGTCTGTCTGCCATGCACTGAGTAGTGCAGCTGATGAAGTGTCTGTCCAAAAAATCGTCTTCATTGAGCAAGAATGTGGTAATAATACTCAGTTGCAAAGCCTCAGAGCTTGGCAAGGCTCAAATGGGCAGGTTAACTCCCAGTTGCTGAGGAGAGTGATGGACTGAGCCTGCCAGCTCGGACACCAAAAGCCAAGTGTGTCAGGCTGCTGCTTACAGGGTTTGACACCACCTCTATGTGAATCACAGCAGAGTGGTCTGGGGTGCTCCATAAAGTGCCTTGAAAAGGCTTGCCCAGGAGAAGTGGCCATCAGCTGTAATATGTGAAGGGACTTGCACAGTGAGTGGAGTTTTTGTGACAGGAAGAGCTGGGGTTTTAGACATCCCACAAACTGAGCTTTCTTGGGATATTTTCAATTTTACCCACTCATGTTTTATTTTTGCAATCCCCCATTCCCATCCTGTTTCCTTTCTTGTATCCACTCCCTCAGCTTCAAACCCTGCAACGTGGGCCTTGGGGAGAGCTCCAGGCCGGCAGGATTGGATAGTTACTGTACCCAGTAGAGGGCAGTGCAGAAATTTGGAAGCGGTGCACAGCTGCTGGACAGAGCCCACGGCGGAAGATGTCTCGAAAGGACTGAAGCTGAAAGCACAGCTGCCAGTTCAGATTATTCTGATCTGTGCTCTGTCACTCAGACAGCAGCTGCTTTTTGCAAGGTGAATTAGAGTCTGTTTGGTAAGTAAAGCCTTCTGTGTGAAACACCCACTTTTCTTCACAAAGTACCTTTTCACGTGGAGAAAATAATTGTGTTCCCTTTCTTGTTTACTAATGGTCTCAGAAAAGCAAAGCAAGGTCTGGGGAGAAAGAAAATTATCGGGAGACATTATCCCATCTTCCTTTCTCCCTTGTTTCCTGGGGCAGGAAAGGAAATGCTTTTGATTTGAAGGTTTGTATCAGTAAATCTCCAAAAGCTAGGATAAAGACCGAACTCAGCTTTTGTTAAAAATAGTAGCCCTTACCCCTATTTTGTAAACACTGGCTTGCAAGATGACAGAAAATTCAGAGGAATTGCTGGGCATTTGTACAGCAGGAGCAGGGCTAGAAACAGGGCAAAGGGGAGAGGGAATCTGTTAAGTAAACAACAAGGGATGCCAGGTGAGGTCTGCCAGGTGGCAGCAAGGGAAAAAACATGGGTCTGAAAACAGTTTTGAAGGTAGGAGAGTACAGGATCTTTTGGGGTACACGAGACATTTGCCAGTTGGTTTGTTTGTTTTCCAAACCCCACACTTGTATCCCTACTTGCAGCAGTGTAATGCAGACAGAGCTTCCTTTAGTTATGCTCCAAGCCTTTCCTCACCCTGTGAAACCACCAAGAGAGAGGAGGTTGTGGTACCAGGTATGGTATTCTCCACTATAAGTTCCATTATGGGGCACTCCACACCCTGCTGAATTCATCCCCACTGCAGGGACAGTCCTCTGGGAGAAAAAAAAAAAAATCAAAAAACCTGAAAGGCTTAGAAAATCAGCAGGCACTCCCCATTTTAGCCTTTTCCTAACTTTCTGAGAATAGAAGCAGACACTGATTCTGTTATAAATCTGGATAAATTGGCAGGCCAATGTGTCTGCAGAATAGCATGTTGTTTAGAGTATTGTTTAGTAAGTGGGTGATCAGTGTGGGAATTTAATATGGAATTGCTATTTTCTTGGAAGAACAGCTCGGTAAACAGGGTCATATATTTTTCTATAGTGTTTTGGGGTTAGAGCCTCTCTTGTGCTGATACTGTAAATGGCAGCTCTTATGTGAATGTGCTCATCATCTAAACTGATCAAATCACCAACATCATCTTCAGAAAAGGGGAACTGAAGCACCAAGAGATTCAGTGATTTGCTTGAAGTCACAGAGATAGTCTGCAGAAGGGCTAGGAATGGAACATAATTCAGGTCTTCAGAGCCCCATACTAGAAACTTAACCACAATACCATCCTTCCTGTTTTAGTGGGTTTTGTTTTCTTCTCCAGAAACTGAATTTTCATTTAAACGAAACCCTTGAAATCGGAATTCTTTGATTTTGAGAGTAAATTAGACACCACACTGTCTCTGAGTCTGCTTTCAGATGCAGTGAAACCAGCAGCACTGAGCGAAATGTGAACCTCTGTCACCCACTTTGATTGGGTTTTAGGGTCAGAGTTTGATGTGTTTAAATGGGATAACTATTGTGACCAGACATTTCCTCACACATCTCCCAGTCTCATACTACCCATTCAACAGTTTTCTAAGTTAAGAGGTAATAAAATGGATCTGAGGAATACAGCTCATCCTCTTATCCTCTTAGTCAGTTCTTCCAGGTAAAATGGCTACGAAGATGACTCACTTTACACTGATATCACTGAAGAACAATGTGTGTCTGGCACAGTTGTCACTCACAGCAGAAACGTCATTATGCCAAGAACAAAATGCATTTTGAGGAATTCACCAAGTTGTTATCAAGCCTCAATAAGCATCTGCCTAGACAAGGATTAACCAGTTGGTAAAGATGTAATAAATTCTGTCTGAACTGGAATTCGTGCTGTTTTTCAGAGAATATACAAGTCAGATCCTATCCAGCTGGGATGGACAACAGGAATTGGGTTTGTCTTCAAAAAAGGATCACTCTATTAGTTGTTAGAAAGTGCACGTCTAATGGCTAAAATGAAAAACACTGGGTTTTGGAAGTTAAGCAAATTAAGCTTAATTGTGTACTAAAACTGAGTAACAGCTGAGCCTCTCCCTCTTGTCAGTTCCTTTAAATAGTACAAGTTGTTTGAAATATTTCACTGTAAAAGATAAATGTCGTGTTTCAAATAAGCAATAAACCAACTGTCTAAGGCTTTGAGGGGAGTTTGTTTCTAAGCTGGCTATTCTGGAATTGTTTATTTTAAATTATGTTAGTTACTTTCTCAGGGGTAGTTAATGCTGGTTTCCCTGAGCCCAGACTAAATGGTTCCTGTCTGATACTTCAGTGGAAGCTCTTTATTGACATTAACCAAGTCAAATCAAGATTTGCATTAGTCTTATGAATTCAAATGCTGAGCAGTTAACCACACAAAAATGTGGTTTGGGCTTTCTACATCTCAGTAGTTTAGACATCTTTCTTGGTAATTAGTTGAGTGGGGGGAAAAAAAGGAAAGTCTCAAATTGTTGGTAAAAGTGTTGTGAAAGGGCAGTCTGCTTTCTGGTAGTTTTTTCATCTGAATGATAACTCCGTGTTGCTGGACTGTGTGTGTGCGTGAGTCTGTGTGTGTGCATACTCCACAACTACTGAAGGAACCAGGGATCCCTAAAAATAATGTTGGTGCTCATTCCAGAGATAGCAGGGTGTTGTTCAGGGGAACTGCAGCTGTAAATACTGGACTGGATATGTTAAAGCAGGAGTAGATATAAAGTTCAGCTTCCAGATACACTTGCTGGACTACAGAGGTTTCAGCGCTGGCTGGAGGAACACAGACACTGGATTTCAGAGCTTCTTGCTAATTTTATTCCAGTCTGGCTGAAATAAAACACCTGAGTGGTCCTTTCCAGACTGAGCCATAACAGACCTGTGCTCCCTTTCCATTGCCACCCTTGCTGCCCTCTCTCCCTTGCTTGAAGCCACACTCTGTGTTTCTCCAACTCCCTGTTCTCATGTCTTTTTGGATCTCAAGCCCATGAAAGGAGAGTGGTAACATGGCACAGGACTGATGCTGAACTGTGCTGTGGGTTTTGGACACCAGGTTACTGTTTGTACCCACAATTAGTGTCTTCAGGCATTTATGGATCCATGAAATATATGGGAAGGGGATTCTGACTGTAAAGAGTGCACAGGAGAGGTGGCAAGCTTTAGGGAAAATTTATTTTTGAGTGGGAGCCTTGAGGATACCAAACAATACATCAATTAATAATGCAAAAAGGCCTCCAGTGTATCTTTATTACTAGTTTAATGGTATCTTTACTCTCTGCTTTTATAGTTTCCCATTCTTACACACATTTTCCACCACTTCTTTTTCTTTACAGTGCCTGTTTAACTTGTCCTGAATGATTTACATGACTACAAATTTTCATTTACTGCTGCAGGTGGACAGTGTTGATGCTCCTTCTACTGTACCCATGAGTCCATCTGCTCAAACCACAGGCAAATGCTGTGCTTCTACTGAAGTCAAGGGTTGTAGAATCAGTTTCTAATGCATTTTATACATGGGCATAATCAACACATGAAGAGTTTTTTTATGGTTGGGGTGAGGTGGAGGAAATGACTCAAGCATTCCCTCACCTTTGGTTTTCACAGAAACTGATTAAAATTCACACTTAATATGGTCAAATGGATGCAAATCTCAGTTCTACTTCCTTGAGCGTAGAGAGATTCTGCAGCCCAAATTACAAGCAAAAAAGTGGTCCTGCACTTGGAGTGAACAAAGTGCTGCTATAGGAGACACAGGCAGCACAGAGGAAGTTGAGAAATCAGAAGGTGGTGGCATAGCAGTGTCTTGCAACTTCTCATCCAGATCCAGGTGGACAGTCTTATTTCTTTCACTTTCAGATTACTTGGCTGGACTTTTAATACTTGAAGCCGTCAAGCCAGGATGACTAAACCTGAATATATCACCATTAATACTCAACCTTGAGAAAATATCTTCCATGGGCATGATTTGCTGACCTCTGTACTTCTGCTGTGATTCTAACCTATGTTAATTGACAGATCTTTTTACAGTTGCAGTTTCATCTCGAATCATAACCACCAAACCCTTAGGATGGTGGAATATATTAGGTCCTGCAGTATCTAATAACTCCTATATCCAACAAATAGAAACTACTGAATGGGCACCTTATATTCTACTGTACAGGTAGATGCTATATAGATTTTATTATTGTCCTATGGTCTTGGCTAGTTACGTAACATGCCCACAAAGATCTAGGAAAGAAATAGCTAATGTGAATTTTAATGTCTCAGCTTTCAAAGTACTGAGAAATTATCCAGATTTCTGTTTCTCCTCTGTCCCTGGAGAAAAGAGGTCCTGATATGTGGGTCTACAGTTTTCTTCAGAGTACAAATATTAATTCCTCATTTGCCAAGAAAAGAAAAGAAAAAAAAAAAACAAACAAAAAACAAACCAGCATAATTGCTCTTGTGGAAAAATAATTGGATTTTTTTTTCTTCAGACATTTTCCCTCTCCAGATTTCATGCAAACCACAGCCAATTTTACATGTGAACTCAACAAGCTGTGTTCAGAATAGGTTCACTTCACCATGCTCCAACTCCAGGAAAATTTCTAGGAATCAGGAGAATAAGCTGATAATTTCTGCCATGAAGTAAGAATGTAGAATTTTTGGCATCTGTTGTTAAAATGGCAAATTACAAACATCACCTAATGGTGTTAATGAAGCATTCTCTAATTTTAGAAAGATCTATATCAGTTACACGCAGAACTCACTACACATGCTTTTGGACTAATTAAGAAGAAATATTACATTATGTAAAATTAGTGTAGCTTTGCATGCAGGCCTTGATGTCCCCTAACAGTAAATTAGGTAATTAAGAATATGAAAGTGGGAAGAGTGCCCAGCTGGAGGACTTCCTGCAGGAGTTCTGGAGAGATCTCACTGAGTTGCTCTGGTAGGGAGCTTTTGCTGTCTGTGGTGACTCACCTTTTAAGGGCCACTTTGTCCTCCGACAGAGTGAGAAGTCTTATAGTCACTTAGACTGGAGTGCTAATGCTGTATTTCAATTGCAGGTCTATTTCAGTTCATAATAATGTCAAAATAAAATACTGGCGACTGTCTGATGAGTCTAAAAGAAGCCTTAGACTTGGTTACGTAAACTGAACTGAGCTTGCCAAGGTGACCTTCAAAAACTTCTGGGACGTATGAGGAGTGACCTGTGATGACCTCAAACCACAAGTAATTCTGAAACAACTTTACTCACAGAAAATCGTTTTGGGAAGGTGAGTATTATTATATTCTATACTATAATTATATTCTATAATATTATAGAATTCTATATTCTATAATATATATAATACTATAAACAGTATTATTATTATCACCTATTATAGGTGAGCAGTTTAAATTCGTGCTTCTCTTTAGTTCTTTACTCCATCTGTCCTGTTCTGGCTCTGTCTGATACTGTTGGAGTACAGACTGAGTAACCTCTCAGTTTTTGTAGCAGTACCAAAACTCTGTCCATGGTTTTCTGGGTTAACTTCTAAACAAAACAATCCGTATGTTCCTGGCATTTCAGCCTCATCCAACATAAGTTACTGCAGCCTTCAGGTGATTGCTGATTTAGTACATAGCTAAGCTGAAGTTCCATGATTAGATTTCTCTAATCATCAGTTTAAAAATTCAGATTAGCTGGGTCTTGTCAAGAAAAAGCAGATATAATTCTTCACGTGCCAAGTGTTGGGGCTTTTTCCCTCAAGAACTTTCATAGGCAAACAGACGAAATGAAGCACCTCTAGCATGAAATACCAATACACTGATGAACGTGAATTTAAACACTGAGTTCTCTCTCACAATTTCCCATATAAATAGGTTTATATCCTCTCTCCCTGAGTCTATAAGGAAAGGTTAAAATACTAACAGGGAATATGGATTTTGCAGTTAGTCAGCCCCTTTGTAATGCTCATACAGTGCTGTGCCTTACCCGTGGTGAAGGTGGAGCAGCTACAGACAAGGCCCTGCACATCCCGAGGTTTGCTGAGCTCCAGAGTCCTGCCAGGCACCCAGAATTCCTGGGTACATTAAAAATGTTCCCGTATCTTCCCAAGTCCACACTTACAGACTATGCTGTGGCCAGGAGGAAATCTTTAGTGAGTTTAGATGTCTTGGCTAAAGACTTGGCAGGAGTTTCATCAGAGCCCTTATGAAGATTTCCTGTTGCAGTAGCATATAAACACAGGAACAATAGTACAGTGTCTGCATTCTTAGGAAGTTTCTCAGGATTTTTTGCCCTTGTTGTGCAAGGTGAACATTTTTTCTGTGGTCTGTGCTGGTGCTTCAATAGAAATGTGATAGGTATACTGTGGCTTTAGCAGGATGCAAATGTGACTTCATGTTAGCTTTGACTTCTGCATCCAAAATGCTGCAAGTGGCAGTTGGGCAAAGATCTCCAAGTAGATGTTTTTAGTAAAATGGAAAAGCGGGATTGCACCCAGAATAGAGCAGTGGGGTCCAGACCTTAACATCACTGCTAAAAATAGCCTGTTTTTTAAGACAAAGACATTCAAAGCTCCCTTGTAGACACATTTGTGTTACAAATTTTGAATTAGCTGAAAGGATACCACCTAACACCTCCAGTTTCATTCTGGATTTTTATTCCTTGCATATTTTATCCTTGCTTTCCTAGTGTCCCATTTCCCCCCGGACAGTCATTGACCACTGGGTCACAGACCAGGGGAGCCCAGGGCAAGGCTGTGCCCTGTGCCAGGGGAGCAATGCCTAGAGACCCCTGCACTGGAGGATTCCAGGTGTCCAGGATGGAAAAAGCAGCTTGCCTGATTCAAGCACTGGATAAAAAGATCCTCACTTCTTGCTTGCTCATGGATCATACTAAAAATAGCTCACCACGGATAAATGTGCAATATGTAGCAGTGTGTTATTCCAGCAGTAAGCTGAATAGCATTCCACACTTTTCCTCCTCTGTTTGATTCTATGAAATTCAATTAAAAACTTAGTCCAGTGCACACACACACAGAGGAATACATTTACTCTCAGTGGCTGCATTTACCATCAAAGTTGGTAACATTTCCTGAAATGGGTTTCTGATCCCCCTGAAAGGCTGCGGGCTTTTCTTCTTTTTTTTTTTCTTTTTTTTTTCTTTTTTTTTTTTGTTTCTTTTTTTTGTTTGTTTTCAAAGGTTAATTTCAGGGAAACTGAACAACACACATGAAACAGTAAAATATCAACTGTGCAGATAAACTGTGGTATCAAGGGCGTAACGCATGTGACCTGCCTCCAGTTCCATGAATTCCAGTGAATTCCCAGTTCCCACTAGCGGATGTCAGGCAGATCTGAGTGTGGCTATTTTCTGTTAATTTTGTGCCAACACGTGGTTGTGATGGTGGTAGAAGTGTAGGAGGGGTGTGATTTAGGGAGAGAGGGAAACACTAGACTCAGAGTGGGGAGGCAACCCACACCCACTCTGGGTGTTACAGAGTCACACTCATTGAGCTGTTCCAGGTCACAAATGAATCCCCTCCATGTGACACTCGCTGCAGAAAATACCAAGAATGGTACAGCCTACAGAGCTTTGGCAAATAGATCATCTCCCATGATTCATGCAGCGTCCTTTCTCTACTCTGCATATGATGAGATGTGTACTTGAGATGTGTACTTGAAAAGCAGGGCTAAAGCCAAATCTGGATTTAAAGAATGACCCACAAGCAGAGTTTTGTGCATCATAAAAAAGAAAAACTGATCCCAAGTGTCTGTAGCTGCCAACATAGATTGTCAAAGCAATTTTTTACTGGATTAGCTGCATGTTTGTGCTGGTTCATAGGAGGTTTTCCTCTCTTAATTTCACTCATACCTTAGCTCTGAGACACTGAGAGTGTCACCGCCAACTTCCCAGAAGTCCTGTGGGTGATTCTAATTTGGATAAACTTTTCTGCCTATTGCTGTATGCAGACAGAAAAGGGTCCAACAGAAATATTTTCTTGGGTTTATGTTTCTTCCCTTATCTCCTCCCAGCCTCCTTTTTAGGGCTGGGGAAATATGACAGATGCCTGCACATGCAGAAGCAGATTTGGGAGGGTCTGGTTGATGGTGCTGTTTTCCACAGGGTTTACTGCCCCAAGGAGCACTCCGTGACTGGAGACAAATCCTCATCAGCAGGAACTTAGGAGCAATTCCCCTCTGAAAATGGGATTCTGGTGCCGTCATGAGACCCCATCACTCTTCCAGAGAATCATTACCCCATTTCCTCTTCTGTTCTCCTAATTAGCAGTTTGCACTTCAGTGCAGCAGAGACCACAGCCTTCCTCCCATCCTGTACACTGGTGCACACACTGCACCGATTTCATGTGGTTACAAAGCCAAGAACTAAAAAACTGGGCAATATCAGATTTACATTTGCATATGCAGCCTGAAATCTGCCCACTCACACATTTGTGCACCGAATGACACAGGGTTGCTGGGGAAATGTGTGATCTTTACTCTTACAAAACTAGGACAGAATTGGCAGAATTGGCAGGAAAGGCAAGGAAAGTCCTGTCTCAATTTTAAGGGCTGGAATTTGCAAACAACTACATTTTTTTACCATAGATTCCTTTAGAGAATTCTGTATTTTACAAAGAAGAAACTTTGCTAGCATTCCAGAATGGGATTCTTTATACAAACTTACTGTTGTTTTAATTAATTGCCAGAAAGATAATGTGCTGATTGTGGGAGAGCAGGACTCTCCCAGGTGCTGAATGTGGAGATCACTGAGTTGAGGCAGGATATGCTGGCAGAACTGTGGTCCCCCCTGCTTCTCTGGACCTTTGAGCTCCTGCCTTACTTAAAACTACTGATGAGACACCAGAATTGTTCACATTTTGAAGGGCTTTTGTGCTACTGTAGCTGCCTGTGCTCACTGGCAGCATGCTGGTTTCTAAACAGACGAGCTGAGCAATGCAAAGCATGTGTGCAGGTCAGGTATGACTCAAACAAATTTGAGGGGACGGAGAGAAGGAGGTAGACGAGTAGAAGGGGCAGTATTTCCTCCATCTGAAGTGATGAGATAGAAACCTCATGAAAAACCAACGCTAAACATACGTGGCCTTTTGGAAAGTGCCTCTGTACAGATGCATCCACAACATCTAGAGTGATAAAATCACCTCCTGAGCTGAGTCGAATGGCATAGTTGAAGTAGAGCTGTAAATAAAAGTGGTAGGCGGTTTCCTGCTAAAACTCCCCTGCATGTCCAAGAACCCACTGTGACTCAGCCTTGCAGTCACTGGGAACTCAGTGCAGACACCCTTTACTAATTGGGTAGTTTTACTTCTCTTTTTTGTACCATACCAAGAGGAGCTCCATTCATCCCTGGATTGACAATATGACCTATTATTTTTTGTTGTCTTAAGGTAATGATCTTACACTAGACCCAACAAGAACGTTCAGACTTCTTGTCTGATTATCAATGACCTGCAAAATTATCTGTCTGCTTGGATCTTTCATGTGAAAGTTCTTGGACTTACATTCACATACCTTAATGAGGCTCTTACCTGCGTCTCTTCATGGCCTAAAAATCAAATTTCTGTTCCTTTCATTTTATGTGCAAGAATGTGATTCTGTAATCCAGCATTACAGGTTTTTACAGCTATAATACTCAGGAATGACTTTTAAAAATTTATTTATTTTGAAGAGTATGTGTGTTAATATGCTGAATGGGAGACAATTGCATATTTGCATATGATACATTTTCCAATGTACTTACTGTTCCTTTACTGTTCCTTCAAAGAATTAGCACCTTTGGAAAGATGAACAGAGCTGGAAGAAGCTATGCCCTTGTTAAAATAACAGCAGTAGCAATGTCTAGTAGATTTTAGGTCAGCAGCATCCAGAGTCTCGTTTTCCCTAGAATATTTTATGTCTGAAGCTGTCTGATGTCATTTTACTCCTCTGGGCTCATAGTTTTGGAACATCCTTTGGCATTGAGATAATGCTCCTCCTGGTCCATTTTGAATTTGCACAGACAGTCGCCTTTCCACATGAAAAGTTCAGTACACACAGAGTTTTAAACTTGGCACTGGCAGTTAATAAAACAGATTTGGGAGATCTGCAGGTTTCCATGAGCTGACCTAGAACAGGCTGTTCGTTCTTTTTCCCTCTTTATCCCATACAATATTTATTCTGCTGCTTCTTTCTTTTCTCTTTCATTTCTAGCCTGTCTCCTCTCTTCCAGTTCACAGTCCTTTTCCCTTTTTTTTTTTTTATTTACTGTACTCCCTCTGTGCTAATCCCAGCTAACTCCTTATTGGCTTCTTCCATAATACTGCTGGAAGTTTATCCCCATCTAACCTTCCTCTGCGTGAACAAACCTAGGTTTACTCCACTCCAGGTTTTTTCTGCTTTCCAGCCCACTGTTTTCTAATTGCCCCTTTAATTTCTGTTTAATACTTCTTTTAGTTTCAAGATGTTCTCGTCTTTTGCTTTCTTTCTGTCTGTTATATTAAGTATACTACATACAGGTTTTGTTTTGGGGTTTTTTTCTGAGAATTAAGTCTACTTTCTCCAGAGTTTTCAGTTTAGCTTCTGAAGGTTATCAGTGGTTCCTTGTTAGTGAACTTCCTTTCTGGGAAGTTCAGCCTCCTTGTATTCTGACTCAAGTCATTAACATTGAAGTAGATTCTTTTTTTCTTGCAAATTCCCATAACTGCCCACCTTTCTTCTCTTTCCTCTTCCTCAGTCCCCTCCAGTGCCCCCCACAGCAGGGCACTGTTTTCTGAAAGACACAATTGCTTTTCCCCTTTGTGAAAACCCTGACCCTCCCTTTTCAGATGGGAGGATTTCAAAACACAGCACGTCCTCCACCATTCACCTCTGTAAGAGCAGCACAAAGTGCACCCGAGGAGGGGATATCCAAGGAGCTAATGCCAGGAAGGAGCTCAGATTATTGTGGAGCCCAGAGGGAAGCGAGGAGTAGGTGGTACTGGGGACCTGGCACTGGGGAGCCAAAAGGCAGGGGCAGTGCTCGGAGTGCCCGAGGGTTATGAGAGGGCAGCTCTGCCGTGATTCCAGGCAGGCAGGAATCCAAGAGGGATTGTAGGCCAGGGTTGTTCAGGCAGGGAGGGGATGCTCTGGTGTGGATATTTTAATTTTATGAGAAGAAGGGCAGCTCTATAGAGAAGAAAGAGGTTTTGGAATGGGTTTGGAGAAGTGGGGTAAGGGATGTGGAGGACACCAGGTCCAAAGACTGGGGGAACTGATATCAGTGGGTGGAAGTGTTGAAGATGTGATATGAATGAGGGGACTCAAAGGCAGGAGGGCCTGGGCCTCATCATCTATCAGAGCAGGTGCCATTAAATGGGATCCTGGTTTGACCTGCCACATCCCCCTTCCTCCCAATGAACTGCTGTAAAACCCTTCCTTGTCTACCAGAAATACCAGAAATAGTATGTCAGTACATAGTACATCCACTTCCAAATAGAAGTTTTAACAGACAATCTGACATCCACACTAAATACTAATTTATATAATTATAGTTATTTATAATAATAAAAAATAACCAGAGCTCTCCTCCACCTCCTCCTCCTTCACCCCCATGTACTCTTTTTTTCAGTATATTAATACTTTAGGAAAATTATGGGGCTATGTGGGTCGTGACACTTGTACCCCACAAACACAGGGTGGGTGCTGAGATCCTGCCTTCTGAGAAGAGCTCACCAGAGTGACCAGTGAGGCCAGTGAGTGGGCAGAGCCCAGGCTGCTGCAGTGATGCACCTCAGCATCCTGTAAGGGGACTGCTGACTGTGGCTGTACCAGGACAGCCTGTGCCACGTCAGGGAGGGAAAGTGCTGCACCCTTACTGGTCATGGTGAGTCATTTGCACCTTCTGCCACATCTGGCATGAATTTCATTTTGAGTTACTCTAGTGCATCATTATTTTCAATAGTTCCTTCACCAGAAGCTGGAGCCACAGAGGTGAAAATAATTACATTTATCAGAATCTGTCAATAAAATTCGCAGCTAGTTCTCATTAGAAACAACAGAATCTGGTTGTGAACAGCATTGAACAGTGCTATTCAAGTGGTCATATGGGGACTAAAATTATTCATCAGAAGTAATAAAGATAATATAATTCTCAGGTATTCAAGTGCACCTGCCTGCACTTTTCCTCTGTGTGAGCTGAAATCCAGCAAGGAAACAGTCCTTGCAGGACAAATCCAATTAACTGTGAAAGAGAGGAATTTACTAGAAGACTAGCCAGCCTGTTTTAATTTAAAGAGAAATTTGTGTCACTCTTTTGCGTTTATGTAACTCTGTGTGCAACTTAATACTAAGCATTAGCTTCAAATGCGCTTCAAATGTACACCACCACCTTGGATTACAGCCGTGGTTTTGGTCTCACCCATACTGTGAGGCTGCCAGTGTCTCTTTTGGCCATCCAGACTTGTGTCAATTGTTTAAAACTACAAAGTGGCCTCAAATAATTAGATAACTATGCCGTAAACTCCTGGACTGCTCACAGGACATGTCCTGCGTTCATATACACAGCTTTGTTGTGGCTTGGAAAACTTTCCACCAGGTCTCTACCTCAGTGTCTTCTCTGTTTGTTTTTCTTGTACACTTACTGAAGTAGTTTACAGGGACAGATTTAATAGGAACTTAGACTCCGCTTTTCAAAGGAATTAGGAGAAAAAACGTTTTTACTTGCACAATGTGCCTATCAGGTACAACTGCAAGGGCTTTCTGCTGAAATAGAAAAGCCACACTGAAAAATAAGAGAAACAAAGATAGCCAGAGCAACACTCAATTTGAATTGTGTCTGTTTATATTTGAATGCCTTTTTTGTAGGAAGTTCTGTTTTTACTTTAAACACTGTACAAGTTCCTACAAAAGTCAGTTTAATTTTAGTATTACTCAATTTCCAAAGAAATCATTTGGTTTTGTGTTTAGAAAACTTACTGCCAAGCCCCCTCTGCTGGAGGGAAAACTGTGTTTTCAGCCCTGCATTGCTGAAGACATCTAGTGAAAGCATTCCAGCTTATTATTGTGCAAGTAATTGCAGGCTCAGAGTTCACAAGATCTTCACTATGTTTCTGTAATTATCTATCTTCATCTGTCATGAGCTGAGCTTAAGAGAAGTCAGGATGATCTGCAACTGTGTTCTAATTCCTCCATACAGTCAGCCTGTTGAAAATTCATCTTCTCAATTGATTATTTTATCATCCAAGTTATTTTCAGTAGTGTCCACCCTCTTCATCTTCCACTGTGTCTCTTATGTATTACTTACATCTTTCATCAGCAATCACTGCACACGATTAGACTGAACTTGTGTAATATGTCTACGCAGGAAACAGTGAAAATCTGACTCCGAGAAGCACACGCGCTTTTCCAAGGCAATTCAAACTGCAAAGACCTGCTTTGCTTGTCTCTCAAGTGTGACAAGAGAAGCTTGCTGGATGACCAACAATACTATGTGCAGGTTAAACCACACTCCTCATTTGTGTATGGTAAAGCCTTTTGCAAGGACCAGCTTTCTATTTACAGATGAGGAAACAGGCCCAGCATGGATTTTGGGCCTGCTCTGGAACAGATTGCCTGGTGACTTTGCACTATTTAATTAGGCTAAAAGCCAAAAAAGAAATGTGTCATGACACTGAGCATTACCCAACAAAACAGGAACTTCCTGAGATTATAAAGTGTTGGACCTGTTTAAGGTCCTCTGTGATGCACATTGAGAGCGTTGAGTTTCTTTGACAGGAGATCCGAAGCAGCCAGTATTCCATGCAAGCAGACAGTAAGGAACTATTGCTTACAGATGTGTGCCTGAAGCTTTTCCTTCTCTTGAGCTTGTTCAAAAATTGATCTTTGAAGAATGGCAGTCCTTTGAAAATGAAGCAAGCCAGGAGAGCATTGCTGGAGCAGCTGATTAGTACTTAGAAGATTCTTCAGCATGTGGAAAAGTGAGATTTGTGTCCCTGCTTGGCAAAAGGGCAGTCGAACTTCAGTTTCTCCCTTTTCTGAAAGTTGTCCCAACTACTAAGTAGCAATCTCCTCTCATTGAGGGGGGAAAGAGGAGTATTTGTTAGCCAAGAGAGACTTGGAGCTTAACAGCCAGAGCACTCCCCTACGGGTGGGAAACGCTGGGTTCTGGTGAGTGCTCTAAGTGCTGCTACATACAGTACATTCAACAGTTATTACATAAGCTACATAAGTGGTATTTGAGGCTGAGACAGAGTTCAGTGGCTCACCTCTCTCAAATCAATGCCCCAGCCTTCAGGTTTAAAGGCAAGTCCCATTCTTGCTGCAGGTTGATGGCTCTTGAAGGCCTTTCTGTGAACTAAAGAAAGTTCACAGGAAGATCAGTTTCCTTCTACAGGCTTACGGTGTGAGGTCATAATTTCAAAATGGGTTTGACAAGCATGGCCTTGAGTCCCTCTGTGCCAGAAAGGGGTTTGAGCCTGAATTTCCCACATTTAAGCCCAGAGCACCCACATTCCCACAAAAGATCTCACTGGCAAACTGCTGGATAAAACTGATGAGGTTGAAAAGGTGATGGTACCCCTTTAAAGAAGGTGTTCTAATGAAGTCTCTGAAGGGATGAGAACTATTTCAAACCCCTATTATTTCATTCAGTTTGATAAAATACAGTTGTTCCATAAAAATTAAACTGTAGCAACACCGAGGAAAGGAAAACCATACTGAATTGGTGTTTTATGTTAAAAAATACTTTAAAAAAAATGCATGTCAGATGAAAACATGAACTAACAAAAGTTTCCTAGAATACACTGTAAGTACAGCATGGATCCTGGTGGGGTTAAATGAGTTTTCAGTCTTAGCTGCAGTAGCCAAATAAATGTTAAATTTAACAACAGATTTGGAGTAGGAAGAAGTCTAAATAGCCCTGAGTTCCAGGGAATTTAGACAACCCAACCCATGTTTGGAAATTGATGCCCAACCTCTTTGCTCACAGGGCAGAGGGTTAAACAAAAGTTGTATCAGTTCTTGTGTATGCAACATTTTGTGACTATGCAACATCTCCTGGCTGGTGAAATGCAGTTGCATCATCTCCTGGTATAAATCATCTGTTGCTTTATAATTGCAGTGCAATAAGGAGTTCCCTTTGCTTCTGAAATGGGAACAGTTTATTGCAGGGCCTGTGCATATTGGAGGACGAAGAGAGGAAGGGAGAAAAAAGGTAGCAGGAAGTACTTCGGTCCCAAGCAGTGGGTGATTAGAGACAGCTCTGCAACAGAAGGAGGCATTTGGACATGCTTAGTTAAACCTCAGGAGTTTCTAGGTCTGCAATCTAGACATCTCATTGTATCTTCGCAGGGCTCTTGTGCTTCTATGATCAGAGCTAATCTGCTTCCAGAGGCCAACCTGTGGCCAACCAAGCTGTAGCACTTAACAAAAGCTGGAAAAGGAAGTAGAAGCTTCTTTTGTCCGGGGGGACAGAGGACTGAGGCTGACCCAGGATACAACCTGCCAATTTGCAGAGGCCTTTTCACGCAGAGCCTGCTCATTTCTTACCATCTGAAATGCACAGTTTCCCCATTTATATAGAGCTGCAACACAGAGATGCAACTTTAGAGCTATTAAGTTGAAGCATTACATATTCAGACATCTACAGATAATAAAAAAGTGTGAATGAAAATCAGTGAATTGAACATGAAAATGGAAACCTGTTCTTCAGTATGAACCTGCATGAGACACAGCTACCAGGAGAGATGAAAGCATTGCTCCTAAAGCACCTGTCTGTAACTGTGCTGATGAAATAACTGACAACAGTACATTCTTTTCTACTCCTCTACCAGGAATTTAATCGAGCTTAATGCAACACTACAGACATTGAGGACGTTGTAAAACATGCAAACTGTTCGGAATTCAAGGAGAGAACTTTTCCCCACAGTTCACGACTAAGAATTTCATGGCACTGTTCCTTTTATGACTTTAAGGGTACTCTTTGTTATCAGTTTGTAACACTCCACAGCTGTGTGACGAAGATTGCAGAAGTACTGGCGGGGGGAGCTTTACTGTTTTACATCTGGGAAATGCAGCCTTTAGAAGGAAGCGCATCTATCTATTGTACAGATCAAAAAGATGAATGAAAGAGATTTTCTAATTGCTTTCAGTTCTGTTTCCTTTGGCTGGAATTTCTGTTTTCCACAGACAATCATGTGTCCAGTCAGAATCCAGGGTAGTACAATGACATTTATAAGAAACAGAAGGGAAAGTAGACACAAGCAAAAGGGATGTTCACCAAACACTGCCAGCTTTGAGTAAAATGTGGCACTATTTAAATGAACACTCCTGTGACTAAACTTCAGAGATTTTCTTAACAAGCACTGTTCCTCCCAGCCTTGCTTTTGCAAGTCACTAGTGACCATTGCTCAGACTGATACTAAAGAGTCCTAAAATGTGTAGCATTTTTCAGAAGGCACTGTGGACCCTTCAGAAGAGGGAATACACCCTTCAGTCAGAAGAATCAGTGATTGATTCAGAGCAGTGCTGGTTTTACAAGCAGCATATACTGATATTTAACTGGGCCAGCCAAAGTATTTTGTGAACTCTATCCACGTTGTGCTGCTAAATCTAACCCAGATGCCTGAATGCTTAATTTTACTGGGCAGGGAGGAGCAGTGGAACTGGAGAGTGACTGGGGCCAGCCCAGTTGCATTTGACAAATGTCTGCACTAAGCTATTAATTCCTTCATCAATTTGGTTAGCTGTTGCTGACCAACCTCAAAGGAGGTAAACAAAGGGGCCTGGAGAATACTTTTGCTATTGCTCAGATATTCAACCAAGTACTTGATTTGGCAGAAATGAGTGTAAAGCAGATTGCATTAAATGACAGCACAAATGCAATACTGACTGTGCTTCAGCCTCCTTAGCTGCACTGGTGAGTGCTGGAAGCTCTTGTGGTCTGGAGTGGACTGACACACCACTGAGTTCCCAGCATAGGAAGAGCCAGAGGTACCAGGATGCAAATAAATCAGTGGCCTGTGTCAAACAGTGGGGTCAACTGTTCGGTTCTTCCTCTGCCTTAAAATCTCTGAAAACAACAAAAATGAAAATAGCCACACCTGTTAGGGTTATTAGTAATCACAGTAATGTCTTTATAAGAGTCTAGATAATGTATAGGCAAATTAGAGATATCTGTAGGTAAGAAAAAGAAACTGATATGTGCCTTTCACTTTCATCCTGTATGATTTCTCATAAATGAAGCTGTAACCGGCAGCGGAGCCCAAGGACTCTGATGAGCTTTGCCTTGCAAATCTGAGGTCGTGTGCTGCCCTTTTCCGTTCTGAAGTGTCTACTGTCTGAAATTCGTATTGGTTCGAATTGCAGCAGAGCTACAGCTCTTCAAATGCTCCTGTGCAAAGCTTGAAATGACTTGAATGTAAGTGCTTGATGTTTGGAACGTCCAAATTCCAAAGGTGCAACCAAAAGTGTGCACATGCTGTCCTGCCAGCTCTGCACAGCCACTCCGTGCTGTGTGATGTTTGCATGAATATTAGGCACCATCTGCACTGAACTGATGTCTCCTACTTGGCTCTTAGAGTATTGACAGTTTCTATTTTGAACAAACAAGCGCTGATGGCTTTTGCAATAGAGTGCACTACTGCAAGTCTGGTTTTGTGGGCTTGTCAGGTTTTGGAAATTAGGTGTACTGGGTTTGCATTTATCATTCATTGCTGCTTTTCATGACAAGCTGAAAGCTTGTACATTTTTGGCTTCAATATTTTTTAATCCCCAAAGAGTCACTTTTTGATTGTATTTGAATTTCAAGTCTCAGTTTTGTTGTTTAGTTTGGAGGGCTGCCCTATACAGAGCTACATTTAGAAACAATCATTGTGTTGCACAACTATGTGCCTTTTAGCCATCTACAAATATATATTTGACTGATAAGTCAAACACTGATAAGTGAATACATTCAGGTGCATAAGTGTTCAAGACTGCTCACTGCAGTCTTCACACACCATTAGTTCAGTAGAAAGGTCAGGTTATTTTAATATTTTTCCTTGAAGTAGGTTCTTTTCACAATTTCTTTGTATGTTGGTCTGGTTCATATTATTTTGCTGTTTAGTTCATAGCACAAGGTCTAAAGTCTCACTGGAATGAGGTGATTAAAATCTTGGAGCACCACTAGATATATTTAACAATAACTGAGTACCATGAGGTGCTCATGGACCAATTGTCAGTGATGGCAGTTCAAGACATCTAATGCCAACAATAAAAGTCTGACCTTCAATCCATCAAATTGATATTTGACCCAGCATATTCTGGGCTGAGTGGAAAGAGATGGGTCTTAATCAGAGAGCTTCACCACAGTGCTTAATATAAGGTGCTGTACAGACTGTAAACTAGAACCTGCGATTAAAATGACTTAAATCAAGAGGTGGAGGCAGTCTGTGACATTTTAATGTCAAATTATATTTTAAAATGTGGCATTTCCATATGGGTCATAGAGGTTTTTCTAAGATGAACTGATGATACGCCTCCCCATTGGTTCATGCAATCTTGTGTCTTTTGATTATTTAAAGAAATTACAGAAGCCTGAGAATGTGAAAACATGCTTCAGCAATTATACAGTGAGTGTTCTGATTTAGGAAGAACTCTGTGACTTTACTTGACACTTTATATCTTCTCTTAGACCTATGAAAATAGGCCCTGTATAGCCCATACACTAATGTGACCTTAATCCAAAATTACCTTTCCAGCATTCGTTCATTCATTCATTCATGCCAGTAGTTGGGGGAGCAGGATGCTATTTGTAGGGATATGGCAATAAATCCAGGCCTGTAACTACTTCTGGTTTTGAACTTTGCTTTACAGAATGCACACCACAATGTAAGAAACTGAAAACTCAAGCTTCTTTAGGTCCCAATCCACTTAAGTACATAAAAACAAGTAAGTGCTATTACTGAGCAGCTTTAAACAAAAGTTTCACTGCTGTTGATTTCCTCTTTATATTGTTTTTGCTTTTTCAGTCATTCAGCTGTTTGTCCTGAATTCACACCTGGGGTGCCCCCTAGAGCAGCACAAGGCCAGCTGTGCCTTCAGCTGGGATTTTTGCTTTTGCTTTCTGAAGTACCAGTACCAGAGCCTTCCCGCTCAGCCCTTGGCAGTTCCTCCTTTCAAGGCCATTTCTGATCTTCCTCCGATATTACTGCCAGCACAAGGTGAGTCAGGGGACCACTGCTCTATCCAGTTTCTGAAGAGGATGCCAGTGCTGTTAGTGACCTGTGTCCAGTCTAGGATCCTTTTTATTTGCACCCCTGGACAAAGTTTTAGTCACAAGGAAAATAAATATAGCCATTTTACATGGAGATTCTCTATCTCAGAGCAAAATTTGATGAGTTAAGGACAGTCACCACATACATGTCCTAGGTGATACTTATGGGAATACAAGTAACAGAACTGGCTAAAGCACAGGGAATAGTGAGGGCAATTCACTTTTCACATGAATTGTCAGTGACTATAAAGGAGCTGACAGTCCCCTCGGCTGTGTGACCTTCAGCCACTACCAAACCTGCCAAGTATCTGTCTCCTGAAGACTCTGCAAAATAGTACCTCACACAGCAACAGAGTTGTGGGCTTTCTCCTCTCTGGCTCCCTGTAACTCTTGGAGGCTCACCTCAGACTTTCATATTTAAGTATCTTGATGTAAATCTTAAACTTCCAAAAGTTTTTTCCTAATTAATGCAGGTGTGTGCGTAACGTGAGATTGGTTTAAAATACCTGAGTCAGTATATTTAAACTCTAAATGCCTTTTAATCCCATTCTAACATTTTATTAATTTGAAATTATCTTGATTGGTGGTGGTGTAGCTGTGATGCTTTTAGTTTAAACAAGATCAGCTTTGTAGGGAGAGATAGTCTCTTTGGACCTCAGAAAGATCTTGCCTGCTTAAAATTTGACTATTAGTAAATGCCTCTCCCTACTAAGCACCAGAAATTTGTTTCATGAATCTTTGAAGAGGCCTTGAACACTGCAGAATCCTGGCAATGAATGCTCTGGAATGGCTGTAGCTTCTCAGCTTTACTATTGTAATATACTATACTACTATACTATACTACTACTGTGTATATTTCTAATATTTGGCACCTCAGATTTTAAGATTTTGAAAGTAAAAAGTTACTTCTCTTTGGGAAAATTGTTCTGCTCTTATATCACTGGATGAACTGGATGCTGAGGATGCTAACTGGAGTGTATTTGTGCAGAGGCAGCAGCTGTCAAGGGAAGACACTGTGATCTGTATTCCCCAACAGTGCTTAGAGGGACTCTTCAATTCTTTTATGAAGTGAAATGAAGCAGCAAGGCTGAACAAATGAAATCTTCTAACAACTGGCTTCACTTCAGTCAGGATGAAGATCTAACACTTTGGATGCCATTCATATTTCCTGTTCAAAAAGATTTCTTTTTTTCCTTGAGGAGGAGTTTGAGTAAGCCCATCTGGAAGCCAGCTTTGCAGACTCCCAGACCAGCAAGCAATACTGGTAAAGACTATGATTAATTCTTTTTTTTTTTCCTTTAATCATGTCATAGTCCTATTCCATAGAACACCAAATTATTTTAGTTCCACACCAACATATTTATACCACGGAAAGAAGCAAACAGGTGACACCACTTCTACAGAACACAACTGCAGCTCTCTAAGCATTTCCTCTGAGTATTCTTTGTAAGTGAAATGAGTCAGCGAAGGGGAGAGCATTGCTCTGTGTTCATAGCCTGCATGCTCCCCTCAGCAGGGGCGTGTGGTGAGTGACAGGAACTGGTTAAGTTTGCGTGACGGTGAGAGGAATGAAATAATTTCTCATGCTAAGGCTGGCTGTACAAGCTGAGGTTTCCACCCTCTCTGAGGAGATGATGTTTTTCTCTGCCATGCACTGGGTGCAGCTGTCAGCTCCTGGCAGCTGCAGGAAGGCTCTTGCCATAATCCTCTGCTGATTCCCCTAAACATAAGCTAACGTTCAATGTATAGCATCTGTATTAAGTTCTCAAGTAGGATTTGCCACGAAAGTTATGTTAATTCATCTTATCTTAGCGTGACTTGCGTGCAGTTTGGGCTGGATGACTCTATGGGAGGGGCCAGACTTGTTCTAAGTAGTGGGATTAGGACGTTTGCTGCTCACATTCACCTGCCTATTCCAAGTCACTTCTAAAATGCCACTTATTCAGAGTTCCCTGCTAACTACAACTTTGGCAGCTTGAATCTGGAGTTTTCCTCTTTCAGTAGATGACTTTACTGGCTCCAGATCTTTTGAAATTCCTGGACGAACACAATTTAGTGTCCATGCTGCCAGACTGATCAGTCCCAAAGCATAAATTACAAGTAGCTGAAGCTCAGGTTAGGGATGTAAATATGACTGACTTCCAACCCATAAATTCCAACTCATTGATCTGTTAATTTCAAATAATTAATTAAATTCACTGATGATGTGATAGGTAGTCTGAAAAAAACACCTTGAAGGATGAAGATGGTTTTGCAGACTTCAGTCAGGATGCCCACATTACATCTTTTATGCAGTGCAAAACAAACATCAGGAACAACTGAATTTTATATTCTTGTGTTTGTTTCATATAGTTCTGTGTGCAGTATAAGAAAATAGATCTAAACTAGGATGGATCTTCTAAAGTTAAAACTTGATACTTGTCTGAGCTAAAAGCTGCCCTTCAGTGAATTTTCATAGGAATACCAGGGAAAGGAAGACAGTCTCAGACCTCTCCATTACAGAGTAATGCATTAGTACAGAGCACAAATCTTAAAAACAACCCCAAAATCCTAAAACTTTGTTTGAAACACAGTTAGTGACTTCTCAGTACTAGGAAAGTGAAACAGAAATAAAACCGAAGAACCTTTTCTGTACACATTGATCCTTGGACTGGGGTGGAGATATTTTTTAAAACTCTTCTGGGTAGGGTGAAAGGCTGTAATAAATCAGAACTTCTGGCCAAGGGAAAGGAGGATTTTTGTGCTTGTGTAATATCAGCCTTTTACCAAAATTAGAGAGGGGAGCAGAGAATTGCTTCCATTTTAAGTAGTACTGTCAGTAAGAGCATGGAAAGGTCTGAGCTGGACAAAAAATTTCTAGTTGCTGCTTCTTTGGAAATCTCTTTTCATGGAGATCTGAGGTCAAATTCTTTTCTAAGGTCTCTTGGCACCATTCCAATAAAACAGTGCCAGTGTAATTGAGGAAGCCCTGGCTCCTGCTATGTTATCTAGGTGTAGTTTGACCTTTCTATTTTACCCATACTGTGACCATCTCACATGCATGTCAGCGTGAGGAATAATGTCCTTGAAGACTGCTTTGAAGAAAGGTGCCCACTGTAGTAGCAGGCAGAAGAAGATTGATTCCTTCCTTCTAATCTGTGCAAACCAAGACTGTCTCACCCAGAGTGCTCTCAGGAAATCTGCTCATGTTTAACTTGCTGTAATTTACAGCCTGTCAGGCACCATCTCCTTGCCTTTTCCAACTGTGTGTTGAGCTTCCTCTGCTCCCCCTAAATCAGAGGATTATCACTGTGGGGTCAGCTCCAGAAACCAGTCTGTTGAGGCATCAGACTTTCCTTGCAGCTTCAGAATGTGTCTCTGTGCTTGGCTGAGACAGTTCTTTGGTAAGGGCTTTGCAGATAATTCAGTGTAAGTTTGCATTTTACTGAAAGACAAGGATTTTCTGCTTTGGGAAAACAAATCCATTTCTTGATGCAGAACGCCAGTGCTTCTGCCCTTCTTATAACACAGTTTCTAGAAGGCAAATCTTTTAAAAGGGACCTTTTAGTCTCTCTGAAGATTACACTCCTGTAGGGGTTTTGACTTCATCTGTAGATTTAATGGCTTAATAAGCATTAGACCCTCCTATTATGCAGTAACAAATAGGAATACAATACTTTTATCAATATTTGGCACAATTAATTTTTTTTATGTGAAACTAAATATTGATGCTGTCAAGTGACTGCAGCTCAGGGACATAAATTACAAATATTCTTCTCCTATGAGCCTTGCTCAAATTTTGCATTCATATACAGTAACCATCTAATGTCTTTCTATTCCTGTAAGCCATACGATTTGATTGCCAGATTACATGGTTCTGTATTGTGCTTTGATGTCAGTGTTTTTATTGTTATTACCAATAATATCTTTTATTCTTACTGTAAGTGGTAAGAAAAAGTTAACTGCTTCCTTACACTATAAAAAGAATAAAGTCCCATTTACAGAATGTCTCAAAACAGAAAATATCTCTGGAAAAAAGATATAAGAATAAATAATTCACGACATCATGGGTGAGTAGAAAAAAAGGGTTTTGATGTATTTTGCTACTCAAAACAAAACCAGACTTTTTAAATAAAGTAACTGGCTATTTTAGTGGAGAATAAAAGCTCTTTTAAGGAATAATGATAGCAGGGGAGTCAGTTCTCTCGGCATTTTTACCCACTCTGCACTTTTGTTGGTAACAGGACTTGTGAAATTGATTAATCCATCCCTTTGGTTTTCCCAATTCTTTTCTTTGCTCCATCCTCCCGTTTTTGCATTAGCTTATTTCTTGGCTTATTTCCTAAGGAAAATGTCAACCCACCCAGCCACCCCAAAGAAACCGTAACATTTCAAGGATTTCAGGGTGCGGCAAAGCGAATTAGCCTGTCTAATTTGCTGTCTAGACAGCAAATAAATTCTTAAAGGCCTTGGAATTAGTCTCCCATCTTAAACTCCCCCACAGTTTCAGTTCATTATGCTCCGGATTTCCACAGAAGCGGAACAAGGATACAATAAAAAGTTATCCCGAAAGCATCCCTGGGAAAAGCAGCACGGGCATTTTCCTGTCTCCTCATGGAGGCGGAGGAGCTCCATCAGCCCCACAGCGGACATCGAGCGGCCGGTCCCCGCTGGGCAGCGACAGAACCCCGGCATGGCTGGGGGGTCTCACACCGGCGGGGGGCAAAGAGCCGGGGCTGCAGGGCGGGGCTGTCACAGGAAACGGTGTGAAGCCATTGCATGACATTTTTACATCAGTTTTAGCACGGTAAGAGCCGAACTCAGGTAAAGCGATGGCCAGCCATGCGCCGGGTCGCCATCCCGGTGTGGGGGTGCCGGCTGGGCACACGGTGCGGCCGCTGGGCAGCCGAGCCCGCTGGGGTCAGCGAGAAGCACCCGGTGCCCCGCGATCAGCAGCAGGCACGGACAGCACCCTTCCTACATCCGCAGCCCGTGAGCACCGCGCTCCGCCCGCCCTGAGGCGCGGCCGGGGCGGGCCCTGCACTGCCCGCCCTCGGCTCCCTCGGCGGCTGCGCGCCCTCGGCCGCCGCCCCCGAGCCCCGAGCATGGCCGGGGAGGCGGCGGGCCCGCCGGTGAAGGTGCTGTCGGCCCAGCTGCGGCGGGCGGAGCGGGGCGCGGGCGGGACGTGGCTGCTGCGGCGGGCGGGCCGGGCGCCGCTGCCGCTGCGGGCCGTGTGGATGCAGGGCACCGTGCTGGAGGTGCAGCGCGGCGGCTCGGCCCGGCTGCGGGACGGCACCGGCGCCTTCACCGTGCTGGGCGTGGAGCAGGTGCCGCAGGGCCGGCCGTGCCTCAGCGCAGGTACCGGGGGCGGCGGGACCCCCACCCCGAGCGGCGCTGTCCCTGCCCGGCCCCGGGGAGCTGTCGCTCCCCGCGCGGGAGCCCAGCGACAAGGACGGGAATTTTTTTTTTTTGGCCGCCTGTTTTTGCTGCTTCTGCCCCTCACGAGTAGCGTCGGTTCCACTGGAGAAGTGTTGGGACTGCAGCGCTGCAGGAGTTGTGGCACAAAACAGGCACTTGGCTTAAATTTCCAGCCTTCTCAATTGCCCTCCGCCCACTTAACGCACTAGAGGGACAAATTGTGTGCTTGTTTGGCTCCTGTTGTACATGAAAATCCAGTCAAATCTGCTTTAACAGTGGCTGAACAGATAATGAAGCCTTTTTTTCCTGAAATTCAGTTCTAGACAGTCTTCATCATGCCTTGAGTTTTCTTGCAAGTATCAACAGCTTCAATTCACAGTGTTTAATTGTCTTAAAATAATTTGTGTTACGAATTAAAATGAAAATGCAAAGGTTAATTAAATTTCACACTTGTGTTTTAGGGAAGTATGTAATGGTGATGGGTGTGGTGCGGTCCTGCAGTCCTGAGCCTGTTCTTCGAGCAATAAAGATGACAGATCTCTCTGAAAACCCCGTACATAAGGATATGTGGAGCCTTGAAGTGGAAGATTTGCAGAGAGTCATCCCCTAGATACTGTTTCTTCTGCCTCAAATAACTGGAAATGTACTTTCTTGGTGCAGACCATCAGACTAGTCTGTGTGTTTGTGGTTTCAACCAACCACCAGTTACTCTTGGAGTAAACCAAAGTGAGAAGTCGGACTCAAGAGTCAAGTGTAGGGATCGGTGCTTATCTGATAATAACTGCAGTGTTCATGTCTTCCACCGTCCCTTTTTATACCAACAGATCGGAGAAACACCTGTTTGATGTTTTGAGTAAGATGTCCATGCTGTTGGGAATGCTCCATGTTTCTGTGTTGCTGTTTCTGGGAGCGTGTGTTGCGGGAGTCATTCCTGCAGCGGGGTGGGTGTTCTTGGCAGCAAGGGCTGCACAGAACTCATGTTACCAGGGTGAACTCAATACCTGGAACGAAGGCAAAATGTGTTTCAGTCTACTTAGATTGTGGTTGGAAATAACATCTTTGCCTGTATTTTCTCTTTCAGTAATGACCACGTCAGTAAACTCCACTTGTAAGACAGATGTCTCTTGGTAACCATAAAGCAGAGTCTTGTACTTAAAAACCTCTCTGGTTTCTGAAATACTGAAAGTGGTACAGTAATGACCCCTGTGTTCCAGTGAAATGAAATAAACTGAAAAGGCATGATGCAGGATTCCCTGGGATACGTTCTCCAAGATGCAAATACTTCTACCACCTTATGAAACAAGCTTTCTGCCTCTAAGTGTATTTTTCTCTTTGAAGGTTTCTTGTTCCAGCGTATGCTATTTTTAGCTGTTTAAATCATTCTAAAGTATATTTTATCTTTCTTCCTTCTGTGGGAGAACACAAAAGTATGACATCAAAAAACCTTTAAAAAGAAGAAATGTTACTACTATTTATTTTCCCTCTCGTCTAAAGAGAGCTTGAATCCTGAAGAATATATTGCATTATCTGTGTGGAATAGCTTTGTGGTTTGGGACTGTGTTGTCCAGGAATCATCATCATCATGGCTAGGCTTCCCGAACGAAGATTCTAGGAGGGCTCTACCCACGCTTGGGCTCTACTCTAATGTCCAGGAATAGAGCTGTGTTAATTGGGAATGCATGTAGGAAGGGAAGGTGATTTTTTTTTTTTATTGAACACTCTACAATTTGAGAATCAAGGGATGATAATTGAATTTTTTAACTGTGAGGTTATGTTTTCAAAGCATGTGGAAATTAAATAGTGCCCTGTAAAGATTTGAGGTCTTTGCAGATGAAGGACTGGGTTTCAGAGTGCAGTTCCCAGCCTTGAGTTTGGTATTCCAAGCCAGACCACATCAGAGACAGTAGGATAATGGAAGTCCTGTGCTCTGAGCCCCTGCTCATGTAATACCAAAATACAGAGATACAGAATTTTGATAGTCTGGGTTTATTTACTGTTTTTAATCCTGGAAAAAATAGTATCACTTGTGGAATGCTGCAGCCTTTCAGAAATGATCCATGTGGTCAGCATGTTGACTGGCAACTGTTCTTACCTCATGATAGTTTTCCATCTGAATGCTTCTTATGCCAGGAATCTGGTTTGTTCCAAACATGTTTAGCTTGCCGTGCTTTCTAACCAGGCAGTAAAACCCTGGAAATAAACAGCTAAAGCCTTGGAAATGAACAGTTAAAACTGCTGCACCCTTGCTAGCGTCAGTGAATTTACAGCAGAATGAAACCATGCCTTGCCATCTGGCAGTGATGCATTTTAACGGAATGCATTTGAAGAGTTGTATTGATGTAGGGTTGGATTGTGTTTAGGCAGGGCTGGATCGGATCTAGACATGAAAGGCGTAACCTGAGGACAGCTCAGAGATAACCAGCAACAGCTGAGGGCAGTGGCTGTAGTTTAAAACGTTTATTGGGCGTGAAATGGCGTCTTTATCACCGGTGATAAGTTAAATGCAGCTTTCAGGAGACTGACGTCTGCATCCAGCTCGGTGTTGCTGTCTGCAGTTAACATTTAGTTAAACTTCTGTTTATTGCTGACTGAGCTTTTCTGAATCTTTTCCTCTACGTGCTTTGTTTTACTTTGTTCTTGCAACTGTCACCTCAGGATTTTTTCGAAGGTGCTCGGTGTGCTTAGCTGGGGATGAAATGACATTCAGTGACTGGGGAGAAGATGATACATTTTTTTTTGAATGACTAACTGCTATAAATACTCTTTAACTTCTAGAAATATTTCATACAATTTTGGCTTAATTAAAAAACACCTCCGTAAGGGTGCAGTTATAAAATTACTACAGAGGAAGACTTGATTTCTACCGTGTTTTGTACAGGAGCATCTGATGTGTGTGGCATTCCTAACAACTGAAGGGTTTTTTCCTGGCTAGTGTGGGGATCATGTTTTAGTTAGAATTTGTATCACACCGGGGAGTTAAGTGGTCAGGAAGAGAGCGTGGCTGAAAGCAGCATCCACGAGGTAACAGAGGCCTGTGGTGGGTTTGTCTGTGAGCCATTCAAACCCAGCCAGTTCCAGCTCTGCAGATCAGTACAGGTTTATATTCTTATGAATAATCAATAAAAATGTACTCCAGCATAATATTAAGGGAGTCAAATGTTTATTAGTATTATCTCCTAGTTCAGAACCCCATTATTTCAATGCTTGCATGTTATGCAAAGGCATGGGAAGGATTTTGCAGTGTTAACATTCTGCTGAAGAATAGCTGCCTTCCAGGTACTGTATGGAGAAAGGTAATGCATTTCTTTAATCATTAGACTTAAAATATAGAAAGTGATTTCACAGATAAGACACTTTCACACAACAGTAACTATAACACCTTAAGGCTACTTTATGGGCAGGATAGGTATCAGTCACCCTTTCCCAACACATCAACTGATTTCTGAGAAAGGGGTTCTAAAGGCACAAAGGGAGGAGGTGAAACTGGTACACAGATACCAAGAAGGGTGTTTCTCATTTAAGAGCGTACACATTAGTAAGGGAAAAATCAACCAGCATAAAAATGAGAAAATTGTTAAGTGCTTTCAATTATTTAACCATCTTATTTCTACTGTAGCTCTTGTGTGTTGAAGCACTTCCCTGGAAAAAAAAAAAAAAAAAAAGAAAAAGATAACTTTGTCCAGAACCACTGAACAGCAGAGTTTCATTTCTGGAGAAAAAAGTCATCATCTGTGCTGACTCAAAGCTAATAATGCTGCTTTCACAAAGTATTCCACTTGTACTAATCTGAGCTTGAAGACACCTTTTGTCAGCTTTTGTATTTGTGCTATGATTCAAGGCTTGTGGAGACACAATTTTGCCACTGAATGGGAGAATTCTTTTAAAGTAACTGATACTACTATGTTCAATTTCTTTTGGTTGATTATAGTTTCTTGTCAGTATACTGAAATAATTCCTCTTGCCCTCAGGGGTTCTGGGTGGAAAGCTTTCCTTTTATACTATGTGTGCTTCATTATATTCACTGTCTAACTAATGCATTTGCACTGCTGCTGTGCTCCTGCTCCTGCCTTTAGCTTGTCTACCTAAAATAAGTTCTATTTTTGGGTGCTGAAAGGGTTCTTCCATGTCCGGGGCTGGTATGTACCATTCAGAACTGGCTCAAGCTGAAATGAAGAAGAGATGAAATCCAAGTAAGTGGTTAGTAAGTACAAGTGACATATAATGCAACCTGTTATTACACTGAATTACAAGAAATCTATGAAGGGAAAAATAGCATCAAATAAGTTTATGACATCAGCAAGCTGTGGGAAAAGTACTCCAGCGTTTTGGATACAGTTTTATCTTGGATACATTAAACTGAAAGAAAGATGTGGGATTCTTTCACGTTTGATAAATTCACATTTAGGAGGGAAAGAGCAGCATTATGTCTGAAGTTGATGGGCCCTGGCTAGTTCAGCCATTCAGTGGGAGATCCTTGACAGGAGTGAATTTGTAGGGAGTGGTGCAGAGGTGGTTACTCCAGACAGACACTTTCTGTTTGGTTCTTTGACCATGGCTGGCTGTCGGTTACTGTGCGTGACTGGACTGGCCACGACAGACTCTTCACTGTGTCAAACCCAACTCTCCCTTACTGTAGTTTGGTCTGTTCCACTTCCTTCTCTTTAATGTGTTTACATATTTAGAGACTTGGCTCATGTTAAGCCTCAGCCCTTTAGTTTTTTCTCCATGACTGTTAACTGATTCACAATTTAAGTAAAACATGGTGTCCAAAACAGGATACATAAGATGAATAGAGAATTATTTCTTGTCTTAAATATGTTTATTCATGTATACATCCCCAGTGTTCTTTGCTTGTTTAAGAGCATGCTTTAATAGCACGTTATTGTTAACTGAGCTTGTGATCCACCTTCATTCCAATCCCTTTCTTCAGAAATGGGATAATGTAAACCAGCAGCACTAGCTGACTTCAACATTCAACTCCCAAGCCATTCTTAAACTCTGTTTTCAACTGGATATTCCGACTCAGATTTAACAAAATTTGTCTTTGTATTTCATATTGATATGTGGAAGTTTATATAGGAGATTGAAGTGGATGGGCTGTGGTGTGCCGGTGAGGGAACAGCAGGAAGGGGAGATAGCCAAGGAGCAAGAAGATTGTTTCCAGGAATAGACTCAGTTTTGTGCATGCCCACAGTCAGATTCATTAGATTCAGATTCATTTTACTTTCCCTTGCATTCTTGAATGACAGACATGTAAGTACTAGAGCAATGCAGTCAGACCATTCGGGGGAAAAGAAATGAAACTCACCACTGCGGAGGGATTTCCACAGGGACAAAATTCCGGTTGCATAGATGAACAAAAGCTGCTGCTGAGCTGCAGGCAGCCCCCAGGGCTGGGGACTCGCAGGTGTCCTGTGTACACATGGTGTGGAAGGGCTCGGGGTCCACCTTAACACAAAGGGATTGTTTAGGGGAGCAGGGGGCACCTGCAGGTGGACCCAAAGGTTTGATTTGGGTCTCCCTCCCCCCTGCCTCGTTAGGGCCATTCATAAACCTTTATTCCCTTCCTAACATTGAGGGGGTTATTTCTGTTTCCAGATCCTAGACCTGTATCCTAAAGAGTGGTGCAATCATGCGTCTACGCTGTGGATGTCAAGGACCTCAATTTATATGTATGGTGATAATATGATAACAACAGCTTTTTTTTTTTTTCTTCTGTCTGTATTGCTGTTCTGATTATTCTAAAGTTGTCTTTGACTGAACTTCTACATCCTTGCAAGGATTATGTGTCCTCCTTTGAAGAATGGCATGTGGGTGATTCAGACTGTCCTTCATGGCTGAAGTTCTACTTACAACTTTGAAGCAGTTCCTAAGAAGTGAATGTGGTTCTTCAAAAAACACTTTGCAGATGTTTTGCTTGCCTGTAATTGGACATGGCTTCTCTTTCTTCGGTACAAGACTGCACTTGTTCACCTGGGAAAGCAGAATTACTGCAGTTGGGGGGCTTTGTTTTTTAAATACATCAGGTTAGGATGAATTCTTAGATTTCCAGTGTGAGCTGGTTTAAAGGAAGATATGGGCAGCTCAGTATGCTGCTCTAACATTTATTGTTCAATAATACTGAGAAATAACTAAGATTTACAGATTAGACATTGTTTCGTTTTTCTCTTGATTCTGTTATGCACTGAGGGATTTGGGTGTGTAGCTGCTGACACAGCAGGCAGTTGGCTAGTTATTATATAGATCTGACAGGTCAAAGATGTGCTTTTACTAGATCTGTTTAATGCAGAAAAAAGAAGTATCTTCCTCTCCTTGCTGGGTTATTCATACGTAAAGAGTTTTTAAAAAAACCTCAAAACCAAATCAAACAAAAACTCCCAAACAAAAAACTAAAACAAACAAAAATCCCGAAACCAACCAAGAAATTCTTTAATTAAGTGTAAATTCTAGTGATTTTTAGTTACTAAGAAAAATGAACTGGTAGTTTAGTCTGTGATAACCCTCATCCTGCAGGAGCCAGACCTTGCAGGCTCCTGCTTTTCCTCCAGCTGTTGTGCAGCCCTGGCCTTGAGACACTGGAAATTTGCTGGAAGGAAGGTCAGTCTCCTGGGAGAGAGTTGCCAGTTGGAGTTCACAGTTCAGGATGAGGTGACTCCAGCAGTGCTTTTATCTCAGGCTTCAATACCTGGCCAGATTTAACCTGACTGTGCTTTCACTTTCTGTACCACAAATTGCTGAGCTAAAACTTTTGGTCAGGAAGGGGTTTTTCAAGCTCCATTTGACCAGCACAGCTGAGTACACTACAGCCTGTTGGGACTGGGTTATTTCCACCCTATCATCTCTTCCTATCTTGAGAAAACTTCCTAAGACTTTGCAGGAACTCCTGAGTTAGCACACTTGCATTGCTGGCCCTTGCTTCAGTGCTGTGGGACAGCAGTGCCTTAGTGGTCAGTCAGTCTTTTTGTTACTTTTTTTCTGAAGGGGATATGAGAGTGACCAGCACAAGGGTCAGCCAGAGCCTCCTATACATTCTTGCACTGCAAAGCTGCCTCAGCCTGCAAATAAACTGCACCAATTAGTAGTGCAAGTGTAGGCATTCTGATCCTGAATCGGGACATACATGACTGCCCAGCTTGTTTATGACACTAATTTCCTTATGTATTGATTTAGTTCAATGTCTCTGCATAGGTTTGCATTTTTATGAGTATATTAGAAGTTAATAGTTGCAGCAATTAAGAAAATGATACATATGGTCAGTCACATTGTGATCCTGCCCCATTATTAACATAAACATAGGCTGAAAGCTTGTTAACTATATCTCTGCAACAGCAAAGAGACAATACTTGAAGCAATTCGCTCTTCTACAGTAAAGTACTGATGTAAAGCTGGAAATCAAATTTCTGTTTCCAGGACTCAGACAGCTGGGAGAGAAGGTAAAGGGAAGAGTCATAAAACCTTTGCAGTAATAAGATGCTGGTTCCTTTTCTTTTTGGTATTAGATTCTAAAACTTAATCTTGGAAGGGATTTAGAGAATCCTGTCAACATGGCTTGAGAGCATGTTAAGGCTACTTTTCTTGCTGGGTTACATTCACAAAAGGGTATGTAAACCTGCAAATTTCTGAATTTAGATTATTTTCAGCTGAAGATAGAGAACATAAATTAAGCAGAAGTGTAATGCTGTTGGTGAAGGTGTTACAACATTTATTGATGATAATTATAGGAAGTCCTTTTATGCAAGTCAGTAATTGACAGTAGCAGCTAACCCTCCAAAAAAGTCTCAGTGGTATGGAGATGGGGAACAAATTCATTAGTCTCTTATAACTAGTTGTATTTATTGATAAGGTGTAAAGGAAGAAGAATGGGGGCAAAAAAAGAAAAACAACTCAAAATACCCAGCTGCAACAAACAACTCAAAAGAAAACTTCAAAGAGAAACAAACTGTAGCCTGACTGATGATACAGATTTGTCCCAGATCTCTACCGCCTGGCCCTGCATCCCAGGAGGAGGTGCTCTAAGTAGGAAAACATCAAAGATCCTTGCTCCCAACATCAGCTTCCTCTAAAAGCAGCAGCAGCCACCTCTATGTTTTACCTTGCCACCTAGGCCAAAGATGCTCAATGCCCATCTACAGGGAAAAACCCCCCTGTTCTTCTTGAACGGTTTTTAGCAAATATGTGCAACCTTTTCCCTGGTTAAACAAGGGAAAACAGTTTCAATACAGCATGCTACTGATTTTCTAAGCCAACCAGCGTCAGACACTGCTCTTTGTGCTCAGCACCTCTGGTGCCCTGCACAGAGAAGCCCTTGAGCTCGTTACCTGCCAGCTCTGTGTGAACTCTTGCACATTGTCAGTGAAGGAACCATTAGGAAGCATCCATTCATTTCCAGCTTCATTATCATTGGTACCAAAAAGCCCAGCTGAGATACCTGAGATAAAATTGAAATGGGGTAAAATAGTAGTTGTCAGGAGTAGATGCAGGAAAGTTACAGAAGCTGTCTCTGAGCTCCCATTATTCCATACAGCAGCACTCAGCTCTAACATGGAAAAGAGAAGGTATGGCCAGATAGCTATTCTGGATTTTTCCCAGCCTGCATTGCCATCTCTTGTACTAGCTGGTCATGTGTTTCTCCTGACCACATCAAGGCATCAGATCCATCCTCTGCTAATCTTGGGAGTGCAAGTTTTAGAATAGTGTGGGGCACATGGATAGGAATGCATTCCACGTATACCAAAAACCCTGTAAGGTTTTAGGCCTCCCCCTGTAGTTGTCTTGCAGATCTGACAAGCTAAACCATCTCTAAAGCAGTGATTCTCATCCAGGGTTTGGGGCTGGGCTGACTGCATTGCATCTGTCTGCTTTATTACACTGAATCATCAGTAACCCATAACTACTTGCTGTTCTCCCTGGAACGATCCATGCTCTATTTAGCAAGTACAGGGAATGCCTAGGGCCATTTCCAGGGTGTGCATGAATGAAGAGGGGAAAAACAAGTGAAAGACAACACAGATTCTGGTACTACAGGTGGTAATAATTTAGAGAGATAAAAAAAATGACTAACAGCTGACAAAGGCTGTATGATTGGTACTCACCGTGGTGCCACCCAGACAGAGTGACAGTACAGAGATCATACTGAAAGTCACAGGATAGAGAAACTCCTTTCTGATTAGATATTTCTATTTTGTTCATTTCTCTCCTTGAGTTAGTAGTATTCTTTTCAAATGATTTATCCAGTACTTGGCAGTTCTCTTCCGTAAAGGAGAACATCTTGGAGATCTGTTTTAAAATGAAAATGCAGCTTCAAATCTCTCACTGTTAAAGTTCAGTAACAGGCAAGCTCAGGGGGGCCAACTTAGCCCAGAATCAGGGAATAAAAAGGTGGTTGTGTTAAAATTCCAAAAGAGCAGACAGCACAAAGCCTCCCAGGTGTCCTGAGGCTCCAGGCCCAGTTTGATCTCCAGACCTCTCTGACATGATATAAGAGAAAAGCTGAAAATTTCCTTCAGTATGCAGAGAGCAAAGAAGCAGCCCTTGCATTAAACTGGCTTTGTTTTGGAGAGGTGTTTTTTGATTAAGAAGTGGTTAATTTAAAGCACTTGTCTGAAAGCTGTTCTCATCTATGTTTTGGGCATTAATATTTTGAAAGGTTATTTGTTGTTGTTGCTGGTTTAAGGTAATTTCTGCTCTGAAAATGAAGACTGTTTGACTTGCTCCTCCTACCTTTAGTCTTGGGTGGATACTGATCACAGTCTGGTTCATCTCCACATACAGTGATCTTGAGTTCCTGGTTTCCTCACTTAGTATTACAGTGAAAGAATTGTGAACGAAATCCTTGGCAAGAAGTACACTGCACTTTGATGCCAAATCATAAATTTTTCCATCAAAAGTCACAAGATGCTTGGTCCCCACCAACAGAGCATGATCTAGAGATTTCAGAAGAAACATCAAGGAGTTTCCCACAGAGCAGTAAGTGCTGTGCATACTGCAACACACAGCTTCTGGCTGGCATGCTCTTAAAATACTTTCTCGAGTTATTATTACATTGACATTACTACATTTACATTTTAGTTAGTTACACTGTAGTTAGTCTGCAAGAAAAATTTTACCAGAAGCAAAGCAATTTAATGATTTATTTTTCATTATAGATTTACCTGGGTGTCCTGAAACTTTGAGAAGCATGAATTGGGATTCAAAGCTCATTTGGGTTTATTGTCATGCTACTTGTAAAGTTGCTTTTTGTAAGCACACACATATACCCTACACTTCATACGTTCTTATGCAGAAACCAGCATGAATATTAACTGTCTCCAGAAACTGCCCTTCCAAACCAGAGCATCAAACAGAGCTACAGTCCCTGCTGATACATCACTTAGATTATTTGGTCACTAGGACCCATGTTCACAGTCCTCTTTGTGCCTGTCAGTCTAGTGGGAGGAAACCATTTAAAACGGCTCTTTCTGGAAAAACCATTTTCTCTAAGGGACAGTTGGGACTGTTAATGCAGGTTTTTAGCATTTAGCAATGCAGGCAATGCTTCTCTGAAATTCTGGTAGGGCTGAGCTTTTCCATCCCAGAGTCAACAGAGGTGAGATGACCACTTTCAAAGCCTCTTTGTGTCTTACAGGAAAGACTGTATAAAATTGATACAAAAATTATTCATTAGCAACCATCCATAGTGAAGTACTATTCCAAATATGATTTTTTAGCACCAAGTGGAGATAGACCCAGCTACAAAACAAAGCAGCACTTTGAAAGGGCTTACATTCAAAGGGACTCTCCACCATCCTCCGTTTGAACCTGTAATACTCTGCAAGGATGTTGATTTTGTAGAGGTCTTGCAGAGGCCTCATTAGTTTCTCTCCAATGAGGTAAGTAGGAACATTTGCCAGCTGTAGGGAGTGGTCTCCTTTGGGCAGTATTGGCAGTTTTACTGCCACGGAGCAGTTCCTGTGGAATGCAAACAAAACAGCAGGAGTCCTTATCTGCTCAACTGATGACATGCTGTTGCTTTATTATAAGAAATGTGGAAGTGAAAAATTCATAAGAACTGTAGTCTGGTTAGAACAGCCCCACACGGGCCAACAGCTGCACTGCCCAAGGCCATAAAAGGCCAGTTATCAGTTATTACTGTTGTGTTTGCTGCCCAGTAGCTCCTGCTGCAAGGCAGTCGGGCCTGACAGCCAACAGAAGTGAACATTAGGGTGTCTTGTGCCCAAAGCAAGGAGTGCTTGGGTGTCTGTCCAGAACCCTCAGCCTACAAACTGATAGGAAGAATAACTATGCATCTCCATTTAGAGCTGCCCCAGCAGCAGGGATCCTGCAGGAACACCACTTACCTGGCTGAAAAACTGTACAGGTTGAGCAAGGGCTTCCGGATCTTGCTCACAGCTCTGGAAAATGTGGCCTCTGCCCACCTGAACATCTGCTGTGTGGTCTGTTGGAGAGTCAGAAGAGGAAATTACAAAACCAACTTCAGTATGGCTTCAGGGCAGGGTCAGTACTTGCTAAGGAGTTTTAAATCAACAGTCAGTGAAATAGCACTTTACTCTCTCGCATTTGTCACTTGCCTGGCAGCATCTTGCCATTTAAAGGTTAATATCCAGAGGGCAGGTTCTACTCACAACAGCAACAAATAATGGATAGAAATATATTCTTCCTAAATAGCCTTACTTAAAGTATACCAATACTTCACTGACTTAATGCACTTCAGTAGCTTGCAAAAGATTGGTATCTTTGTTAATATAAATTGGCATGATATATTTTATGTTCTTCATTTCAACCAGATGAGCCCAAATCTGTACATTGTTTGCTGGAATCACAATTCATCCTCTATGGAAGAAAAGTAAAGGCTATGTGAATGACAGATGACTTCTGCTGTGCTTTCAACCAGAACTAGTAAAACAACCTCTCCTCTAGCTGGAGAAGTACTGCTTTCAAACCAGGACAAATTCTGCACAAATTAGCTGTGCACAAGTTTGTTATGTGTAAAGATAACTGCATTGTTTCCATAAACAAAATACTTAACCATTTTTGTGTATCCACAGTTCAAAACTGAGACTTAAATTTGTAGGCCTTGTCTTACAAACCATTAAAAATGGAGAACTGAGTTATACCAACCATATCCAAGGCTGCTTTCACAACCTTTAATGCCAGCTGGATTGGCTCCATTAGCCATGCATCTTTTACAATATTGGGTAAAAAAGCTTGGATTTTCTTCATGTACTCTTCTGTCTTCTCTTTCCAGACCTCGTCCAGTGGCTTCAAGGTTACATCATAGTAGGCATCCTTCAAAGTTGCCAGTGGCTCTGAAGCAAACACATTAATGGAACAAACCTTAGCTGGTGTGGTGCAAGGTGGCTTTGCTTGCTTGTTTGTTTGCTTGTTTCCTCACAACTTCCAGGGTAAGGGAAGGGGGACACACAAAACAGGAAGAGGTGGCTTTTTTTTTTCACGGCAGTTTGGGCACTCAGGGTTAGGAAAAACTGAGAGAGGCATTTAGCTCTAACCTCGAGCCCCTTATGGACTTTTGAACACTGCCACTGTGCAAAAGACATGTGAGGAATGCTTTGCAATATTCCACCATCAGAGTGTACTGCACAAACTGCATCTGATTAGTAACAGGACAGGTTGGTCACAGCTGATTTCAAACAGGGTATGTCAACTAAACCTAACTTTTGAGTGACAAGAGCCTAGAGGTAAGCGGCCCAAAGTGAGGGTTTACTCTTGTGAGAACTGAAGGTTCTCACAGCTAATTACAGCTGAAACTCAAAGGTTTCAGGATGGGCCACAGTCCAGCTCAACAGTGAATTAGAGACTGCTGGATAGGCTTAGAAAAAACGGATCAAGTGAAATCCGATTAGTAGAAGCATTCAAAACTCAAGGATAGATATGAACAGCCCTTTGGGAGGAAAGGCTTGCCAGGGAACTGTTAGCAGAAATACTTCAGCTTAGGAATTAGGGCTCTGTTCTCATCCGACTGAACTCAGCCTCCTGCAGCCCAGAGAGTGTCTCATCACTGATTTCATTAGAAAGGTGCTCACAGAGAGGTTACTTAGGGCTTATTGCATCAAGGCTGCCACTTTGTACACCAAGAGCCAAGGTCAGCACTTTTCACTGGATCAAAATAGAAACCTTTATCCTGTCAGCATATTTTATAGTTTATAGTCAAGTCTGGTTTGCCCTGCACTGACATCGTCCTTATTCTCCTCGCTTTGCACAGTTTTGCTTACTTTGCAATTCATTCTGCATTTGCTGGACAAGACCTTGAACTTTATCCAGGTAAAGTGGGACCTTGCTCCTCAGGATCTGCCCGATTCCGCTTTGCTTCCACGCCTGGGCGACAGCTCTGCCCCCGCTGTGCAGGAGCCCTGCTGCTTTCTGCAAGGCTATGGAAGGCCAGCCAGCTGCTTCAGACAGGAAACCAACTTGCTGCACCTACAGTGGTTCCCAAAAAAACGAGCAATATCAAAATACACACTGATCTCATGCAGAGCTTTGATTCCATTGTGAGGCAATTCTGACTCCTCAGTGTTGGTGCAGAGATACAAGATCTCCACGTGAAACACGCTTTTTGTCTGAGTTACAGGTCGGCACAGGAGTAATCATTTAAATGTTTGAGCAAAACAAAACTGGAGGCAATGTAATGATTTTAATTAACACTGCATGAACACCTCATGGTGTTTTCACAGATATGTACAGATACTTACTGATCTCCTGAATCTCCACATGTATCCATCAAACTTCTTTATCTTTTCCATCAGTTTGGCTTTCAAAAGACTCCCAATTTCATTAAGCTTGTACTGTTAGAAGATTAATAAAAAACTTGAATTTATGACTAAAAACTGCTTGTAGCTGGGTCCAAATCACTAAAAGTTTGTACTAGTTTAAATGCCAGCAAATTTCCACAGGCCTCCCGTTTCTCAGGGGGAGTTACTTCTGCCCTATTCAGTGGATAGACATGGGAGCAGAAGGTCTAAGGATGAAAATTCAAAAAGCCTCCTCCAAGCAGAGACTATGTGAAATCCTATTAGAAGTAAAAGCACATTCAGGAATACTAATCTTGGTTTTCTAACCAACATACTGAGCAGTTACTGCTGCTCTCACTTTATTCACTTCCCCTCCTCAGAGAACCCACCCTTCAGGAGAGGGTCCCGTATTTTCTGTCTCAGGGTATGGCTGAACTTTTTAATTCTCACCATGATAACGTTAATTTCACGTTGATGTGAAAAGTTATTATGAGTTTAAAAATTGCATCATTTTGCCTGGTTACTTCCCAAAACTCACACCTGAATCCTATGTGGAAGGTGTTCCAGCAAACTGGTAAAATTAAACAATATTCTGGGAAAACCACACTGTAGTTAACAGCCACTCAAAAGTCTCACCTCAGCCTTAAGAACTGGATCTCCGCATCCATGAGCCAGAAAACTCAGGCTTCCATTAGCAGCTGCTAGAGTCACTTGTCCCATGTTTTCCTGCCTTTCCCCATTGATGGTGAGATAGGTGTTAATGGCAGCCATCTCCTGCCCATCAGAACAAGCACTGACTTCCATTCCTTCTTCCAAATCCCCTTAGGGAAGGAAAAGACAGCTCTTCATTTACAGGAACAACACTGACAGACATTGTTTCAAAGCCAGCTTTTAATTACTTACTTAGGTGATCAATCAATGTCTGAGTGTGTTAGGTGTTTGTGGGGAAAAAAAAGAGGTAAACAGGAATCAATTAGATCAGTGTCAGTGTTTGATCTTTCTCTTCTGTGTGGCTTGTGAATGAGTTGCACATACAGATTTGCTATGGCAAAGGAAGCACTGGATTAATGTAAATATAAATATTTCGGTCACAGTGATTTTTTTCTACTTTAGTCTTCACTGTCTTGATGTTTCAAAACTGCTCAGCCTGTCAGGTCCACCCATCACACACCGAAGTCCCTTCTACCCAAGCACTGATGAGCATAAACAGAAACGGCTGGCCAAGGCATGGAGAGTCTGGGTGCAGAGAGTTGAGTTGAACCACTGTTACAAACTCCTGACTTCAGTGATTCACAAACTAACGGTCCTAACCTCAGATACATCACGGCACTTACAAGTGAGGCCATGAACCTGGCAGAAATTCCCCTGCAGAAGTGTGGAAAGGCAAATCCATAACTGAAACAAAAATGTCTCCCAAGCTTGACCTTTGTGTAACAAGTTTTAAGTTTCAGGGTTTTTTTCATCTGAAAGACATAACTTGAGTCACCATGAACCGAGCGCTAGCTTGGCACTACAGACACAGTCTTTCATCCATCCTCTTCACAGCTGGGAATCACAGTATAGCTCCAGTTGGAAGGGACCCATAAGGATCATCAAGTGCAGTTCCCTGCTCCTTGCAGGATTACCTAAAACTAAACCATATGCCGACAAGCATTGTCAGGGAAGGTACGTACCTTTCAGATACCCCAGGTAGTACTGAACACACTCCTTTCCTTTTGAAGCAGCTACTTTTACTTTCTCTTTTGGATCAATAATCCCCTCCACCAGGATTTGACTCTGGACAGATGAGGAAGTAGCAGTTCCTGTCAGGCCCAGCCAAATATCTTCAAAGGCTCTTAACTGCAGCCGTAAAGGAAAAACATTTATTCAAAGCCACCACACAGAATTAAATGATTGTTCAGAGAAGATGCTCAAATATCAGTGCTTTCCACAAAACAGTGGTGAGGGAAGTGTTTCCCAAAGCTTGTGCACTGTGCAAGAGTTTCACTAAGAGAGGCACAAGCATCAGTGACTGGCTCAGGAGCTGAATGACTGAATAGCACAAGGCTCCTGGACAAAATTTTACTGGCAGCAATGTAAGCCTGATTACCTTCTAATTAACATTTTGGATGGTGCTGAACACGTTGCTTTTCTGCCTCAGTCCCTTTCCAGCACCAGCTTCTCCACCTTATTTATTTCACAGGAAATTAAAAGCAAATGCAAAACAGAGGTTAAAAGGAAGACATTTGCCTCAGATGAGCATCATATGAGCTCTACTGTGCCTTTTAAGTGTCAAATCTTTTTTCTGGTAAATGATGCTTTTCATAAATATTGTAATTTTTTTCCATCTTTTTTTTTTTTTTGGATAAGGTGAAAAAACCATGCCTCACCAAACAGACCCATCATGCTGAAGGTGAGCTATAAAAACACTCAGACTCTTAAAACTGCTATACTCCTTTGATACACATTTATTATATTTGGGGCTGAGCTCTGCAGATAACTAATATTGGTGCCTTCCTCTCTCTCTTGATCACACCACATGGACATTGTGTAACTGCTCCTTTATAAACAGAACTAGAGAAACCAGGAGTATTTTAAGCTGCCTGCTGTTTTACAGCCACTGGCTGCACCTGATCCGTTTGGGAGATAGATGGCAGCAGGCCTTTAAAAACCAAAACCCAGTGGCACTAAAATAAAGTAAAAACTCACTTGAATTTCCATAGAATAGTTCTTCACATCAGCAGTGCTCTGATTCTTTATGGATACTCCAATCAACCCCTCATCTGTCCTGTGATCACCAAGGTGGAATCTGCCCTCTGACTGCAAAATGGTGTTACCTTTGTTGAGCTGGTGTTTTCCAGATAAAACAATTACCTAAGTATGCACAAAAAAAGGGTGTTAAAGCTTAATTCTTCCAAACAAACAGGCTCTGCATAGAGTAATAAGAAGTTGTACAATGGTAGCATTCTCATGGAATTACACAACGAAGAGATGAACAAAACTTGTCATTTCAGAAACCAGCACATCCTCCTTCTCACAGCACTGTCTCACTTTGTTACATCTTCAGTTTCTGTTGTACAACAAAGCATATTCAGTGATTGCAGCCTAAGACCACATGAACAGTTGGAAACTATATTTTGTTAAAATATCCATTTTTTTTGCTCCTGTGCTTCTCAGCAACTCTGGCCAGACATTTTGATAAAGCTGGGGGTGTGTGGGAGGTTGGATATTGTCCTGGTTTTGAGGGGGATAGAGTTAATTTCTCCTCAGTAGTTGGTACAATGCCGTGTTTTGGATTCAGAATGAGAACGGTATCGATAGCAAAAGCAAAACATCAGTAGGTTAAGTCCTGTTTATCCTAGGTCAAAGACTTTTTTTCTTCTTTTTTACTTCCAGTGAGGAAGTGCACAAAAGAAACTGGGAGGGAGCACAGCTGGGAGAGGTGATCTGAAATGACCAAAGGGATATTCCACACCACAGAACATCATGCCCAGTATATAAACTGTGGGAGTTACCTGGAAGGGGCAGATCTGGGTTTAAGAAGGGGGGATCTGGCATCAGCAAGCAGGAGGTGAGCAATTGCATTGTGCATCACCTGGTTGTTTTTTTTTTTCCTTTCTATTATCATTATTATTATTATTATTATTTACCATTATTATTGTATTTTACTTTGTTTTCAGTTATTAAACAAACTGGTTTTACCTCAACCTACAAGCTTTAATTTGATTCTCCTCCCCATTCTATGGGGCTGGTGGGGGGAGAGAGAGGGCTTGAGGGAGCAGCTGCTTGGTGCTTAATTTCCAGCTGGGCTTAAGCCATGATGCCTTTGAAAAGGAGGATCCAAAAGAATACAGAGGCACCTGATTTTGAAGTGACATACATATACATTCTTTGCATTATAAACAGGCTCTATCACACCTCAGTCTTGGAAAAAGCTTTCACAGGCATCAAAATGTGTCTCCTGTTTCCCATTGCTAACAGAGTGTCATCTGCTGGAAACTGGGACATGTTTTAGCCACTGGGAATTGAAAATATTTATGTAAATGAAGACATTTACTGCAAGTTCCAATTTTTGTGTTTGCTATGAATATCTATAGGCAACCCTGAGGTCCAGTGTGCACCCAAGGAAGATCATGGATCGGTCTTCATTTTATGTGTTTAACAGAAATAAAGGTTACAGTAAGGTTCAAAAATCCATCACTACAAGTAAAGCAATCATGAAAACCACTAAACATTTACCCACAGGGGAAGGAAAGCACTTTTATTCCTCTCTAGTTTTGTTTTCGATCACTTATGAGCCTGTTTTGATATTCTCCAGAAACATAAAATTAAAAGACCTTTGAAAGAGGAATAGGAAAGAAAGAACATGGAGAAAGTGACAATCTTTACAACCACAACAGGGCCTACAGAATATGCTACAGTGCCAAACAGAACCTTTCTGCCTCAGCCCTCAAAAGACACTGTTTATTTATTTAGTTCATTAGCAGTATGAAGAGCTGCAGCTGAGGAAAAATGAATCTCCAAAACAGTAATTACATTTAAAGTGAAGTAGGTTCAGTATGTTTATCTGAGGCTTACATTTGGAAGGTCACAGAACTCAAAGCTTGCATAATGATCCAGGGAAGAGCAGTAGTTTGTTTCTATTTTACCCAGAATCTTCTGTTTGGTGCATGGGGTCGGGAAAATGTTTTCTAGAACAGCTTCTAACTGGAATTTATCAGGATACAAGAATTGATTCCTCTGCAATGAACCACGAAAACAAAGTTAAAATATGACAACAGGATCTTAGACACTCCTGGGTGCCCACTCATCCTGTCCCTGTGCTGGCTTTTGTTATTCTAGTAGCTTCAGGAATTTAAAGTAACATTTCCGAAACATAACATTTCCACTTGACAGTATTTTGGATCATCAACCTTGTTTCTGGTTCCCATCCTTCAAAATTAAGTCAACAGTTTTGCAAATTTAGAGCACAATGAGGCCTCTAGTTTGTAAAAACTCTTTCTTTCTTTAATATGCTACATTTATCTTTCTTCCTATGTAGAGAAACACGTAAAAGATAAAGTGAAATATTAATATTTCATAGAAAATGCCACTCTACAGAAGCTTTCTTAAAATACATGCAACATTATGTCAAAAACCGAAATAATTTCTCATCTATTAAGAACAGCTTTCATAAAAATGATGAGTTTACAGTTACAACTGCCTTCTCTTACCTCATATGTTAAATTGTGTTTGATTTTTTTGTCATCCCAGTTCAGATCTAGATATTCATTAAACAATGTTGATCTTTGCTCTACGGACCCACATGCATGCAGGTGTTCCATACTTAATATTCTCTGAAGCTGGAAGAGAGGAAAAAATTGACACGTATAATTAATTAAAAAAAATATATGTTCAGCATATCCTAGGGCAGTACATTTCCTGGGAAAAATACACCCCTGTGAAAACCCCTGAACTGTCTACATCCAGAAAATACTGCTTCAATCTCTGCCAGCAAACCTGAGGGGTTTGACAAGCCTGTCCTGAGCGAAAGCTGCAGCCCCAATACAACCACGTCTGGCAACTCGAAACAGAATCCTTCAGAGGGTCCATTTTTCTTCCTCTCAGACGTGAAAAGGTTGGCTTCAAGTAAAAGGCTTTCATATGGTAACAGGTGCAGAAGAAAATAAGAAAAAACCAAACCCTCCCTTCTGAGAGTCTTAAGACTGTACCTGGCCTGCAGAGAGCGTCACACAGCCCCCCCAGGCAGCGATGTCCACCTTGGATTTATCCTCCAGGGTCAGTCGGATGTCAGCGGGATGCCCGGCATTCCCTGCCAGCTGCAGCTGAAACCAAAGAGAAGGATTTGTCCAGCAGCAAGATTTGAACCAGCGGAAGAGCTGCAGGGTGATCCAGCAGAACGATCCCCATCCAGTGGAGAAAAACAGAACCACAAAGAAAACTGCAACAGGCTCTGTGGCCTGGAGAGCAACACGGGGAAACTGCGCTGCTGCAGCCGAGGCAATGGAAGCATTCTGCTGCCGTCTCTGGAAGCTGCCTGGGGTCTGTCATGCACAGCAAATAACGACACCACTGCAATAATGACCCTACAACAGACTTTATCCCTCTGAATATGATTGAGACATAGTGCAAACCACCCGAGAGCACCAAAGGGCTCCAGATGAACAAACAACACTGAAGAGTTGGTACAGCTTATTATTGAGCAGAAAGTCTTCAGCCTCAGCAACTGGAGTGTCCTGATTCATGAAATGCATTTTCAGACAGAAAATACAGCTACAGTCTCTAATCCTGAAGGACGATTTTTGGAGTTTGTCCTCCTCTTTTTCCCTATATATGCTTTGCAAGTGCACTCATAATTGTATTTTAAAGCCTTTCTAGTCTTGCATAATTTTTTCACACTTGTGTTGCAATTTTCCATGCAGTCCAAAAATTTGTGGTTGCTCCACAAGGGTATCAAAGGGTTTCTGGTTATGTTTTGTTGTGGGGTTTTTTGGATGGAAGGTTGTTTATTTGAGGGGTTTTGAGTGTGTGCGCTAGGGATTCGTTCATTTCTTTGTGGAGAAAATTTGCCTCATTTTCATTGCTAGGCTGCCCCCTGTGCACTTCTGGCTTCCTACCATCCAAAATGGGTCAATGCTAAAAGTGCAAGTCTGTCAATGAAAACCATTTATGCTCAGGAAAAGAAACAACGCTGGAGGTTTGGACACAAGGAGAAAGTAGCACTTGGTTTTCTTAACATTTTTCAGGATGGTATCTGCTTCTGCCACCCTCAGACATGAAAGGCACACTAACAGTAAATAAAGCATCACAGGTGTGTATTTTGCAGCCCTTTCTCAAGCTCTCACCTGCTGATTGTACTTTCTGCCCCTTCTTTCTGACAAGGATTGGATCTCCAGTTGCTTCAGGGTGTGATTAAAGGGGTGGGCAACAGTGGCTCTGTAGTTTGTCCGGTGTCTTCCAAACTTCAGAGAAGATGACACCGATATCTGATCCACAGCAACACACGTAAAAGGAACTTGTGAAATAAAACACCTCTCTCATAGTGACCTCAAACATACACCCAGCAAGATTTCCCTGTACCTTTTCCTCAGATGAATTATCTGCCTAATAAACTCCTTTTTGAAGTAGTGAGGCAAATTAATGTTCAAATGAGGACATTCCTGCTACCTGAGTTACATGGCACAGGTGAAAGTAAAACTGTTCTCTGTGTTTTACTGAAACCATGAACAATGCTTAAGTTTGCTGAGGCTTAATTTTGGTCTCATCTTTAGGCACTGCAGGCTGCACTGACACAGAGTGCTTTAGACACAGCTTGCACAGTCAAAGCTCAAGAAAAAACATTCTGTATGTTACTGTATTTTACACATTGTCTTCTATCTTTCCATTATTTAGAAAATAACGCAGCCAAGGTGCTGCATTTCAGATACACATATACAGATAGCACAGTCAGCAGCAAGTCAGTAAGTGTCCCCATTTAACCACACCTGGAAATCAGCCTACCCCAACTTCTCCTGGTTCTGTCCTTTTTACTATTTATATATTTTAAAAATAATGCTGATTTACTTTAAGAAGGCAAAGACTGGTTTCACCTGTGCCATATTTGTCATTCTCACTAATGAAGAGGAAAGAGTGAAATACAAAAAAGCTTCTACTACGTCAGTAAAGCTGAAAACACCAAGTACAGGTATGTGTCACACTTGTGTGTGGGCAAACACAGTATTTTAGCCATGCAACAGGTTCTCCATCCTTTTCAGCCTCACACTAATGCTCACACTTGCTCATTTGTCTTAGGTTCTATTTCTTTTCCCCCGATGCTGCTTTAAACATGATGTTTGTACTGTTCTTTCCACCCACTCTCAAAGGCCTTTACCCACTGCTTTGAAGCACAGCCATTTCATTGCCTTGGGTTAAGCAGCAAGTTGTGGGGTTACTGCAAATAAAAAAAAAAGAGCATGGCCTGAAAATCTTTCCTGCAAGCATATCAGCTGCTCATCTTCCGTAGTCAGAGCCTTTTATATATCCAAGAAGGAGGATAGTTTGCCTCCTGCTTAAATTCCCTGGCTTGCTTAATACCTTAAAAAAAAAAAAAAAAGAAAAAGAAAAAGAAAAAAGAACCATTTGATATTCCTGACATTTATTTGCTCTGGGCTGCTGTACCTGCTCCTTCTCATTCCAAACGACAGTAAGATCATCGCGGTGATTACGTGCCGAATGTTTCACATATAAGTTGACCCTGGCATGCCTTGGGAAAGGGATGGAGAGAGGATGGAAAAGTTCCACTGCAAGGAAAAAAAGCAAACAAATAAGATTTCCCCCACCACAAATCATAAGTGTTCATTTTCTGATAAAGGCATAGGACATATTCTCTCACTGGCAGCAGGGCAGCACTTGGTTCCCAGAGCAGCAATGTCTTTGCTCATACACACAAATCACCTTCCCAACAGCCAAAATGACTGCAGTGTGCTGATTCCTGCTCAATATGAGGAAATGCAAGTGAAAACAGGAGCCCTCTATCTACCAGCTAAACAGCAGTTACCTGCAATAATCACCAGATTGACAGCTACACCCAAAGCAGCAGGAACAGCCAGGAAAATAATCTGTTTGAAGCTAAGAACGCCTTACACTGGCAGAGGAACATCTCAAATAAGTAAATGCAATTATTTTCTCTATTTTCAGATAACAAAGCCTCAACACATGGGATTAATACCTCAAAGTAGTGGCCAGTGTGACCAGTGCTCCCTTCAGTACCCAATGCAGTAGAATAACAGAGTCTACTACAGTTTTAAAAAGTTTATGTAAGTTTTATATTCCATATCCACAAAGCAGAAACAGTATTCTGAAGTGGAGGTTTCTAACAGGCAGATTATAATGAATTTAAAGCATGTAAGATCTTAGAAGGCCTAGATTGGAACCAGGATTGAAACCATTTGGACATGCATTTTGAATATGCATTTTGAAATCAAATTTATGTCTATCCACTGTTTTATTTTGCAGTTTGCTATCAACACTGGCAAAAGACTTAAGAAACCTACCCTGAATGTCATGACCTCCAGGCAGCTTTGGGAAGAGTCCAGTGTAAGTGCCTGTTACCTTTATCTCTTTGCCATCCCACAGAGCAACGTGCCTCAGCATTCGTGTCCTGTTGCCCTTTTGGTAAACAGTCATAAACACAAGCTGCCTTGGAAGAATTTTTAGCTAAAAATGAAAGAGAGGAAACATTAAATCCCAATTTCTCTAAGAAGTTAAAAATCTAAGTGTAATTTTGGTACCATAAAGTCTTGTAGGGTGTAGTTTTAGGAATGTGTTTTTAAAAGGTTTAGTGCAATGATACTCTAAGACCATTGTTATTCATTTCTAATTGCCTTCATTTCTACAGCAAGTCATCTTTTCACACAATGGAACTGAGTGTCCCCTTTACAATAGTCTTTGCTTAATACACAATTTGATTTTCTCTTTCGTCTCACAATATAATTCTTACAACACCCAGAGTCCCACTCTACAGAATAAATCCAGAAGATAACACAAACAACAGTATCTATTTCTTCTTCCTTATCTTTTCTTCCTTATTTAGAAAAAGAAATGTGTGGTAGCTGCATAATAAAAATTGGCAATTGGTCAGTTTGTAATACATTATTTTTCGGATTTCCTGTAAATCCTACATATGTGCTCCATCTACAGAAGCAAACAAATATAAAATCAAGCAGCAGGTTATACCACTGGACACACAGCTAATCTGCAGTCAAATGTTTGCTCAAGCTACTGGAGAAATCAAGGGCGAAACAACTCACACAGCAGGAGCTGTATTTGACAACCACATCCTGAATATTCCCCTCCGAAAAGGGGCAGTCACAGCCTGGTTTTCCCCTCAGAGCCAATGATACCAACCTGGGACATGGTCTGTGCTATTTCAAGGGCATTTGTGTAGCTGGTTCCAGTCAAAGTGAGCTTCACTGTAACATTGAAATCCCTTTTTTCCATCCTGAGGCAGAGTTTGCCTTTTGCTTCACTCATATCATAATTTACCTTTTCAAGTTCCCCATTAAATTAAAAATAAAAAAAAAAAAAAAAAGAAAAAAGAAAGACTGGGATTGTTAGCATCTCTGAAAACATGAACATCCTCGACAACAACAAAAGTGTCAGAGTTACTAGTACTAGACATAATGCAGCTTGACCCCTAAAATATTAGACAAGTCTAATTTGCAGTGATGTATGTGATAGATAACTCACAGATAGTTACCTTAGAAGACAGTTCTGCTGCACTGGGGAAGTACTGTAGAAAGAAGGGATGAGTCTGGAGTGCTTTTATATTCAACTCTTCACTAAAGGGAAGAAATGTACTTTTGTTCAACAATATTTCAGAAAGTACACTCTCACTGGCAGCACAAGTTCATCTGAGTTACTCCAAGTCTGCCACAGGTTTCAGAGTTACAAATGGCAGTACATTCCACTGAACACTCACCCAGCTCCCAGTTTTTGATGCATTCGCACAAAGGTAGAGGAGACCAAAGAGCACCTTTGACCTCAGTGAAAAATCTGTGTGTGCATCCCAGGGACAGAAGGTAGCCCACTGAACCAGAAATTACTTTGCCATAGAAAATGCATCAGCTTTTTAAAGATTGTGTAAGTATTTTGGAATCTGACTTTGCAAGCACTGTCATAGTCAAATTTTCAGTGTCAAGGTCTTTTGCTAGAAAATTAAGAAATATCTGAAATACCCCATGGCTGAAAATATCACACCTCTTAAACATCCTCAAAAGCCTACAGTTTTGTGCAGATACAGCCATACTGATTCCAACTTAGAAAACCAAGTCTCCATAATTTTACGAGTTTCAATGGTGCCAAAAAGATTTAATAAGATTTAAACAGTTATGTCAAGTTAAGGTATATTTTTAAGTACTTGTCTGGCTCAAACCTAGAGTTTTGTGGATTATTTCACTGTCTGCTGCTTCAGTGCTGTGGGAGCAGGCAGAGACAGGTATACCCCAAGCTGTGAGGAATCTGCAGCCCTTCATGAACTTCCTGAGGTGAACAGACTGTTTGGTGTGACTACTCATTTTATCCAAGATTTGTTAGCCATTTCACCAGTGATTTGGTGATTCAAACAGTAACTTTTTTCCACAGAATCACAGTGGCCTAATGACATTTTCACAGTGCTCAGAATGACTTTTTTACCCTTGCTGGTCCTTTTTCCTACTGATGGCAAAGGAGAAGTTTGTGTTTTGTTCATAGGTCAGCCTCAGAGCTCCTGCAGTTTCATTTTCAGTCAGGACTTCCTGAATTATCATCTGTGGAGGGGGAAAATAAACAAATCACATGCCATAACCTCTACCCAACATTTCACCTCGACTGAGCACGACCTCTTGACTCACTTAAAACCATCATCTTGACTGAAGTTTATCTCCCAGACAGGCCTTCTAGATGCTTGCTGAACGTAACCCAAAAACCTCAAGAGATGTTTTCCTTTTCTTCTGTATGTTTCCATAGCTACTCATTTGCATTATTGATAAATATTAGCCTTACTTTCCACATTCCCTTATCCTCTTTAAGTCTAAAGCCGCTGGTTCTTGTTTATGTCTCCCCCACTCTCTTTTTTCATATACTGTAAAGAATGTTTGTCTTTTTTTTAAGAAACAGATTGGGCTCCACAAATCTTTTACTCCAGGGTATTTTCTTCCTTCCACAGCTCCTGGATTTATCCTGCAAATGCTACAGAATCCCTCTGGGGAAGATCAGGACTCTTAAATATTAACACATGCTTGCCAAAGTCTGTGGGAACAGTAATTTGTGATGTCCCATGATTACACTCATACCTCATACATGAATAAAGCACCTCAAGAATTACCATCTCTGCTCTTCTTTTTTTCACTCAAACATCAGAGGATAAAAGACACTTCACTAAATATTAAGGGGGAAGAAGCAAGGGATATATCTAAGATTTTTCAATAAAATGTTGGCATTAAATGTTCACTTGAAACACTGGCACTTAATATGAAGGTTTAATATTGATCTAATACTTATGTTCAGGAAAGATGACCTTTAATCTTGTATCCTAAGTATGTATCTTGTTACTTGAAGAGGAGGTTATGGGTGACTTGGATGTGCTGTTCTGTGTACTACCCTTCAAAAGAGAAGGAGACATTTCAATTAACACTTCTTTCTCCCAAGGGCTAAACAGGTACAGCTGCTGTTGACCCTATCAAGCAATTTGGAATATAAGTCTACCTCTGTTTGTTCAGCACTGAAGCATTTTATGTATTTGTGCTGTAAGTGGTTTAACCACGCCAAGGAGTTCTCTGGATATGAAGGACAGCTGTTTTCTATCAAGAGTCCTTCTTACTTTAGTAAGCTTATCAGCTAGGAGACAACAATAAATGTGTGCCTTCCTGAAATGATGAACCCTGAAACTGGGAATTTCAGACACCTGACCAGTTTCCTTGGAAACAGACCACTAGCTCTGTACTTAAGTTAAACGAGGATTCAGATAAACAGGGCAAGTCACTTCTCATCTGCACTTGTATAAACCTGGAGTAATTTCACTGAGGTCACTGGAAGTGCTCTGGATTTGTGTAAGTGTAACTCAAATGACAGCTCTGATCAAAGCACAGCAAAAGATCTATGGTGTAATACCTTAAGAAAGAAGGGAAGTCCCAGATGATGGAGGAGCGATATGGAATGCTTCACCTCTGCCATGAACACAAATACACCGAAGAGTTGAAGGTCTGTGCCAACATCCACAGTCACAGTTACATCTTTCTCATCATATTGGATTTCACAGACAGTCTTGGCTTTGTTTTCTATACAGAAAGAACAGGACAGTGCCAATTTGAGTGGCTTGTTTTTGAGGAATTTCAGTACTGCCTGCATAAAAATCAATCCAGCCAGCATTTGGGTCATCATTCAGGATTACAAGAGCTTTGGCCTGTGGTTGAAGGAGTGTGGAGTTTTTCTGGATGTCCTTGAGCTTTGACCTTACAAAGTCTTGAGGTAAAAGAGCTTGTGTACCCAGTACAAGGTGAAGTGTCAGGTCAGTTCCCATCAGTCGTGTTTTTGCAGTAGAGCTGACTGGTTCCCACAGCCAACTGCAGCCTGTGGCAAGCAGCAGCCACTTCTAGAGAAGAGCTCTGAGCTTTTCTGACCTCTAGTGACTCCTGGTTCCAGCTACAGCAACACGACACTGCTCAAACAATGTGACCTGAAGTTCCTTTCCCCACTTTCCTACAAGCTTTTCATTTTTGAAAAAGAAAAATACAGACTCCTACAAGATAAAGAGTGAGATGAGAGATGTGAAACTCCCAAACTCTTCATGGAGAAGACAAAATCACAGACCACAATGTAAATCTGCAGTTGAGAGACATGCAGAGAGGATTTATGCCAGGTCAAGTTTTGAGAGGAGACTGGCTTCATCAGGGTGGGTGTGTCTCCCCTCCACAGTTCAGACAACAAAAGCCATTTAGAATTAGTTCAAAGACTACTTTACAGTGGAATTCACATTTTTTGTGCTGTGTAACAAGGGGTTTTTTGTGTGATATTGGAATCCTATGCAGGTAAATATCTCAGGAATAACCTGTTTTACCAGGTGTTGTACCACATGAGATCTTTCCTGGAGCTAAAAAACCACGTAATATAACTAATCACAGATGCAGTTTCAGAATGACAATTTTACTTACAAAGAAGAGAAAGCCTCTATTTAGGTCTTAGTCAGTTTGCAGCTGTTGAAGGAACGGTTGAAACAGCCTCAGAGAGCTATTACAGAACAAAAAACCTGCCAGGGATGGCAGGTACCTACCTGATTTCTGTAAGCTGAGAACCAAGTTGATTGCCTTAGGATAACCAGATGCCTGGAGTACCTCACTGCTATGTACACTTTGGCAGAAGATATCCACTTGGTGACCAACATAGTAGGAGTTTATTATGTATGTGATTGATGTTTCTCCAGCTGCAATATGCACGTATCGTTCTTGAGTACCATTTCTCCCTTGAAAAACCACATCTATCTAAAAAATGACACGTAGACATTAGTTCTCCAAACAACATTTAAATACTATTTAATTTTAAAACAGGGGACAAATTGAAGTGAAAGTAAGTTCTCTCTAGTCTATACTTAGTTTAAAAATCCATCCATTAATAAAACATATCTTAGCCTTTCATTAATCATCTCTGACTTTCCAGTACAAAGTCCACTCGACTGAATGAATTTCAAACCACGTCAGCCTCATTGATCTGTGTCAAATTCTCATTAGGTTCTCTTTTATCCCACAAACACATGACTCCCTTTATATAAAGGATACTTGATCCATGCCTACTGACAATATTTACCAGATAATAGATGCTCCAATACTTCCCTGAAAATAGCACCCAAAGAAGTTCTTCTTTAAGTATAAAATTCCCATTACAGAGCATAGGAACAATATTCCAGTCCCTGGTGCAGTGTGATGAAGCTGCTCTCCTGTAGAGTTACAACATCAACAATAGCCACTGTGCTAACACTGGTCAGAATGGAATACTCTGGTTCAGAAAGCAATCAGTAAGAAATCTGCTTTTTCAGTAGTTCAGATTTTATCTCTCCATAGCTTTTAAATATCAGAAAATCTCACCTTCCATCCTGTACCTCACAAAATGGTAGTTTTCATTCAAACAATGGGCTACCGCATCACAACAAAGGAAAATAATTGTATTAAAAAAAGGGAATAAAAAAAAGCCAAACCTAAACTACCTGTAAAGATGGTGGGACTCTGGCTTGTAGCAGCCATGGCAAAGTGTGATGGAAATTCCCTGTTATGTTGGTACTTGTTTCAAACTCCTGGATTTGTCCTTCAAGCACTGTTAGGTGAGTACCATAAAGCACTTTCATACTGAAGCTCTTGGTCACTTCCAGGTTCAAGATAGCCTGTGTGCAACAAAGGTAAATTGTGAAAAGGCAGTTTAGTAAAAATTAAAGCTCCTGTTGGTCAGGGTTCTTTCTTTGGTTGAGGCAATATCATCTCAAAAACTTAATCTTGTGTAATTTTATAACACAACATAGTTACAGATGTCCCTTTTATTTTTAAATTCCACATTTTAACATCTATTCTCCAGTATGGCCGTGCCTTAACCACTACTCAAGCAGTTACTTGATTAACAAAGAGTAAGTGTTGTGTTGTAGGCTTGTGTTTCTCAGATAAAGAAATATGCCAGGTAATCAGAGCGTGGGAGGAAAGTACCATTTGGACTGTAAACAGTGCAATCCCATCAGAACTCACCTCTGCCCAGTCTGTAGAAGGGGCAGTGCAGCTCTGTCAGACAGAGGAGGCACAGGAGCTGACCTGCACTGCCCTCCCCAGGCAGGGCAGGCTGCCAACCCCCTTGGGCTTGTGCTGCTCCCACATGGGAGCCAACCTCCAATCTCCCAGTCCCATGGAAAGTTCTGGTCTGGCAAGGTATTCTCCCAACCCCTCAGGAGCAAACTGACTTCTGGACTCTCCTCAAGAACAAAGTGAGCAGCAGGACTCCCCTCTTCACCTACAGAGCAAACATGTAAAATCCCATCTGCACCCCCTGTCCTTTGCCATCTCACTTTTACAGTTACTGCTTCCACCAGGGTGTCATTCCAGGCTGGATTCATGTCTCCCCTGCCATTGCCTGGTAACTCACCTGCAGCTCAATCCTGTCTTTTATCTGCAAAGTCTTCAGTGCCTCTATGTTATGAGTGAGTTTGTAGTTAAGAGCCACAACATCCAACTTCTGGACAAAGTTCAGTTCTTCTGTAATCTGTTCAGTCCAAGTAAATATGACAAAAGTTAACTCTGGCACATCTCTGATACTGAGACTTCTCTGATTAATTGTAATTATTGTACTAATTACACATTAGAGTAAAATTATGAAAATGAGGAAAACTTTATGCTGAAGAATTGTACTGTAAAAGGGACTGAGCTGCAACGAGTGAAGATAATTGATAAGAAAGGTTTGATACAATTTGCCAGTGGGAATCATGGATCATTGCTGATGTCATATTTGTTTGTAGTAGTGACTGCACAGAAAGAATGGCTGGAAGATACTGCTTTCATTTAATTAAGGCCTTTAAAACCAAACCAGCCCCTGCAGGGTATTCCTATAGGGGCCTCATGCACAGCTATTTCAAATAGAGAAACACTATTTACCAAATCAATTAGCTCACTTCAACCTCTGTTTCACATCTCACTAATATGGAAGAGACACTTACTTGCTTGCTGTTCACACAGAAATGAATAAATCTTTTATAGAAGTCACTGTTTTTTTCTGATATCACATCAATTAACATCTTCATAGGAATGCCCATGTCAGCAGCTCCTTGAATGTTATGGGTTAGCACTGCATCCAGCTCTTGCCTTTCCTGTTAATATTTCACAGCACAGATAGCAAAGCACATGTAGAACCAAAGCTTGCTGCAACACAGAGCTCAAACCAGAAATTTAACAAACCTGTCTGTCCTACATTTAATATTAATTAAAATAAATTGCGTTGAACTTAGGAAAGTCACACTGGGAAAGAGAAAACAAACATCAAACCCAGGTAGGATTGAAAAAAATAAAAAATATATATGTATTTCAGCTGAGAGGCAAAAAGGTGTAAATGTTTATCTCTGATGGCAAAGAACTCCCAGTAGCTATCTTGTGTCTCTGTGGCAGAACCATGCAGAAATTACCAATTATGACAAGAAAACAAATGATCACAAGGAAGAAGACACTTGTGTGTGTTCTCTACTCTCCTGCACTGATGACAAGAAAAGCCAAAGTTGTAACTGTCAACAGGAAAGCAAGAGATTTACAGCCTTTCTTGTGCTACTGTCTTACTTAAATAAACACCCGTGTCTCAATTAATCCCTGCCCATTATTTTGCAGCGTAAGTCACAGTGACATAAGGAACATCAAATAGTACAATGCAAACAACAAAAATTTACAGACAAGGAGAATAACAAGGAAGTGATTCAGGAAGTGCCAGAGCCTGTATCCTACTATCCTCTTCATTCGTCACTGTGCATTACAGGTGCCAGATTTTCAAAGATTTTATTTTTATTTTATTTTTATTCTGGTATTTATTACTAGGAGTTGTCTATTTGTTCCCAATAAAACAGTCGGGAGTGCATTACTCAGTAATTTGTACGTGCAGTCTGACAGCCCCCAGGATACTCACAGCAGTGACTTTGAGTATAAGGAGTGCTTGGAATTTACTGTCGTCAACAGTGATCAGTGTCTGTGAATCCAGGTTCATTTCAGCCATCAAAATGTAGCCTGACCCATCAATTTTCACTGGTGCTCCAAGATCCTGTAAAAGTAAAAAAAAAATTTTTAAAATTCCTCATTTTTACACTCACATAAATCCCTACCACCGAAATCCTTAGACTATTGTCTTTTGACTTCGGTAGGTACAAAGATCCTGCCTTAGATGCACAGATTCAGTAGCAAAGCAATAAATTCTTCTCAATACCTGAATTGTTTGGCATTTATTTTCTATAAGCATTTTCCACTGAAGCTTCTTTTCAGGGTCAAAGTCCCCATTCATTTGGAGCTCACAAGCCCCCACTTTCATTCCTATTCCAAGAAAATATTTCAGCTGTTTCCGTGCAGTGATGGACAGCTCATTTTCCCTTGGGATTTCCTTCAGCTGGGGGAGGTCATGCCTGAACTGAATCTCCAGCGTGATCTTTGGCTTGCACTCTGCTCTCACTTCAAGACGGGCGGTTTTGCCTTCTGTTTCCAGCACAGAGAGAAGCTCTGCTTGGCACTTGTCCCTCTGGATGGATCCTGTGAGCCGTGACTGAGTCGGGAAACTGAGATCCTATTGAGATTTAAAAACAAGAGTTCCTTTGGAATGTGTGTACACTTCCATACAGGTGTGTATTAAGACTTTTTTCTTCTCCCTTCAGCATACAAAAATGGAGATTTGATGCTACAGTATCAGAGACAAAACCTATAATCTCCACGCTGCCATTTTTTCTCCCTCTCAACAAGAAAGATTGGGATTTTGCCTGAATAAGGACTGAGGAAAGATTTTAGGAGTGTCCTGCAGAGTTTCCAACTTCAGCATCTTTAGAAAGTTTCTCATTTACAAAATACAAAATGCCTGTTTTTTCGGACTGGCAAAGTTTACTGAACATTGTCTGCTTCATTCAGACCAGATGAATCTCAATTTTCAAATTAACCCACAAAAAATAATAGGCCTAACAGACATTCTTGCACCTGGTGGTACAAGGATTTTTTTTTTTTTTACTACTAAAATTTCAAGCTTGTCTAGTGCAGCATCCCCAGTGAAATGTTTCTGTTCTTTCTTGCAAAGGATTTGCAAAACCACAGAAAATTCTGCTATTTTTAATACTTGAAGAGGTTTTCATTCCGTCATTGCTATGGATGATACTCTCCTGTCACTTTTATGTTGCTACTTTGTAGTTGAGGAAGTTACTCAATCTGGGGATTTTAAAGCAAAACATAAATGCCTCTGAACACCTAGAAAAAAAACCCCGATTTTGCAAGAGTCATTCTTTATAATGTACTCAGTGGGACTACATGGAAAACCCAAGGAAATGTCACAACTCTTACTTTGATATAAACAGACAGACCAGGGGATGTATTTTTGACAGGAGTTCAAACTGACGCTGCTTTTGAGCCTTAGAGGGCAGTCTCGGTCTGTGAAGGCAACAGGCAGCAAAGACTGAACTGATCTCAGTCTACAGACAACACCTGAGACCAGGATATGGGAGACACTCTCCTGGCCTCATGCTGTAAGACAGGTGTGCTTTAGAGTGCCTTTCCAACACTCAAACAGTTATTTTAGCTAAAACCTTATACGGTCTGCATTTGATCCCAAAATTCTCTGTAAAAGCCTCCAAGACCTACCTGCAGAAGTTGACATTCTGATTCTGTTTCCAGTGTCCATTCAGCTTTATTCTGAATACAGAGATGTCCTCTAGCCTTAAGTCTGCATGTGCCAGCCTGCAGCAACAAAATGCCCTCTGTGGCAGAGTCTGTGGCTGCAGAGAACAAGACAGAGCTCTCCAAAGGGAGCCCAAGCTGACTGAGCCAGGGAAGTGAGTGCCTGAGCATCCCTTGGAGTGTATATTCATGTTGGCAGGAAGTGTCTATCTGCACATCAGCTGTTCTGCCATCACACTGGAGCTTCATTAACAAGCCCACATTGCAGATGTTCTGTCGAAATGAGCCCACAAAGACCACAGCACGAGGCACTCCCATCTCCTGCAACGGAAAAGATTATACTATTTAAAACACACAAGGTAAAGCAATTGGCTTCCCAATTTGTTCCTAATTCATGAGAAAGCATTTCTTCTTTCTGAAACAATCTGCTTTTGGAAAGGACTATACAAGACAGCTTGTTTCACAGAGAAATCAGAAATTTGTCAGTGAAACTACAGAAACAAAATAAATGGGGGGGAAGGAATAAATCCTACAACAACCTTCTCATAAGTAATATAGAAGAAAAAAAAAATCTTAACTCCCAAGATACCTCCACAGTTTCAAACAGAAAGAACACGCTTTTCACTAGACTCTAGGACATAAGTGTATTTTAATTAAAAAGCTGTTATTAAACAACTCTTTTATGGCAACAGCATTGTATTATTCCAAATTCCCATCTTCAAATGCACTTTTCCTTGTGAATGCTCCAACTCATTTCTCTGCCAAAACAACTTTAATGACCAAAATTGTCCTGTGCATAAATAACGGTGTCGGGAGAGAGTTCTCTGTGACTCATGATCTGAAATCACAGACTGCAGGCCACGCAGAAAACAATCAGGGCTTACCTCTAGACTGACACACTTGTTTCTGACAGTAAGTACCCACTGTGTTTCATTGCTGGCCAGGCTCACTTCTCCATCAGCTTTCAAACTGCAAGGCCCAAGGACAATACCAAGGATACCCCTATACTTGTCACTTCTCAGAGCTGACACCTTCACTTGGTTCCCTCTGGCAATCCCCAGAGAATGAAGTGAAGGCAAAGAATGCTGGAAATCGATTTCCAAATGAGGCTGGATGTTGGCAGTGGCGTGGAGCTGCAGGCAGGCGAACAGGTCATGAAAGGAAACACGTCCAAAGAAGATGACAGTAAAGTTGCTGGTAAGCACTGACCCATTCAGTGAAACTCTTGCTGGAGTCTGAAAAGTTACAGAAAACTGTTGTCAAGTTTGCTTTCCTGTCAGGCCACATACTGGTTTTAAATGTTCATGTTACTAGAAGAGAATTATTTCCCTACACCATTTTGTATTCATCCTACGTGTTTATAAATGCCTAAACAAATGCAGACATAGCCTAAAAATCTTTCAACTTCCATAGTAGAAATAAGAGGGGAAAAAAACCCCAAATCTGTAACCCTGTTTAAACAATTACTAATACCAGATAAATCAACTGCTGTTGCTTTTACTATCGTCACTTCTGGTTTTTACAATAAGTAGATGAGTTCTAGTACTGTGATATTTTGTTACATTCCTGTCACACATCAGCAGGAACAACAAGTGTTATGCACATTGTACCCACGTTACATGAGGGATAAACTGAAATGCATTTGTCCTTTTTTTGGCTTTAGAACACACACAGAGGAATCAGAGTCTCTGTGATTACTGTCTTTATGGAGACAAATTCTATCTCCTGTGATGTCACTCACAGAAGATGTTTTTAACACATGCTTAATACATCCCCTTATAAGGTATATCTTTGTCAAACAGTTCAAGAGCCACAGGGATTTTCACAAACAGCTGGAAGGAGCAGAAAATAGAGTAAAGAATAAACTGAAATTCTCAGCCTGTGCCCCACATGCTCCCTTGTCCAGTTCCTCTATCAGGTTGGCTGCTCAGTAACAGGACAGGGCCATTTATACCCAGTTCAGTTCTGACTGGCAGAAGATACAGTTTGGAGACTTGAGCTAAAACAGTTTCTGAGGGAGAAGTAGCCTGTTTGAATCTGAATTTTACAGGAGTGAAAATATCTGAAAGTGCATGCAAAACCTCCAGCCAACTCAAACCCATTTCTGCATGTGAGACACCTTTGAGTACTTCGTGTCCCTTAGTGCAGGTTAAGACAGTGTGTTGTTGACAGCAGAGTTTATAAACGAAGCCAGTACCTCAAAATGCTGAAATGCAATTGCACCATTGCAAAGGCCGGAAAGTTGTTTGCTGGCAGATTCTCCACTGCAAGCAACCTGTTGGCATTATAAACAAAGCACATCGAGAGCATGAAGAAAAGGAGAGGACTAAAATTCAAAGGAGGGAGCTACAAAGTTAAAGGATAAAACAGATGAAGATACCAAAACATAGCTTTAAGATTAAATGTTAGAGTTCAGTTTCAAAAAGAGAAACAGTTTAGTAGATCTGAGGCTATATCATGTCATCATAATAATTGTGCATTAGTATGCCCAAATATTATCAGCATAGGTAAAGACAGAATAATATCTTCAAATAGTAGGATAGAAAAGCTGTGACTGCAAGTTGTGCCTGGGCGAACACCTACTCTAGTTCCATGACATAAATGTTTTCTTACCCACCGCATCTTGAAAAACCTGCTCTTTATTGCTAAGCAAACAATTTTTAGGCTTTTTGTACTGGCTACTGGCCTTGTTTGACAGAAATCTCTCTTCCCTCTGACCCCCCCAGCTTGCTCTCCAGGGTACATCTGAACAGCTGAGATGTGAGGCATTCAAATACATGACATCAAATACATCATATTATATGGCAGGATTTCTGCAAACCTCTAGTACATGTGGAACAATGTCCATCAGTCCTCCCACATCATGGTGAAGTGAAAGCAAAATTTCCCCAGCACTGCCAGTGGTTCCCTTCTCTATTTTAATTTTGAGCTGTTCCTTCTCCACTGTGGTTGTTATCCCTGCAGCAATCTTTGTGGTGAAATTCTATGCGCAAAAGAAACCAAATTATGGAAAGAAATAAACAACAACATCCCAGCAACAACTAGCAAAGGCAGAGTCTGTTAGTCTACAGCAGAAATGCAGTCAGAACAATGGCTAAGCAATCCTGTACCAGGAGTCATGGTCCATGATGCTTCTGTGAGTAGCAATTTCCAAAATGGAAAGCCATGCCAAACACTCTCCTGCTCTTTAGCAGACATCCAAAGGATGACATCAGAACTAGTTCAGTCTGGGGCCAGATGCAACGCAGTACCTTGGCTGACTGACACCTGATGGCTCCTTAGGCCTGCTGGTTCACCTCCCATTTATAGGGGAAAATACAATTGGACATTTGTTCATATGTAGAAAAGCACTTCACTTAAATGAGAACTGAATGCAGCATCTCATTTAGCCTAAATTCAGCTCCAAGACTTCAGATGGCAAGTACACAGCATGACAAGAAGCCAGAAAACACCTTTCTTTCACACAGTCATTCAGTACCTCTCAAAAACGCAGCAGTTTTAAAAATAAATATATATAGTGCCAAGGCAAAGACTACAGTTATTAGAAATTGTTCTGCCAAAAAATTAAATAATCACAGGCAGAACTCTTACCTCATAATAGCCAGCAGCTTCTATAATAAAAGGGATCCCATGTTCCTTTATCTTTGAGATGTTGTGCTTTAAGCTCACAGAGAGCTGGGATTTAGGAGGCTCTGTGGCCAGGCTGTGCCCTCCAAACACAGCAGTAATCCCTTCCCTGCCACTGTGCAGGGCTACAGCCAGGCTGTGATTTCCTGGGCCACGCTCACACGTGGCAGCGAGAATGCCATCCCACGGCAATCCTATGGACAGGGAAGGAGGTAAAATCCACACAACGCTTCTGGGTTGTCATTATAAAACACAGAGAAGATATATTACAGATCAAAAGAAGCTTTCTATAGTTTTTCATAAGAAAAGACACACCTTTATATTAAGTGTGATCACCCAGTTAGCCACACTTACTGATATTTATAGAAAGACATTACGTACCATGTGAAAATAATATTGAAAAGGGGTTGCTAAATCAAAATGTGGCATGCACTTTTCTTTTCTTAATAAAGGATATTTACCAGTGGGTAGTGTGTCTAACTGCAGTAGTCAGCTGTTAAAAATTTTCAGAATGGATTTATTCAGTCCAAAGGGACAAAGGCAATTTACCCATTCAAAATAACTCCAGTTCATGAAAACCCATGGCTTTGCTTAGGAAGCAACACTTGGCATAAAACTACACTTGGAGGAACCGATCAGCTTGCACTAATACAGATAAACAAGAGAGAAATAATTTACTCTGAAGTACTTTAAAACTGTTTGAGCTAGTTCTGTGTCCGTTTAGTTGTATACTCTCAACAATATTAAAAAGAATGTTGCTAAGTCTGGATCACATTTTGTTCTGGTGTGAGCAAAAGCAACTCCTCTATTTCCACTGGTCTGCATTCATGTAAATAAATTCACCATGACACCTTGTGACCCCACATAATCAAGTCAGAGTTTACCTGCATTTTTTAAGAGGTCAATATTATGTGTGAAAGTTCCACTGACTCTGCTGTGCCCGCGACTCATGAGATTGAAAAAATCCACAGAAAGAGCCTTCTCATCCACCTGGAAGCTGGCCAGCCCCCTCTTCATCTCTTTACTCAGCTCCAGGTGCCCTTTCAGTCTTGCCTCCACAGGGATTGCCAGACTGCCATTCTGAAACACGGCAACAGTGATGTTGTGTACAGTGACATTCCCAAACACATTCCTGTTCCTGAGGTGGAGTCCATACAGCGTTTTGTTGACCATCACATTGATGTTACCTGTAACAGGCAGAAATTATTACTGTGGAGAGAGTCCTTTGGGACAGAAACAACCGCAGTTCTAGAAGCAATATAAAAAAATAACCATTAGTTTAATACCAGGAGGAAGCAGATGAATTCCCATTTATTATAACAGATAATTTCACCTAATCTGGAGAGCAAATCAGTTTAATGTTGTGAGTTTCCCTACCAGTAGAAGTATTTCTGGCAGCTGTTTCTCTTTATTGACCAAGTTGCTTGTGCCTTTAGGGCTACACTGTTCTGCCTTCTGAAGGAAAATTTACAGAGGGACTGTGACCCACTGCTTGTGTAACTCCAGGCTAAACAATCCCTCTAGAGCTCTGCAGTGACCTACTCCACCCATGGAGCCATTCAGAGGAGCGAGAGCCTCAAGTCAGGCCCCCCATTTCAGAAGACCTGAGGAGGAAAGAAGCCACCCCTCATTTTGCCCCAGAGCTGGATGCATTATGCAGTTCAGTGAGGAATACATTAAAATTGAGAAGCTTCCTTAGATAGCTGCAGAACAGCAACAAAACACAAAGGAAAAGAGTACCATCATGAGTGTTGTTTTTACACTTCAGTAATCCATTCAGAGAAAGAAGATGAGGTATGGCCTTTAATCCAGCAAATGTGTGTTGGACTCTTCCATTTAGGGACAAAGCAAAACCAGCTTTCTGTTCCCTGGTTCCCATGAAATCCACGTGAAGCCTATTTTCATTAAGCTTCAACTCAGAAGATATCAGAAGTCTAAAAAGACAGAGATAAAAACTGCTAGTCAGATATTACTATGCTCAATTCATGATGGTCAAGGCATCCCTCCTCTCACTCAAAGCAAGATCAATGAGAGCAGGGTGCTCAGGAGTGTGTGTGGCCAGGTTGGGAGTATCTCCAAGTATGGAAACTCCACAGTGAACACTCTTCAGTTCCTCAGTTAACCAAGATTCTGATTCCTCTACCTTGATGGAAACATTTTGCCCACGAGCTGCAGCTGTATCGATGATGGGTTTGCCAAGACTGTCTGATGGAGAAAAGCCCTCAGTGCAACAGCTCTGCCATTCTTCCTGATTTCATTGTTCACGTCTACCTCCACCATCAGCATGTCCCTTCCACTGGAATGAAGGTGAAGAGAGCCATTGAAGTTGCTCTCACCGTGACTCCTCAGGGCTGCCTGGGCCTGCACACAATAAAAAAGAGCAGGATATTAAGGATCTCAAATTACAGCACAGAATACTGAAACATCAGTTTGAGCAACAAGACTGCAGACAACAAGCTGGGACTGGGCAAAAGGATGGAGGGGAGCAGAGGGGAAAACGAGTTTTGAGGTTTCATCTCTGTGTCTCACCATCTAACTCTAATTTTATTTGGCAATAAACTAAATTAACATTGCCCAAGTTGAGTTTGTTTTTTCTGTGAAGGTAATGGGTAAGTGATCTCCCTGTCTTTGTCTCAACCCTGTCACCACGCTAGAGCTTTCAACAAAAAAAATTGTGAACTACATTGAATTCTAAGTACAATTTAACTGAACTTTGAGGGCTTTCTGAATTTCAGCCAAAACACAAGCCACCTATTCCAACCACAGGTACCCATCTGTCGTTCGGTCGAGGTGGGAGGACGACACGGTGTTCAGGGATACCAGCCCCCTTTATTGCAACAGTGCTCCTACTTATACACTTCTGGGTAACACACGTACATGCACTGTTGGTCTGGCATAAACGTAACAACTCATGATTGGGCACACAGCCACATGTCCATATGCCATAGGATAACATGCTAGCAGGAAGTCCACCCTGTGCCACAGTCCTTACTCTCC
>JAYRBT010000033.1:6317370-6424639 GCA_036023395.1 Myiotriccus ornatus
CTTACTCTCCGTGGTTAACCCTCTGCCAGGTGTAAAGTTCCATCTTCAATATCTCAGCTTACAGAGAGCCCAGAGCCGGCTGGGCTCCCCCACACCCATCTAGCCAGAACAAACTGTAACCATCAAAAGTTAACCACTTCCCTAACAATTTACACCTCTCCACTGTACTCACTGAGTTCCCTGAGTTGACCAACTGTGTAGTACACACATAGGTTTGTGTTCCCATGCTTGAAAAGCAGCTGCAAAGCAGCTGATAGCAAGAAGTGTAACAGCTCCCAGGCTGTATTCATGTATTCCCAATGCATGTGAGCAGAGACTCAACACAGCTCTCAGCGTATGGACTGCAAAAGCTTCAAGGTTCAAGCAACAAGGCTGTAAAACCAGGGCACTGACCTGTGAAGACACGTTCTTGTTGACGGTGGCTTTCACACTCACACCACAGTCAAAGTGTCCCAGTTTATTCTGCCTGGAAAACAGCTCCCCACTCAGGCCCATTGCCTGTGGAAACTCAAGCTATTTGACAAAGTACAATGTCAGAACAGAACACTGCATTCCCACCAACTGCTTCACGTGAATTGATGTCTGAACTTCCAGCTTTAAGTGGAGGATGCACATAAGCAAATGTGTGTGTAAAATTTTACCAGTTTTACCCAAAGGTACTGAAAAATAAATCAAATGCAGTAAAAAAAGTATGAAAACAAAAGGTCAGTGGGTTTCTTACAAGATATTATTGATACAGATTATAATTTAACCTGCTGAGGTACTCAGGGTCTTTGGCAGGGCCAGTACTAGGATGTTTAATATTATAATTGTTTGAAGCTGGTAAAGATAACACAGTAAAACAGTCACCAAGACATAAAAAATAAAATGCCACCAGTGAAAATCACAAGTACCTGGAATGAATGGGTCACATCCATGTGCAAAGTATGTCTAAAATCAGCCTCACTGGATTTGTTCTGATACCTCCCTAGAAAGCTGAGAACATCTTCCTTGTTCACCTTCAAGATGGTCTCAAATTCATTCTTCACCTACGTGTTGAGAATAGAAATAAGGGAACTGCACTGACTTTTAACCCTGAATATTATGAAAGATGAGAGAGTCATCCCTCCACATCATGAAAAATCAGAGTTGTGAGGTATTACATTGTGGCTTAGAATGAAAAATGAGAAAAGCAGGAAAAAAACAACTGTATTTGGTAAGAAAGGTGAAGAGGTACAGCTAAGTAAGAATGAGAACCCTGAATTCATTCTATCCCAGTACTTGTTATTGAAAACACTGATGTCTAACAATATTCTAAAAATAATATATTACGTATTCTTATCATATATTGCTATGCAACATATTATTATACAAAATTAAAGAGGTACCAAGCACACAATCACCCTCTAAACATTTTGGATGCAGAAGTTATGTGATGAGGAACTAAAGACCTATAGCAAGTTAGGTCTGAAAAGACAATAAAGTGTAAATAAACAGATAATTAATCTCTCCTTCTACTGAATTTAATGGGAAATTTACTCACCTTTTGATGACTTAGAGTTAAAATGCATATTTCAACGTCTTTGGGGAACAACTTGTGGTTATAAGGATGAGTTAGGCCAGCACAAATCTATAAAAAAGTTTGAGAGGAAAGGCAGGAACATAGAATACCTGCAGTAAATCAGTAATTTGCTGAATTTTTTGGTATGTCAAATTGAAGGAAATTCTTGGAAAACTCACATAGGGGTTTTCAGGTTGGTAACCAAGTATAAGAGTTTGAACTGTTTCCTCGACCCCATTTATCAAAACCTTTGTTTCCATGAAATAGTGCTTTTGCTTCTTGTCAACAGTAAAAGTCTCCTGCAGAAGGAAGCTCTGCAGAAAGGGCACTTTAAAGGGATGCCTGGAAAAAAACAAGGAATAAACAAAGTGCAAAAAGATCTTAATAGACAACTACAAAAAGAAATCATGCAGAATTCAACTTGAACTCCAAAATTTTCAGTTGCAGATACAGCAGGCTGTCAGGTACAGAAGCAAAACACATACACCCAGGACCTTTAAGAAACTAAAGAGCACAATTACAACCTCATACAAACTATCAGAAATTCTGGTGTGTGTAAAGAGTTTCCATCCCGGATTTGGAAAAGGCTTGGAAAGGGTGATGCTCTAAAATTCTGACGTGCACAACCAGCACATACACTTCATATACCTGCATGGCCAAGACTTCATTTCAAATGTGGACAGTGTCCAAAAGCTTATGGCAGGTTTGAAAATCACACTATCCACATTTTGTGCTTCCTGTAGAAACAGTATCTGCATGCCAAGAATCCTGTGCAACAGATGTTCAACCACTACTTAGCTCTTGGAGTAGTTTACTACTTCAGTGTAATATTTATGGACTTCAGTAAATATTTCTGCACATTTACTCAGTCAGATATCTTGGAAACACGCACAAACTTTTATAAGCAGATGTTGGACTGCCTTTATACGTGCCAGGATATCTGGTACAGCTCTTCATTCTTCATTTATGTATTTTTTTACTTTAAGGATGCCTCGCAGGTTTTTAGCTAGCTCCAAGCTGCACAGTGCAGCTAAGGCAGCCTGTGCACTCCTGCGGTCCTGCTGTGCCTTAAGAAAGCTGATGTGTCGCCAGAGATGGTCCAGATGCCTCAAATCTGAGCATACATTTTTCCCAAGGCCTTCAAGCTGTGTTTTGATAATGGGTAATAAAGAGAGAAATTTCAGGGACAGCCAATATCTAGAAGCAGTGCACTCGTTCTCATTAGAAAATGGAAACATTCCAACATCTAAACAAGACCATTTGTTACGTGTTTTAAGAGGATATCTTTGGCTTTAGAATGGCTATATTATTCCCAAGGACTAGGAAAAAGGCATCTGGATGGCACAGAGAATCAAATTTGGATTTTGGAACTTCTCACCACTTCCAAGTTTGGACACACCATAAATCCTTCTGTTTTCCTGAAAGGAGGCTATAAACCTGACTGAGTTGCCAGCAAACATGTCACAGCACACGTGGCGTGTTGCCTTTGACAGCTTTGTTTGTCACTTCAATAAAGAGGGCAAAAACCTATGGATGCAAATAACCACCCCATGAAGCTGCTGTGCTTGAGCAAGTCCAGAGACCCAGGAGGGATAAAGAACAGGCTTTGTGCAGGTGGCACTTTCACCTTGTAAAACCCAGAACATTTCCCAAGAGCATCAAGATGCACGTTACACTTAGGCCGAAACATTCTAAAATAACGCAACTGAACCTGAAATGGAGGGTTCCACGTTTTTGATAGAGCATCTTCTCCTTCTTCAGCTCCTCTATCTGACCTTCCAACTGCAGTGTGACAGGCAGACTTTTATAATCTGTCCATACAATCTCCACAGAAAGGTTTGTCTTCTTCGGCTGCACTCAAACCACAAGACCAGACGAATAAAGGGCAAGTGCATCAGATTTAGTACATTCATGTTCAGGAATGTCAAAATAGAAACCATACTGCTCAACAGGCTGCAGCAAGGCAGTCATTTCACAGATCAGTCCCTTTGTGCCACAGACAAATCCAGACCCCCACTTACACAGGAGTAAAAGAGACATTAGTAGAAAACTGACTTCAGCAGAGGAAAATGCCCCATAATCTGTCACTTGAGTGTAACCTATTTGCAATATGAGCAAGCTCTGGTACATAGTCATACAAAAACTAACTGGATTTTCAATGCCATGTCTAGAAAAAAGCTTGTTGTTTTAAGACTTCCTGCAAGGAACAAATGGACCAAAGTAACTCATCAGAGTATCCCTTTCAAGGAGAAACTGCTGGTTACCCTTCCTGTGCCACAGACATCAAGCAAGTGAAAATTATTTTAAGATTGGAAGGGATGTGGAGCCTAAAATAGTCCATAAACCCGGGCTTACCGTGCTCACTTATGAGGCAAGAGATTTCTGATTCTCCAAGACAATAGAATCGTCCACACCTGTCATACATCTGCATCAGATAGTAAGTAATCACATCTACAGCTCTTTTCTAGTCAGGTAGTCTCTCTTTGTCCCTCCTCCCTGACTTTCTGTCTGTAGCTGGCCTCCCAAATAGGTGAGAAGCACTCCAAATTACACTACACAAGTTTTTCTTTTCTCTTTGAACCTAGTTTTACACTGCAGCCTTTCAAAACAGACAGAAATAGATGCAGCATGAGAAGTGTTTAAGTTTCAACACTAACAATAACATCTCTCAGGAAGGTGGCAGACCTAAAAAACACAGAGCCAAGTAAAAAAAAAATTGCATTTGTTTTTCTTTCTTACCGTTGGCAGATTCTGATAGCTGGCTGTGAAGTTAAATTCCTGTTTTGTACTCTTTATCTTAAAGCAGAGAAGTTTGGCTCGTTCATTATTCTCCAAATGAATCTCATTCTTCACGAGCTGATTCCACAGAGAGATCATTTCACCATAGCTATGCAGAACATTCCTCCCGAGACGATTAAATGTGGATGCCTGAAAAACAAAGACATTAGTCTGGTTTAGCTAGGACAGACATTGTGCCAGCAGCACAGAGGTGAAAGAGTGACCATTGCAAGAAATATTAGAAATCTGTGCCAGCTTTTCCATTATAAAAATATTTTGAATTGTCATAAGGATCTCCGAGTTTATTTTACCCTCGCTAAGCAAGGGAGAGAGAAAAAGGTCTCCAGGAAGAGGAGAGTTATATTCAGGCAGAGGATGACTTTAAATCTAGTGTCTCAAAATTAGTGAATTTAGGTAATCACTGGGCTGTTAATTTAGAAGTTTGGCTATCGTTCCTATTTTTTAAAGGAAAGACACTCTCAGCTGTTTCATATCAGTAAGGGCAAGTTTTAAACTTTTCTTACAATGATGATCCAATTTTCCAACTTCCAGAAGTTGTTAGCTCATGGAAGGGATGGAGGTAAAAACTTTAAAACAGTAATGACTGTTTGTACACTCCTAGGCAGAATTCTGCCCTCCTGTTCTGGGCTTTGTGCAGGGAGCAATGGATACCCATTTCAAAGAGGGGCAGAGCTGATGCTCCTGACATTTTTTAAAAGCTAATACAGAGCCCCAGCTGTGCTGATTTGACGGCCCTGGAGAAGAACAGCTCATCATTCAACCACAGAAAACAGAGGAACACAGGCATTTTGAGATCCTCTTTTACAAGCTGGCACACAGTGCATGAGTTTCTCAAACAAGCAGTTCACAGAGCACCCTGAGCGAGTGCTCCTGCAGTGAGCTGACAGTCCCAGAGCTGCCACAGAGCCCTCTCATCAAAGCCATGGCCCAGATGGACATGTTACCAACCTGCAGGTATGTGGTAGCTGGTGTGTAAATGTGAACTTTCCCTTCCTTTTCATTGCCTTGATCTTTATAGAACAGTTCCACTACGAGATTCTTAATGGAGAGAGCTTTTCCAGTTGTCAGCTCTGTGGTCAGTAAATAAGCAGAATTCTGAGGCTGATGTAGTTTGTGAGCTGCATACAGATACAGCCATGGGGTGTCTAGATTTACCCCACCTGGAAAGAACATACATTAGAGCTGACAGAAACGTGAGATTTCAAGCTACCTGGACTCTAACTCAGCAACCAGGCTGATAAGATGCTGGGGTTTTGGAATGAAGCTAAAATGCTACTACCGACCTATTCTCTTCCAGTTACTAAAATCTCTGGATGGTATGTAATGAAATTAATGTCCTTCACTACTGTAACGTATGGCACACTGTAACACAGCGGCAGGTTTGCTAATAAATGGAACTGCTGGAAGAGGCCAGCCAGTTAGGCTGTGGAAAGTTGGAGATTTCAGAAGCTCAGCTAGACAAAGCCACAAAACCAGTCCTGATTGGAGCAGCAGGCTGGGTTGGATAACCTCATGGTTTCTCTACCAACCAGCATCTCTATCATTCTGTTACACCCATGCAAAACTGCCTCAGAAAAGCCCAGCAGCACCTTCCAGTGCCTGCTTTTCAAATCCCAGACTGGAAATGGTTGGTGGCACTTCACCTTCCCACTTCTTCAGGCCATTTCTGGACGCATCCTTCCACTGCAGCCCAGCCGCAAATGGCACGTGGTCATTGTACTGCACCCCAAAGTTGGTGCTGCTCTGCAAATACACCTGAGAGGTGTGCAAGTGCTGCAGCTGGGTTCTATAATTCACCTGCTTCTCCAGGACTTGCAGGGCAAACTGGAAAACAAGTGAAGCAAATTTAAATAAAAACAGGATCCCATCTTCAGGACTGTCTAATTTAACACACATGCACACACAGTAGCAGGAAGGTCACAGCTTCTGCCTCTGCTCTGGGTACTTCACTTATGTGATTCATATATACCATGCTTACAAAAAAAGTTCTTAAATTAATTTTTTTTTCCTTATTTTGTCTGTTAGATATTCGAAGTGAAGACTCCTCAACAATCATGATTACCTCCATGAAATAGCTGACTACAGATGGACTGGAACTGTTCTTAAATGCTTGGCTGATCAGCAGTTTCTTCTTGTTGCTTTTTTCATTCCAGTGTTTCCCATAGTTCACTTCCATTTGGGAGGAAAGCCAAGATGCACTCGCTTCATGTTTCAGGTGAACCTAGAGAACAGAAAACTGCATTTTTCCTGTGAATTTTGCTTTCTCTTACATGTACTGAGCCCCTCAGTACATGAGTGACACAAGGGCACTCAGCACACAAGTGCTTGGGCCAGTATTTACCTTGTGATTGTAGGCTGGAGTCTGCACACAGTGAAATTCGTGCTCAACATCCAGTTTGTACACTCCATGTGCACCTGTCTCCACTTCAATATTTTGCCTTATATTGCATTCATGACGAGGATTTTTTGCCTCTCCTGTTCAAGTTAAATCACAAAGTTAGCAATTCAAATAAATCAGAAGTAAACTTTCAAAACTGTAGGTCTGGTACTGGCTTCAAGGCTTCCATTTTTCAAAAACACTCAAGTGAGATTTGTCTACTTTTACACCTACTGTTGATTTATCCCACAAACCCAAAGGAAAGCGCACATTTCTTTGTCTGTACCTAGGAGTCCGTATTTTATCCTCAAACTGGGAGACCACAAGCCCTCACGTTGCAGGAGAAGAGCGATGACATGAGCTCCAAGAACGCCTGGAAGGCAGGTCTCCCCTTCCAGGGAGTATTGTCTCAGCTTGTCATCGACCTTTTTCTCTAGAAGTGCTGCAAAAAGAGTAGCAGTGATTATGCAGTGGTAGAAATGGAAGTTAGTTTAGCTGGTAAAAGCTAAACTATGAAATCAGAGCCAGGTTGTGGCTTTCCAGTAGCATTATCAGTTCTCAGGGATAAGAGTCTGAATTCAGAGCAGAACTGGTTCTGATGCAGTCACTGGCAATCCATATGAAAGGATGAGGATTTCAACAAGAGATGATCTCCCAAAAATCAAACTGGCATTTTGCATTCCTTAAAAGTCAGTTTTATTTGAAAATACTGCATAATACTGTGATATTTCAGTGTCTTCGCCACATGGAGACTACAGTAAGGAATACCAAGGAAAAAAAACGAGAACCTTAGATTTAAATTATTGATTTATTCCACTGTATTAATTTACTTTTTAATGAACTGATGTAATACAAATAGTAAAGCCCTTTCTGATACCTTTCTCTTATATTTTCCTTTTAGTGTGTTAGTGAGGAAAAAAAGAAGATTTCAACATTCTTAGAACTACAGATCTTAAAAAACATTTAGTTACAAATACACATCTCTGCACTGTTTTGTACTAACAAAAAGTGAAAACAGAAAATGTCCTAATAGCTGATATTGTTTGGCATGTTGTTGTGAAGTGATTCCTTATATCTTATTTCCTCCATCCTCTTCAACAGTAATTCAAAGCAGACTTAAAAATGTATTTTGTAATTCCTATTATTCTATTGTCAAGGGTAATAACTGTAAAAAGCAGTGTTTACTGATTTGAAAGGAATTTTAGGAATAGGTGTCGATAACCAGGCAGCCCTAACATATAAGGGCTCCAGAACTTGCATTTATATGGCAAATACTTACTGTCCTCTAACCTGAAAGAAATGCAGCATCCTTCAGTAAATTACTCAGGGATACTGAGAAAGCTATCTTCTTGCCAAGCTGTTTAGTGATGTTTCCTGACAGAATGACAGGACTGCTTTGCTTTATCAGCTTTACCTCCAGCTGGGTCATGTATCTCTGCTCTCCACTCAGCACCTGCAAGTCTGCCATTCCCTACAATGAACAAACAAACAAAAAACCCAAACTCCAAGCCACTCGACAACAAAAACTGATCAAGCTTTAGGAAAGCAATAGTAGAGACTTGAGCACTTCAGAAATGAGACAAGAAGAGGAAGAAAAGGGTTTTTTTTCCATACACCCACCAACTGACCTTCCACCTCCCCTCAAACCATCAAACTTGCCATTAGTAAATAATGAGGAGGAAGGATGGATTTGTTTTTCCAGTTACACAAAAATCACAGTGCTGTGAGCTGCTATTTCCTTCAGCTCCTGCTGGGTTCAGTAGTGACTGAAACCACTAAGAATGTTGCAACACTGGGCCAAAAACTAATATGGTGTTACTGAAAATACTGGCAGTTTCACAGGGATTTAGGCTGACATAGATGCAAATGCAACAGTCTGCAATGCTAGTTAGTGTTTGGTTTCATGAGAAACATTCAGAAAGTCTTTGTTGAAATATTACTCTAGAAAAAAAAATCTGATAAATAATGTGCTCACAGTAGGAAAATACAGAGTGTTTGAAACCAACTGGCTTTGGAGGCCCACATAAGACATGGCATCCTGCTACAGGCATCAACTGTATAATGAAAAAGTTGTTCATGTCCTGAAATTTAAATAAAAAGATCAGCAGAGTTTCAGTGATAAATTCCCAAATCTATTTTAGTTTGCTTTTTCATTTCATCATTCAAATATTGGCATTCTCTTGCTTATTCCACCTCCCCACAGTTTCAGTAGTAAATAACAATACCTTAGTGATTCTTACATCTACAGAGTCCACAGAAGTGAGGAAATTAGCCTGGGCTTACTCAGAGCTGGTCATGCATGGTCACAATACAAGCCTGAAAAACTTTGTGACCACATATGAGTGTAATGAGCCAAAGGCCATAGGAGTCATTGTGAACTTCTCTACTAAATTAATACTGGAAGGAACCCCAAGGTTTTGAGTACATCTGAATGTGAAAAAGTTGCTTTAGATGACTTGCAGAAGCCATGCTTTAAAAGCTTTTAAAACAGCCATTTAGCACTGAGTCTATCTCAAAAATATATAAAAAAGACAACTGGTAATTTCTCTGATGGATTGCTCACAGAACTATTTTTCAATATGTGTGTTTTCACTGCCTTTCTTTTGTGTGCTTTTATTTAAGTATTCATCCTAGTTTGACAGCTCATGAACTGAAAACATACCTTGATGTAATACACGTCTCGGTCATCCACTATCAGCTCCAGGTGTCCAATTCGAGAATTTTTAGAAAACTCAATCCTCCCTTGGAGAAAAATAAAACTGTTTACTTTTTCTGGGCACACACTGTTCAGTGATGCTTCATAAAACTGTACCCAGGATGACAGTTGCTATTGTTATGAACAATATATATACAGAGTACAAACATAATAAATATCAGCTCAAAGGAAAAAATTTAGGATCAGAGTTTGCAAAGGCATTTTGCAAAGTGTTCTCAGAATACACTTGTCATTTTGAAAGGACATTCTGAGGTTATTAATTTAGAAGAGGTAACAAAGCTTTCTCCAACAAAAACAGCTTAGTTCTGGAATTGATTTATACACTTCCTTTAGATCCGTGCTAAAACTTCTAAGTTGTGCTGTGGAGACATTTCAGGAACTCAGAACACTCTGCACACAAAGCTTTCCACAGTGTAGATGAATCTTCCTTGCAATCTATTTGAAAATAACCAGGATCAAAAAAAAACAAAAATAAATGAAGGGACAAATTCTAACTAAGTGATCTGGTAGAATACATTAACACAAAACATCACTTGACCAGCATGTAAAAGAAGCTGAAATATGTTGCCTATATTACTACCACGTGTGGATCAGTTCATATTTCAATATAAATATTAAAACTTATCAACCATGTTTGTTGATTTTGTGTTCTGTGTTACACTGTGACTGAAAGGTTACATTTTATTAGAATGCACAGCAAGATCATAGTACTGAATTGATTTGGCAACAAATAATTTCATATCATAACTAACAGAACACAAATTTCGCAAATGCAAATAGTAAGGCCTGTTCAGCATATATAAAAAAATTACAGAAAAGCCACCATGTTCCTTAGCCTTAATTTCATTTACTCTGATAACAGCTTTCTGGTCTAACATGGATTTAAGAACCAGGTACTGAACTGAATGTGCAAAATAGTGTTAACCAAAATGCAAAACCCACTGGGAATGGGTGTTACCTAAAGCAGCAAATTGAATGCCTAACACACAATAATGCAGCTTCAGCACTAGATTATTGACTGAAATATATTAATATTTCTCAGTTAATTCTAATTAAGTTCTCCTAACTGATATTAACTGATGATCAGGTTCTTAGTTGAAAAACCCACCTACCATCAATCTCGACTTTTTTCTTAGGTTGTATAAGTTGGATCCTGAGTTTCTTCTGGGGGACACTAAAACTGAGATCAACACCAACATCCCTTTTGAAGTCTGACTTTGGAGTCCCAATGAAGAAGTGAAACACAGCTTCATTTGGGATCCATGAATTCTCCTGAAAGAACGAAAGGATAACCACATTAGTCACTGGCAAGGCAATTACAAAACAATCTATGACACTGAGACTGTTTGTGTGGGCTGTTTTGTGTACAAAAATAATGTGTACCTACCAGGAGCATCAGTAATTTGTTTTTGACGTATTTTCCCACTATAATGGGAATGAATTAATAATAATGTTGACCTTGAAATCCAGTCAGTTGAATATGCAGTACTGAGATATACCACTCTGTCGTCAGAATAATAAACTCAAGCTAAAGCCAAAGTACAACATGCCACAGGTACCTGAGGGCTATAGTTGTATGCAGCTTCCACAACGTACTGCTGCAGGCCTCTGTCTTGCTTAGTTAACGTGACAGCCACTCTCAAAGGTCCAGGGAGGGGGAAAACCAAACCACTGGCTGGGGCAGGGTATGACATTTCAGAACAGAGCTGCCAGCCAAGAATCTCAGACACTGGTGGAAGACAACGGTTGAATGTCCAATTAGAACAGCAAACCAAGGAAACATGCAAGGGAACATGGTATTGAAGACCTTTTAGAACTAATATACAAAAAATGAACTCTACTGAATAAAATTATCTGATTGGGATCTTTCAGAATGATCAGGCTTTCTGAGGCAAACATGTTAGCTGGACTCACCCTCCTCCCTAGTGCAAGATCTGGTATCTGTGTGGTCTTGGAAAACATCTCTTTCTTCTGTCTCATCCAGCCCTCTGAAGTAGAGTTTAGAGCTACAAACAAGAATTGTGAACAGTCACTTAAAAACAGTTATGCTGAAGTTCCAACAATATTTAAACAAAATTATCAGTTATGTGCTACCTTCTCCCAGATGTGAAAAACCAGAAATAGGAAGTTCTGCTAAGGTCAGTTTAGATTTCTACTAATTAGCACTGACTTTTATCCACAGTTTTCATGTCTGACCTCTCACTATCTTGAGAATTCATCTGCACTTCTTCACAGTCAGTATTAGATTTCTCTGTTCTGAGCAATTTGCTATGGTCAGCTAATTGAACTCCACTCCCTTCCTGGCTTCTAGAAACTTTGTTTTCCCTTAGGCTATGTATGGACATCAGTTTTGTTTCAGTCTTGAAGTTCTTTCAGAATCTCAAAACTTCACTAAAATCTCACCAGAAGGGTTTGAGCACACCTTGTTACTACCAAACTCCAGATTTCTCCAGTGTTTTGCTGAATAGCACGCTGTACCTAAATACCACCTGCAGAAGCAATGCTAAGCTTTTCCTCCACCATTTTAATACCTTGAACCAGATTCTTTGGACACTAAAGTTCCAGAGACAGCACTGACATTCAGAAGAAAGAAACAGAGGAATATGAAAAAAATAATTTACATCTTTTATCATAAAGCTTTGATTTGAATGTACGTTTTTATGGTAAAATAATGTAAAATGCACAAAATAATTTCCCCTTCGTTTTCTTCTGAATGACAAATCTGGACTATGAGTCAGACTGAAACAGTTTATTTTCTGACAAATATATTTCTTCTCTATTAATGAGCCTGTCAGTTCAGTTCTGATTCAAGAAAGTTAATGTGGTTGCTATTTTTGGAGATGCCCTTGCTCCATCTTACCTGAAATTAATTATCTCCATAGATTCTTCTGGAGTGTTCAAGAAAACTTTGAGCTCTTGCCCTTTTTTCACCTGGATTCCCCCATCAAGACTCGTAGATGTTCTCATTCCTGTTAACCAGCCTAGGCCAGCTTGTCCCAGAGTCCCCACAGTTCCCATGTGCACAGAAAGCTGAACAAATGCACTGTTGAAAGATTCGGATACATAACCTTCTAGGAAAAGCATTTTCTTTTTAAAGCACTTAATTTAAACCTCTTCAATAAGCATTTGCTGCTATAACACATTATATTCTATGACTAAAATAATGAACTACTTTGTTTCAGAAATAACTGAAAAATTTGTATGTACAGACACACACGTTCTATCACGAATTAAAGTATAGTTTTACTATATCTCCTAAGCAAGGGATTTAAACCCAGACTTGAGCATGAAATACAGCAATAGAGTTCAAAATCAGACAGGCAGGACAGGAAAACACTGCTGCCCTCACACCATGGCAGGCATTCAGCAACATCAGGCTGATGACTGCTTTTGTTCTTCAGGAATCTCCTAACTGATTACAGAGGACACTCACAGAAAACATTCACATCAGGAATATGTGGAAGTGACACACTGCAGCAGTTGTTACCTTGGCTTGATATACCCGTTGAGAAAGAAATCTGAGTGTTGTTTGAAATCTGCATTCCCTTTGATTTTTATGTTGATTGCTGCAGAGGCATTGACTGCCAGCTGAACAGGAAAGCCTGAAATTGCTGGAAACTGCAGTTCTTCAGTGGCCAAACTCATCCTTTTATTAAACTGGACCTCCTGACCCTGTGGTGAAAAAACCCCAAGCAAACCCCAGAATTTTATTTTGCACAATAAAGTCAGCATTCAGCAATTTTTCCAGTTGTAACTATTGACTGCGTCTGTCTGCTGTGAAAATGTTTTTAAGTGAGCTGATTTGGAACATCAGGAAGAAAGCAGCCCAAAGCCTGCATCTGGCCATGGCATGAGTCAGACACTAGTCCTACCCCAGCTAAAGAAAGAATTATTTTTTTTAAGCATGGGTGGATTTGAATGAGAGAAGCAAGAGATAAGAGCCATTAGATGACAGAACAATCCTTGCCTAATGTACTGAATGGAAATATACTAATGCATATTTAAACCAAATATACGCTGGTGTCTTTTAGAGTTCAGCTTAGAGAAATAACAAGTAAGATTTTGTACCTTTTACAAATCTGTCAGAAAGGAGTTTCTCAAGATATTTACTTTCAAATAGGAAAAAAAGGTTCCATTTACCTTCAGAAGTTTGACAGCCAACTCAGCCAGATTTAAGGAATAATGTTTCATTTGTTTTCTTAAATCTTCACAATCTAAGAAGCTAAGTTCATTTCCAAAGATTTTCATGCTCAGCTCACATTTCAGTGCCTCCTTTCTCACCGTTCTCTCAGTGAACTGACATGTGATAAAGAAAGAAATCAAAGTGAATGATGTTATAATTTCCTTTCAAACTCATAATAAACAATTCCTCAGTGCAGGTTCTTGGTAAAGAGACATTAGGCTCCCTCTTACAAATACTTCAAGACCACTTAAGACCCTGGGTTAGTATCTGTTCTCTCCAGCTAAAATTCAGCTCCACACCACACAGGCTGACTGCCACTATGGACACAGGTCATGTCCAGTCACAGGATGACTGGCAAGGGAGAAGTATTGCAATCCATACCCACAAACAGCTGAACCTTTGAAGAATGCAATCTCAATACAACATTATTGCTAAATAAACTGCTAAGGAGCAAAAATTTTGTGTTTTCTCCCCTTATGAATCAGTACAACAGCAACACACGTGATCATGAGCTTACAATTTAAGAAGATGAGCCCCAAGAAGAGAGATGATCTAAGACAAACTGAATAAATCATAGTCCCCAAGTTTTCCAGCTAACACATCAACAGCTGAAGTCAGTTCTCAGAGCTTTCCTGTTGTATACATAGAACACAGCTCTTTTTAATATGGGTGAATTCACAAAGGGTCAATGTAACATCCAACATCAAACTGGGAAGTCAGATCACAAACAACAGGAACTTCACATCAAGCAGCTGTTTACAGTGCCAAAGCAGTCAATAGACAACAGGACATCAGTATAAAGAGGATCAGAGCTCAAAATAATGAGAGGAAGCCCAAAACATAGGAAACAAACTCCCATGGCTGAGAATCATTGTTTTGAGACAATAGAACAACCCGAAAAACTGAAGATCTGGCTCTTTGCTGCTTTGTATTTTAGGCAGCTGATGAGTTCTCTGCAAGTGAGCAGAACAAATCTCGTGTGCTTTATGCAAAGGGGTCACAGTAACAGAGTCCAGTGCAAGGTGAGGCCCTCAGGTTAACTGGGGAATGTCATTAATTTTTCCGAGATCTACAGTCAGTTACCTTTTTGACTAACTCACTCATCTTACTGTACTTTCTACCAAGACAATTCTGGCTTGTTTTTCTCGACTTTGGCTTGCCACTCTTGGTCACAAGGTGATCAGCAGGGCTGTATCGCTTCAAATTCAGCTTCCTCTGCTTGACTTTCCCTGATGTTTCCACTGGGTTTTCTGATTTGTGGTTTCTTTCATTAATGTTTCCAAAAAAATAGTCACTGAAAGAAGCAGATTTCTGCCCAAAAACCTTCTGTACCAAACTTTCAGCATTCTCCAGTCGTACACCAACCTAGGGAAAAGCAATGACAGCCTTGAAAAGCCCAGCAATGACCTGCATAAGCCCTGTCCAGCTCTATAAGCAGAAATTAAAAAAACCCAACCAGATGCAACCAACAGTGAAAGATTTGCCAAACAAGACCCCAGCAGCCTACAAAGTTTAGCATTCTATCTCATGCAGCATCCATTACTGGATATTTCATTATTAAATCTTTCCACAAAAATTAGTTGGTTGATTATGTAAAACTCAGTCCAAAATAAAAATCCTTTTCCGTTCGGATACTGGTTCATTTACCCATGATGGGACAGTCTGAGCTGTATTCAACAAGAGCTGAGTTAGAACTCTCTTGCCTAGTGCATGGTACTAGTAGAGTGACAGTGCTTTTATTATGACTAAATCCATTATACAGAGGAGTCACCAGACCGGGGCAACTGTGCTGTAGCAGTGAAAAGCACACCTTGCTAAAGGAACTGCAATGGGAAAACAGAAAACACTCATTTTTACTTCAATACACCAAATGTCCCTTGAGGAATGGGATTAAAAAAAAAAAAAAACCCACAAAAAAAATCCATAAACTTGCCTCCAGCAGATTTATAGCCTGTCCCATGAGGTGAACAGTCAGATTTGTCATGACTGATCGTGGTAGAAAAGACGCAGGAGAAAACACCACTGATGCTTCCACATTTGCACCTGCACCAGCTGCAATGGAAAACACCACATGTCTGTCAATTGGAGATCAGCTGTTCTCATATACTGTGCAAAACTCATAATTCTTTGGGAAACTGTAACTCTGCTCATTAAGAAGATGCTGAATAAAACATCATCAGTAGAATTTAACTTTTTAGTACAGCAAAGACTTTACTGTAAGTAATTTCCATTTACTGGAATCCCATATTTACTGGCTATTACTGGATTTTATCTCACTAACATCGAAAGAAGAGCATTCACAAGACATAATGTACAGAAATGCACTGGAAGAAATGGACAGAAAATCAAAATGTTACTCTCAAAAGTATCATCTAGTGTTTTCACTGAAAACAAATGATGAACTGATAGTAAAACAGGAAGAAAATAGTTTGAATATTTTCTTATACAAAGGGAAGCAAGCACATGAATCAGGAGAAAAAAAAAATACATCCCAATCCCCTGTTGCTGCAAAGGAAGCTCACTAAGGAAGGAATCAAAAGCTGGTGTTCACAAAAATAATCTTTAAAGTTTATATTGGTCCTTAGTTTCCTCTCTCACAAAAGGCAAAGACTCAAGTTGTCTGGTATCCTGGAATTACATTTCATATACTCCAGTTCAGGTCAGAGCAGCATCAAGTTTACATTTGCATATCTGGGCGCTATTAAGTCATAAAAATTAAAGGTCTCAGGAGCAACATCTAAAGAGCCAGAAAAGCCATATGGGATTTTAATAATCCACAAGTTACAAAGCATTAAGTTCTAAAACTCCACATACCTGAGTGAAACGTGACGTCAGAATATGAGGAGTATTTCCATGTCTCCTTTTCAAAGTCTCTGCTAAGGATTTCATCAGGAATAGAATCTCGAAGGTGCTCCTTCAGTGGATCATCGGTCTCCAGGATCTGTGAGAGGTGACTCCAAACAAAGGAGCCCACTTCAATTTAACAAAGAAAAGCATTTGGAGGGTAGAGAAAAATTAAAGCAGTTTTAACAACAGATACAGGTGATATTTTCATTTATTTACACCAGTATTAACTCGAAGCCACTCCTCTGACCACAGCTGAATTCATTCATTTTCAGCACCACTAAAATCAGTCTGATGCACCCATCTTTGTCACAGTCACCTGTGTCTGTCTTATTCTTTCCAGTATGGTATGGGAGGGACCATTCACTCCCGAATTTCATTTATGCCTCTCAGCTATCCTAGGCAGGCTAGGGTGTAAGAATAACTTATTTATTTACTGTTTGCAGAGGATCTGGTACACTAAATTTAAAGGAATGCAACAGAATTAGAGATGGTTTTTAACTTTGGCAGCACCCCTCATTTTGTTCTTTAAAAATCACTGACCCAGTGTACTGAAACATCAAAAAGAAAATTTAAGTCTGGGATAGACAGCAAGCACATGCAAATCTGAAAGTAACAATTAAAAACTATAAGCAGGAATAAAAACGGTCTTTTAAAGGCAAGCATTAAGTAACTTCAAATACCAGGAGGTCTATTAATCTGTTAGTACGTGAACATTGGCAACAACGTCGGTGGACTTATAAGAGAAAACTGTCACACAGCAAAGAAACCATTCCAAGACAAAGAATCTTCCTATACTATGCAATGTACAACAGGTCCAAAAGCCTTTCAATAAAACAAATTAAAAAAAAAAAAAAGGCAAAAAAAGCACATACAGATAAACAGTTGTTATTGAGAATTAGTATTTCTGCATGACACTGTGGATTCATGGTTTGGCCACATATGATGTGCTGTGTTGTGGGGGGCAAATACATCTCAAGTGTTCTGGAGTCTGGCTCTTAAACAGAGGCTTTTTTGTCTGCTGAAGATAAAAGATTTGCTCCAGACACTGAATACTGATATAACTCCATTTTGCACACCAGTTCTTTTTTTCTTTCAAATTTCTTTTTCTGAAGGTGGCAACTAAAAACTATCATGTGCTCTATGGCTTCAAAAGCATCTCTTATTAAAAGTTTAGTGTATAAATTATTTAGGTGTCACATCAACAAAAGACAAAGGAAAGAAAATAGCAAAAATTCGTGAGTACTGCATTCAATTGTTTAAAACACACAGCGCTTTGGATGAGCTTGTAGAGCACTGTCGTAAATCAGACAGATTAAATTCTCTGCATGGAGCCACAGGGAGGAGAGTCACTGAGGGCACACCTCGACAGGATTTTGCAGGTGAATGCAATTTCTCTCTGTCTGAACTCTAAGCAGAGGAGAACAAGTGCCCTCCAAACCACAAGCCACATCATCAGGTGAACACAATGCCGAGCCTGAACTCATAATCGCTGCAGGATATCACATCCTGGTGAAATGGATACACAGCTTCAAATGCTGAGCTGGCCAGGACCCAGCCCCACCTGAGTGCAGACAGAGCAGCTTTCACCTGCCTGCAAACAAACAATCTCACAGAGACCCTTCTCGTGTTTGCTCCTTCTGGACAGATTTAACTGCACAGGATTACTCTAGAGGTATCCTTCACACGGTTTAATGAAGCCATTTTAGAATATTGCAATATTTTTTTCTGCCACTTGCTTCTTTCTCAACAAAATGCAATTTGCAGTTATCCCTTTGTGTTTCTAGTGTGCTGAGCAACAAAGATGTTCCACCTATCTTTTCAAGAGCCTTCAGCTAATGAAATGTTGCCAGTAGAGGGAACTAATTCTATGAAAAGTCAGTCCTTACTGACTCCTGCTAAACTAACAATATCACAGTTTCAATATGAACTGTCACAATCATACAATCTTTCAAAAACAATCTACAAAGCATTAAGATCAAATAAAAATTTCTGTAGGTTAGTACCATTACACCTGCAAAACAAATGTTTTAAAAGTATGATTTAAGAACATGCCAGACTCCAGTAGTTGCTTGGCTAACCTTGGCTGGATGTTTCTTTCAGCAAAGTCTTTTGTACTTGTTTAAATAACTCTTCATGTGGACATTTCATTGCTATATAATAAGCAGCAATTCTTATTTCCACATCTTCACTGGTTGCTTGATACAACTGAACTAATATATCATTCTAAGAGAAAAAGATGAAAAAATAAAGACAGTTACAGTTTACTCCCTCAGAACACCTCATGCACGCACTTCCAGGTCCAGGTGGGTTTTTGAGATAGCTATTGCTTTACATCTGACAAAGTCACTTTGTGCAAGATGTATACAGATGTTTATACATATTCTCTATACTACCTTATCCACAGTGACCAGCTGTCATTATGTCCTGAATCCTGAATCCTACTAATTTACACAGGACTCTGCGACACAGAGCCTCACCTGCCAGCACAACTGATGAAGATGGTTTTCTTTCACCACAGGGGAGAGCTGGCTGTTATATTTCTCACACGTGCCAAGGCTCAGACACACACAGCAATGGACATGTTTTTGTTCACAGGCTGTTGAGATCATTAGTTCTGGTCTCAATCAAAGAGCAGAACTGCAACAAATTTGTGCTGTTCAATATTTCCCCAGTATTAACAAAGACAAATTTTTTGGTGAACTGCCAGGAATTAAGACATTGGTTACTGATACTGGTAACATTTGTATCAGTATTTAACACCCCCAGCCAACTCACAGGGTGTCAGTTTAGCAGTTCAGGTGAAGGGGTTATGACAACATATAGACTTCATACTTTGAACAGGTCTAAGGATCAACACCAAGCTTCTGAACTACAGAAAAAGTGAATTATGCCAATCCATGCTGCGATTAAATTTTGAAAGGCCACAGAAAAATACTTCTCCAAGTGCAAATCCATGTGAAACCTCTTATTCTCTTGGAGCAGGGATGCCAGCTTTGCCCCGGCCAGCACTCCTGATTTGCCATTCCTTTTAGTATCAAGTTATTTGAGATAAACGAGTTTTGTGCTTTCTTCCATTAAACTATTTAACAAAATGTTCTAACTATGACAGTGTATTGCAAATCACAACAAGCTTCTCACATTAGTACTTTATATTTCAGGGAATGGTACAGTGGAACAGACTGTGGGAAGAATCGAGTACTGTGGGTTCTCAGCCATAACCCACCCAACTGAAGTAACTATTTAAGAAGTCACAAACACTGCCTGAGTCACTGGGTGTCACCTCAGCTACAGCAAAGCACATCAGAGGTCTGTTCATCCAGGGGTCCTGCCCACTTCTCCAGCAGCAGAGGGGCTCTGCTGGAACATGCCTGCACTGGTTCCTTATCGCTTTGCGGGTTCCGCAGCTATTCCAAAAAGTCAAAACTCTGCAGCAGTGCCAGGAAGTCAGTCACCTGCTGGCAATAAACCACTCACCCTGACAGGGCAGGGAATGCGCCTGAAGGCCTGGATAGCAGCCAGGCGGATTTCCATGGGATTGCTGTTCAGGGAAGCACAGGAGCTCAGAACAGGAGCCAGTGAAGCCGCTGCCAGCCCCGCGTTTCCGATGGCTTTTAACACCAGTTGCATCTGTAAATACAGAGCGAGGGGGAACAAAAGGTTTCTCAGGTGTTATCAGCTGTACATTAAATTTTATTGCAACAATATTTTCTGTGCAAAACTGTGTTGAAAATGATTACTGATCGTCTGGGGAGTTTACTGCAGTCCCTGTTGTACCGGCTACACTGTGGCTTCACTGGGAAGACAAGACACATATGGAGACTGTTCTGTTCTACTGCCATGTAGCACCTGTAGATAGAATCTGGCTTAGACCTGGTGGAATACAAAAACATTACTAAAAGCCTGTGTTGCAATGGAAAAGCAGAAGTCATACATTTGATGTCCTGTAAAAGTTTTTCAAGTACTTTGATGTTTTGTCCATTTTGAACACAGATATTTTGTTTGACCTTTCAGTGATTCATCGTGGAGTTCTGGACACAATAACCAAATTAAAATAATAATTTGTCAACAGATGAGTGTTCTTTATACTGATTAACAGTGTGAAGTTTGCTTCATCATAAGACCCAAGGGTTTGTCTCATTTCCACAACAAGAACACCCATGTGGATAGGTTGTATTTGTTGGATTACAAAACTTTATCAGCCCATCCTTGCAAAGAATATCAATTTACGAAGCTCGTATTCACGGCTTTCTGGAAACCCAGGGAATGCCATTTTCATCAAACAAGTTCTAGATCATAAAGGGTACAGAAAAGTAAAGCATTATATCATTTGCCTCTGTATGGCCAGTACCTCACTGAGATGTTCTGAATCTTGCACAGTGCAGTTTCCTCCCAAAAACTTCCCAAGAATCCCCAGCACACCCTGCACAGCAGGTACATCATCACAGGAGCTGTGAGCTGAACAAAACCTATGTAGGAGAGCAGTTACTCCCAAGAAGCAGCTCTGGCTCGCTCTGGGTGACTTCAGCAAAGGCTGTAAACAAGCCCAAAAAGAACAGGGTGTTTCAGAAAAGTCATGAGAATGACCACGGTAACATACCACAGAAAAGAAATACATCAAAATATTTACACGCTAAAACACAAATCTCAACAATGGCATTTTCAAACAGTCTGTAAAGGGAGTACATAAACAAACAACAAAAAGGACAACCCCTCAGAGGTATACTTGAAAACTCTTCCATATATGGGCTAAATTAGTGTCAACATGGTACAGACCTCAGTTCTTTTCTCAAGAAATCATGCCCTGTGTGCTTAGGAAGGAGTGTGAAAACAAAGCTAAATTATTTTTCAGGACCCTCCAAATAGTGAAACCCACACCAGTAGAAAATTTCTCTAAGTTCCACTCTATACTTAATGAAAACCACTGACAGCTCAGAAAGTCCCAGGTAGTTTACCCACTTTTAGATGAAAATTAGCTTTTCTGTCCCATAAACCTGCTAATTCTTAATTTCTGTGTGAAGAAAGCCTGTTACTGTTGAAAATCACACCATTGCAACCAGTGCTTGTGAACCCCAATTTTTTTTAAAGTATCTGGGCTACAGATGCAAATCAAGCTCCTTCCTTGTTTGCAAACCAGATTAAAATAGCTGGTAGTTTCACCACAAAAATTACCTGGAGAGAGTTTTGTATATATCTATGAAAAAGACTATTACTGTAAAACACAAAAATTATAGGCCACCGTGATTATGAGAACAATGACAAATTAAAGAGAAATTCAAATTAAAAAAGAAAAAGCAACATCCACTCACAGCTAGAGATTCAATCATGCCCGAGGTGGGCTTAGGAATGAATGCAAATGACCAGAAGAAATATTCTACTTTGTCTTCCTCGACTTCTCCAGAAACCACAAGTTCTTTCATTAGGACAACACATGCCTCTGTGGCACAAGATGGGAGAACATCTATTAATGGTTGCCTGCAACACAAGAAAAAAATACAGCAGATCTAAAAATGAGCAAAATAGTCAAGAATCAAATTTGCTCAAAACCAGCAGCACTGATTTCCCCCTAAGCCATGACTCAGGTTTCCTGTTCACTTTGCTTCTGAAACAGGAAGTCTGTCTGTGGGAATAGCCATGGGACAGGAAAGTCTATTTTGTACACAGCAGTCATTCAGTAAGGAGGGAATATCATCCCTCTGTTACAGAAACAAGATCTGCAACACAAATTCTTCCTTTAAAATGTTCCGAATTTAAATCCAACATCAAACACATTTTGCGACTATGAATTTTCTTGGAATGCAATTACTAAAGGAGCCTTACCAGTTGTCTCTGCACTTAAATGAAGATCTTTGCCACAGTGCTCTTAAGGCCTCAAGAGGAAGATGCCGGAGCTCAAACACGAGAGTCGTGAAAAGGCCCGCGGTCTGCAAGTGCACACAACCACATGTAATATTTCTGCTGAGCAGAAACCAGCTTTAGAGAACAGAGCACACCCAGGTTACACCAGCAGTGCCACTGAGTGACAATTTAACCTGAGAGCAAACCCTCTGTTCTTCCCTCTGTCCCTGCATTCCTTCCCTCACTTTTCTGTCCAGACTGCAAACATATACGGAGAGGGCTTTTACTTTGGATGTCCGTCAGTCCCTCGCTGACCACCATGCTCACCACTGGCAAACAAATGAATAATAAAGCCAAACGCGACACTGTGGTTACAACCCAGAAGAGAAGACCATGATCTTCTCTGAGTCTGTGCAGCAAGATCCTGATTTATGGACAGAACTGCTGCCATAGCTTTAACACTAAATGAAACAACGATCAACCCAGCTTTATATTAGTCTTAGGTTTGCGTGAAAGATCATTTAGCTGAGGTTTGGACGACACTTAGAAGCTTGGTTTTCCTTCTATCTGCAGAATTGCTACAGTTCTACTTAATAAAAAAGAAAAATATTCCTCCAAAAGCATAAACATGATACTGTTTATACCCAATCAGGAAGTAGCTAGCAGTTAGAATGCCTTACTAGGAAAAAAACAACCAAACAAAACCAACCAACCAACCAACCAAAAAAATCCACAACACCTTACCATGCCCTTTTTTGGGTCAGACTATGGTACAGGAGTGAGGCAGAGCAAATCTGACATATTCTTGCCAGCTCTGCTTAATGCCCACACAGCCACATTCACCAGAGTTACAGACCAAGCATCAAAACCCAGACAGCCAAATGGAAATTCAGCCTCCAGCAGAAGTGGTGTGATAGACTCCCCTCAAGCCTCTCTCAAGTGAGGGTCCCTTCTCCCCGTCCCTTTTTCCATTCTTTGTCAGTATGCAGCTTGTTCACTTAATGGTCCATTAGCTAATCTACATCCACATTGAAATTCAATCTTGTTCCATAATAGCATTAAAAAATGAAACAACAAGTTTGCTTCCTTGGAAATGACAGTCTCCACCTCCATTTTCTCATCCCTTGACTGTTTTCCCTGGAGTTGGGGATTTTTCCCTTCCATTTATCCTTGGCTTTGTGTCCTGAAAGAAATGCATAATCTCACCTCATTCAGAGTCAAACAATAAGGGGACAAACAAGCTGTGCACGCATAACAACGCAGCTGTCTCCCAAGCAACCTGTGGCCATTCCCATAACTTCTTTCCTGGCCCAAAGGACGTTTTATTGGTTGAAATGAGGGATAATAAAGATTCTCTTTGAAATGTCTTGTCACACAGAAGGAACACCCTGAAACAGTGGAAATGGTTCACAACCAATCGAACCCTGGGCTGGGACAGGCATATGATGAATAATTCACCTCTCCTTTAGGCAGTGGCACAGACAGCAGCCGCTTGTGCTAATCCTAGTGATTCACAAAACAAATTTCCCACACATGGAGCCAGTAGGCCTCTTTGGAGGCAGAAGTGACATCCCACTGTTACCAGGAAAAATCGTCTCCCATTCTTTCAAAGACACTGAATTATGGGTGAATTTAGAGAAAGTTTCTCAGATCCACTGCAGTCATTTCTTCTTTCAACATTTTCCAGGCAGTGTGTAGCCCTCCAGTCTGTGCCTAAACACCATTATATACTGCTGTCACACTGACAGACACCTAGAATTAAGTATTACCATACCAAAAGAGGCTGCTTCCATTCTACCTTAGCAAGAGCCAACATGTATATGGCTCTGTTAGCTCTCCATAGCCCCAGTCTCCACAGCAGGCAGCTGAAAGACATGGCAGACTTGCTTGTAACTCAGAATCAGAAACCTCTCCCATACTCCACCACCCAGGAAGGCAACCTGCTGCTTCCTCCTGAGCCCTGTGCTGGGGGCATTGTCAGGCAGTGGTACCAGGCTGGACTATGATCATCATTTAGTAGGTTGGGAATAACAACTGGGGCTTCAGTAACTGAGGCTGTGATCCTTCTCTACCCTGTGCCTTCCCCTTAAGTCTCACATCACATATTAAATGCCTATTTGTGCTTGTCAATCAGAGCTAAAGCTGAGACAGGTGAATACACACAGTGTATTACTGCAGAGCTGTAATCCAGCAGTGAACTCCTCTCCATTCCTATAAAACCTTTACTCCATCTCCCAGTATCTGTGTCCAACCCCAGCAAAGAGACAGGCAGAGCTTCTGTTCCTTGACCTGGGACTTACTCTGCACAAAGGAGTGAAGTGCCTTCTATGCCAGGCCTGAAGCTTCCTGTTAACATCCCTTGTGCCTATGAGCATTTACAGGAGATATGATGTTTTGACACCTCAGTTTGATTTACTGTTTGTATAGGAAAACAACACTTCAAAACACTTTATCTTTCTCTAATTCCACATTTTAAAAATGTACAAAACAATGGACGGCTTCAGTATTTCAAAATTGCTGCTTTCCTGGTCACCTCTTATCCATGCAGGAGGATTCTCAGACCACAAAGAGCCTCAAGGGAAACAGAGGCCGTGTATAAAAGCTCACCTCGTAACTCGCACTGTGTGCTAAGCAAAGCTTCCACACCAGTTCAGCCACTTCCCTTCCTGTGACCTCCCTCTCCGTTTCTTCCCTTTCATAGAGAATGTCAGTCACGTACAGATCCTCGGAGTCCACTGGAAAGATATAAGGAAAAATCAGAGATCTGCTGGTTGCTGGCCATTTGCTGTGGTTAACCCTCTATGCTGGGGGGAGCCTTTATTTGTACCTCTTAGAGTCTCCCTAGTCCCAGTAAAGCCAAGGGATGAATATGAATGCCTGAAGCCATCTTGAATTTAAGAACACAAGAGAATAAAATCTAAAGACAAGTGTGACCCGAGTGAGTCAGAGAAACAAGACAAAGATACACATGAAAAAAGTCCTACTTTCCATCAATATGTCTCTTAGAATGGCCCTGCTACATTACATTCATTTCCAATGTCATCTAATCACTCATCCCACACTTCCCAAAAAAAATCAACAGGAGATCTGGGTGCCAAGACAAATAAATGGCTGGGCTCTTAACCTCTTCCTGGGGAAGAATCTTGTCATCTTATGTTGGCATAACTATAAACAAAAGGCATCCTGGAAATTTGGGGTTTCCTTTTAAAGAAAACAACCCAACTATTTAAAAGCAGACAAAAAAAAAAAAACCCACCAAAATGTTTCTCAACATTTAGAGCTCAACTTTAAAATCTTTCCTCAGGCAAGTTGCCTGTTGTAAAATCATTCTCCTAAGGAAAAGCACACAGAGCAAAGATTAAAACAGTTTTCAGACATGACATGTTGGTTCCATTAGGACTTACAATTTATTAGGCTCCATTTGTATAAAAATTCGGAATTGTCCACAGGCACAGGAAGGCTGATGCTCTGTGTACAAGGCACTAGGTAAGTAAAATAGGCAAAAAGAAGTTGGCCATTAGAGAAAGTCACTTTTGGAGACCCATCCAGCTTTGTTATGGCAGGTCCCAGCTCTCAAAGAAGGGACAGCTCAGCCCAGCCTGTAAAAACATCCACTTCCAAATCACTTACTACATTGAAGGAAATACCACGTGCAAAGACTTCTCACAGGCAAGACACAGTCCCAAGACTTTTCTAGGAAATAAATTTACTTTATTTTAGCAGAAACCTTTTTTGTGCAGTGTGTCTGCTTCCACCTGAAGGAGCTGCAGTGAGGACTGGGTCTGTGTCTCTGTCCCGCCGCCCTTCTGAGGGAACAGTGTCACACGGTCGGACTCTGCACATTTGGCCTCTGCCAGGACTCCATCCTTAATGCTCTGAACACATTCCAGTTTGGAAGACAGGACCTGCTGCTCAGACTGGGAAGAACAGATATTTCAGGTAAAGTACTGATGACCTATGCCATCCCCCCCAGTCCCTTCTCTCCCAGCTTCACAGAGGATTCTGGTTCTGGTATAGTTGCAGTCCCTTGTTTAGACCTCTGACAGTTCCCACCCTGGGGAGGTTCGTGTGCTCTTTATTTTCAGTCTAGTTTTTCATCACTGAAAAGCAATTGCCACTAACTTTCAACATCAAATGGTCTCAATTCATTTCAGTTCACAAAGCCTCAGTGTTAAGCAGCTCTTTTTGGTCAGCAGAGTTGAAAAAATAAAAAAGGCTGGTAAATTATGACTAGGTAGTACAATACAAGAAACAAGTAATACTCACCTAATAAAAATGGCACAAGATACAAACACTGACTGTATTTGCTGTCACAGTGGAAAGGTGCAAGTCTGGCTTTTAGAAAAGCTTCTATCTTTCCAAAGTTTTCTCAAAATAATAACCTTCTTTTCATAATGTGTTTTTTCTTATTCACATCTCTCTATTCCTCTTCCACGCTCTACTTTCAGTTTATCACTATAACATATTTTAATGAGAGTTTAATCCAGGTACCTAAGAACCTATTGCATTTATACTGTAACATTCATCAACTACAGTCCAAATTTGCATTAAAACAAATTCTGTAAATAACAGGCATTTCAGGGAGAATTATATTCATAATTTCTTTGCTAAGGACTCTAGTTTGGGCAGACACACACTCTCCAAAAAAGTGAAAAGGCCCTGTGGAATGATCAGTGTCCATCTCCCGAAACTCACCGACACATGAGGAAGAACAACAGACTGCACAGAAGTAAAACCAGAATATCGATGGGAGCAGAGGTTTAAGTCCCTTGTCTTTACAAGAACAGGACCCTTTCGCTGGTATCTGGTTGGGCATACTCCCAGAACATCCACCTAGTAACAAACATACACTGCTGGATCACACATGCAATGCAAGGAGGTATTGTGGGTTATTACAATTAATTTTAATAATTACTTTTTTGCAGTAACAACAGAGACCTACAATCTCCCTGGCAGAACACTGGCTTTGCCACAAAAGCTGTGCAAAGGCAAAAAATTTTAAAGACCTTGGTCAAACTTTATATTAGCCAGGGCCTGCGGATCTGCTTAACCTCCCTGTGTTATTCTGAATCAGATCATTTACAGATGTATGCTTTTTCAGTTGACTTTCATGCTGTAGGTCAGTCTAGAGACAGCTCTTCACGACAGAGCCACAGCCCTTGAGGTATCTCAGCTGCACTCGTGCAAACACACAGGTGAGAGCAGCGTAGGCTGGGCTATTGTTTCAGTCTAACCCAGCAGAACTTGAGCTTAAGCATTAAAATAATTGCAAAGACCTCCGAGAAGCCAGGTCATAAAGCCTACTGAAATGGATGAAAAAAAGAAAGGAGGAATAACCATGAATAATGAATCCTGTATTTTTGCCAGAGAACAGGTAAAGCCCTGGTGTTACAGCTCTGGTAACCAAGCGGTGGATTCCAACCTCAGCAAGAATGAGAATTTATAACATTCACTACAAAAAGCAATTAGATGACTGCCACTGTCTGATGAACCAAGTGGAAAAAACCTTTATTTATTCACAAAGGGAACAGACTGAACATGTCCAAGGGCTGCCAGTGACCTCAGAGCATGACTGTAGTGACAGTCTCACCTCCTCAACGACGGCACCGGCGGCGGGTGCTTGTGCTGTCTGCAGGACACTGAGAATGCCTCGCTTTATGTTCAGTGCCCAGGTCTGCTCACTCCTCGCTGGACAGAGCTTCAGAACTTTCCCATCATGGAAAGAAAAATGAAGAGGATGCTGTTCTAGTATTCCCCTGCAATAAAACAGTTTATTGTTTCTTGCTTCGAACAGTGCAAGTCGGTCTATAACAGACTCAGATTTCTCAGCAGAGCTGTTCCTCCACAATGGATCTGTCTCACTCTGTAACTCCACTCTTTATAGCATGCCTCCACTCTTCATAAATTCACCCTGACCCTAGGAGTCCTTAAAAAACCCCTCATAAAATCCTAAAAATAAATCCTCTCAAGATAATCACAGCACCCTTGACATAACTGTAACACCTAATAAAGGCAGCTCCTGGTGAAGTCTTTACAAGTAAATGTACTTAATGACAGTGATTCTTGTTCAATGTAAGAGAGAAATTCCATTTTATAATTCAGGGTGCCTTTAGCATTGGAAGGCATGTCTGAATTGCCAAGTAACATTACGTCTCTTCAGGTGTCCTATACAAGAGCAGCTGCTTTCCAGTGACACCATTCCTTCCTGCTCTGTTAGGTGTTCATACCTGGGTTTTATCCCAAATTTTTTCCCCCACCTCTGCTGTCAGTCAGCTCCCTAATTGCTTTTGCTATCTCAGGTTGAGTACACAGCATTTTCTACATTTGCAAGAGATCACTTTTTAATATTGATTTTCACTCCTCATATAATGTACTTTAACCATGCAATTCTCCCCTAAATGGGGAAAAATAAGCCATCCAAAGGAAGAATCCTACAGTAGCCCAATGGTCGGCTCCCATATAGAGACAGACAGTTCACCTGCCCATTAACCGTGGAACTGACTGCTCATCTCATCAACTGGGTCACAGAGTAGGAGATAAACTTTTAATGCACCAACATCTGGATAAAGCCTTTCCAGAGGTAGAGACTGGGCATGTGGGATAAGGTTATCTGAACTCCTAGGCAACTGTGGCTGCTTTTGCTACTATCTGTGGAAATTACATGCGTGTTCAGAGGACAAGCCAGACTACTGTATGTTCACAATAGGCTGAGGCAAATGCTAATAAGGTTTACTCGTCTGAATAATTATTTTCAATAGCCAAGCTTCACTGAATGCTTTCTTTGCTACCTCTACTTTTTGGCTTCTCTGCAAAGAGCAAGACAAAACTGCTCTTACAGCTACGAAAATCCTGCAAAAAACTTCACAGAATTTGTGCCTGTTCTCTCATTTGAACTCTGATACCACTGCCCACACTGGGAAACACAAAGTTCTTCCTGATGAATATAAAAAGCAATGCATTTACTCCAAGCTTGCTCTTTTTGACCCTTTGAATTGAGTCAATTACCTCAGTTTTCAGTGCTGTTTAAAGGCTGAGAATCCAAGTGGCAGGACAAAGAGGAAGATTACAAGGCTGAGCTTAATCAGACAACAGAACTGCTTTTCTTTTGGCGACACAAGGAGCGTCGGCTCTCTGGGAAAATGCCAGACCTCCACGGTTTGAAGAGATCTTTTTGTATAGACATCTACACTAGAGACTATACCTTGGCGAGTCAACGAGAAACACACTGACATATGTTATGAATGAGCTACTAAAACCAAGAACATAAAAGGAAGAAAATTAAATTAGATAAATAAACGCAGTTTAAATATCCTGGAAGGGAAAAAACCCCCCAACGTTTTGCATTGTGAGAATCTTCCAAATCAATAACTTCTGAAATGTACTTCAAAACTCCAGGGTCTGTACAAGTAACAGCTACAGCCCAGAAAGCTGTGATCCATACGTGCTGCTAACCAGGCAGAGGCCTGGTAATTTCTGCCCAGAATAACTGTAATAGTCTACTCTCCAACTGTTTTTACATACAAAGGGATGACAACTAGGTTTAAAAAAAACCCTGTTTGGACCAAATACCTTTCATTTTGCTGGTGGTGTGCATATCTTGATCCTTGCCTTAAAAAAAATGAAAAATCAAAAGAAACCCTAAAACTAAACATAGTATGAAACACAGTGAACAGTCCAGTCAAGTTGCTGCTAAGCCACATAGCTTCAAAAAAACCCCAAATTACACCAGATTAAGTTTTCTACCTTAGACTGTCCACTTCCTTCAGAGACTCCTCTCTGGATGCAAAACTTTTCTTAATCTGTACATCTTGCACCTAGGAGCAAAGATTATAGGCAATATATTTCATTGTCAGAAGGAACTTGTGTCACATCAGAGCAATGCTGCAATTCTGAGATCCAGAACTGAACTGGCTTTTAATTATAAGAAAAACAAAGGTCTGAAATGTAGCAATAATTCCAAAGAAAGGTGAGGTTCCACATCAGCTCCTCCCCATCACTGGGATGATTTTGACAATACTTACTTTCAAAACCATCTGGCAGTTCCCCAATACCTCAATGATCACTGTGCTCTCCAGAGAGATGCCAGTGTTTTTGTGAATACTTCCCTGCAGGAATGTGCTGCTGACTGCTGAATACCTGTAGCTGTATCTACCTCTTTTGGGGAAGTACCACACACTGTGTCCTAGGAAATAACAAAAACAAAAAAAAAGGTGTTTTTTTTTTAGTCTATTAGGCTTCCCCCTTCCCCTATTTTTTTTCTACCTTTTAATCTTTTAAAAAACCCAGAAGGATCTGGGTTTCTCCAAGCACCCTGCACACTGGCCATAGGTCCTGCACAGAAGGTGAAAAGCCTTCCCCTCTCTCCTTTGCACAGAACCTCACAAACTCCTTCGAGGCAGGAAGATAATTTCCAAGGGCAGAAAAGGGATAAAATGATGTTCTTCTGACACCTTTCAGAGAGCAGCAAGAGCCAGATGAAACAGATCTGCTGAAGCATTCCCAGTGCTCTTCATGCCCACTGGGTTTAGTCCTGCACTCGTTCAGTCCTTTGCTCAGCTCCAAAGTCTGGGAGCTTTCTGAGTGCACAGAATGTGAACTTTAGGCAAGTGTGGGCCTGGTAAAGCTCAGTGGAACTTCTCCTCTACCTCCATGGATGATTATTCCTCAGACATAAGTATAATTCTTTTCAGAACACAACATCCCTATGGAAGGAGAAGAAATTTTCAATTCCCTCCTTTCTCATCACATAAAAGGCCTGAATACACTCGTTTTACTCACCGACACACTCTGCAAAACAAGAGGCTCCATAACTTAAACTCTCTGAGGATCCTGCAATGACAGGAAAGAGAACAGAAAAGCACTGAAAATGAGTGTGCAGCTCAGCACAGACCAGCTGCTTTTAAATTTCAATGAAATGACTGAAATCAAAGCATGGTCCTAAAAACAATAAATACATGAGAGTTTTTCTAACAAGTACACAGGGACAAGACTTTACTGTCACCCCATTCCACACATCTCTAACTCACAAGCACATACATAAAGGGATGACCTGCCTTAGTGTATTTATTGAAGTAGGCATGGAAATGCAACAATGCAATGGCTCCAAGCAAATCAAAAAAAGTTTCTTAATCCAAGAAAGAAATAAGTATTTTACCCACCCCCTTTCTTTTAAACAGTAAGAAAAGGCAGTGTTAAGTTAACAACTTGTAACAAAGAAACCAGCACAACTTATTAAAGAACCTTAAAACAAATATGGTAAAGCAAACTTGGAAAATCCAACTGTTTGATGCAGCATCGGGAGGCACCTGTGGATACCTCAATGCTGAGACCAAAATTGTTAAACGTGCTCATCACAGAGCGTGGGAGGCTGAGCAGCCTGGACAATCAGGCACCTGATTAACTTTGTTAGGGTGCCTAAATTTAGGGTTTCTGCTCTTTGCTTTGTTCTTTCTAAATTTTAAATTTTCTTCCTTCGTTTATTTTGGTTCTGGAAACAGCCCACAATCTCCCTTCAACTGAGAAGAGTAACAAAGGGCCACGCTACTGACAGTTCACGATTTATTCACACTTCTCAGAATCCTTCATCTGCCAAATACCAAAGTGAGCACAATTTTAGGACACGATACTGACATACTACTCGCAGGTGAGAATAAATTGACTGGCACAATCCCAGTGTTTCTGCTGCTTTCCCTAAAATGCTGAAGGAAGATGCACTAATCAACTGCCCCTTTCCAGGTAGAGCTCTCCCACCTGCCGAGTACCACCCAGAGAGCTCAATAAAGCAAACTGCTACACCGCGCTGATAATCAACACAAAGCTGCTACAAGAATTACTACAAACCTACAAGTTGTAACATAATTTACAACATCTCAGAAGTTTTGCTAGCGAGATCATTCCTTAGCAGAAGTATTCTGCATCGAGAGCGGAGGAAAAAGTTTCTTCTACTTACTCCCTGAAGCTCCTGCCAGAACGGCACAGAGTAAAATGATGGCGTGCAACCCCATGGCCATGGAAAGCACCTCGTCTGACCAGAAGTTAACAAAAACACATCACTTCTCCTCTCAAAGGCACCTCTAAGCAAGGCAGTGAAAGAAAATTTCCTTCACAAAGCAGGATCTCACTATTTCAACTCCCCTCTTGCAGCCAGAGGAGGGGCTCTGACAGAGGGGAAGGGGCGCATGTATAGCAAGGGGGAGAGACAGACACACACAAACAATGATCCCAAATCCAACAGCATTCCAGCCCTTTTGCAAAAGAAGAGAGGGAAGTGAACATACTAGAAATCCCACAAAACTGCAAGGAAAAGAGATTAAGTATATGGCATCACAGCAGAGCAAATGCTCTGCTCTCCAGTTTACCCTGAGCCGCTGTTTACTTCAAACCAGATTCACAAGTAGAAATCAGACAAAGATCCTGTACTATTCGTACTGAAACTTCTAAACTAGGAGTTAAACGCCTGAATTGCTGCTACACACTGAAGCCAGACCTCCAAGATAAAACATGGCTGGCATCAGTGTCTGGTGCACTTGACTGACTTCCCTCATGTAGTGGTTGGTAAGTGCGGGATGCAGCCCAATACTCAAATAAAACGGTTTTTAAGCATTTTTTCTACCTCCCCCCAAATGAAATTTTTCTAAAAAAAAAAATTAATTAAAAAATAAAAAAAAATCAAAACAATTGCCTCAAAAGAGGCTGACAAAGAACCTCCTGAAGAGGAATTTTCACCATGTCCCTGTTCTAGGTAATCTTAAAATACTGAAGATAATACTGGCGCGTGTGCTACAGACACACTTGTTTAATGACACACAGGAGACCCACGCTGGCTGTAAGTCTCAGAAAAGTATTCCTCTGTTTTAATGGATACTGTACTCAAGTGTGGAAAACGAATTTAATAAAAATCACCATCTGGCACACAACAGGGCAAGTCTGTCCAGGGACACCTGAAAACGGTGCACCAGTATTGCCAAGAAAATCTGACCTTAAACAAACTGGAAAAGTCTGTTCTGTAAAGGCCCCACAAATATCTTAAAGCTGGTATTGTTGTAACACTGATGTTTAACCCCAACAGCCCAAAGCAGGAGGGAAGCGCCCTCGGAGACAGCTCCAAACTCGACCCCAGCGCACCCACCTGCGGGGCTGCGGCGGCTCCCACCTTCCCGTGCCTGCGGAATAGCGTGTCCGGGAGCTGTGGCTGCTTTACGGACCCAAAATGAGCCTGGAGCGACCCCCGGAGCCCCTCAGGGCACCGAGCCCTGCCCAGCGCTCCGGGAGCGCCGCATCTCCGGGAAAACGCCCCAACACCGCGAGGGGCCGGGAGGCACCGGCACTTGCCAGGCCGCTTTCCCGGAGGAAATTAAGCGATGGAGGGGCCACCTGAAAGCCCCGGGGCTGGGGCACTGGCCCCAAGAGCCGGGGAATCCGCGGCCGGGGCCGAAAAGGGTCAGCGAGGGCTGAGGGGAAACGGGGTGATGTGTCCGCACCTCCAGTCCTGTGTCCAGTTCTGGGCCCCTCGCTCCAAGAAGGACATGGAGCTGCCGCAGCGTGTCCAGAGCAAAGCAAAAGAGCTCCTCATCACACTTGATGAGGAGCAGCTGGGGGGGTCAGCCCAGGAGGGGCTGCGTGTTTAGAAAAGGAGGCTTCAGGGGAGACCTCCCTCTCTAAAACTCCTTGAGAGGGTGGTCAGGCGCTGGAACAGGCTGTCCAGGGAAGGGGTGGAATAGCCGTCCCTGGAAGCATTGGAAAAATATGCAATGTGGTGCTTAGGGACACGGCTGAGTGTTGGAGCTGGCAGCGTTAGGGTAATGGTTGGCCTCGAGGATCTCAGAGGTCTTTTCCAACCTTCATGATTCTGTGATTCTATTATCCTTTATTATCCTTCATGATTCTGTGATTCTATTATCCTAGAGAGAGAAAAATCTTCAGCTCTACTTTGTGACCAACAAAAGCATTTTATGAGACATGAGCCTGAGGTAACTTTGGCACAATTCGTTGCCAAGACACAGACCCCTGGCCAGGAGAAGGCGCTTCCGAGGCTGTGTGGAGCAAGCGATAAAAACTGCCTGGGGTTTGTCTTTCCCCTCCTCCCCCTCCCGCTTTTGTGACCGCCCTGCAGTCACACCCAAATGCACCACGGCTTTAGGTCCCCGAGCAGTGCCTGTCACACACCCGTTAGAGCAACAGTCCTCTGGAGGTCGCTGAAGCTGCTTTTTTTGGGGATTCTTTTGTTACGACGATCAAGCAGCCAGCCACAAAAGGACTTAAAAACTCTGCCTGCTCATTCTGAGTTTATTCTCGACACGGGCACAACTACTTTCAGCAATTCCAGACCACACAGCCACCTGTTCAAACAGACATCAGATTTTCAGACTGTCAAATCAATTACAAGTGATAACAAGAGGCACTCCTTTGAAGTCAGTAGGTTTCACATGCACCTTTCGGTGTCCTGCTTTGAAAAAGTAGTAAGATGCTCATTGGCAAATTTATTTCTATGCTGGATTCACACACAGTGTATCATACAGGAGGATATTCTTCTCACAAAAATACATTAGAATAGTCCTACATTGTACAAAATACAATTCACCTGAACTCTGAACACGTCACACCTTTGTCACAAGACTTTCACTTCTTAGTTTTTATTCCCAGGATGACAGTACTCACCTCTTCGTAACAGCTGCCCAGTTATGAAGAATGATTAACTGGGTTTGAGTAGACAAATCACAATTCATTTCTTCAGAAAAGAACTTGTGGTTAGACTGCCAGAAGTGTTTTCACATACACTGCAATAAATAGCAGCTTTTGGAAACCACACTGAACTTGCTAACAGCTCCCTCTGGTAAGGCTATCAACTGCTTTTTACTGGTTTTAACAGCTTTTATTTTGGATGACAAACCAAATTTTATTTCCTTCTGGCTCAAGCCTCATCAGAATTTTAACACTGTGCAAGATTCTGTCTATGAAAAATAGAAAAATAGAAATCCAATGGAAATAACACTGTAACAGTGTAACAGAAAGCAGTGCCATCCTGGAAAACTAACGAAGGTGGGGGTAGGGGAAGGCTTCACCCGAATTTGTCATGGAAGGCTGGAGGATTTCAGACAGCCTATGCCCCTTCCTTACTTATTTGTGAAAACAGGATGAGCCCATAAAGTCAGCATGGCACTTCTGTATCTGCCAACAGAAGAAAAACCATTTGTTCACCACTTGCTTATTACCAAAATAACCATAAAGTTACTTAACAACATAAATACCAATGCATTAGAACAAAATTGTGTGAGGTATTAACATCACCTTCCTGTATTTTCTGCACCTCAAAAAACAAAAAAAGTGCTTCAGACATTAAAAAATCCCCAGCGTATTCCTACCTGACTAACAGGGATCTTTCTAAATGATTACAGGGATATTTGGTATCTACTTTCTCTCCACTGGTTACTGGTATGTGAACGTGGAGCCGTATTTATGTGTGTTTGTTTAGTTGTATTGCAGGTGAAAGTTCTACACAGAAGTGTTTTAACTGAAAAACTATTTAATGTGCCTGAGTTGCAGGAAAACAACACATTTTCCATGTGGCTCTGTGTGTGACAGTTGGTCTGCAGGGCAGAGAATGCCATTCATCAGAGACTTGGCCCAGGCGACACTGAAAAATTTCTCCCTGTAATAACATTTCTTAACATTTCAGCTCTCCATATGTTTGGAAACATTCCAAATGTTACAATTTTCCAATTACAACCACTAGATAGGAAAGACAAAGTTTTTATTTTTAAAAGAGTCCGTTAAAAAAAAAACAAAAACAAACTCAAACAATAATTTCAACATCATAAACACAAAGTGCTTTCACACAAGGCAAGTTATATCCTGCATTTGTTTTTCCAAGATAAGTTTAACGAAGTGGTGCATTCTGTAGATAATTCCATACACAAGAGAACAAACACAGGCTTTGCCTTAAAGGAAATTTAAGTACAGAAGGGGCAGCAGAAAGTTTTGCAGAATGCTGAACTAGACTGAAGAGCTGCCAACATTGTATGTCCTACTCTCAATCCATACAAGGAACTTAAAGAGAAGCAATGGACTGAGCACATAAAACAAAGGAAACACTTTTGTTTCGGTCAGTGTTCCATATTCTGGTGCCACCACCTCAGATTTTCCAGCTATCACTCTGGAGAGAAAAGGGGAGATAAAAGAATAACAATTGGAAAACTTAACAAATTAATGTATGGGAGGATTACCCAGGACAGACTGACTAACAGAACTAAAAATCCTCCCCACCATGCAAGCAAATACCAAGTTTGGGAACTCTGCAATCTTTCTTGCTTCCTCCTGCCTTGCTCTGCTGCTAAACTGACAAGCAGCGCGTTCTGTGACACCCCCTGGGGTTGTGCTGCTTTCCAGTAACACACTTATGTCCTGCTTATGTCACCAGAACAGAAAATCATCCAGGCCCTTCAAGAACACAGAGAGCACTTGGTGGAGCACCAGACAAAAGCACGTGCTGGTACTGCAACATCAACGTGGAAAGCTACCAAACGACCAGCTCTTCATCTCCTTCATTCTCTTGACAGCAGCTACTGATGTAAATTCTTATAGTATGGGGAGACCAGAAACCTTTTCCAAATGCACAAGGAAGCTCTTAAACCACTTGCAGACTGACTCACAAGCAGCAGCAGTTTATAAAACCTAATTAACAGGAGGCCTAGAGGTTGTATGTGATCCACAAAATTACTGGATTTCAAACCTGAAGTGTTGAAAGGCTTTTGAAAAACTAGTTTATAGCAGCTATTTACAGAAGGCACATTTGGCAAGAAGAGTAAATGCAGTATTTTTTATTTGTATTTATTTTAGCTTTTTATTTTTACAGAGATTAACACCGTGTTGCCTTCATAGCCTTGTTTAAACACCTGTCTGCCTTTTCTGGACAGGTATCATTCAAATGCATCAAGTCTGCTGCTTATGACATGGAAATTACTTCAACCTTCAGAGCCTCATTCCCTAATTTTTTGTGACCATTGTCTTAAATAAGCATATCTGAAAACAAAATTTATCTTTTATTTCATTTTAAAAAAATCATAGTACGAGTCAGAGAAACTCCTTAACAAACATTTTGCCTTCTTAATAAAGAAATAGTAATTAACAAGCAGATCAACAATTAGAAGCCCGGGGTCCTTTATCTATGTTTTTCAGGCAGAATTCAAGCCTTAAGAAAAGGCTGAGGTTTGTGCACAATCTATCAGCTGAGTTACACAAATATACAAGCAAGTTTTCCAACGCTGTAACCAAGGCTCTCTGGGCTGAAGAGAACACTTCACAGACTTGCAGTCAGCGGTGAAAAAAACTCCAGCCAAACACTGGACAAGCATCTATTAAAAACTCCTGCGTGAACACCTTCACTGCAGATTAGAGACTTGAAACTGGTAACAAAATTCAGATACTGGATTCAATCACCACTGATGCACAATAACCTGAGTCGTCCTTTTGGTAAAGCAACCTCCAAGAAGGAAGAAGCCTTTAGGTTTGGTTCTCTTCCAAGTTTTAAAGTGAGTTCTAGTGCTCATGAAAAGATGCCAACAAATCATTTCTTTTGTCAAAGAAGGGCACCTGTCTCTGAGGCAACTCCCTGCCAGTTTGTAAACAGTGCTGTTGCCAAAGCACTGACACCAAGCATGAGCCTAAAGAGTTCTCCATAGGCATCCTCCTCTCGGCCTGTGCTGAGACTGCAGCAAGCACAGCGTCCAACATGACTGAGATAAGATTAACTGCAGAACATCACCAACCAGTTTTGCATAAAGCAAAAAGGGACACATTCCACTGCTCTCAGCTGCTGCTGCACTGAGTGGCCCATACAGATTATGTAGACTTTTTACAGTGAAAATCCCCTCAGGCAAATTTGTATTCAAACAACCTAGCAAGAAACATTACTTTTTTATTGGTTTCCAGTGACAAGATGCACAGAAACGAGCAGTCTCCATGAAGCTTCAGAGAGGGCTTGCAGAGGTGCTAACCAACTTCATCGATCAGTGGTTAAACACTGCCTAGAAACGTTTGTAACAACCAAGAAGAGTATTGCAGTTCGGACAGGTGTGATCCACGTCCTTGAGGGCGTTAATGCAGAAGGGGAACAAGCAGCAGCCTCCTATACACCTGCAGAGGGAAAAGGAGAAAAACACTGTTTTACCACTTGTTCCATACACAAAAAGTTAAAATATATTTCCTGTGAAATCCATCAGTAAAAGTGGTGCCATGAAGCTTTAGGAAGAACATACATGGCCCTGGAGCCTGTAGTGTTCCAGAGCTGCTTTAAGGACATAAATTCAGACGTAAGCTATTTGAACTACAAAGGCTCAGGCCTCAGACAGAAAGAGAAAGCAAAGCTGAGAACTCTGTTACTCTTTAGAACTATAAAAGGTCAGGAAAGAAGTAAAAAAAGGGGAAATTGGAATTGACCTACCCCAGCAGGCAGAGGCCACCACACGACAGCCAAGTCAAAGCTCCTGCCTCGTAGGAGAGACGTGTCACTATCATCTGGTTACAGGAAGGGCAGCACATCTGAATTGGGTGGTCATAAAACACCACTGGTTGCTGCACGTACACCGTCTGAACTCTAACTGGGCAGAGAAATATGCTGTTTAATCAGTGAGCAAATAAGGAAAAAAGAATAGTAAGCAACTTCCACTGAGCCAGAACCAGCTATAACTTTCAAATATTAGGGGCTCGGAGCAATAAGATAAATACACAGTAACAAAGAGAAACCCCTGTGGCATTTCCTAACGCAGAAATACATTGTCTTAAGAATAAGAGTGCACTAAAAACTGCAGAAAGACAAATGATGGTATTGATATTGATTCACAAGAATTGATTCATGTCATTCCCTTCAAAAGTATTTTCTGGAGGGTGGTGAACACCTGTGAATCAGATCTTTCATCTTCTGACAGCACCTGTCACACAGCCACTTGACACCTCCTTAGCATGAGGTACAGAAGAGTTTTTGAGGCTTACTGGGGTTGTTTGCTGGTGCAGCCTGTCCCACGTATGGGGGAGGGTTCATTCCCTTCATGTCTGGCTTCTGTCCAGGGCCAGGAACAGGATAGGGGTGAGGGTAGTTCATATTGATTCCTACAGCTTCCTCATAAGAAGGTGGTGCAGATGGGACAGGGTTGCCACTCGGAGCAGACATGGTATCTAAAACATAAGAGAGAAAAAATTGTAACAAAAGACATTATTTATTAAGCCTAACAATTAGGCTCAATTCAGCAGCAAGAAAATAACTAGATTAAAACAGACTTTTACCAGCATAAAGTCTATTGACTGATATTTGTTTCTGATAGCATTAAATGTTGATCTTGGTTTCTTTGTTGTTGTGGCCTACTTCCCACTTCCTTCTCACAGGGCAGTAAATACCAGTTCTCCTGTTCCAAGTTAAAAATGCTAAAATGGTGATGTGGGGCATCTTTATTAGTATACTAATCTATCTGGCAGTCTCCCAATTCTCCAAGAACAGTATTTCTGATCCCTCTTGTTCACCTGAAAAATCAAACAGTATGATAGGCCACGTGGTAGTTGCTAGCTAACATGAGCCTGAGTGTTTGTAGTGAAGCTCAAATATTTAAAAAACAGTATTTATCTCTGCTGTGATTTGAAATGAAAAATATTTACACTGAAGGAAAAAGAAACCCAAACAATTAAGTATGTCCAACTCGACTCAAAGCTTTTATGACCCTCAAGTATATCTAAGGTTGCCATTTTTGCTGCTTAGCAAAGTTTTAGTGAGTTTGTAATGCAACTCTCCTCCACCAATTGTTATTTCATTTCAGAGTATAATAATGCTGACCATCGCTTTTTCCCAAAATGGAAAGAAACAACTGTGGTTTCAGTGCAAACTTCCTCTCCTCCTCCCCACCTCCCCACTTCCTATAGTCTGCCCACCATTTTCTGTGGAACATCAGTGCTGACTTCATCTCCCTTTTTCTCCTCCTCTTAAGGACCGCCAGGCAGCTCTCCAAGAGCCACACTCCATTCAGTTGTTGCACAATCACTCTGTGTTCCTGCAAGTCTTTTCACTCAGTGCTATCTGGGGAGGGCAGCCTGTATTTGGAATGTATGCACACACGGGAAAAGCACTGACATGGGACAGTCATTCCTCTCTGCAGAGTTCTACTGCTCTGCAGACAGAACCAAGCTGGCCTAAAGGGAGGGAAAAGGTACAGCATTCAGAAACCATTCTATTGAAACGAAAGCAGACTAGTTATGCTGGCTGCAGAGACCAGAAGACAAGCAACAGATCCTGCTTTCTTCTGATTCTCCACCCCACCAGGAGGGTAGTGAGCAGCTGTGTGGTACTGAGCTGCCGGATGGGGTTAAACCACAACATAAAGCAAGGACAAGAAAATAAAGCAAGTCTGTATCTGGCTACCCAAGTGATGAACGAGGTGGCAGTATCATCAACAAAGCATGCTTTTTGTAAGAGTGTAACAACTGGTTATTTTCCTAGATTTCTTAGCAGCTTTCATTATTTTGGGGACTTTTATTGAATGGTGTGTTTGAGGGATGAAAAGAAACAAGACATATGTAAATTCGGTTATTCATGTTTGTGTACAAGAGAGCAGATCTCAAGCAGGGACATCCTGGCTTCTGCCCAGAATGAAGACAGTGCTGACAACTCCTGCTGGGGGCACAGCAGAGGAGCTGGCAGGAGAAATGGGGCCAGAGGAAGGCTGTCAAACAGCCCAGCATGTGTGGGACTTCAGCTGAGAGAGGGAGCAAACACCACTGAGAACAAAACCAGAAGATCCGTGTGGCTGCCAGGAGCACAAGAGACAAGCCACTGTCTCCCTGCCACTGCCATCCAAGCCTAAGAGCTCACAGCTTGTCTCAGAGAGTCCTGCCAGGCTCTGTACTCCTGCTGCTCTATTCCCAGCCCAACCACCTTCTCCTGGATATAGCATCCTTCACATACTCCCACTGCCCAAGCTTATTCCAAGAAGCAGGAAATTTGAAATCCTCAGTTTGAAGGACATCACCTTAGCAGGCCTCAAGGTGGTACAGAGCACGGCACAGCCCACATTTGGTAGGGAGAGAAATAAGGAGGGGGGAGAAGTCTCAGGCACTAAGAAAATTTACTTGGATTGTTGCACTTTTGTTACACACAACACAAAGTTGCTGCCCACAGATGACTCTGGTACCTCATCCACCAGGAATACCAGCAGAATCTGTAGGCAACACACACAAGGGCACCGAACAGATTAGCTGGAAGGAAACAGAAACTACAACTAGGGAGTTTTTACCAGAGGCAAACAAAAGGAATAGTAAACAAGCCAGAGAATAATGCAGAATTTCCCCATCAGGACTGTAGCTGGCTCTAAATAATTCCACAACAAAAACAAAAGTAAGAAACACACTTTGGAATGAAAAGGTGTAAGAGTGAATGTAAAGGTGAATACAAAGCCCAAAGGTCCTGAACATCCTCACTTAAGTATGTCCTAAGCAGGTGGCTGATCCTAATGACCTCTGTTCAACCTAAATTACTCTGTAATAATCCAGAAAACAGAAGTTAGTTTATTCTTCTAGGAAAAGGTTACAAAACCCCAGTTCTGATTGTATCCAAGCACTAAAAACTAAATACGAAGTTATCACAAAACTGATGCAAAAGATACCACTCATGATTGAAACCAAACAAGTTCATTTGCTTTAATGAATTCTTCACTGAGGACAATCCTCCAGAAAACTGCCACTTGGCAGACTGCCTCCACTGCTGCCAGCTTGGTTCAGGTCACAGAAGCACTAATTCATCTCGAGCACTGACTGGCAGCAGCAATAGCAACTGTATGACTATTCAGTACTCCCACTGTCCCAAATACTGCTGTACACCTTGTGCAATTCTGGATCAGTATCAACAGGAAGCTGCGTTTTATTCATGCTCATGATGTTTTTTTCCCCCTCACTTCATAAGATGTAACATAAATACATCTATTTGAGAAGATACGAATTTCTGACCATTACAAAACAAGCTTGATTTTCTTGCATTTTTGTGAGATGCTCTAGAAACTCCCATCTATCATGGCTCCAAACCTTGCACTAAGTTTTAGCCTTAACTCATCCCCTCAGCTGGTCTGACTGTCCATGCTGCCTCCTCACCGCTGGTGTCTCTACCTGTCCATGTGGACACTGCTGCCCTCCAGGATCAGCTCTCTTTTCCTTTCCACCCTCCACCCGGGAATAATCAACTCTGACCCCACCAGCTGACCACAAGCAGAGCTCAGCTATGCAGCCAATCACCCTCAGTGCCTCACCAGCCCTGTGAGCCAATTCCTCTGATGAGTCAGCAGCCAATCCTTATCCCCCTTATCATATGTACCACCTGTCCACACATCAAAAAGAAAAAAAAGTAATTTAAAATTCTTGGTGGCTCCTCCTCTGATAGCTATTTATTCAGCTTTTCCTCATGCACCATCCAAAAATCTCCCCCTTAGACCTTCAACTACAAGGATAAGGCTCTGTGGACACACATCTCCAGACTGCAAACCTCAAGAAAAGTGCGTGTTATTTCTAAGCAACAAAACCAAATCCATTTGCAATCCATCTGCTCTTCTCCAACCAAGCCCATTCCTGTACACATTTCCATGGTCATTCTTCAAAGTTTTCAAAACAGGCTCCAGGGAGCACCTCATAATTTTACACTTTCGCTGACTATGCTTCTCAAGTCTAAAAGCCCTTTCAACCTACAGAGAACTTCGCAGAGACAACAGACAACGTGCAAAGAAAAAGAATTTCAGTCAAGTATCCAATTAGGGCTGGAGTCACTCCATGCAGGGTTCCCAACAATGACACAAGCCTTTCTGCTTTCTTGGAGCATGGAAAAAGTCTCTGGAATATCAGCGACTGCCTTCCTTACACAGCACGGCTTTCATCAGGATCTCAGTGACGTCTATAAACGCTTCTATAAAGAACTTGTCACAAGTTTGTTCATTCTTCCAGGTCACACAGGGCTAATGTGCCGCACTGGAGGCGTGGTGATACATCAGCAAACACCAGTGTTTATACATTTCAGTAGTCCAACAGTCTTCCCGGTAGACTAAGCGGAAATGTGAGAAGGTTTGTTAGAAGGGGAACTGTGTACTCAGTCAAGTGGGGGTTTTACAGTAGTCAGGACAAACTAAGTAACCAGGAGCTGGTGCAGAGGGACGGACGTGGCTACGTGCACACTGTGTAGGCAGGGACAGTAATTTGGTAACCCTGGGGACAGGCACTGCTCCTTCCCACCATTCTCACTCACACTGCAGCTTTGGCAGACTGACAAGGGAACAAGACAGCAGCCAAAGATGTCTAAACTGAGTAAGTTTTAGTGACACTTTTTGTATTATCAAGTATCCCACAGCTATACTTTTAAAAACCACTGACCTTCTGTTTTCTTTAGAAAAGTTTTCCCCTTGTGACTAAACTACAGAGCTGAATCAGGATCTACTACCCCCAGTCACGATGTGCTGGGTTTGGCTGTGGGTGCACTAGAAGCTGGGACAGCTGACCCCAGCTGGGATATTCCAGACCATACAGCATCACACTCAGCAATAAATCGAGGAAGAAGGTGGTCGGGAGGGAAATGCTGCTCAGGGACTGGCTGGGCATCGGTTGGCTGGTGGTGAGTAATTGTTCTCATTTGCATCACTTGCTGGGTTTTATTTCCCTCTGTTATTTTCCTTTTTGCTACAACTTTTAAATTATTATTTTTATTGTTATTTTATTTCAGTTATGAAACAGTTCTTATCTCAACCCATGAGGTTTCTCACTTTTAGCCTTGCAGTTCTCTTCAGCCTGTCCCTCTGAGAGGGCAGTGAGGGAGCAGCAGCTGGTGCTCAGTTGCCAGGCAGGGTCAAACCACAACACAGCTACTTCTGCTGTGCAGGCACTGCTTGACCAAAGACCATCCTCAGCTCTGCGTCACTGAAGGGCAAGCTCTAAGAGATCAACACCCTTTCACAGATTTCAAAATGATCATGATCATAACTTCCAGCATGAACACTTCTAGTCTCAATATTTAACAGTCTATACTTATTTTTAAATTATGTTGCATGTTCATTTCTTGCCACTGACTGCTTTTGAACAACTGTTTCTAGTTAAAAATGACCGCTTTGCTTTTTCTGCACTTTCTTTTTTTTTTTTTTTTCCCCTTTCCTGAAGACAGATGCAAACAGGTTCTCAGGTCTTCACAGCACTTTGTGGCATCCCTGGTATGGCAACAACCTCCCCCGTGCCTGCCTTTTTTTCAGAGTTTCAAATCTGTAGTACATACAACAATTACAAAGTACTACAGTGAATGGTATAAAACTAAAAGCACATGTGAATCCCTTTAAGTTATCCACCAAAACAAAAATTCCTAATAAAGATCAAGATGACACCAGGACTACAAAAAATCTCTTCAAAATACTGAGTATTGTGAAGGTAACCACAACTTCAGCTTTTCAACTTCAGTTTCCTAATGTCCCTTCTGCTTTAAATGTGAACTGAGAGACTGAACTATCACTCCATCCAGCCAGTGCAAGCCTGTGTCTCACAGTCCGGGTCACTACTTGGATATGAGGCTGGGGACAAGAGAAAAAGAAGGCAATAGCTCACCTCTCTGCTTGGTACGCAAAAAACAAACAAACCAACCAACAACCCACCCAGTAAAGAACTGCTTACAAATATAGCTTTCCTAACCCAGTTTAGGCAAAGAAATCTGTTGTTGCCCTTCCCATAATGTCTTGCTAAAACTTAACACAATTTAATCCTTAAACGATTTCTATACAGTCCTCTTCACTAGAAAATCCAAGTTGCCCTCCAACACCACGGGTACTGAGAGGGGCTCCCTGCACAGCAGAATTTAAGACAGCTACCGATCAGCACCTGGAACGAAACAGGTTGAAGTGAATTTTTGTTAACAATCGGGCAGGATAAACAGGTTTATGGGAGCACTGGGGACTTTGGGAGTGCACAGCAGCAAGCCCTAACACAGCACTCACTTGGGCCACCACCCCGGTTATCTGAACTCCAGTAACAACTTCGTAGTTTACCAGCCTGCTGGGAAACATTATCTTAAAGTCGTTTAAACTTCTCAGGCTTTTTCGAGAGAGTAAAATTCAGTAACAATTACCAAAAAAAGAAGACTTTGACATACTATAATTTTAGTAAGACAAACAGTGGCACTAAGGTCACACGGAATTTTATACTGGTAAAGCAGAAATAGCACCACACGCTGTGTTCCCCCCGTAATCAACCAAGTAACCAGCAGTCTCGGAATAATCCTGCGAGCGGCTTCACCCCGGGTGCCGGTGGGGCCGGTCACCCCGTCCCAAATGATCCGCTCCCGAGCGCATTCCCTGGGGAAAAGGGGCCGTTCCGGCTGCCGCCCAAAGCACTCGGGAAAACGAAACTCCGGCCTCTCCGGCCCCGAGCCCGCTCCCCCCGGGCAGGAGCCACGGCCCGCGGGCTCCTGCGCTGTGCGGACCGGGCCGGGGCCGCCCGCCCGGCTCTCCGCTGCGCCCAAGCCCCAGCCAGCCCGCGGTGCCCCGGGGGCTCCCCCGGCCGGGCCGGAGCGCCGGGAGCGGCCCGGGAAGGGCAGCGCTGGGGGCCGGGAGCAAACCCCCCCTGCCCTTCCCTGCTCTGCCCTGCCCGGCTCCGGGCACAGCCCTTACCGCTCCGGGCCGTGCCCGCCGACCCTCCGCTGCTCTGCCCGCCGCTCCGCTGCGCTCGCCGGGTGCGCCCCCGTCAGCAGGGCTTGTCCCGTGCCGTGCCGTGCCCACCCGCGGTTCCTCCTCCCCTTCCCCGGCTGTCAGCGGGACCCGCCTCGCCCGAGCGCTGCCGCGGACCCACCGGCACCGGGAGCGGCGCGTCTGGGCGCGGGCGGCGGGGAACGGGAAGGGGGAAAACTGGGTGGAAGAACAGTCACCCCTGACGCACTTGGCAGTCCCCGGGAACGGGAACTCCGCGGCGCTTGCCAAGAGTTCGCTCGCAGATTGACGAACCAGCGATCAACTTTACAGGCTACGTGTTCTGTAACACTTGAGGAAAAAAACCCTCCCCTAATTGCACAATGCCCCGTAGGTTACCAAATCAGTTATTTCAGACAACGTGCAAGAGTACATAGAATGATCAACAAAACCTTTGACAGATTCAGTGATTTTAGCTAGTGCTTTTACAAGCAATTAGGTTGGATGCAGTCTTTGGAATACATGAAGTATGTCACTCCTTCCTCTAGCCAGCTCCAAGATAACACAAAAAGTGAATTACTGGCTGAACCCCTGAAAGGGATTCAACAGGGATCGCTTCGTGTGCTGTAGTTTGGGTGAATCTACCTCAGACTGAAGGGAGTCAATGACCCCTGCGGGCTCAACAAGGACTATGCATTAGGCCTTTTGGCTGAAAGCATCTAAAATCAGTTTAAGTCCTACTTTCGTATTTAAATCCTTTCTTGGTCCTCAAGTAACATGAATAAAGTTTCAATTCAAACCCATCCTGGAGCAAGGAGTCAGGTTTTATAGGACAAAAGGGGCTCTTAGCCCAGTGACAGTGAGCCCAACATGAAGCTCTGCGGTCACAGTAATTACTGAATCACCTGGTGCTTGGGGATGTCACCGGTGTTGGAGTATTGAGGGCACGAATACTCCCATTCCCTGACTTGGGAGGGACAGGGAGAAGGTGTGGACTGTGATTCAACAGCATTCAGTGAGATTAGAACTAGACATAGAGGTGAATAAATGTACGTCATTTTCAAGAAATTACATTATCTGTTATTTTTCTCAGGAGCAGAACATGAGTAATTTTGGCTTTGGTGCCCTGGATTAATGAAAATTGGAATAATTGTTCTCTTAGTAACTAAATCCCCTTTTCAAGGTGGCTATGAGCAGCTTAGAAGCCACAGGAGAGGGAGGCCACGACTGCACACATCTCCCAGGGCAAAATAAGGCATGACCTTGAACTAGAAGCCGTCTTACTCCAATTGCCGTGCTCTCTCCTGTGTTTTTTCTTGCATCTAATCAGAGGCTGGCTCATGATCCTCCTTGGGGACCCCAGCAACATTTCTCCTTTTCGTCCTACCACTCTTTCCATCCAACATCCAAACACAGCAGGTGATCGGCATCCATGTACCGGCACAGGAGTGTATTTCCCCTCACTAACCACCCTCCTTCCCACCCAGCTCACCATTCTCCAGTTCCTGCCTTTCCAGCCATTTTGCTGGATGGCACTGGGCAACAGAAGGATCACTTTTAGTCAGTGGTTGGCCAGGTCACCCCAGGATCTGGGAGCTTGCTGCGAATGGCACAGAGATCACAGTTAACAGAACGTTATGTAATGGTCGGTGGAACTTTGACAGTTTAGTAACAAGTCAAGTCATCCCAATCCACTTTAGGGGCTCTGTGGCCGCCCAAAGTAACAGATTGTAACACTTTTCTGAAGGATATATCTATCCTGGCTAATAAATACCTGTACCATCTTGAGCCAACCATGCGGGTTAGGCAGAGTTTCCCTCTTTGCACTGAGAGCTGTAATAAAGTAATGCCTGCTTCTTAATACTGCAGCGGTGTTAAGGAGTTTTATTCCCAATTTTTTGGGGCAAGCTTGTGGAAAATTGGCAGGTTTGCTATGGAGAATTGATGGGGCTGAGTTGAGTCGCTTATCTTACACCTCACTCGAGTGAGGCTTAAACACTGCACGGTGTCTGGGGTGAAGGGTAGGGCAGTTTCTTCAGTAAAACAGCACGATTTGTGAATCTGTGATTGCGAATGTTCTTGTTAAACACAACCAGACTTACAATGCCAAATTGGTAATAGTCAGAAATTAAGCCCAGCTGCTTCCAGCCCCTCTGATCTCCAATGCAAGGGGGACTATTTTCTGCCAGATTCCAGACTGATGGAACAGAGCTGCAGCCTGCCAGCCTGCCTAGGGTAGGCAGGGTGTTCCCCCAGCAAACCAGCACAGCTCCCCCAGAGCTGCTGCCCGAGCGGTGGAACCCACGGCAGGTCTCTTCCTGCAGCAGACCAGGTGACTGGGTGGGGACATGGCCTGCATGAGGAAACCCAGCTAGAAACTGCTACATCTTTTTTACCTCTCCCCCTGCCCCCACGAGCTGTGTACCTGAAGATTATAAACACTACTTGCTTTTAAAAAATCATAAGAAAAGAAAGGCCACATGGGAATGTCAGAAGCTTGAAGTGTGAGTGCAGTACGAGGTAACCACGAGAGCTCTGCTGCATCACCAGTCCTGTGGCAGGATGTGCTGGGCAGCCCCACCTGCTCCATTCACTGTTACACCTCTCTGTGCTCTCCTGAGTCATCACCGGGGCTGCCAACAGCACCAGGAAAGGAAAACCTACACAGAATACAGTGTATGTTTGGTCATCACACCAGTTGCACGTACTGTATTACAGAACACCAGCAGATGTCAGTTTAGCCCCAAAAATGAATGCTGGATTTATTACCTTTTGCTCCTACAGCAGTAACTTTCCACCAAAGAAGCTAAATGAAATTCAGAGGTTGATATACATTTGACAGCCTGTTAGTCATATTTTCCATACTGTAATATGCCCTTAATGAGTAAAGTACGTAAACCTTAATGTCACCTTATTTTTCTCCTGCCTGGAAATCATAGGATTTGCACACAAATCAATCTTTTTTTACATGTGTCATTTTGCATATACGGATGTGTTGAAGCTAGAAAAGAATTTCTGTGAGTATTGATCATTTCAGCAATATTAAATATTTACAGAGAGTTGTGCCAGAATGCAGTTTCAGACCAGTAATCATCGTACTGATACAGATTTACAGAGAAAGCAAGATAGGTACATTATGCCAAATAGTCTAAAAGAATGTTTGGTTTTTTTCCCCACTGTTGCAATGGCTGATTCAAGTTGCTAAGCAAACAGAACAAGAACTTCAACACAATTTGAACAGTTCGTATGATGTCACGAGCATTGAGGCTCACACAACAAGCCTCAAAGATGAAAACAAGATCCCACACTTCAGTGTGAAGCGCATGTTCACAGTGCTGAGATGTCCTCCAAGCACTGGTGCTGCTGGTGCAGGATAATTCATTTCAAATTCTGCATAGTCTTCTCCAAGCCTGTTGGGCAGAGGAGCAATAGCTAAAAGAATCACTTGAGCTTCAAGGTTTTGTTGAGCTCAGGGTTTAAGTGTTTCATCAGCTTCCAGACCCACTCTACAGTGGCTTCAGCACTTTGATTGTACTGTTAGACAGTACAGTTTTATTCTCTAGGCTACTTTCAAGTGAGTGCACATAAAAGCATCTGCAATAATTGAAAATAAGCACAGCCATAATATACTTCCTCTCATGTACTATTACTGCAAAACTCCAGATCACAAAATATTTCAGAGCTATAATTAACAGCTTGCAGAGGCAGGCCTAGGTAACACTGCTGTATTGTTTCTGCTTGGGTGAGCACTAGCTCTGTTCAGTATAAACAAATATGCTGACGTGCAGTTGTCAAACAGTCTGACGTTAGAGGTGCCAAATTCATGGGAAAGTATGGTGCAGTTTGATTGTGTGAACAAGAGCAGAGCCTGGGGTCAAAGCTGCCAGGAAGTGGGTTACCCTGAATGCCGGTTCCCAAACACTTGGCTTAAAAAAAAAAACAAAACAACAAAAAAACCCAAAAAACCCCCACAAAACTGTAATAGAGGTTTTACAATGTTTCTTTGGGAGCTAATAACTTCAACTGAAATTATCCTCAAATAAATTCATGTATGACAGAGAGGACAGGGGGGAAAAAAGAGAGAGGTTAGAGAGACTACAAATACACCCTCCCTGTCAGAAATACTTCATGAAGATAAATGCCCCGGGACTGACAGCATCATGGCTTAGGCTTACATATCAAAACAAAGCTATTGCTCCACACCAGTATGGAACTGGTAGGGAAAAAAAACAAAAACCCCCCTCTCAATAGAGAAATGATGACTTCAAGTCAGCTCTTAGACACATGATCTTACATAAAATCCTCTTCTTTCTCAGTTCCCATTTTCTTCCAGTGTCTTCACCCCACCCTCCACTCAGACACTTGTGCCTGGTGCTCTCTGGTGGGGCTGAGGTTTCCTGGCTGCTGCTGTTCTCTCTGTTGAGCTGCAGCTGCCCATTTACTGCCTTGGCAGGTAGGGAACTCCTTCCCCTAGAGGCTGTCCACGTGCCAGGCAGATACACAAGGTGTCCTTCCCTGCCTCCACAGAGCAGGCTCACAGACTGTCCCCTTCCCAGGGAGGCCAGCTCTTGGTTTAAGGGATCACAACAGCTCCTCCTGATACTAAAGCTCTCCCACCCCAAGCGTGCACCCTCCTCGCTGTACGAGCCTCGCTTAGCATGACCATTAAGGAAAAAGAGACCATTTCATCTGCAGGTTGGTTGTATGTGGGGCAATATGCTTGTGGAAGACTGGATTATTAATGGAGTTATCACATGAAACAGAAGTAGCATGTCTGGTCTAACACTGCAAATGATCCCCCAGGGTTGCAATTGGTTGACAGAATTGCTAAATTAATCCAAACCTAAATATTAGTGCTTTATTGTCCTTCTAGTATTGCTTCCTTCTTAATTACCAACTCCCATAGTGTTATTTGATCATCATAACAGCTAATAACAGCTGCCAGACTGCAAAGCAGCTTCACACTACAGCAAAATATTTAGGTATGTAAATCATATCATCTCCCCCAGAGAGCGAGGCAGCAGTGTGGTGTCAAAAGACATAGTGATAGATTTCTTTTTCCCAGAACATTTGGCACTTCATATAAAGAATTACAGGGAGAATAACCATTCACTGCTGGTAGCAGTTCTCCTAGCATGAACAACCAAAAAGAAATGATAGAAAAGCTTCACATTTAAAAACAGCAGATCTGTCCTGATTAAGTCATCCACTATTTGATGGATTATCTATTAATGCCATGAGAAAACAGAGAGGAAAAATTATGATTCACCAACCATTTTCCCTTTGAATTCATCTTCCTACTCCCTTGACAGGGTACAGGAAGGATGTGATTTTAAAAATAAAGCCACCAGATTATTTTTCCTGTAGACAGAACTGAAGCATGATTGCCACTGCTCTGATGCCATTGCTCAATGAAGAGGTGCAAAAATCCCATCTTTTGCCCTTTCTGCAGAATAATGCCAGACCTGCTGCTTGGCCAAGCTGTGCTATATCTTGGGTGTAAATCAGCCTTGCCAGCTCTTGTTTCATCTGACCACTGAAATCACTGATCTAAATCTGACACTCAAACTTCCTGCTATTTTGCTCAAGGCAGCACCAGACGTATTTTAATGAACTGCTTTGATCCAACTCTGTAGATCTAAAGCGAGTAAGGAATGATGTGGTAGTTTCTTGTGCATAATTCTGATATTATATTCACACAGCTGTCATCTGGGCACCAGAATTATTGCAACCTAGTTGGGATATAGGCAAGAAACAAATATGTATAGAGACTAAGACCATATTACTAAAAATTCACAGTTATCTGATGAGGCTTTCCTTAGGGCCTCAAATATCCACGTCTCTGAAAGCCTGTTTCTAGCATCACTCACACACATTATATGCAAAGCTGGATGCCAATAAGCATTTATTTTCTTGTGCTCCCCTCACTTTATGCAACAAACATTTGAACTTAGCAGTAGTAATGCTTGCAGTAGTTATGGTTATTGATACTAAATTCTGTATTGGTTTATAATCTCTAGTTCTTTTAACTTAGATCATGATTTAAGAATAGCTTTGCCTTGGTGTTTGGCATTTCAGTTCCCCACCTGTGGCTGAACTGCCTTTATTGAAGACATTTCAGTGAATCTCTCAAGTCCACATACAAAATAAATGTTAAGAGTTTCGGCTCAGAAGGGGCCAGTTCCTGATCCAGAAACTCAGACATTACGTACCATATCTTGTCACTTGATATTGGTTGTCTGTAGGAAGCAGCCAGCCAGGAAGCTTATCATCTGGGGACAAAATCAGCACTAGTGTCATAGCTACAGAGCTAAAACAGCAACAGCAATGTGAGGATTACTACCCACTTACCGAAACGATGACTAATCATGGTGAAATACAATATCATCATCCATTGCTACACATTAAGAAAGCACTTCTCCAAATCTGCTTGCAGCCTTGAGTGGCTTGTTAAACTGGAAGCCAAATGTTTCGGGCACTCCTCAGTTGGAATGAAACTTTTGTCGTTTCAGACTAATCCTTTGTGATAAGCAAAGCAAGCAGTAAACAATTGAATACCCTTACAAAGATCAGTAATAAAGATAGGAGAACTAGACACCCTCAGGTGGGATTGTGAGAGCTGGCTCATCGGCTGTATGCACAGATTCTGCAAGTCTTGGTTGTATCCACAGCTCCTCCTGAATGTGTCCTGCTGCAAAATCATGTGTTCTGTGACACAACCAAAACAGAGTCTCCAGTAACTAGAACTAAACTGCTTCTCTGCAAATTCATGGCTCAGTTTAGTCCAGCTTGTAAATAAGTTTTCAGCATTGGTCAGCAAGCACAGTTCCTTATGATTATCACATTGTGCACAACCTCATTAAGTGTCATTAGAGCTGGCTATTTTAGTATCTTCAAATACTTGCAACACTTGGGTTTGCTTAGTAAGTCATGAGTTCTCTTTTGTTACCCACAGCTGTGTATCTGACCCAGCTGCTTTGCCATTTCCTCGAGAGCTTTCAGGTCGTCAGAGTTGTCTGACAAATCTGTTGCCAAAAGCTTTTTCCATGCCTGTGGCACTAATTCTTTGTTGGTGGGTGGTGGGAAAGCTGGGTAATCAGCCACCTTTCCAGTATCTCCACATGAGCAATTCGGAACATCTACCCCCAAAGCTGTAGGCCAGACAGAGCTATAGGAACAGTAAACCTTAATGTGTCTTTAATCAGCATGTGAGTGACAATACTTTATTTGTTTATTAATTTTTATTAATTAAATAAAATTTTAATTAGTCTCTTTTTTAACATAAAATCGAATTCAAATTAGATTTTAAGTCAGATCAGCTTATTTGAGGCTTTTTCATGTTAGAATTGTATTTTCAAGCAAAAACTTCACCCTTTGTTTTACTTTTTAGGTACTTATTCTTGGAAACATTTACCATAAGATTGCTTTATTTTAAATTTTAGAAGAACAGGTATTGGGCTATCTCAAAAGGACTTTTACAGAAGGGAAATTATCTCATTCATCAAGGATAATATTTTGACAAATATTTGGGATTTTAGAGCCTTCCTTGCAAAATGAATCCTTATTGCATTTGTAAAGGACTTTTCAGTCACTAAAGAATGTCTAAAGAGTTGTCACTTGCATTCTACCAAGAAAGAATCAAACTAGTATAGGTCAATAAAGAGTATAGATGTCTTAATTTCAAATAAAAATATTTGTACCAGTTGCTGATGTCTGTAATAAGAAGAATATTTTTGCTTTCATTCTTGAAGTAGGAGAATTTCTAAAATTATTTTCCTCTCATTGTTGGCAATTATGCTGCAGTGACAGATGTTTCTCAGGACTGATTTGTTCCCAGAAGAACATTGATTTAAACTTAATTAAGAAGAAAACTGCAAAGAATTTTACATTTGGCTGTTTTGCAGCTGGTAACAAGTGACTCATAACCAAGCAAACTCAAGTAACTTCAACTGAAAAATAGGCTCCCAAGAAGACACATTGTTTGCACTGAGGTGCAAATAACTAACACAGAAGAACATCATGGTCTTTAAATATCCGTCTCGAGGACTCAGACGTACCGTGACTTGCCCACAAGATGGCATGCACCGTACCCAGAAGGGACCGACAGCAAAGTGCTTTCTAACACCTGGGGGACAAAAAAACCCTTCATTGTAATTGTCCTTCTTAACCTCCTAACCTTCTAGGCAAGCACAGAGGTAAACCTGTCTGTAAGTATTTTCTTGATCTAAAAATCTGCTTGTCTCAGAGGTGAGCAAAATAAGTTCACGTGGAAAGCAGAAAATGCCTGTCGTCCAGGGGAACTAGTTTTGCTCTTTGAGATTTCAGGTGGCTGTAACAAAGTTAAGTCACACACAAGAGGCACAGGCGCTGCAGGGAGAAAGTTTATAACTTTACCAAACATCTGGTTTTTACCAGTCTTTAGATTACTGCCTGGAAGAAGCAGGAATAGTGGGAAGGAAAAGAGCTGAAAGGACTGACCACACCCCAAAACACTCAGAATGAAGATGACTGTGCTTCATAGGAAGATGAAATTTCTAAGGGTCTATAAGAATTTATTCCTATATACCTGATAACCAAATAAGCATCCAAATCTTAGAGCCCTCACAGGTCTGTTCAGATTAAAAATAAAGTTTCACAGTGTTCATTTCCCCCTCTTTAGATTGACGTTTTTGTCGCTGCAAACTGGAATTAGCCTAAACCAAGACCATTGGACAGGTTTTCCTCCCCAGCTGCTTCCAAGCAAAAGCTGCCCTAATTAATTATCAGTGGTGGCTCTTCAGAAAACTGAAATGTATTTGGTTTCTGTGCTACAGACAAGGGATTGACGAATTCCTGCTACAACAGGCAACCCTAATAGAAGTGTCAGAGGCCACCCAGGGGTGAAAGGTGTCTCTCATGAGGTACTTGCAGCAACGGGACTGTGAAGTGGCTAAACCCCACAGAATTATCAGTGCAGCAAATACAGCAGAGGGGGTGTACACAGTGCTGCTCCCACAAGACAAGGGCCCTTTCTGATGCTGACATCCCATTTCTGTCCACTCTTGACCCTTTCACAGAGAAGAGCAAAGAACGGCCCGTGTGCTGCAGGGCGAGGGTTGCTCTGTGTCAGTGCTGCTTCCTCCACCTGCTGCAGCTGAAGCTTTGAGAAGAAACGAGCCGGGTGCTAAGACTGCTGAGAGTGAAAGGAAGAGGTTTCAAGTAATGCCAACAAGGGCATCTCTCACCTCAGCACCGTGAGTTACAGTGGACTGGTGAACAGGCACTGCTCTGAGCTGTGAGACGGCTTGTAGTGGGTGTGAAGTGGAAATGACACTTAGAAGAAAATTATTTTAAGGTTAACAGCTCTACAGAACTCAAGAAAGTGCCCAGCAGTGCTGTAAGAGAAACAGATATACCCTAAAGGCATTCTTTTTGACATTTAAACTAAAGAGACTGTGGAAAATTGGGGCTAAATTTCATTTTACACAAGGTTAGGGCTCTTTGTGAGAGTGAAGCAATAACATTGCTCACAATCATCACTCCCTCAACTCCTGCTTTGCACCCTCAGGCTTTATTCCAGTAGTAAGTTCTCTTAGACACATACCAGGTCTGCTTACAGGCTTGGAGAAAATAGCTGAAAGCCCCCAAGTACTTGAAAACAAGAAAGGTCTGCAAGGGGACAGCTGGTAGAATTAAACATTGGCAGTCAGAATATCCAAGCTTAGATTCCTATTCCTTTGCTGAATTGCTCTGTAACAGAGCAAGTAATTCCACTGACAAAATAAGATTAATTGCCCTTACTCAGAGCCCACAAAGGTGACCTCCAGCAAATTAGCCAGGAAAGCCAAGTCCACAGCTGCAGGATGAGGTGAATCAATAAGAACAGAATATGGAATTTCTCCTGTTGCAGATGATTACTATGGGATTGTGTTCCGAGCAGATGGAATGGGACAGTCCATTATTTATTAGTGTTTCATAAAAAAAAACACAGAAGAGAAAAAGACCAATTTAAAAATCATCCAGGCGCAGAGGTAGAAGCTATGCAAATTGTTCATTAAAAATAATAAAACCCCAAAAACTCACCCTACCTCCAATCCTCCCAAATACCTAATATCACACAGAGACATATATAAAAAATCTAATCTGCATTAATTATTCCAGCACTAAAGTGGGAGCTACACATCCATGTAGTGCCCGCTCTTCATTTCAAGCACAGATTTCCACAGTGTGCAGTGGAAACACCCATCAGAAAAATCTTTTACTCAGGCACACGAAATTCCTTTGGTATTCCATCTTTTTGAAGTTACACTGCTCCGTGAAGTTACTGGCAGTATCAATATGCTGCCTATACTGTGCCTATACAGTGCGAGCCTCTTCCCACAGAACATCTTTTGCAGCGCTATATAAAAGTGTGGGTTTAGGTCAGCCTTTATTACAGACTGAATTCTTTGTTGTTCTTGGAGGCAATGAAAAGAGTCCCATTTAATGTGAGTGTATTAGTTATTGTGGAGAAAAGTGAAAATTAATGAAGTGTCTTTTAAACTAAATCAGTGGGAATTGTGTTTCCTCACCACTATGCTTTGTGCCTTCCCTGAAGAAAGAGCTGTACACCAAACTGGGATCAGGCCTTATTGTTGCCACAGATTAAGGCTTTTGGGTTTTTTTCTAATTTGGTAACCTGAGTGCAAGAACTCAGGATATTTGGAATTATTATTTCAGAAACCACACAAGATTTATTTTTTGGGGATTATGATAAAGAATCTCCAGACACTTTGTACACATACAGCTCAATTACAGACATCTCTGAAAGTCACAGAGTTCAGGAGGTTTCACACTCAACTCTCTAGAAATGCTCAAAGGTACGGGCTGATTCCAGTGTTCCAGGAAACAACATGCAACTGGAGCTGGTGGAGCAACACCCCTCTGCTGATCAGATATTGTATTCTGGGTCAAGAACAGAAGACAGAAAGGACAGATATTATGAAATACTACTTTCCTCTCCCCACCAGATTTGATTTTAGAAGCACATTGAAACTGTCAGAGGGAGCAGTCAGCTTGCAATGCTGCAACTCTCAGTTTAAAAATCACAGGGGAAAAAAGTATCCAATTTCCCTGATTTAATAACAGGTATAAATTTCCTCCAAAGATTCTTACTGGTTTCTGAAATTCAGGCTAGTGAGATTGAGGCAGATTCTGAGTTGCCCACCAAGCTCAGTTCCACCACATTCAGAGTTTTACAGGATTAGCGTGTCAGGAGGGAGCGATGTTGTAGAGCTGGCACAGACCATGAAGATTCTATTCACCTGGCATTATTCACTTCCCCCCCACACTATGGGTAGAAAATGGATGCAGATATGAAATATTACACAGATTCAGACATTTCCCCTTTATTTTTTGGAAGCACTGATCAGTTTTGTGTTCATAGGAGGGACTGACTTTACTTATTGATAAACAATGCTGTGTTAAGGTGCTGCTGCTGGGCTTTTTTAATTGGGTAACAACAGCCCTATGTGCAGGCTAGAAATTGTAGTGCTGTACTGTTAAACATTTAAACTGCAGTATCATCCTTCTGGAATTGAGGCTGTGTGTTCAACCATACATTATTATTCTGGGCATCACTGACCTGAAAAGAAAGAATGAAACCTGCTTGTCTTTGCTGCAGCACAAGCACACTGGATGCTTTTAGCTGTGGTTATCTGAAGCACTCATGACATCTCAGTACAACTCAAAAAACTCTTTCTTTCTTCAGCAAGAGCTGCACTGAATTCCCAATTATCCAGGGAAAGCTGGATGGGTGATAACAACCCTGCCAGGGCTGTAGCTGACAACTCTGCAGTTGCAATTCTGCTTTTTCAGCAGCTGTGCAAGAGCAAACTGGGAAATACAAATGATTCCTTGGAAGCTGCAGGATATACTACTTAGAGCTGCTCTGAGTTTTCGGGATAATGCAAATAGGCTTCTCAGGTAACAGCTGGAAATCATAACACCATCTTTTACCACTTGAATTAGATAAAATTCAGATCTGAGAAATATGATAGTGCAAAAAATAGAGCTGCAGCACTTTACCCCTAAAGGACTTGAGCATCAGCTTTTAGGTCTTTTTTCATGCATTTATTTGCAACACAGCATTAGATGTCCTTTTCAGTGAAAGGCCAGGGTGCTGCTGGAAGCTAAACCCCCAGAAAATTGCTGAAGCTCAAATCAGAGGAAAGAGAATTCACCAGTTAAAATTAAGATGATAAAAGATGTTCATCAGAAAAAAAAGCAAGTTTTACTCAAGGAGAGATAAGAAAGGGTAAAGAAACTTCAGAGTCAAAAATACTTAACTTTGCCTCTGCAGATTTTGCAATTTAGGAAAGAATCTGTGTATCACACATAGATGGATGTTTGTCAAAGCCATGCCACAGTGAACAGAGTGGAGGAAGCAACTTTTTATCACAGATCTTATTATAGGCAAGCTTAAATTCCAGTGGTAAGACCTCAAACAAATGACTGCAGGAGACATATTCCGAGTCAGGAGAAGAGAACACAACATCCTGTGAGAATTTGCTCATAATTCCACAAAAAATGGTTGCATAAAAGCACCTTCTTCGATTCTTAAAGGATGGGATATAAATACTTTCTCTCATAGCACCCTGTCACCTTTGCAGTGTTACTGGCAAGTCCTCCCAAGAGGGATTCTTCTGTAAGTCCAACACACACTGGTTCTCACCTGCAGCTGCTCTGTGCACGTTCCACTCACCTGCACGCCAAGCCTGTCCAGCCACCCCAGGACAAACACTCGGAGCTCTTACAGAGCTGCAGGCCTGGGCAGCTCTTGAGAGGGGATGACATAATGGCTTGCAGCTGAAAGGGTCCCTTTGACACAGGCTGGGTTTTCAGAGCTCTACACAGCCTGTTTACTGCGGTCCAGCTCATCAGGAATAGAAGAGATAATGCAAAGGTTCCCACAACTCTCCCATGAGTTGCTTGAGTCACTGAAGGCCTGGATATGACCAAAAGAAAAAAAAAAAGGGCTGTGTAATTTTAGGTGTTACGATTGCATATATTAATGTGCTTTTTAATCACAGAAAGAACTAGGGAGAAAATTTAAGAGTTGAAAGCAGATGACTGTATTAATTTTTTTTGCAGGGCATGTAATTCCCCATCAGACATGCCTGGATAATGCCTTGCAGCCAGCAGCACCCAGGCACACACTGAGCCTTGTAGTTCATGGAAGCAGAGAACAGGGCAGTTTGTATCTAGGACATAATTGCTTAGCAATGTTTTATATAACATTTAAACCCCTTCAATAACAGGAACACTAGGCTTTATATATTAAAAGCCTCTTTAGACTTAGAAATTCCAGCGAGCCACAGTGCCTTTTACATGTAACAAAACAATTGCAGAGATCTTGTATATAGGTAAATACTTTACCCTTTCCACATGTTTAATCATAAAATGAAAGCTCTCATACACAGTTTCTAAACACAGGAGTTAGAGTAAAATAATACTCCATGAAACAATCCAACGAAATATTTGAAGGCCAAAGGATGAGCTGCACTTCCAACCCCAGTATCCAAGCCTAAACAGCTAAAATAACCTTTTCAAAGAAGCTATCCACTCTAAATGCTTGGTGACTGTAGGAAATTAATAGCATGGCCTTTTCAGTGATGCCCTAGCAAAAGCAGATGACAGCACTACAGCCCAGACTGCAGATGGGCTAAATCAATTTAAGCCCTACAGGAATTATGGAGAAAAAAAAATCAGGTTATTTCTATAAGTACACTTCTTACTTATGACCTGAAACCATTTTCCACCCAAAATATCAAGGCAGCATGGCATATGAGAAAATCACAAGGTTGCATTATGGGCTGAGTGTATTTTTTTGATTAGAGAAATTTTTCAAGCTTTCCATAAGCTGGGCTTAAGCCCTTTTGGTGTCATTCCCCATCCACACAACAATCACCATTGTATAAAGTTCTGGTGTAAGTACAGGCACTTGTATAAAGTACTAGTACTTATCTGCTAACAAAAATCTAATAGCAATGGCACATCTCTGCTTCCCCTTCTCAGTCAGCTCAAGTACCTGTTCAGTCAGAACTATCTGTTCTGTTCCCCAGAAATCAGCACTGACAGTACAGAACTTGCTGCAGAGCTCACACAGCACCAACTCCTGCACCTCAGGCAATGATCCAGCGTGCAGGGAAAATTGCAGTGGCTCTTCTTTTGGCATAAGCCTTAAACATTGGCTTATTCCTTAGACTGCCTTGGCTACAGTTATTTTTATGCACTATTAACTGCAGAAGCCACAGCAAATCAGGTAATCAGCTGAAACTCTTTTAGACCTCTATTCATCCCTCTCAATTGCAGGCATCTAAGGCATCTGAACTGTTAATACAGTCCCCCAAACTGCACAAAAGTGGTGCCCGAAGAAGGCTTAACCCAAGCATTCTTTAGCAAGTGCTCAGCCTTGTAGTTTATGATTTCTTTTAACACACTCTGTACTTACATGTTTTGTTTAATAAAGGACGGGAGCTCTGCTTTTCTACAGCAGTTCCACTGTTTGCAGTTGGAACTTACCGCATCAGTGAAACTGGTATGTTTGGAAAGGACTCGAAGTCTGTGCTCCAAAAAAACACAGGAGCCAAGTGCCCTAAAGAGAGCACACCCACGCCTTAGGCTCAGAGCACAGTCTGCTTCCCTCTGAGGAAACTTCAGAGAAAAATCTGTGTGTCTGTCAAGAAAAAAAAAAGGAAGAGAGAGGACTTCTGTACTGATTCTCCCACTAGAATCACACTGCCAGGCTCATTCCTGCCAGACTGTAGGGATGACTTAACCACGGGGTTTGTGTTGTGACGTGGCACTTATTTAGCACCTCCCCATCCTATGAGAAAAAAAGATACCATTTGAAAACAAGTGATGCTGAACGTGCTGGGCTGAGTGAGACTGTATTCTGGTGTGCTTCAAATTCCCAGGCCTTGCTCACACGAGAAAAATACGGAGTTTAAACTACAGTTGAAATAAAATGAGCCATATCCAATCTAGTTAAATCAGCGGAAATCACTTCAAGCATACTAATATCATTACTAGAGATTGTCTCATTGCAGCTCAGCTATTACAAATAGTGTTAAACATTAAAAGCTGCTTCAGACTCTTAAAAAATGAATTTCAGTGTGATTTGAATAATTTCAAAATTCTATTTATTCTAAGCTACAGGTGTCCATACACCTTCTTGTATTCTAAATGCTCAAAACCCCCAAAGCTGAGCACGTGTAAACAGCTTGTTCCTTGTAATAACTGAAATATATAAATATAAGTTATTTCCCCTGTTAAGGGAGTTGCCATCCATCAACTCTTGCATCTTGTCTGTAGCACTTAACTTCCTTAAGCACCTTTGGATTCTCTGGCAGAAAGAGGGCAGCACAGTAAAGTTGGAGATCCACGAGAAACAGGATTACTTTCAAAAACACTTCAGTGAGAGCTTTAAACTCTTCCACTTTATATGCAAAAAGCATGCTCAGATTGGGGGAAAAAAGATGACTAAATATAGAGTGCACTAGTTTTGTTCCTTATCTGACAATTTGTATCTTCTCTTAGGCTGTAATGAAATCTGATGTTAAATGACAAGCTTCATTCATGCTGCCAAGATCCTAATGAGCTTCATTCCCAGCTTTCTGAAAGAGGAACGAGATTCTTTTCCCATAGAAAACGCTGGGAAGTGGAGAGGCAGCAGACACAAGGCAGCAGTGGCAGAAGGACTGCACGAACTGCATCACTGGCTGGGCGGTAGGGAAGGCAGTGGAAGAGGAACATTGTTTCCCTCACAAAAGAGTCAGTTATAGCGACACAAACTCAGAGTGAGGATTAGACATCCCCACACCACACACACACAATGCTCCATTCATTCCTCTCGAATTCCATTCAAACAAACAACTGTCACCCAAGCACAAAACAGAAGTTGGATTCCCTACAAGGAGAGTGCAGTGTATGTCAAAGTCTACATCCTGCACTGTGATAACAAGCCTTGAAGCATCACAAGGCACGTACCTTTTATGTTGCTGATGGATTGCAAAAACATTTCACGTCCTATAAAAAATGGTGAACAGGACTCTGTTTCCACCCACTCACAGACATCCCCAGAGACTGGTGTGCTGTGTTAGCTGAACTCCCACTCTCATGGTAAAATCTCTTCTTTGTAGAGCTCTCCCTCAACTATATAAAACATGGCCCTGGAAAGAGCAGTGAGCAATAACATCCCTAGAAATTACAAATGAAGGAGGTCTCTTGTCTTACTGGTTTTATACACAGACCAAGGTCTTCCCATGTCCCTGAGCCATGCCTACATTCACTGCTTCCATAACACTGAGCATGGTGGTTTTAGGTCCATGGGGTTTCTACATGGGTTTGATTCCAGGTGTGTCATGAGTTGAACAAATATCCCATTCTCTGGAGGAGCCTGATGTGCAGACTGAGCAGATAAAAGCAGTGGTTGTACTATCATTGGCTAAGATAGTCTGTCTCCCTCTGTCACACCTTGACTGGATAGTTCAGAATGTGCTTAAAAACAAACAAGCAAGGAATTTATGGAATAATTTTGTACATGTTCTTGCAATTTCTTACAGCTTTCAAACAGGGACTGTTCTTTAATTCTGCTGGGCAATTTGGAAGGAAAAATACTGGAAATAAACTGTGGACATTTTGTAATGTCACTACAGAGAGTGGAGGGGAGGCAGCAATACATATTACTATACCTACCCCAGGAGTTCCTAAAACAAGGAAAGCCCATCAGTGTGAATAAGTTGCCATCTTCCTTCTTTCCTAATGTTCTGTGTCATTCCCAACACAGCCTAGTGACTAGCAACAATAAATCCACTAGGAATTATTTTGAAGATGGACACCTCTGGTTTAAAAAAATTTTCTTTAACACATCGTTTGCAGAGAGAAATGGATTAACTCATATCAGCATTAAATGACAGGCTGTGGCAGTGTCGTAACTCCTGCCGGAAAATCTGCACTGTGCAGTTCAGTTGCTAATCAGATCTTCAGTTTAATAAAATTGTTTCCATTTAAGGTTAATCACATTTGCCATTTGCTGCTGCCAGAGTTTCTAATTGCTGCTCGTAAGGGCTTTCAGGACACTGGGGAACTGCACATTCGGTTCTTGATCTGATCCTACTTTGTGCTCCATCATACAATGGACTGCTTAAATAATTATTTTTAAATCATTCTGTGACTGTTCAGCTGGAGTTCTATCTCACAGGCTCTAGGGAGATTGGACGCCCTTTGAGTATTGATGCAAGACCAAGAACTCTATTTAGGAGCAAAAATGTTTATGGGAAGTGAATTTCACAGCAGTTGCAGCACGCTGGCAATCTGTGTGCCATCATTTAAATCACTCAAGTACCACCACAAGATGCTCAGTTAAGCACTGGTGCCTAAATGTAGGGACTGTGATTGAAAAATTGGAGAAATAGCTTGGAGCTATTTCAAGATTGCAGAAAATTTGAATATATACAAATTTATAGGAGTAAATAAATAAACATCAGTTCTATGCAAAAGGTCATGACACTGGGAATAGCTTTTTCAGATTGTTGTGTTTGGAACTCTGCAAAACTGTAGCAGGAGCTTTCTCCCTACACATGAATTGAGTGATGAATAGAACAAACGTTGCTCTCTTCTCATAACGGTACCTTTGAATTCAGAAGTATTTCTTACACCTTGTGCTTGAAAATGTATGACAAAAGCAGAAATCAGCCAGGAAATACCACTAAGGGTTTGCTCAAAACACCCAGCTTCTCGATGCCTTTCTTACTGAACCAGTGATACTTGAGGCACTTACAGAAAATAGATGTTCAGCTTTGGATACAAAATTAGTCCTGTGTTAGCAAGAAAATAATCTTCTACCTTATTTTTCCAATTCAGCTTTCAGTAGTGGTTTATCAAAAACACATAATTGTACCTGACCTGTCCTTTGAACCAGTGAGAATGTGAATATTTCTAGAGGATTGTTAGCTCAGCCTATTTGCTGCTGTCTTGCATACAAATTTCTGAACAGAATTTATTTGTGCTGGAGTCTTAAATTGTGCTATTAAGACATTGAATGTCCTGTGACTAATTCAAAATATTTTTGGTTCCTCATAATTGCAAATGTACAACTTTCTCCCTCTCTCCAAATGCTGGAGTTAATTTTGCCCTCAGCTCTATCTGTCCAGTTTCCACATGTTAGAGCTGCAGTTAGGACTGCAAGGGCCTTGTTTTGCTCCACTGAAATCAGTACTAAACCAGCAGTTTAGTTCAGTGACAATGTGCACTAAATGAGGCCTCAATCTTTGCTACCTATTGAAGATAGGCTTGAGAGAGGCTGAGAAAAGGGGTCTTGCAGCTCCTGGTTGGCTCTCCCTGATGAGCTCCTGCAGGACTGCTCAGGTCTTCAGGTTGATGCACACAGCAAGAGTGTTGGCAGAGAGATGGAATTAGACACAGCCTGCCTCGAAATTTCATCAAAATATCCTTTGAAAAAGGGAATGAAGAACTCAAATTCCCTGCATTTTGCTGTTTGACATGCTTAGATATCATCCTATCCTTATGTTTTAATTTTGTGCCATGCAAGAAGTTTTAGAAGCTTTTTAATAAGTGCAGGTGAAGTTGACAGAGCTTTATCTCTCCCTTCTTTAATTTGGTGTTACTCTGACAAAGTGCTTTCAGTAACTGCCAAGTGAAAGTCGTCGCACAGTGAAAACCACCCAAACATGTACAACAGAATGCTAATGCAATGTCAAAGAGATTAACAAAATCTTGTGAGCACAGACATTATTACACTACACCAGTTGATAGCTTCTCATGCTTTAGAAACTACTTCATTGGCACAAAAGCATTCAGGATTCCTCCTCTCAAAAAAACACCCAAATCTAGAGCTATAGCCAGTCTCAGACTTGCCAACATAAGATGCAGCTTTCTCCTGCATAAAGGAGACAGCCCTACAATCTGTGCAGTAACTCCAAACACTGATGCAAACATAGGAAGTGACAAACTCAGGAGGCAGAACATTTTACCAGTGCCAAGAACTAACATCAGACCTGGGGGTTCAGAAATTGTGGTAATATGCTGCTCATGTCATTAGGGCTGGTGCCTGACAGCAAAAACAAGGCCAGAGAATAAAAATTAACCAGTCTTCTGGTCCAACAGACAATTCTGCCAGTGCCTCGGGCAGGCAGTGAGAGCAGCACTGCACAGGGAGCCGGGGCTCACACACTGGAGCCCGCCACGGGGCCATCTTCAACAATCAGATTTGGGCAATAGTTGCTGGAAGACTCGTTGAGTACAGAAAATCTCTCTCTACAAGTGGAACGAGGGCATTAAAAAGGGAGGAGGAAAAGCAGTTACAGTTTAAATTTAGAACTATTGCAATCAGTTCAGGATATTTAGGAAGAAAGACAATTGGTTTCCCGAGTCTGAAAAGCAGGTTTCAATATACAAAGGAAGCACAAGAATTTTATTCAAAGGCAAATGTTAATTTTTTTTTTTTTCTGGCTTTACAATTTTCACCACAGAGTAGTGGATGAAAACAAACAAGTGAAACATATTCTTCACAGTGCAAGATGGCCAAAGTGGCATTTGCCACTCTGGTTGTACCAGAGTTTAGCTTAGTTTTTGGTGGAGATGGAGGACAGGTTTAGAAAATGGAAGACTATACCTCAAGCAGCTGGGTATGGATCCATGAACACCATTTAAAAATGAAGGCCTCGTGTACATGAAAAGGTACTTTTAAAATCTTGTTAATGGAAAAAATGTTGAAAATCTACCAAAAAAATGCCTTTGCTGTAGATATAATTCAGCGGACCTAATTTTAATTTTCCTTCCACATCTCAAAAAATTAGGCCTCATAAATGAAACTTCAACGAGCTGAGCAGGTCTTTTGTGACCTTTAGGAACAATTTGGCAAGTCGATTTAAAGTATCATCCTCGATCACACCATAAATAGAAAGGCAAAGATGAAGATATTGTCCCTTCAGGCACTGACTGAAAGCAAAGAGCAGCGCTGATGTTTCTCTCCACAGAAAGGAAACTACACAGTGATACAGCACCAAAAATATATTGCAAACTTTCTCCTTGGTTTAAAAGACTCTAGGCTTCTTTGTAGCATGGCAAAAATAGAACAAATATATTGATTCTACTGCCTAATCCTCTGGTGCTAAACTTCTGATTCCTGCACAAAGCAGGGCCAGGCAAGTTCTGGGCACCTTCTGCAGACCCAACACTTTCTTATCAAGTTTTGTGGAGCAGAAAATGCAAATCCATTTCTCTGGCTGGGATATTTTAGGCAGTGGATGAGGAGAGGGAAGAGAATAAAAATAGCTTTATTATCATAGTCCTTGAAAGGCGAAAGTGACACACAGCAGGCTTAAAAATGATCTGCAGACAAATTAGGAAAATTAAATCTTTTCTTCTTCCACGCCTCTAATTTTTGTGATTTCTTTTGGGTTTGCTGCATATTTTAAGGTTAGAATGGCAATCAATGCCTTTCACAGGAACGCTAATTCTTTTACACTGCCTGAGTCCAAATTTTCCAAGGATCCCATGGAAAAGTCAGACTTTTTCATGTATCACATGGATAACTTGTCTGCAGGAGACTCCAGATTATTCCTTCCCCCTCCTTTCTTCCACCCTCCTCTCCCCTCCATCAAGTTAAAGGATAGTGAGGACTGTCTTCACTCACAGGCTGATAAATAACATTTCAGACCTGCTCTTTCACTGCATTAATGCAGATTGTATTTACAGTTCTCATCTGACCTGAATGACTGAGACCTGTCCTTTGCAAATAAATTGCCACATCTAGTACAGCATTTTAGATATTTATCATCAAGAGATCGTCTTCCTTCTAAATGTATAAACTGAGATATTAAACCTAGGTAGAGATGATCTCTAAAAACATAAATGAATCATTTTTATTTGAAAATATCAGCATCTGTTGAGACTGCAAAATTAAGGTTTAGTTTGGAACTGGCCCAGGCCAAATAAATCATTACAACTGAAGGATAATATGACAGCAGAGGTAAATCTAAGCATTAGGAACCAAGAAGCTCCTTTTCTGGAAATTACAGAATTGCAGATCTCATACAAGTTCTTGTTGATCTGGACTTCTTTATGCAATATCTACGTTTGGGATTAAACACTATGTAGAAAAGAGAGGAAAGGGGAAAATAGTTGATCTTTGAGATATGTTGTTTAAAATGGCAAAGTCATTATTATATCATGATAAAAAGAGGGAATTCAAATACATTCTTGATAAATGAGCTAGCAGAACTCCAGAACTACATTTGAAATTTTCATTTTATTTTACTAGTTTATCTTTGATTATGCACAATTTTCCAGATGCCAGTGAATCATTATAGAATGTTTTAATTAAAAAGTGTCTCCACTGGATGCATGAAGGTCTATTGAACACAATATTTCTGCTGGTACAGCCAATACTGTTTGACCTGCCATCTCTGTGCAGGGTAGATGGAACACAACCAGACACCACATTAGAACAACACAGCTCAATATTTATTGGATCACAAATCCAATCCAGTTCCCTTCTTGCACCAAGCAGTCTGACAAAACTGAAATGCAATTGGCTTAAAAACAAAAAAAATGATGCATCATGAGGGAGAAAATTTTGCAAATATAAATCCACTGCACTTGGGACTGAACTACTCATCTTCACAACTATTTGGATGCCATTTTTCCTCTAATCACCCTGGGTTTTAATTCCTGCAGGCAGGATTAGAACAACAAAGAGCTGATCAATATAAAGCATTTATTCAGGTCTGCTGGCCATTAAGGAGTTTTATATTATGTGGCCATAAAAGCATGTCCCCTCATGATACCTATGAAGTCAGCATTTGATTTTCAAGATATTCTTAACATATAGAAGGAACACCAGACACATGTTCATTGAAATTACTCGTAAATTACTGAAATTACTGGTAAATCCGTACTTTTCATCTGAAACTTTGAAAACAAACACGCACTATATTTTAATAGAGTGTTTTGCCCAATGTAAATAAACATACTGGTTTATTAACACCTCACAATAACTCCAGGAAAGGGGAACACTGATGGACACCCTGATTTAAATGTGGACAGTCACATACAGGTTGTGTTAGGAACAAAATCAGAAACCTGTTGTGTCTCAGTGTTAGACAAGAGCCAAGAGCTGTGCCTCCAGCAGAAGGGAAGTGGGTTTCCTTGCCATTTGCCACACCTGTAAGGGAGTCAAGTTAAAACATCTCCTGGAGAGATCAAAGGTTGGATTTTTTTGACAGTTATCTATGAACAAACCCCGTTTAGGTCATACTTTCTGGAAATAGTTAATAAGACAATAATTTAATTGGCTAATGTGCAAACGAGCACCCATCCAAATGAAGAGAAGTTTCCCTTTTATTTCAGGCCCCAGGGAAGGATTACCAACATTATGTTCTACCAACATTATGTTCTACCAACATTATAGCAGGAGTATCTTTTCCACTTCTTGTACCTCCTGGCCAGCGAGGAGGCTGGGGGTGTGGCAACTCCACTGTCCCAAAAACAGTGTAAAAGTAAGTAACCAAAGTATAAATTCCATGTGACTGCACCTCTGGATCCCCCTGATTTGGTATTCTATTTCACTGAATCACTGATTCATAAATCTGACAAAAGTCTACAGCAGAAAAGATGCAAAATGGATACTGAAAAAATGATCAAAAGTGACAAAGTACATTTAAGCACCTGTGCAAAGAATTCATCTCTGTAAGAGCTCTGAAATACCTGCTTTCAACTGCTCAAAGATCCAGTGTGAGAACTTCCAGGCAAACACATCTAAATTCCAGAAGCAGCAGCTTTCCAGGACTTTGGAAGAAGAGAAAAGAGACTTCAGGATGGACCTGAAAGCCTTCTGCAAAGCCAAGAAGAATTTTGATGAAGAGATCAAAGCCTTTCAGGAGGAGACCAAAGCCAAAGCCTTATGGAAGGAAATAAAGACCCTCTACAGGGGGAATGAAAAAAGCATATAAGCATTTTTGAAGGATACATTAAACAAATAAGCATAGGGCAGTTTTCTGGAAAGAAAAAGTGTTTGCTTACTTTTCTTCATTTTTCATTGACATTTTACCCAGAGAGCTTTGATCACGACAAACTGAATCCAGTTGGCTCAGCAAAAAGAAGTAAGTCATTAATGAATACCAAATCCTGAGGAAATTCTTCTGGCTTCAAAGAGAATATCATAGCTGTTGGCAGTGAATGCTCTTGTACTGGTCGTTATTTGTTTGTTGTTAAAAGCAGCTAATTTTGATAGATGTTAATCAGATTGCTTTGGATACATGTTAATCAGATCTCTAGGTATTATTCAGCAGAAAGTTGTCAAGGCACTCCCACTCCTGCAGTGGAGCTGGCAGTAACTAGCAGTTCTGATTTGGACTAGAACAGGCTGTCACTGCCACTGAGGAGAAAGGTCACACTTAAACTGACTTACCTGCTGGGGGGAAAAAAAGGTAGTGGAAAGGGAGATGAAATGGTGGTAAACAAGTTCTCCTCAACACCCCCTTATACACCACCATGACTGCTGGGACATTCAAGCCCAGGTGCTGCCTTTGTTCCCTCCAGCACTGCTACGGCCCCAGAGGAAACTGCATAATATTTTATGGGTATCAATAAAAGAATGATGTTGATTAATGAGGTCTAGAGGAATTGTGGATTTTTCCCCCTCTCAAGACTCAGTCCTTCTTCTGGACTGATTTCTGCACATTGATTTTTTTTCCCTGAGCAATCAATTCCACTTTAAATTGCTTCTAAAAGTTATTTTGTTGCTACAGGAGCTTCCCCAGTTTGTCTAAGCTGTAGTGATGTGCAGTTATCTCCCTGTTCAGATTCTCCTGATAAACCTATGACATTGAAATCACCTTGATGCAAAGGTTTGCACTTCTCCCCCTTTCTTTGCCTGGCCCCTTGCACACAAACACTATAAAAACCTCCCATGCATAGTGGTCTTAATACATTCTGAACTTTTTCTAATTTATTTACTGAATTTTTCTTTACTATTGTTTTTCCTTTAATATATTAGGGCGATAATTAAAACTGCTACTTCGGCTTCATCATGCTACCGACTTCCTTCAACAACACTTTTTACTCTGGTAGTTTTTAAACTATTCAGTCAAAACCTGCTTGAAAGATCCTTTTCTGACCTCCTCCCTTCATTGGTTGGTGAGTGTGTATCAGCTGGGGACACTCATGTTCTCTCTCTCTCCTCAAAACAGACTTGTTCATTTTCAGAAGCAGTTTACTGATACACATTATCTGTTTTTAAAAATAATCTTTTTTTTCCCCATCTAAGCTACATCTGCTTTTTAAATTCAGAACTCAATATTTTGGCTCAACATATTTTACTTGATGAAACACTTCCACCAGTTCCAATACTCCTATATAAAATTAAAGCCTTAAGTGCATAATATAGAGATGATTATGAAGAAAAATTTGTGCTGTAATAAGACCAGCTGAAGTACTTGTCAAGTGCCAACAGAAGAATAAAATCCATTTCGTGCCACTTAGACTTTCTGCAACTTGCATAACACCATGACTGTTTTCTCATTCCTTTTCCTGTTCATGGAATCTTTCCCTAAACTAAGAAAAGGAGTGAACCTCAAGCTATTGGGAAACAGTATAATGAAAACAGCCGTGTGTGCCACTTTACATACACTATTTAGCTGGACAGAATAACCCTGTTATTATGTCTTCTTACAGAAGAAGTTAATATTAGATTAGACAAGACCTGCTTTTGAACAGAATCTCAAAACAATTTCTCCTTTGGCTTTACAACTGAGTCTAGAGACAGCTGATGGTTTGAACTCTTGTTCAAACCTGTACATTATACACATAAATGTGTATTTTGCTTCCAAAGGGGGAGCCAAACCAGTTAAATGCTTAATAATAATGGCAGAATTATTGAGAACATCATGTCTGCACACATGTGGCGTGCAAAGGAAAAGCAGCAGCGAGCAGCAATACTTGGCCAGAACATGTGCCATACTGGGCTGCCAGTATTTCAACCTTGGCTTACTTCCTGCCAGAGGAAAAGAAAGCACGATTCTCACTTCCTCCCTTGAGGTTGTCAGCACACTATTAAATGGACAGCCTTTAAAAATCAGCAATCAAATGATTAGTCTAAGACAAAACAAGGAAACATCTGTCAAAGTAATAAGTGCCATACCCACTCCTCGAAATGAATGAGCAGACTCCTGGAAGCCTATGGAGTCCATTATTCCCTGCTGGTTTGCATTCTTCTAAAGGATCACAGTAAGTAAGATTAACCAAAATGTAAGGGTTTTCAGTGGATATATTACCTGGAAACAGGTTGCTTGCTTGCACACAACTGTGTATGGAGCTCTAACATGCTACTGAGGTAAAACACTTTGTGCAACTGTGAGAGTGGCTGAAAACAACAGATGCACAAGAATCAACAGTCACACACTGCAGCAAGGAAAATCTCTGTTAAATCACTGAAAAGAATTCTTCACAGTGAGGGGGAAACACTGGAATATTTTGCAAACTGAGGCTGTGCAATCTCCAGCCTGGAAGATATTCAAAACTCAAGGACATATCACATAGATCAGCCAGTGATTTTGAAGAAAATCTTTCTTGCCTTTCATACGTGGACTGCCTGAGTACCACGAAATTAGTAGAGGAGGCAATTGCAGATATCTATGTGTCAGGAAAACAAGAATAGAAAGCATTTTTCTTATTAATAGGTTACTGGAGGGCTATTAAAGTGGGAAGATGTGGCAGGCTGGCCTGGCAGAAGGGTTTGGGCAAAGGAGAGCAGGAATTAGGAGAAGAGTGAGAAAAGCACTTTCTGCGCCTACAGTTAATTTTCCCGTGAATACTAAATAAGCTCTGGCAGCCATCAAAATACCAGGATATCTGCATCATCAATAAAGGGCTGAAAAAACCCACTCTGTTTGTTGTGGAGATACTCTGGGGTATCATACAGTGCTGCCACAGCATACCCACACAGCCCCTTGTCTGGTTGAATTGCTCAGCCGAGGATGAATTATCATCCTTCAACTGCCATACCCCACTTCAGAGCCTTGGGAAGAATTTAATCTCCCTCTCTACCCACTGAGGGCTCAACATCAGTGAAAATGCAAAAGCAAATACTAAAGAATAAAAGGGCAAGTCAGCTAAAGCTGGCTCACAGATACAGGAGAGGGATCGCTAATCCTTCCTTGGGAATCGTCAGCATATCTCCCTTTCTCCCAGCAGCAATATTTTAGGCCCTTCTTGAAAAAGGGCACCCTGAGTCTGAAAATCCTCCTGCTGTTCTGCATTTCTTTGACATTAACTGAATGCCTATTTGAGCAGCTTCTTGCAAGCACAGAGTCAGACACTGGGCTGCAACTGCAGGGGCATGAGATTGTCTGGCTCGCTGCACACCAGTGATCCAGCACAGAACAGACACCTTAAATGTTTCTGGAAACATCATGAGACAACTACAACTTTTAACCTGATTACATCCACTCCTCTATGTAGTTACCAAAGCAGGTAGTAAGAGTGTAAGATGAAGATCTTGGTATTTCTTGGTATTTCCCCCAAATAAATACAGAGGTGAATGGTTAGGGCTGCCACGCCATCCTCAAAGGGTACCAGCTGCAGAAATAGGCAGGAGTAGTTGGTGGGTGCCTTCTCTCTCTAGAGAAGCTGCCAGATACCAATTTTTCTTTTCTTACATGTGAATTTCTTCACTTCAGAGATAATAAAACTGTTTCTTTTAACTGAAGAAGAGGTAGTTTGTGTGCTGAGTTAAATGCTATGTGTTCTCTCCCTGGTGCCCCTTCAGATACTCTGCTACCCAGGGCAGACCTGGGTCACTGGGGTTAAGTGACTTAGCAGAACTCACTACAGAGAAAATCAAGTAAATTCAGCTACTTGACATCTAACATTTAAAATGAAAACACCAGTACTGTGTTACTGTAGCAATACTTAAACTCCTCATTATTTTTAAAGAATTTTAAGTTCAGTTCCTCGCAGCCAGGTCACTCCAGTAACATCTATGTCAGCATTTCTATTCTAATAGCTTCCTATTTTAGAGGTTTTATAACTCACCTACTATAAAAACATACTTCAGACCCAGGAAGTACACTCTCCTTTTCTTGGTATTATTTATGAATATAGCACAAATTTTATCTTAACCCAATTCCACATTAGTTCACAGGTGAGTTAGAAAAGCAGAAATCTTTAAGATGGCACTGAAACAGTATTGGTTGTGCAGAGAGGAAAAAACCAGCCACATCTGTTAGTCTGTCGCATTTACAGGTGACTGAGGATGCCCTAAAACATGGCAAAGAGAAGGTTTTATTTAGAAAACCTGTAAGTTTTTTTTCTTAACTAAAACATTGTTAAAATGAGATATCACTAAATCATTAAGAAGGATCCTGCTGAAACGAAAGCCTCACTTTATACTTCCCATTTCAAACTTCTCACCCAATGTTCCTTTCTCTGCATTTATAGTACAAAGTCCAAAATATTTGTTGCAGTGATTTTTTTTTTTATCCTGGAGCCAAATAGGCAGGAATTTTGGTACTTGAAGCTACAAATCTCTAAATGAATGGAGTATACAGTAGCACGATAATGAAAATCCCTCTCTCTGACCTGTCACCAAAATTAACATAAACTGTTCTTTGGATTTCCAGTTATCCTGCTCTGATGCCAAGAACATGGAGGTGTGGGGCTCTGGGATATCCCTGTGCCTCCTGCAAGCCAGCTGACTCCACAGCTGCCAGCTCCAGTCCCTGGGGTACCAGAGCCTGAGCAGAGCTGTCCCTGCTGCTTTCCTGCCTGGCAAACTGGAAAGGAATAAAGAGTATTTTAACTGACAGCAGAAGCTGCCCAACTGCCCTACTGGTTTCATCTGAAAATACATTCAGTCTAAACCATGTCCAAACTCTACAGGTTTTCTAAAATCTGTCTTTTTGTTATGTAGTAGACTTCAAATGGTGCGAAAAAATAATTTTGCTTGTTGTCACATGGAAGAAAGTCTCTCTGCATTGTTCCACTATCTGGATTAGGTTATTTCAAATTAGGTTTTTAAGAAACATACCCTTAATTTGGAAGAGCTGTGCAGGTAACTTCAGACTAGTGGGTAGCAGTGAAAAGAAAGAATTATTTACATGAAGGGAAGGATAGATACAAAAGTTTGAATTTAAGGTTCCTGAACTGGCTTTTCTTCTTGGGCTTGTCAGGATGAAGAGACCCTTTAGAGACCCTTTAGAACAGTTCTACTTCTCTTTTGTCCTCACACCTCCCATCAGGTGCACATTTCAGAGAAAAGTGAAAGCACTTCTGCACTCTGCTCAGTGCACAGAGGGAAGCCGAAATAAAGGGGGCACCCTGGAAAGCATTTTGAAAACTGACAGTTCAAAGAGTCAGGATGTTCAAAGCTGCAGAGCTGTATTTTAACAATTTTTCAACCAGCACAGAAGTGCTGTGTTTTTATTGTGTTTCTTCACTTGATGTCAGCAATCCACCACATCTGTTGGCACCGGGCACACAAGTTCATACCCTGTGACAGAAACCTGATATACCATTCGCTTTGGATCCTATTGCACATTTTAGAAATCACAGATTTCACAGCCTCTTTGTTTCCATTTTGTTTGAGCAACTGTGGCAAAATTAAATCAATAATAAAAAGAAAATACCAGAAATTGTATTTCCTCCCCTCCACGAAATACTGATCTTAATTTTGAATTTCTTTCCTGTGTATGTTACTGTTTGCTTTCCTAATCCTGCAAGCCTATCAGGCCTGTGCTATTGCAGGAATCAAGGCATGCATTTCCTATGGAACCAATTACTTTCCATAAATTTAATCTTCTCTTTCATTCTTTTTAGGAGCATATGAGAGTGTTCAGTGTTATTTTTATGCTCTGTGTTAGAAACAGAGAAGGAAAATAATTTGCTTTCAAGAGGTAAAGAGAGGCAATGGCTTAATTTAGCAAAGTGAAAGTCTGGACAAACTAGCACATAGTATATAAATATAGAGATACTCATTATGCATTTAAACACTTCCTATAGCAAATAATATCATGGAGTTACAGCCCCATTTCCCAGAAAAATCAGTTTAGAGATCCTGTAATAATCTCTGTCCAGGTTAGAGAGTTTAACAATTCATTAGAACAAGATAGTTGGATTAACATTTTCTTAAACTCTTGTTAAAAAGTTGTCAATTAGCTAAAACTGCTCTAAGTTTAGCACATTGAAAAAAAAAGGCAGGGGGGAAAGTGTTCTGGTAATCTGTGTCTGCAAGTGATTTTAATGCACCCCCACAAACTGTGCTGCTGCAGCCTATTTTTAGGTAGAGATTTAAGACCTGGAACACTCCATAAAGCTGAAAGACTGTGAATCATTTCCATACATAATGAAGCCTGACTGGGGAGAGGTCAGCAGGAATCAGCCCAGAACCTTTACCATGGGTACTGGAGGCTTCTCCCACTGAGGTCAGAACAGAGTGTGTGCTGTCACAGTCACTACAGACTGCAGGAGACTCAGAATGTATGGGAAGGGTCCTGAAGAGTGCCCACATATCCTGCAGCTGAATTCCACCCAGTGAACATGACCAAGAGCTTGCTGATGTTGCAGACATGACTAGGTTTGTTTCAAAACCAGTTTTACTCAGCTCACACACCTGACAAATGAGGGAACTCTCGCAGTTCCCAACCATGGGACTGGTGGATCCCAAAGGGAACTCCAGCCACTGCATTTAGTCCCGTGTGGGACAGGTTCTCCTCTCAAACCTCGTCATTCCTGGACGTGTCACTGCTCCAAACACTGGTGGAATGCACACATGGCTGGAAACAGTTGAGTTACTTCGAGTTCCTGTAGCAGCAAAGTGCTAAAGCTTTTCACAGAGAAGCTTGGACACCTCAAGCACTTGGCACAAAGTAGAGGCAAACTTGCTCTTCTGGGAGGTGGCAATTGGAAATTACTGTTCAGCTATTTTATGTACTAAGCCTGGTTGTCATCTATATTTGTAGGGGTCACTTCATGCAGAGTCTTTCATGCTGTGAGGAGAAAATAGCATTTGAAGAGCATTTGAAGAGTTTTGCCAGCGTTGCTTTGGAAATTGTGGTTCCAGCCATTGGTACCGTTCATGTGACTCCTCCTGTGCATCAACAGCAGAAAATGGAGGTGTCCTGTAAGGTATTTCCCAGAAGAGATGGGGTCTTTGTGAGGGAACATCAATTGAAGAGCTTAACAGAAGTTTCCATTTATAATAATAGGGTTGCTGATTCCATTTTAAAACTGTGCCCTGAGCTGATTCAGCAACAGCCAAAAAAGCTGAGCCAAGATGGATTTAGGGTGCCAAGTTCTTGATCTCTAATTCTGTTATTAAGTGTATCTAGTAATTTGGTGTCCTAATTACAGCTCTTTCCTTTTTTCTCTGCATTTTGAAAGGGAAAGGTGAAGCAAACACTGGGAGGAAGGGGAAATATAATTCTACAAAGAATGAAAATGGCTTAGGTTCATTGGCATGACTAAGTCACTTCAGAATTTACTGGGAAATTGAAGAGGGGAAAAAAAAAACATTTAGAACGTGAATATGTGTAGTCTGCCCTGAAAAGAGTGCAACAAAGTAGGATCAAGGCTTCTCATCCAAAAGAGCTTAATTTTAACAAAAAATCCCCTCAATTTCACCATTTGATGAATGTGCTGTAAAGAAATATAAATTATAATTATCACTGGAACTGTGTAGCACCTATTTTACTTCTTTGCAGGCTGTAGCAGCATATGATCTCATGTCCTGAAAGCTTTAAACAGGTGAGCTGCTCAGAAGTTTGTGTGCACACCAGGCTAGGATGGCTGGCTGCACGGCAGGGTGGGCAGTGTTTAAAGGAGACTCTTCCATGCTGCTGAGGAATCTCTTTGCTGTACCTTTTCTTAAATACAGCTCCAAGGTTGCAGTTTGCAGTTTGGATTTGTAGAGCACTGCCCATGCCAGCTGAAGAGGCATCATGTCACATTATCTTTACCTGAACCAAACCAGGGTACAAGCAGTGACCCAGAAGATGCAAAACTGAGTGAGTAAAAAACCCACTGCTGCTCAGTCAGACGAGCTTTGAATCCTTTCCACTGCTTGCACGGGCACCATCACTAACCTCATAAAGTCACAGCAGAGCTCTGGCTAAAGAAAGGGGAAAAGGAGGGGGAAAAAAGTCAAAACCAGGTCTATACTAGTTAACTTTAAATCTGGTTTTCACTGGAAGACCTTCTCATGACTCCCACTCACGGATTTTCCTGTTGAGTACAGTCAATCAGCTCACGTACTAGTGTGGGCCCCAGTTTCTGTCACTGGCTGCTGCAGTGTAGACAGTGACAGCTGGTGGTGTTTATTTTTATTAGGCTATGCATTATGTAACCAGAATACAAATGTAGGTTTGGGTTTGCGTAGGTTTGGAGGAAAGGAGAAGAAAAAATTCCAACCCCTAAAACTCCATACATGATCAACAGCAATCTAATGGAATAGGAAAGGGGTTTCTACCAGAACACATGAAGAGCTTTCTGAGTCTTGCTTTTAATCTTCTGAAAGTGTGACAATGCCTGATTGATTTTAAAACATTGCAGGCAAGGGTTCCCCTTTCCTCACCCTTCTGACACACAGAGAATTGTCAGTAGACTGTTTCCAGAAAAATTTCAGGTCTGATAGTCTATATCCTACCTCCAGTTCCATCTGCAATATCCCACAAGCCCCAGCAGAGCATGTTTCTTTGCTGGCATTCAGCCAGTGCCATGGCCAGCTGCTGAATGGGGACCATTCCTGTGTCTACCTCTGGAGAGTCCAGGCTATCCAGAATATCCACTGTCAGTGTGGCTGCAGTAATGAATAATAGCAGAGAAGCTTCACGGGAAAGTCTAGTAGATACGAGACTCTTCAAAAGACAGAGGTCTGTAAAATGGAGAGCAGGTGTTCAGTCAGGTGTAAGAGCATCCAGGGAATAGACAGGAACATGAAAAATGTCTTCATTGTATTTGAAGAATAATGTACTTTTCAATGTAGTAAAGTGATCTGATTTCTTATAAGCAGTCAATATCAACTTCAAAGAATATGCACTTGCAGTTCTGGAATTCTGAAAGACAGTAGAAGAAAAAAGTTCAAGTATTTCCTACAGAGGTTGCCTTCCAGAGAAGAGCTGCTGACTGGGGGCCTCAACATAAGGAATACCAGAGAGGTTTTCTTCTGCTGAAAACCACAGTGCTGTTGTGAAGCCTTGTGCATTCACCCTGGGGAATGTGCAGGGTGAGATGTGTTGGAGGGAAGATTTCTTGTCATTAGTGACTAATGCCTGGTGGGTAATCCTGCAGCAGAGCCCCTTATCTGACAGGGCTGCACACACAGCTGCCCTGGTTGCCAGGCAGGAATGTAATGCCTAGAAAACCTCGGATGCTGACAGCTCCTGTAAACTGTTTTGTAGGGAACAGCTTCACCAGGGCAGAAATTCTGCTGCAACCAAGGATTTTCTGAACTAGAGCTTTTCCAAACAAAAACACCACAAAAATCACATTTACACTGAACTTTTGACATATGCAGTTTAACCTACATTTCTCTGAAGAAAAAATTATAAAAACAGAGTTCTTTAAAAGCTGAGTCATTAGGTCACTGGGGAATAGGCTGTTCTGATCCTTGCCCACAGTTTACAGGTCTGGATCACAGGCACTCATGCCCTCCCTGAACTTTGGAAGGAGGTGGCACTGCCCAAATAAGCATCTTAGCTGATGAAACAAGGATGTAAAATTGTACTTGCAAAATAGTCAAGCACCAATGCACACTTCTTGAGCACTGCTCACCCTGCAGAGTTAACACCTTGAATTCCTTTATCTGTAAGCTCTCTCCTCCCTCAGGATTTGCATGTGTTGCTGGCTATAATACTCTCCCTGAATTGGTCCAAGTTATATCCAGCTGCAGATTTTCAGAGGGAGAGTACACCTAATCCTAGTGAGATAAAAACGTCTTTACTTGACACTTGAATCAATGGCAGTAAAAGGAAGAAGGGAGGAAGTTAATCTGAAGATCTTAATTGCAACTCAAGCAATCACAGTCAGATAACTGGTCTTTTCAACTAGTAGATAAAATAGCTACTTCATGTATTAAATATTGCCTATGTTAAATGTTCTGATTGTTCTGATGCAATATTCCTGTCCTGGGTTTCACAGGTTGCGTTTACCCCCAGAGGAGTAAAAAACAATGTCCAGGCAAAATTTTGAAGAAAAAAATGGTAACCAGAGTTATCAAGAGACTACATGGAGCTGTTTGAGTTGATTTGTCAGTTTGGGTTTAGGCTTCCAGATTATTTCCACCTTCCCTGTTTACATCACTCAAAAAACCATTTTGTCTCTAAATCTCCCTCAGCTTCTCCACTAACACCAGGCAGTTAATCATGAAGTGCAGGAGCACAGACTTCTCTTCTTTATAGGTATCAGCCCTTTGGTGTTCTCTGGTTTCTATAATGGCTGACACTTCTGGTTTGAACTGTTTGCTGTGAGTCATTTTCAGGAGTGCTCCTAAAATTCAAAGCAAATCAGGCAAACTGGCACAAATGTTGAGATAACAAGGGATTTCTTTTTCTCTTGGCTCCAGTAGGGAGAGTTCAAACTAGGCTTCATCTGGAGAGGTGTTTCATTGCAACACAATCTGTCACAATAAATGCAGTGCCCTGGGGTACACTATGATTTGTGTCACTGCTCTTACACTGTTTCAGGAAACATTTGCTGTGAAAAGCAGAACTATGGCGATAAAGTCTAATAAGACTGTCAAGAAGTTACTAAACATTTGACTACTCAGTCTCAAAACAACACTACTCCAGTCTGAATGTCTAATTCTATGTGAATGTAGCTCAAGCATGCCATAAAGCATATGGACCAAACAGCTTTTTCTACTCTGTGCTGAAAAGGTAAAAACAAAAAAGTGTTTTAAACATGCAAATTAACAATCTAAAGAGATTTCCTTTGGGTTTCCCCAGCTAACACATTAGGCTCCCAGCAGGCTTGTTAACTCTGGCATAGAGCTTTAAAAATACCTGCTGCAGAAAGGAAAGGCTTTGTACGTTGCTCATCAGCCTTTAGGTACAAAACCAGTCTCCAAAGCATGGGACAAAAATGTTTCAACACAGCAAAAGACATTAAATGTATCTATTTGCTTGTTTTGAAGCAGTAGAAGTGAATAGGAGACAGCTTCAGCTGTAATAAATAAAGATTATACTTTTCTGTGTAAATATGATGTATAGCACTGTTTTCACCTTTCTAATTATCATCTGCAGTTACATGTAGAAGCTGCTCTTTCAGGACAGAAGGCAAGGCAGGCCAGCAGATGCACCTCTTGTCCCAAGTTAGGCTACAGCCTTCAGAAGCCTAAATTTAAGCTTATGCTCAAATGAGTTTTGAACAATCCATTTTCTCTGGCCTGGATTCTGTCATCATGAAGTACCACTTACAGCACTAATCAGAATCAGAGAACTCATCATTCAATTATGCTGTCACATAAAAACCATCTTCTGAGGATTTTCTTTTAAATAGATAAGGTTGGTATTTTTAGCATTGATGCTGATGTGAATTGGTTCTGCTATTCAGATATACAGGGAGTCCATTCTCACACTAATGTTAAAAGTGCTTTTGTACTTTGCCAGTCATATGCACAATTACAAATATCACAGTACAAACCTCAACAATTACAAATATCAGAGCACAAACCCCAACAGATGTTTTCTTAAACAGAAGGCTATGGAAAACTGTAGGGTTCTGCAGCAGAGGAATGCAAGAACAGCTCCTGGGGCGGGTACAGCATGTCCTGGTAGAGGAAGCAACTCTTGTTTTAGTATTACCCTGTGAGGTTTGCAAAACTTTTAAAACTAAACTTTGACCTGTACAAACTCTTCATACACTTTCATTCCTCTTCATGCACAGAGCTGGATTAATAATTTCTCATTCCCTTCTTTCACGAAAAATAAGAAAAGATAAAACCTGCTCAAGTTGCCGCAGAGGTTCAGTTGCTCCCCTTCTCTCTGTGCATGTGCTCTCCAGTGGACCTGGAAGTAAAGGTGAAGGTGTCACTCACCCTCCTCGAACAGAGACAGTGGCATTTTGTCCCCTTTGACAATCCCCCTATGGACCTGCCAACCAGCTGTTTCTAAGGAACAGCTGAAACACCCTCCAGAAAAATGTCCTGTGAGGACCAGTCTGTTTCCCTGATAAACTTTCTAGAGTGCGAAGATGATACACAGTTTGCTCCAAGGAGTGCTACAAAACAGCAGAAAACTGAACAGATATGAAAAGCGTAATAAACATCTGTTGCATATTCGTTGTCTTTCCAAGTGGGAATGCAGGAAGCACATGTTTTATTTTACTAGCCACCATTAAGGAAGTAACACAACATATGGCCCTAATTAAAGGAACAAATATTGACAGTAGCTGTTCAAAATTTAAAGGTAATGGATACACAGAGAATATACTTGGAGGACACAGGGTGTGACTGACAGAAGGAAACTCCAAAAATAAGTGCATTTAAAATAGCCACACTAGCAGACAAGGAGACCGTGATATGAATTTGCAACAATGGAAACAATTTATTTTTAACAAAACAAATTACAGGCAAATCCTAATCTGATCATGAATTTCTCTGGCAGTGGTATAGTCCCTGAAGAGAAACCAAAGAATCTCTATAATTAGTAACACTTAAAATCGACATTGCTGGAAATTATGCCGGGGGGCAGAGTGACTCCAGCAGAGCCAGATGACTGTGACAGTGGCTACAACTGACCCCAGAATTATTCTGCAGATTATTCCCAATGAATTCCATAAGCATGTGTAATGTTTTAAAAATTTGAGTGCTTGTGATACAAAAACATCAAAGCAAGAGGGTATGTTTTAAATGACAGTATAAATCCAGAAAATTGTCAAATCCCTTTATATAAGTTGTGAATATTGAGGAAGAATCTTATTGATAAACTTGCCATTCTTTTTCAAGGAAGAGAAAACTATCTCCTGTACTAGCATGTTGCATGTTCACAGTTTTACATTACTGGTGCACAGCTAAGGAGCAACAGTAAATAAATGAGAGAAAACTCTCAATTTTTGATCCCTAGCACAGTTGAAGAGCACCTTACTCTATTGCTTTAACTGAACATGCCAGTGTTCTTCACCAGCTCCTGGCAAAGTATGAAGTGGGTTCTCTCTGCTCCCCAGCTGTGAGCATCTGAGGTCACTAAAGCCTTGCCCCTGTTCAGTATTAACTGGGGATGGATGAAGATGGCAAAGCAAGAGAAGCTTTTAAGCAATTTCAAAGGATTAACAGCCTTCTACTTCCTCCACAGCAGACTCAAAATTTCCCATACAAGCCTGTGCAGAGCAAGCAGCCCATTTACAAAGATAAAAAACTGATGTGACTGGACCTGCTTTGTTCTTTGTGCCAAAATATGGGCTACAAAATCACCACTAAAACTTTCTCAAAGGCAAAAAGTTTTCAAATTATGACAAAAGAGATTGCTGATCTTCTCTTTAGGCCTGTGCTATTACTGGATGGCTTTTACCAGTCAGCTCTGTCGTAATTGCCTTCATGATTTTTGTACAAAAGGCCATGACCCTTCTCACTGAAGTGCATCGGGACACTTACATGCAGTGGAGACTCCACCCATGGTTATGTAAGTAAAACAGGCATCTCGGTAGAGATTCAAGTATCGAAATGGAATTTAGATGTCTTATGAAAGTCCTGGCCCAAAGGCTACCTCTGCATCTGCTCACCTGACAGAAGGTTGCTGCCATGGCCAATATTGCTTTGAGTCAGGAGCCCATGAAAGGAAGGCTGGCTGGGATCAGCTGGTGGCCAGCAGTGTTACGAAACACCACGGTGGCTCTGGGCTGTGTTACCAAACACCACGGTGGCTCTGGGGTGTGTTAACAAACACCACGGTGGCTCTGGGGTGGCCTCTGCGGTAACAGTGCCCTTGCCTTGTTCCTGCATGGAGAGACAAGAAGGGGTCTCTTGCAGGGTCACAGAGGTGATGAGGGAGCTGGGTTTGTTCAGTCTTCAGAAGTGGAGGCTCAGGGAGGACCCCATCGCTCTCTACAACTGTGTCACTGCAACAGGACATTGTAGTAAGGGGGGGGCAGTCCCTTCTGCCATGCCCACAGTGAGAGGAATAGAGGATATTGCCTCAAGCTGAGACGGGGAGATTCAGAATAGATATTAGAAAAAAAATTCACTCTTCGGGTGGTCAGGCACAGGAACAGGTTGCCCAGGGAGGTGGTGGAGTCACCATTCCTGGAGGTGTTCAAGCGGCATCTGGATCTGGCACTGGGTGATGTGGTTTAGGGGTTACAGTGGCAGTGCTGGGTTGATGGTTGGACTGGATGATCTTAACCGTGTCTTCCAATCTTGATGATTCCATGATGCCGTGATTCCATGAATCTGTGCCCCCGTGACTCCGTGCCCCCACGCTGCCGTGCCTCCTCAGTCCCACGGCGGGCCGTGGCGGGGCGGGCGCAGCGCTGTCACGGCCGGGAGGGCCGGGCCGAGCGGGCCCCGCCCGTCAGCTGTTGCTGCCCGGGCCGCGCTCGGCCCGCCCGTTCCCCGGGAAAAGGCGGCGGCGCGGGCGGGGAAGGAGCTGCCGCGGCGAGGCCGGTGGGTGCGCGGGGACCCTGCGGGACCGTGACTGCGGGGCGAGCGGCGGGGGCGGTGCGGGGGTAGGCTCGGCTGGGGGATAGGCTGGGCTGGGTGAGCTGGGCTGGGCACCGTGCGGGGCTCGGGCGGACCCGCCGTGCCGTGAGCCGGGGCGGGGGTCGGTGAGGCGGGCGGGGGCCGGGGCTGGCCGCGATCCCCCCGCGGGGCCTGGGCCGCCCCTGCCCGCTCTTTGTGTCGGCGGGAGGGTCCCCGCCCGGCCCCGCCGCGCTCCGAGCGCGCCGCAGGCCCCGCGTGGGCCCCGGGGGTGGCTCGGGGCTCCCCCGGCCCGGCCGCCCGTGCTTGGCTCGGCCCCGTGGCCCGGGCTCGGCCCCGGCGCTGTGCAGCCGCGCTGCAGGCACAGGGCGATGCCTCACGGCTCGGCAGCGGCAGCTCGCGGGGGGCGCCGGGCTGCTCTCGGCCGGGGAGTCCTTCCTGCCCGGTCCGTGCGAGGAGTTGGGTACGTGCTGCAGGGTCGGTCCCGACTGACCCTTACGTGGGCGATCCTGGAGCCCATGGCAGTGCAAGTCCAGACTGAATCGCGTTGCTTGCTCTGAGCATCTGCAGTGTACTGTGCTGTCTCGCGCTCTTCCTTTTCCCGACACAAACGCAGCTGTAGACATCTGCATCTGTCGGTAGATGCTGCTTTTGAATAGACCTAAAGAACTCTAAACCACTTGTGAGACTCTTGCCTTGATTAGCAGGTAGGTGAAGCGGTCAGGGATCGTTCCCCGACCGCCTGTAGCAAAAGCTGATGGTTAGACGCGATTATGTAATTGGAAAGCCAAGAGTGAAAGGGACTCGGGATGCGGAGCAGCTGGAGACCAATGTGATCCTTCTCCACAGGGGAGGAGCGAGGAGGAAGACTTGCCAGACAAGATCCAAAAGCAGTGTGACCTTCGCTTTTCTAATAAGGTGATTCTGAAACTGTGTAGACAGCTCCTACCCTGAGCTCCTGAGCTGCTTGGTGCAGGTACGTGATTGACTGCTGGGCCACTTGCTGTCTGAAGATTTGAGCTAAGAACTGCATGACTGTCAGAAACATATGGGTGCTGTCTACCTGCTGTTAGACAGAGCTAATACATAAAAAAAACCCCCACATATTTGGAGAGGTACTTCGAATGTAAATAGAAAAATGGTGGGTTTTTATCAGCAAACGATGCTGGCATCTCAGCAGTTTTCTAATCTATCAGAATTACGCCATGCCACGGGATGTGTATGGCGTGTTACTGCTGGTCACGGAATGTCGGGAGTGACTGTTATCGTGTCAGGACAGACCTTCCATTAGAGCTCCTTGTGGATGTGACACTGACAGATACAAATCTGCAGTCTGACAGATGTTTTTCCAGCCATGCAATTGCCTCTGAAGCAAATGTGGTTTTAACAGAAGCCTGTTTCTAGTTCTGCATTAACTGGCTGACTTGTCTGACAGGCAGTTACAGCACAAACCTACTCCACTTGCTGTGCTGCTGAGAAGGTCTGTCTGCTCTTGAAACTGTTGATGTGTCTGAGGAACATCTTAAGACTCCTGCTTTCTCATCTTTCCATCTTACTGTCTTCTCTAAAATGTTACCTTCTCCATGGTTTAGCCTGGTGTAAAGCTTAGAAAGTGAGTCTTGATTAAGCCTAAGGTACTACTACACTTCATGTGGAAACTGCTGTTCAGTCAACATTGTTAGGTACTGGGGTTTTTCTAGCAGTTGCTTGAATTCCATGTTCTTGGAACGCTGTCTATAACTAATTAGCCACAGAAAAGACTTTTTTTGGCTGCCTTCCCTGCTTTATTTATTTATTCCTGATCAAAAGTATAATAAGAGTCGGGAAAAGATGATTTGCATTGAAGGCATCTACTAAACAGCTCCCTACTTCTAAAATAGCCTCTGGCTAAGCCCCAGCTTGTGCAAGGTAACTTGGTGTTATCAGAAAGAGGTGGTATTAGCTGGAGTTAACAAAGAATAACAGTGATCCCCCCCCCCCTTTTTTTTTTTGGTAAGTGTTCAGTGAAGTCTGAGCTCTCCTGTATTGAAAAGGCCTCGCTCACTGTGGCTGGATGGTGTGGGTGCTGTGAACACTTGTGTGCCAGTGGTAGAAGTACAGCTCCGATTTCCCCAGGGGGTTTTCCCCTTGTCTTCCCTTGGCAGTAAGGATGCTATTGTGATGAGTATGCACATTCCTCAAAAGTAATCTTACTGGCACATACAGGAGAAACCATGGATCACAATTAGAAGCATGTTGATTACAAGCTCTTGTTTCTCTGTCTCTTAACATGGAGGCTTTTTAACTAAGCAGCCTTTTTTTTTAATATATATAGTTTTTTAAGCTGAAGGTCACTCTGGTAGTTTTATTCTCATTTCCTTTGCCCTGCTGTCATCCAAACCACCACACCTGCCCCATTCAATTTACCTAAGGTGGAATACTGTAATAAAACAGCTCCCACCTCCTCACCTCCCCCACCCCCCCAAAAAAAAAGTTAAAGCCTAAAGACTTAATACTTGCACCTTGAACATAACTGCTTGATGAGGACTTTGGTATATTTGGGTGAACTATAGCAGATTTGGTTCTGAAGCCTCGTCCTATAGCTTTGCCTTGAACAGTAGGAGTATTTCTTGTTAGAAACATGCCTGCAGGCATTAACATTAGTGAACTTAGCAGCACAATGCCTGGAATAATGAGAAACCTGGTTTAGAAACTAATGCCAGCCTTGCATTGCATTTGTCCCCTAACAGCCTTCTGCATTTTCAACTGCCTGTTTGTCCTTTAGTTACACCTTCTGAATTGGATAATAAAACTTCACAAGTGAAATTTAAGAGTAGAAGCTTGTTATTAGGCAAAAAGAGAAAAGAAGCAGTTATTTATGGAAAAATGGTTTCTAGCTGATGTTTTCACTGCTTGATTGGTGTAAGAACTGAAATAGGCTATTTGGAGCTCACAGCAGTGAATCTGACTAATCTGGCTAATGAGTAATATGCTTAGGTGCTTGTTTTGATAGCAGGTGTGCCAGGAAGGGACAGAGCACTGCAAGTGCCACCAAATACACATGGATGGTGTTGGCAATCCCTTTGAAGATCAGGAATTTACAGCTCTTAATATCTTACAGTAAAAGTGATAAGGCAAGTCAGTGCTGCTCCTGGTATGCTCATGGGTTTTAGCTCAGGTAGGGCTTAAGGGGAAAATGAGTCTGAAAACTATTTATCCCCGCTGGGTAAGTTTAAGGGGATTCTGCAGAGTGCACTGTTTCTCCTGTCAAGAAGTGGACTATGGAGACAGCTTAATCTGGATTTCAGTCAGTTATTGGTGGAAAGAGGAGCAAGGCTGGAATTCTGTGTCTAAAAAACACCACAGAAACCAAAGGCCTCTCTGGAAGTTCTTACTAGTGTAGTTACAGCATGCAAATGTTCTGTGCCACTAAGGCTGCAGGAGAGCTTCAGTGACCTAAAGCCAGAAAGAGCAGTGCGAGCCATCAACAACACTGTAGCTTTCCAACAATTCAGAGCTACTATCATGCACTATTAACTAGTTGTTTGTGCCACTGGGAATCTGTACAGATACTTAATACATGACTTTATAAAGGGTGCTGGCTCTAAAGGCCTTGAGTGGGAAGAGGACATGCCTGCAGACAAGGAATGATGTTTACACTTCATCTCATTGAGAAGTGAAATCTTTGAGGTTTTTAATCAAATAACAAACGTTTGGAACTTTAAAGGTAAAAACCTATGGATTTGGCTAAGAAAGATCTTTAAGAGGAATCTGTAAGTTTTGTGTTGCACTCAAATTTGGACTAAAAATTGTTCAGAGAGTATAAATCAGTCTCATGCATCTAGAACTGAGACTTTCTAAAGATCCTGGTGATACAGAGAATGGTGATGTCCAAAGTTTCATAATTTCTATAGCTGATGCTGTCTATTCACTTGAAGACTGGCCGAGGGGTAGCATTTGCAATGCTAGTTTCCACTTTTAAAAGCTATTTTCTAGGTGACAGTAACTGTGTTAACATGTGCTGCACCAAACTGCTGTAGACAAACAGTAGGTTTGCTGCTAACAAAGGTGGAAGCTGCAGAAGAGGCCTTAAAGTGGCCATGCAGTGCCTGCATGGGAAGCAAAGTAAACTCTTTTCTGCTGATGCCATACTGTTTTTGGCTTGATCAAACAGTGCTGCTGTTCAGACATGCCCTGAGGAAAATGAACTACATGAAAGTCACTCTTAATCACCCTCAGCTGATCACCCTGTGTTGAATAAGCATTACAGAACGAAAGTGATTATGACAAATACACCTCTCTGGGTGCAGTGGGCACAGCTCTGCTGACGGGGTGTGGGGGGGTCAGTTTTGGTTTTATTACTTGGGCAAAATTGGGTCTGCAGGATTTAGTTATTTGTGTCAGGTACACTACAAGCTATTGACTGCTGTAGTTTACAGGGCTGGAAATGTAAGCAGAGTATGTGACACTGGACCCTAATGACATATGCTAAACTTGTCTGTGGTGGAGGTGTCTTTGCTGAAATGGTGATAGATATGGGTCTGTCATCAGGGAACAAACTCAGTCTGTAGCTTGAGCTCTCTTAGTAAAGGTACTGCACTGCAATTGCCTTCACTCACGTTGAAACACTGGTGAGGCTTCCAGTGCAATGGGTAACCCCATAAACTAATTGGTCTGGCTCAAGGTTGGGTAAGACTGGCTCTTCCTGAGGGGTTTGGATGAAGATGCTGCTGTTGCAGCAGTGAGAGACTGCAACAGCAACAGTGAGGGAGAGCTTATCTTGGAAGAATGTTACCCTCAACAGACTGGCACTTAGAGCAGCTGGAAGCTGTTACCCCACTGCCAGTCAGTGGCTCCAGGTCATGTGAAATGCAGATGTGCACTTGCATCTGACCTTAGAACCCCTTGTTGTACCTGAAATTGCAGTGTTGCTTTTTTACAGCAGTACAGAGATGCTCCTGGGGAGGACTGGCTTCAGTCTTTACTAAAGGCTTCCCTGAGTTTCTCTTTTCTTAAAGAGCTGGGGTATAGGAAACAAAAGGTAATGACTGACTGACTTTGTCTTATGTCCTAATTGAAGGGAAGGAAGCGAAGCTACCAGCTTTGAAAACAGTAACTTTGAAACTGAAGACAAGGCTCACATGACCCCTTAAATTTGGAAGTAGCAAAAGACTTTGTCCTGCTAAAATTACTACAGCAGACTAAGGAAGTCTTGCAGCATTTCTCTCCCATTTTCCTGCCTGCTGCCTCTGTTCCAATTTCAGCTGCAGTCCTAACACCTTGCTATTGTTGTTTTAAAGCCCCTAAGAGGAGCATAAGCTTAAAATAATCATCTTCCCATTGTGTTTTGTTAGCCTTCAATAAATATAGCTCTACCTGCTTCTTATGAAAAATGTATATAAAGCAACATCTGCTGTTTTTTATCAGCTCAATGAACAATTAATTACCTTGTAGTCAGCCCTTCTAAGCAGACCAGTGTTATGGACAGACTTACAGTAATGCATTAGAATTGCAAATCCCTTCACAAATACCTTACCAATGTCTGGTCTCATATCTTTTAGTAAAAATTGTTACCTCTCAGTATGCTGACCGTGTGTTATCTTGACAGGCGTGTCAAGAGCTGAAACAAGATTCCATGAGTCTGTGATTCTGTGAGTGCGAGCAGCACAGCAGTGAGTGCAGGAGGGTCACGTGCTACGTGAAGGATTCCAGCCATAAATATAATGGTGCTGAGTATGGTGAAACTGCACAACTTCACTGGTTATTTCTTCCACTGCAGGAGTTTGAAGATGCAGCAGGACTGACAGTGAGGACACAAGGCTCTCCCTAAAGAAGTGCAGAGTCTGAGCTCCTGGCCATGTCTATCACAGATCACAGCCCCACCACGGGCGTGGTGACCGTGATCGTGATCCTGATCGCCATCGCGGCGCTGGGGGCCCTGATCCTGGGCTGCTGGTGCTACCTGAGGCTGCAGAAACTCAGCCAGTCTGAGGATGAGGAAAGCATTGTGGGCGAAGGAGAAACCAAAGAGCCCTTCCTCCTGGTGCAGTACTCTGCTAAAGGACCCTGTGTGGAGAGGAAAGCTAAGCTGACTCCCAATGGCACCGAAGTTCACAGCTAACCTGGAGCAACACGTGCTGATGGACTGACGTGTGTAACCAGCAGAAGAATCTACACTGCGAAGAACCTGGACACATGCACACTGCTCATCAGAAAACACCCTGATGAGAACTAAATAAGCTTTGTTTGCAACTGCATGCACTGAGAAGTTGCACTTTGCATCAACTGTATATCCTAATTCCTCTATGACAGGAGCTGACTCACCTGGCATAACGTCCATTGCCGGCAATGGGCACAAGGATATACTGGTGTGAAGAGACTACTACCAGTTTTTGTTACTTGAATGTTTAGCTGAGCCTATTTTGATGGAGCTACTACTGTAATGTGAACTACTTTACAACTGTGAACTGTAAATAGGCCACCAGAAACTTTTGCTTTGTGTTCTGTAGCATATGGGAATAGTATGATGCAAATGTATATAATACACAAGGGGTCTCCTGAACCACAACCATGGATGGGATTCCAGACCTTCAAAACCTAATCTGCAGTTAAAGCTCGCTTCTGCTACTAGATTGAGTGCACAGCTGTACAGTCAGAAGTCCTACTTTTAACAGTTTGTTGGACTGGTGCAAAGTACTTTATTTGAAAAGAAGGGATAAGCCTTCAGTAACATGCTGAGGGAGGAAACAGAGGAGCTACAAGAAACAAAGTGATTTCCTTTAGCTGCAGCTATGTAGGTTAAGTTTTGGCTGCTAGAACTGAGTTCTCTATGTAGCTACTGCAAGGAAACTGCCATTCTGATGGATTCCCACCTGGGAACTAATGATGGATACTGAATCCTCAGGGATGGTCCAGAAGGTTTCCAGGAGTTTGAAATGGCAGTAGAGCAGACTTTTCTCTTCATAGGTCTGTGCTGAAACTGCAGAAGTGGTTCCTTATCAAAATGGGCTTAAGTGCAACTAGTATGAATTTTTCCTAGAACCCTGGTTTGTGTACTTAGCAGGTAGAATGTATGTTAACAGCCTGTTATAAAAAGGCATTTTAACCCACAAACAGTCAACTATAGGATTCAGTTAATGTATCTTGTAGATAACTCCCTGGATTTAACTGTACTTCTACAAGAGAAGCTTCAGTCTTTCCCCCCCTTGGGGCAAGGGAGATTGCTGTCAGTTTGTAGAAGTTTTTAGCTACCAAGGGCCCAGTCCTTCCAGATAAGAACATACATTTCCTGCTCTGTGCTAGAATTCAGCTATAGTACTGTAAAAATGTGTTCAAGGGGAAGTTCTGGACCTCAGATGTTTGGGGGGAGGATGGGGACAACACTGAGCAACCAATGGCAGCTTACATGTTCTAAACTCTTAGTGTAGGCACACATGCTTTGAGGCCACTGGCCTGTTTTTTATTACTGTATACATGGCCTCCTTTGCATACTGGTATTTTTAAACACTTAATTGTCTAGCCTTAATTCAGCTCTAGAGGAAGCATTCAACTTGCTTCTTATACCTCTACATGTGGAGTGACTAAGGCCTAGCACGCTTGCTTGAGAACTTTAACTATATGCAAGACAATAATGGCCTAGACAGATAGTCTTGTCCTCTCTTCTACCCTAAGATGTTGAATTGCATTTTTAGTGCTACATTTGCCCTTCTTTCTTTTAATTGAAGGCTGTAATCTGAAGCAGAATGAATGCTGTCAGTAGCAAAAAGCTCCTGCTGTTGCCTCTTGAGTACAACATGTGGGGTACAGCTGATAGATGTTCTTACCCTGGCACATGCTTTTTTAAGATCCTGGTCTCCTGAGACTTGCATGTATAGCCAGATCTGTACACTTCAACTGCTGTATTCCAGAGCTCTTGTAAATCAAAGAGAAAAGGATTAATTCAGTAAGACTTTCTTTAGTTTTCAGTAGAGAACAGTTCACACATGGCTCTTGTGGGTTTCAAGACAGTCAAAATACCAGGATACAAAAGTGATACAAAGTGCTGAAGTTCTAGAACAGAACAGTTGTAGCAGGATGACTTTGTCCATTCAAGTTTACTGATTACAGATGAAGTATCTCTATTTTAATTCAGCAAAGAGAATGCAGTGTAAAGGGCAAACTTCAGCAATTATGGAAAAGTATAAATCAAAGGTCTAATTTCTTTCCAGCAGCTGTAAGAGAAAGCCAGTGAAAAATAACTGGTCCTTAGTCAGAGGTGCTTCACACAGCTGCCCCTAAAAATCAGCATCTTTAAATTAAATGGGTAGGTGTTTGCAAGTTAGTGCAATAGTAAAGTGCAGAAAGTGTTTTCCATTCTCCTCTTCTCTTAAGATGGGGGTATCTAATACGTTGGTCAAGTATACAAAAATATTCCATTTGATTTTTTTTTTCTAGATCATGTGGGGGAAAAAAGTCTTTATTTACAATGAATGTCAATAAAATTTGCATAAATACCTACCCAAACATTTGACTTTATGTAAGCAATCATTCTGTCCTGTTTCCACTACTGTGCTCTGTCTCTATGGTATCAATATTATCAATCCTTTTTTCCTCTAAGGTGGCAGTAGCTGTTGAAGGTGATACATCGTTACCTTCAGAAAGTGTTTGCTCAGACTGAAGGGATTCTTTAATTTCATCTCTGCTCTGTAGCTTTCCTTCCCTCGCTGCCACCAGAATTCTCAGTAAAGCATTCTCTTTAAGGAGGTTTTCTGATGCATCAGCTAATTCTTGAAGCTTCTCAGCCATTTCTAGCAATTCTTGATTCTTCTGGTCATATGTGGCCTGTAACTGCTCACTGTGGAGCTGCAGAGTCTTGTGCTGCTTTTCCAGTGTGTGTTTTTGCTGCTGCAGTCTCTGTTCGTCCCTCCGAGCTTCGGAGAGCTGTGCCTCCAGCTGCTCATGGGCCTGGTGCAGGGCACTGATTTCTGATCTCAGCTTCTGAATTTCTCTCTCCAAGTGTGAGATGTGTCCTTGCTGCAGAACTGACTCTTTATGTCGGCACTCTTTGGTACAGGGCTCTGATGCAGAAAGACTTGAGTGATGTAAAATAAATTTAAGGAGATTGGGAAGGTTAACTGAAAAGTCTTCAGGGAACTTCACACTTTGCGCCTTCCTAGAAAGACATTAATGAGTTCATAGTAAACATTCAGATAGGTAAGAATGATAAATTTATCAAAGCATCTGCTGTTCAACTCCAACTTGGTATCTTGGGCTTTTCTGATCAAGCCTGGTTAGTACAGCAGCTCAGAGAAACCGGAACTCATGTAATGAAGCTAAGAGCACCCAGCTTTTCTTGTGATGAACTCTTTTACCTGTATTCCAGTCTGAGTGCTATGAACATCTCTGCATGGCATTGGTACTTGAGAAAAATTTTCTGTCGATTTTCAGAAAACAAATTTTACCCTTAAAAAGTATCCCAATCAGGGCATCAAGGGTTATGAGCCTGAAGGACATGTGGTAGCATTACTGTTGGGCAGGTGTGATCAGAGCATACTGACAATTCATATTTGTAAGTTGAAGGACAACATTTAAGTGTTGTAACTCTACCTATATTGTTAGAATTGAAGTCCAGATCTACATAGCTGCCTGCTGGGAAATGACCACTCTGACCCTATAGGTGTTACCCTGGAAGCAGGAGCTTTGTGTGTTCCAGCATCTGAAAGGTTGTGCAAGGAGCAGTTTGCTGTTAAACACACGAAGCTCCTGTTCATCAAAATTAAGCTATTTCTCAAAGAGTAAGCACCATGATTTTCCCTCCCCTGCAGACTTCTGGTGATCCACCAAGTTACTCTTCTAATTACCATCAGCAGCTTCTCAGCTGACGATCAGCTCACATCCAAGTTTAATGAATCATGACATCATTCAGGCAAGAAATAGTCTACACTAAATCAAAACTGACTCATTATACTGTGCTGATATTTCACTACATCATGTTCCTTTCTTACTGATCTAAACCACAGCGTGTATGAAAGAAGCTAAAAGGGTATTTAAAACAAATAGCAAAACAAAAGACTAACAGCATGTGGTGGAATGAAATTGAGAAGAGTTAATTTGCAAGAATTGTCTTGTAAGGCAAATAGGGAAGAAGCTGTACAGAAAACTTTAACATGAGGCACCTTTATATCCAAAATGAATACATGACTACTCAAGGAGTGCTGTGGATGCTGCAAATACTATCAGAACTTAATTTTCTTGATTACCCACATGCAGCAAAATATAAAACACACTGGAGAGGAAAAGCAGGAGTGAAAACTGACTAAAGGTAAGGGACCTCTACAAAACCAACTGGAACATTACAAAAACAATTTTACTAAACTATTCAGCCTGTCACTCCAGAGACAGTTTGGAGCTGCTTTATAAAACAGACCAAGACAAAATGAGCATCTATGAAAGGAAATAGGGAAATGATCAGTTGGAAGTTGAGGTGACTCAGAACTGATATAAATGAAACTATTTCTGTGCTGAACTAAAACATGAATTTAGAACTGCAGAACTTAAGGCACAGGTTTAAAGATTTTGTGGTAAGTAACTGCACATCACCAATAGTCTGAATTATAATTTGCTGATGTTCTTGAGGGTGGAAATGAATTACTGTTTGGCTTTTTTCTCTATTAAGACATGTAACCAGCTAATTACTGTAACTTAGTACAATGAAATTAAAAAATCCACAGGGAAAAGAATTACATTACCTCTGATGAGGAAAAACCAAAATGGTTGGGAGACGGTCTGTCATAAATTCCCAGGGAAGATCGTTTCGAGTTACATCAATTCTGTTGAGAAAAGACACACTGATGAAGAGAACAGGCAGATGGACAACCTGTATTTTCTTGTGGAACACCATTTTAGGGATTGGGAAGGAGGAAGTGTAAGTATCTGTGAAAGTTGAGTCTAAATGTGTGCATGAGTCAGCAGAATTAATTGCCAATATTCAAGATGATGACTCTCAGTTTGACAAGAATCTGTGGGGTTTTTTTCCCCTAGAAAAATATGTTCAGTATTCCAACAGTTCTCACCCAGCATTAAACTGCACTTGCTCACTGTGTACACACCTTCACTGTGTACACACCTTCCTTCCCTGAGACACACTTGCCTAAGAGTTCCAACAGGAGACTGAGGTTATTTCTATTCATTAATCTGTTCCTCAAGTACAACTCTATTAATATTATTTCCTCAAGTAGTTTGAGGAGCAAATTACTTTTGCTTCTTCCAAGGACAAGCACATTCTTAATAGCACTTTTTTTTTCTACAGCTCTGTGTAGAAAGGAACACGAGACTTTGTGAATGAAACACTTGTTCAACTGCTTGTTACATTTCTCTCTGCATTTCAGGGTTTCTTTGATCACAAATAAAATTCTTATTAATTACAAAAAACCTGATCAGTGATACTGCAGTTAAAACAATGGAGCAAATGAGGGAACTTCAAAGTTGGGAAGGAGAGGGGGTGTAGACTTGAGAATAGCATCACATCTGTGGGAATAAAGCTGCAATCATAAACAGGTGCTGAGACTCCAGATTTTTAACTGACTTGTTTTTCCTACACATCTCATGCTGCCTCCTGGAGTAAGTTCAATCAGAGTAACACAAAGATGCAATCAGAGCAGATGTTGTAAATACTGATGTCTTTACCAAATAGAGGAGCAAGGATGTTTGGGTTAAACAAGAGCTCCAAGTTTTCTTGGTTTTCTTCTTCCTCCCTCTTCCCCATCCCACTGGGAATGGGGAGGGAAGTGCACGGGCAGCAGTGACGCTCAGCTGCCCACCAGGAAAAACCCACACCGAGATGCATTTTGCCTCTCAAACAATTTCTCATACACAGCAGTATGGCATATTAGTATTTGCTACAAATTATCAGATGGGGAAAAGTTACTGATTCACTTCTTTAAATTAGGAAGCTTCAAGGTTAATTGCACTGTTTAAAAATCAGTTTTAATTAAATTGGATAACTACTGCAGTGAGAATGAAAACCACCAAATTTATACAAAGGAAAACAAAATACTGTGTTCAAAGAGAAATGAAGCAGATGACATTCACATCTACTATTGCCAGATTGTAGAGAGAAAAAAAAGTAATTATTTTCTAGGCGGATGACCTCAATGATCTTACGTTATTCTGGAGAGATGAAATTAGAATTTTTTACCTTGCCACAGTGAAATTATCTGGAGGCAAAAGCCGAGCAAGTTGAATGAAGATGTGATTAAGAGAAGCACAGAATCCACACCACTGTGCATAATACAGCAGCAAGACATTCTGGAAAATGAAATGGAGAAGAGTTTGGTTATCTATTGGAGTTAACCTGCAGAAATGAGGACTGGTTTTCACATCTAAAACTGAGAATCCTTAAAATGTGAAAGTAAACTATGTCCTAATATTAATAAACTTTATTACAAGCTATTTACTGATGTCCTCTGACTACTGAGTTAACACACAAAAATCCTTGGGAATTCTCTTTCATTAATAACAAAATAGAGAAGATTTTTTTAGTGAAAATGCACCAAAGTTTACTACACTTCTCAAGATTCTTTTGCAATCTTAAATTCTCATGTATCTAACACTGACTGCCTACTTCAAGGGGGAGAAAAAAAGAAAGAGAGAAAAAAAGATGATGTCCAGACTTCTGCTTTTTGCCTCTAACTATCCAAGCACGAGTTAAGGCTGCTGGAAACAGCTGGAGATGCAGACATTCACTGCAGACTTCAACAACAATGGATATGAAACCTTACTATCACGTATTTAAAAAATCAAAGTAATTCAACTCCCGTTCAGGATGGCATCTTACAAAAGCAATTTCATGGCGTGCAGTTGGAAGGCTTTTGAATTCTTACAAAACATCACACTTCATGTCACAAGTAAGAAAAGCACATCGATGTGAAATAAGACAGATCTCCTCCTGAAAATCTGTGCAAGGAACCTCTGAGGAACGGGGCTGTACCTTCCCACTGGAGAACACCGTCTCATGGAAGGTGTGAGTCGTCACCTCTGTGAGCACACGCTGTTCGTGAAGAGGGGCGGGAGGGTCATCCACAAGGTGCCTTTTCAAGGGGCTGTAGAGAACACTGAAATTCTTAATGAAGTTTTCTGCAATGAAATTGATACACAACAAAGTTATTTCGCTTTCACAGAGGTGATTTTGGCAGTTTTTACTTTGGAATTCAGAAGAACTTACAGAGAAAATATAAATTTAAACCTGGTTTCATATCAATAATTTCTGACAGTTTGGTATCAACTCTTCAGTAACCACAACTGATGTGAAAACAAGATAAAGTTGCACTGGGTTTTTTTTTTGTTTTCTCATTACAGCCTTTTCATTTGTCACACTTGTCTTAAAAAGTCTTAAAAGTTAAGAGGCTTAAGGAAGTAAACCAAAATTTTAAAAAGCCACACAACCCAAGCATAAATCACAACTGAATCCTTGACAAAACGTGTCAAAGCAGAAGCCTTTTGGGAGTTCAAATGATGGAACAGGAGGACACTGAGCCTTACTCAGCAGAGAGACCCTGGTCACGCTCAGGAAATCCTGTGACCTGAAACACGTTTGGGACAGAAAGTACTGGCAGCAGAAAGGGGAAGGAAATTTGTACCTCCTCGTCCTGATCTTAATATTTCCTAAGCATCCTTTTATGGCCACTGAGGTTTTTTGTTTGTTTTTCCAGAGTGTTTTCCTGGGGGGTTGGGATGGAGATGAGATACAGGGCTGGATGTGATCCTTAATAAGACTATGGCTACTTGTTCTATGCTGTGCATACCTTTGTACTGAGATGTACAGTACAAAGGGGATGTAATTACTGCTGTAAGAATTACACTGATACACCTTCTTGAACAATTTATTTTAATGCTACGTTCACCTGAATTTCCTTCCATGTTTACTTACACAGGTAACATTAAAACCCCCAGTATTTTCCAAAGGTAGACTCAGTTTTGCACATCAGCAAATGCAATGCCAATGACAGGCAAATGCACGTAGTTAGGCATGTTTAGTTTGATTCAGTAGCTTGTACGTAAATCAGAACTGAAATCCTTGGGTTGGCTTTTTTTTCCCTTTTTTTTTTCCTCCCTGTTATTTTTCATGTTTTTGTTTCTTCGGTTTTGATTGTATTCTCCTCCAATTCAGAGGGAAAAAAGAGCATTGACATATTTGGCCTCAACCACCTCAGAGCTCTACCTTGAAAACAGACACGCTTTTCAAAATCAATTTACAATAATTTAAGTTGGTTTCAGAGGACAAGAGGACGGGGAAGTCTCTGCTGCTAAGCGGGAAGTATCTCACAAAATTCTGGGATATTTTAGTACACAGAACAGCTGAGCAAACGTCAACACTACCATTAACACATAAATGTCTTCTGTAATATTAAAAATGTTAGATGCATAATATTTTTTTTTTCCACAAGCAAATTAATTTAGATTTTTCCAATTCCTTCAATGCATCAGGCAGTCAAGAAACACACATTCTGAGGTTCACTTCTTTTAAAGCAAGTTACTTTTGGTATAGGGAACTTAAGTTTTTATGCCATCCAGAACATGATTCTGTTCTAGCCAACAGAGTAATTCATAACTTCTTGGTTAACTACCAGATAGTAGTTAGAACAGAATAAATTACAATTTACAGTTTTGACTATAGTCTCACTTTTCACAATACTTGGAAATACTTGGCATACTTGGAAACATAATTTTCTTAATTCAAGCATTTGGATAGTGATTACCATACCCAGGGTAGGTCCAACAAGTGACTGATTTTGATCCAGGACATAGTGCACTTCTTCTTTCATGTCAACAATGGCAGCAAATTCCTTAAGATGAGTAGATCTTGATGCTCCTAGTCTCTCTGCATATATCCAAAAAAGATTTGAATCCAGCAGATACAGATTCAAGGTTTTGTTGGTCCTGCAGCTCAGACCAGTAATGTTCATACTACTAATATTAAGGTCAGGAATAAAACAATTCCTATCCTCAATGTGAGGAATAGAAAATTGGGTGTTATCTTTCTTCCCATGGGAAGAAAATGCTACTTTGGGGGTCTGAAAGATGGTCTTCTCAGAACTAATGAAACTTAAAAAATGCCTGTTTACTGTCCTGCAACATGCAGTGTAATAGCTAAAGGGACTATAGAAACTTAAGAAATTGCTGCACTCTATGGTGTTCGATACAACTTGAAAAAAGGTATGTTCCTGGAGGTAGAAAGAGTCCAAAGCTGCTTCTATCTCTAAAAAGTTACAGTGTGGCACGTGGACTTTATTTGGTTTGACACCAAGAGTCTGGTTGACACAGAGCTCACAGACATTGTGAGTTCTGGAGATGGAATGCCACTGTGGAAGCACCACCGTGTTACAGCAGGGGAACCTGGCGATGGAAAAGGGTTCTGAGCGTTTCAGGTGTGCATCTGTTACAGAGGAATCAAAAGCTGGTGAATCAGTGTCTCCTAAGTGCTGAAGATCTGGCTCAGCTGCCTGGCTTTTGTTACACTTGTGGTATTCCAAGGCCACTTTGGTAATCTATGAGGGGGAATAAAAGAAAGGAAAAAAAAGATCAGGATTAATGGTACATAGTTCACTCAAATGCAGTTCTCTCTTGCAGGTTTAACAATATATATGCAATTACAGGTGGAATTTCAGAGAGATGAAGTTGACTAGTCTTTGTTCTTACAATAATACAGGGGGCTCTGACTTGATGACGAAATTAAATTTTCAGGTATTTTAGCATATAAGCATTAAATATACAAACAAAAACTCACTTTAAAATATTCAGTCCACCACACTGATCTCAAGGTCCTCTTGTGCATCATATTTATTGCAGGGCAGTAACACTACATTTTATGGTTAAATCCCACTAACATGAGGCATTGAGTTCAAGCTCCTGAATTTCCCTTATTTTCCGATACAAGGAGGAAATAAATAAAAGTGTTCCCATATGAAAAGGGAATAGAGATTTCTTCTGGTGTAGGTGGTGCACAGATTTTGTAACAGTCACTAAGAGTGCTGAAGCAATGCCTGTGTTCTCCCAACCACAGGCATACAGTTGCAATCTGCAAGTGCATTTTGCAGACAGTAACGTGGCTTATTGGGAGAAGAAAGAAAAAAGGAAAAAACTCCTGTCTCTCAGTACCAACATTTCTGTGCTCCATCACCATTTTGCTTTTCACAGCCAAGGGTAAACAAGCAGAGAAAAAGGCATGTGTATGGACCACAGAAGGAATTCCCTTTCTAGGAGACAAATAACAACATACAAGAAAGGAAAATGAAAGAGGAGGTTTCCTTTCATCCTCATTATCACATTAAACAAAATGCAGAACATGCACACGCTGCTTACAGAGGAACACTGACAGAAATCGTTGTAATTATCAAAGGGATGTTGCAGTGTCACATCCAGGAGGGGTGTTGTGCCACAGGACCATCAGTGTTAAGCTCATTTCAGTGAGCTACGATCAGAAAACAAATTTTGCTCCGAGAACTTTCAACATAAAACTTGAGAGCTTTGTTCCTGCAACTGCCTTACAGTGGGTTCACTGCCTGCTGAAACCCACAGGCTGGCTGCAGTAAACAGCTCCTCCCATGGTAAACAAATTGCATAATATCTCTATCCAGCTGAAGCTATGCAAGAGCAACGGGAATGTTTTGTATTTCATTTCACATTTTGATAAACATTGTTATTTAGCAGAATAAAATTTGAAACGGACCATTTTATATTGCACTGATTGGATCTAAATAAGCGGTACCTGTTACTAAAATGTTTAACCTGTGACAAGCATTGCTGAATTAAGTCTGACAAAAATAAGACAGGTTACTACAAGAGTAATGGCAGTTCTTTTCCAGGCAAAGATTTTCCCAACCCTACCTTGTAGCAGTCAAGTTTAGCTTTTATTGTTTCTATTTCTATTTTGGCTAAGTATTGTATCATAAGCTATTTTCCTTTTTTCCTTATTGCTACAGACACTGCAATATTAATGAGGCCTCCTTGTGCAAACCACACTTCCCAGGACACAGATGCCATGTATGTAAGGCAGCACTATCCCCAAAACTGAGCCCTGCTTTTTGTCTCCCACACATGCCTGTCTGTTGTTCCCACTGTCCTCAATGCCGTGGGATCACCACTGGGATGTGCAGCTTTGTGTTACACTAAATGGGATGATGGATTCCAGCTGAAAAATAGCCCAGGGACAAAAAACTAGTTTTCATCCAAGTTAGTGTCCCTGCCTCGTTTCTGCACAGCTACACAAACTCCTGTCCTGGGCAGTTCAGAACAGAAATAATGGCAGAGGAAGAGGAAACTGGAAAGTGATTAAAGAATGCATGGGGTATAAAAATCAGAGTGGTTCTGAGTAGTTTTTTGATTGGGCTATATTTTAAATAACACTGTCTGGTTTTACAAAAGGTCTGCTCTTCCTTGCACAAGCACCTCTGCAAAGACAGTAGGAGAGGAAAAATAGAATGGGGTGGACAAAACACACGGGGCTTCTGTTCCAGCTGGCAGAGATGTGCACCTCTCCCACAGCACTCACCATGAGCAGGGGGAGGTCAGGGGAGATCAAGATGCTGGTTCTAAACAACTGCTGAATGAGACAAAGGCACGTTGTGTGGGATGCAAACCAGAGTAAGGGAGTTGTGATAATAGGGTTTGAGAAAGTGTTTTTAAACAAAACTAGGTAGTTTGAACAGTGAAATAAAACGAAATAAAATTAACCTCAGACCACTGACTAAAGTTCTCAAATTCTACTATATTTGAAATAAAAGAAAAAAAAATTATTTCACTTACTTCATCTAAAAGAGGATGAATTTCTGCTAAGGGATTGTAAGGTATAAATATGAGAAGTGCTGGTCCTTTCTTCAGCTCGTTGTTTAGAAGAAGGCTTTTCCCACCGTGTGGTCTCAGCCAGCGTATGAGCATCTCTCGGTTCTCCAGAGCCCACTTGCAGATGTTCTCAGCAGTGTAGTTCATGATGTCTTTTGGATAGATCTTGAAGGGAGAAAAGAACAGTTCTTTGTCCTCACTTGGTTTAGTAAGGAATGCAGTTCTCCAGTATGGCCTGTTTGTTACTGGAATGACTAAAACTCTCTTTCTAACTGTGATATTAGACACCAGTCAACAAATTGCAGCACTTCATATATCCTTTCCCTCTGGAAAAGCCTCCCAAATGCTCATCAGATTATAGTAACACACACAAGCAAAAAGGATTCTACCAGGGAAGCTCCTCTTTCTTTTACCAGATCTTTATAATCTTGACTTGTTCTCAATAGTACAAATTTTCTTTGTAATTGAAAGAGCCCTAAGTTGGTACCATCACATACCTTCATTTACAGAATATTAGAATATTTTTTCCCTCTACTAACTCACCATATTAACTCATTTTAAATTAGCCTTTTAAGACCCAAACATCAAGACTCCATTTAAAACTGGTATTTCTTATTACTGAATGCATCATAGAATTACTGAATGACTGAAATGCATAACAAAAAGTGCTCATAGCTTCTAGGATCAATTTTAATAAATTCAGGCAAGTTTATCTTAAATAATTTCACAGACAATAGTCTTTTATGTACTTTGTTATTTCACCTGAAAAATCCCTATTTTCCCTTGTCTCAGTTAAATGAAATACACATCACAATACCATCTTCACAGAGTTTCCACTCATGGTAGCAGTGTGGGTAGGGAAGGTCTCTATGCCAAATAGCAAATCTGAAAGTTAGTATTTTCAACTTTAGCTTTCCAAAAAATCAAGGCACATAGACTAAGAGTTATTATAAATTCAGCTAATTTAATTTGTGTGATTCTTCTAATCACTGTCATGTCATACCTTTAAAACAAAATGCAAATTTTAACTATTCCTGCTATCCCTTCACAAAATCTCTTTGTTCATACCCTCACTCAAGCAGCCTTCTAATTCTGATCCACTGAAAGATGTAGAAACTTTGGAAAAAGGTCTATGTATAGTGATTTGTGAAGCGCTTGGGGTTTTAGGTTTTGATAAGAGATGATCAACTGGGGTCTGAGCTACCGTTTAAAACAGCTGCTGATGGGTAGAATAAAAACACATATTACTGTACAAAATTATTCTTCTTAAAGATCCCGCGCCCTAAAGCTCTGTGAAACATTTCTTCACGGTCTGGTATGACAGAGCTTCAACCTGCCCGTGGTGTCCCAGAGTCCCTGCGTGAGAAATGCAGCACTCACGAGGGAGGTGTTGGCGTGCCGGTGCAGATACACGCTGCCGGAGCGCTGCAGGGAGAGCTCCCGCGCCACGCGCTTATCCGTCACCACTCCAAAGCGAACCGTCCCAAGGTGATCTGCAAGGGCACACAGCCACACTTGAAATACAGTTACACACACTGAAAGCCTCAGAGCACCACCTTCAGAACACAACACAGAGCACTGCTGGGTAAAGGCATGGGGATCTGTGAACTGCCAGTGCTGGTGACTGAGGCAGAATTGGCAACAAGAACAAATGTGTTCCTCTTCTGCACTGAGGAGACAGAATGTCAACTTGAACAGTCCAGTTTCTTGATTTGCTTATTAAATATAAAATCTGGTATCACAGATGCACCTTGCTATGTTTTATGGCATCTCAAAAGCCAAGATAATACGCAGTATGAACACTGACTGATTAAGTGATGTATATTTATATAGTCTATATTTATAAATGCGTACACACAAAGACAGATTGCCTCTCATCTTTATGTGGCAAAGAACTGTCCCAACATATAAATGAAATCGTAGAACAAAACAGAACAGGCTCTATATCAAGCCAGTGACACAGTAAAATATAAGAATGGTATCAATTTCCTTCATTTGCTGACAGGAATATCCATAAAATGTGCTCGTCCTAACTTTAAGAAAGTTCCATCCAGAAGGATGGAAAGGCAGGTATTAATCATATACAATGTTCGCATGTTTAAACACAGCAGGTTTTGTATTTCGATTATTAAGGGGAAGAAAGCCCTTCTCATCACTCTGCCTTGTGCCAGCTCTGTGACTCCATCCAGGGAAGCACTTTGCTGAATTCAGTTATGAAGTACTGACAAAGTCAAATTCATCCAATGCCTCTGACATTGCACATGTTGCATAAGACCAAAGACTCTTGGATTCCACTGAAATGAAGTAGTGGAATATGATTATGGCTGTGTATGGGTGGTATGTGGGTTTTTGAGGAATCTGGATCCTCGTGTATCTTTGAACAGCAGCCTGTCATCCACTTCATTCCATGAGTCCTGATCACATAAGCTTTTTATGGAAGCATCCCATGAGATGGTCTCATAATTAGACCAACATCAAAAACACACAGAAGGGATTAATTCCCAAGTTACAAAAGATTGCAAAAAACTACTAAAGCTCTTACACATAACTCATTCACAGATGCCTTAAATTATGAAAACCAAGCTTTTACCTTTCTTCAATGAATGCAATGCTGATGTGAAGAATGTTAGATAACCGGGAGGTTGAGGTGAAGCATTGAACTCAAAATACCCCACAACTCCAGGCTGAAATAATAAGAATTAGAGCTATTTAAGCTATTTTCAAGTATAAATACATGGGACACAGCAATTATTCACCTACAGTAAAACACAACAGATTCTTAAAAGACCTTTACTGAAGAACAGCCACTTGATGCTGCAAGGAAAAGTTTAGTATTTAAAGACTGACTAGAAAACAGTTCTAAAGTTGCCACTCAAAAGCCATGTGTGAGAGAGGAGTTTATGGATGCTAAGTTTCTAATGGCATATTTCCCATGTTACCTATTAAAGTTCACCAAAAACAATTCATATTTGCTTTGCAACTATTTCTTGAGTCAGTTCCAGCACAAAGGTAAGAAATATAAGCATCATAATGATTTCTTTTAGAACTGGAATGTCAAATGTGATTTTTCAGAGTATAAACAGCTTAAGCAGTAATTATGTTGCACATAATTAGCAACTACACATGAATTCACACTTCGTGTGTGAATACCTGAACTGTTAAGCCAAGTGATCATCCCATCTTTAGGGCATCACTCACTGTAAATCCTTTCAGTTTATCCTGCAGGAGTCAGTGACAGACCAGCTGCACCACCTGCATATCCACAAAGTTCTTCAAATTGCCAAAGAGACAACTCAAAATTTAAAAAACCTCATCCTTAAATGACTGATTTTTCCAGGTGAATGACTTCATATGAAATTCAGGAAGAGAATCTGGGAGAAGCTGTCTTGGAACAGAGAGGTGCATAGTCCAGACCTCTCTCATTCCAATGTTTCAGTTAAGTTTCGGTACTAAATTTTGCAAAACATAAACCATTAAAAGCTACTATTAAACTACGTCTTTAATGCATCACTCAAATTATGGCTTACTAAACTTTCAGGACAGAGTAAGTGATGGAATTTGGTTATTTTGTGTTATTTGTTTCCCAGATCCACCGGAGCACACAGAAAGCATTTGATACACAAAGCAAGAGCACGGCAGGGATTGCTGTGGAACGAGAGACTCCAGACTCACTGAGCACCCACCTGTGTGGCAAATATATTCTCACATAAGTATCTTCATTTGGCATTTCAGAGCCTGCTTTATTCTTTTTGTTGAGTTTTACATATAAAAATTTAAATTTCTTTTTAAACATGGACATACATTTTATCTCTTATTGTTAATATGAATTCAGATATTCATCTCAGCCATACAAACTAACCTAACTCACTATGAATTAGTGATCTCCAATACGAACATTGCCCATTCCAGCTAATGATCTGCTTTTTCTAGGCAGGAATTCTCTTTTATGAATGCTAAACACAAGACTCTTGTTCGTAAAGATTCCTTATGAGGTACCCCAAGAAAATTATCAATAATAAAAATGAGATACAAGTAGTTAGTGAAATTTCTGCAATAATAATTGCCAAGAAGGAAGTAAAAATATAAATTAAGTAATAGTGAAAAAATACAACAAAATAATTGCACTTACTGTTCTTTTTTAAACAACAAACAGGCTAGTAATTAATGTTTATCTTTTTCTCCTAGGTCCAAATTAAGACAGTAAAAGAAACAATCCCTTATAAAAAGCTTCCAAAGCATTCAAGTGAACCAAAATAAGATGACAGATAAGGTTATGAAAATTGTAGTTTCCCATTTCCTAGGACCATTTTTGAATACTAATCCCGTACCAAGCAAACTTATGGCAGCAAACAGTGAATGAAAGAAGAGTCAAAAGGGACAGTAAAATGTGACAAGGGACAGTAAAATGTGACAAGAAGCCAGAAGTCAGGTGTAGAAATACTTATGTTAAATCTTTAAAAAGGTAACATTCTGATTCTGACTGCAGTTCTGTTGTACAATAACAGCAGTTTAAGACTTCAATTAAAAAAGATATTGTAGTAGAAGAACATATACTAATGCTATATGGCTAATCAGTAATCTGGTTAATTAATGGCCTTTTAATGACCATCCCAGAGGAGTCAGAATTTTTGCCCCATTACAGGCTGCAATTATACCCAGGAGGAAAGTGACTAAAATGCTGTATTTCTTCTTAAGTACCATGAATTTTTTTCCATCTGTAAGAATGAAGAGATTCAGTTGCTCACACCAACTACTCTGCTCATTTAACAACGCTGAACATTTCCAGGGGATGGCAACTAACAAGAATTCTTGGTCTGTACAAGTGAGATTCACAGGAAAGATCTCGATGCAAATGAGAGGTTCTTAATTTGGAATGCAAGTAGGCCAAGAGCAGCGTGACAGCAACAACTCCTACTTCATGTAAGACCCTCCAAAACAGTAAGTGCTGCAGCAGCAGCTGCCTGCAAACAGTTCAGGAGTTTTTTACGTACAAGCTGTTACTGATGCTCAGCTGCTCCCAGGAAACCATCTCTGTGGAGCTCTGGGTAACCCCCTTCATGCAGGCACTTAGGAATAATTAGTTGAAGAGGATAAGACTTGCTGCTATATAAAGTTGGAGGATAAGACACTGGAATGTGACACAGGGGTGGTTAGGAGCATTAGGAGTGTTGGTGTTGCTAGAACAGAGCTTGCTGGAGCTTTTCTTCCCAGGAAACAATTTTTAACCCCTGTCCCAAACAGAGTATCTGTTGGAAAGCCTTTGGAGCAAATCTGAGGATGTCAATAGTGAAGAGTTATTAGTACCATCTCCTAATGAAACTCAGATATGGAAATACAAACCCATAAAATGTAGTGGAGCTTATTTCTTGCTTGGTCTCTACACCACAGGAATAGAAAGTGATATGTGGTGCAATTAAATCAAGTAACAGACTTGCCAAGAATCCCAACAATTAAAAAACAGCAAGGTCGTGGAAACTTCTAGAATTAACAGAGATCTTCAGATGAGTAATTTTTATTGGAGAAGAGCCAGCAAGGTTTTATTCCTGAAACATGCTTTAAACCTACCAGAGCTCTTGGAAGGGATGAGCAAGCATGAAGATGCATGATCTACTCCATGCAGCAATGCTGTACTTCTACAAAGTCTACAAGACATTACCAAGCACCTTGGAAGAAAGCAAGGTGATAAGGAATAACATGGAAGGTCCTTTTCTAGATCAGTAGAAAAGGCAAAAAACTACAGGTAGAAGTCAATTTTTTTCAGCGGCCAAAGACAGCCAGGCTGTGTACTGATACTCATGGAGTTAAGGATGTGTTCTGATACTCATGGAGTTAAGGATGTGT
>JAYRBT010000033.1:6435254-6595792 GCA_036023395.1 Myiotriccus ornatus
GCCACGTCCGCGCCCCGAGCCCGCGCGGGGCCCGCCGGGAGCGCGCCCGGCCCCGGCGAAACGGGAACCGCTCCGGGACGGGGATCGGTCTGCTCGCCTCCCGCTCCCCGCAGGGCAGCGCTGCCAGTCCCGCATCACCGAGGGAATAACCCCCGAGCCCCCCCGGCGGCTACTCCCCACCAGCCCCCAGGAAAGATTTCACACCGGCCTTACGGAACGAAGCGTTTCATGTTTTAGTTGTTTTTTTTTTCCTAGAATTACTTCCAGTGATTTACAGAGCACTTATACAATTAAACAATGAAAGCATAAAATTGAGAAAAAACAATTCAGAAAGGCACACGATACAATCAGGTTTTGTCACACAAATAACAGTGTCCACAGTACTCTTGTCCCACGCTCAGTTTATTACAAACAATGTAAAAAAATCAGCACTGCAGTGGGTGGTATTTCAAGCACCGAGAGCTCGTTTGTCTGTACTCCAGTGCACTGCAGCCCAGCCTGGGAGGAGCAGTTACTTCCCAAGATCCCCGAGCCATGACTGAAGCACAAGGTGGTGGTTTCATAGTTGTTGTGCTTTCTGTACATCATCCATGTCGTGTATTGGGTATCACTGAACTTTGGTCCAACACCTTTTACACATACACAATATCTGCCCAATGACTACATTCAAACTACTGAGGTCATTCTTAAAGCTCTTCTAACTACATAAGGTCAGCCAGGAACAGAGAAAAATACTCTTGAGAGGAGGGAGAAATCAGTTATGGGAGGAGGGGGGAAAAACCAAACCTAGCATTAGCTATTTTGAATGACTGACAACTTACTTGAGAGGGGGGAAAGGAAATCAGCAAACACACAAAGAAAGCTCAAAGCAGGATCTGCAGAGAAGCCAAAACACAACAGAAGCTCCAGTGACTGTAAGCCCAAAGGCTCATCAGTCAGGAGTCACCTCAGCCCCCGAATGTTTTTCCATGTCCTACGCTTTGCAGGAAAGGCAATGGGAAGCACCATCCACCTTGCAGCTGAGTTACTGGCTCATGCCCATGTCCAAGGGCTGAAAACATGTCCCAGCACCACACAGCTCCAAACTGCTTGTCTACATTGCAAATTATTGGCCACTTTTGTTACTGTAGTGATGCCATGAGCTAATGACAATACAGAAAACCGCAAACGAGCAGCGAGCGACACAAATACCAACTGAGTAAACTTTTAGCTACCTGTGCTCAAGCTTTTGCTAAACTGGCAAATCATTGTTTGTTTTTACAAAAATCTCAATCCTGAGAGGCTGCATGCAGAAAACAGCTTTGTGTAAAGTTCTCTTTATTACAGGCAACATTAGTCCATACAATAATACACAATACTGACATACAAGTGTAATCTTTCAAAATCATCATTTAAACAGCAAAGACCAAGAAACAGAATTTTAACTACTTCATTTTCAAAAATTAATACTTTTTTCCTCCCAAGATCCTTTTTCAGTAAATTATATTGAAACATACAAATAGAGAAAAAATACCCATTCAACATATATTGTAGTTAAATGGTTATTTTGTTTAAAATCTTTAATAAGAAAATCCTTTTTAGCAACCTACATATAGATAAGTAGCAAACTTTGTTTTAAACAAATCCTCTCCATTAAAAGATCTGAAGAATTTTCATCCATCATTTTCTTAGCCCACAACACTCTCTTTTGCAATACCTTGATACCTTAAAGGTTTTCAACTGAAGGTCTGAGTCTAGGGGGCTTCCTAGATATTATAACCACTCTTCCCCCCCTTCTATTTCCTAACTTTCTGTCCAACAGAAGGTGAGTAAGCACATAATACTTCAGATTTTTTTTAATCACCACTCTGTTTCATGAGAGCATAGACAGGTCTGCTCAATCCCCCTAAATCTACTATACTTTGCTGTTCAGGAGGAACAATATATGCCAATAAAAGCAGAAAACCTTCAGCTTTTCTGTCACATGCTTTTGATTATTGTCAAATTTTCTGGTTTATGCTTCCAGCTGATAACATGTATGTGTCATCTCAGTATTAGTTTAAATCTTTAAACAAAAAACTATATTTTCCAAAATCATTATCACTGGGAGCAATCAAGTGGTCTTTTCTTGCTTTGCTGAGCTTCATTCTTAAAACTTGTCTTCGTTCTTCCCACTCACGGAGTTCAGCGTTTCCATGGGCAAATTTACAGTTGTTTCCTTCAGTGCAAGTACCAGCCATATATCTGTCAAGACAGATTTTAAATAGTGTTTTCATAGAATTACCATGAGCACTGTTTTGTCTAGATTTTCTTCAGATCATGTTTTTGAAATACACTACATATTAAGGACAAAAAACCTTAAAATGAGTATTTACTTTTAAAGTAAGATGATACTAACTCTGTTTACATTTGATTGTATTTTCCTTTCCCAGCTGTCAAGTGTTTACAGAGGACGAGACATGGCTCTTTCTGTTCTTCATGCTCCTACTTTACTGAGTCATTTAATGCTTGCAACTTTCAAATTCATATTAATGAATACCTTACTTAACTCACTAAGCTGAAGAACTACTATTGATAAAAAACCCAGCTAATTAATTATCCTTGTTAACTAAATTTGATTTTAGAATACTCAATACAACTTGGCATGCCAGTTTGTATTCGCTTTATGCTGCACAGTCAAGGTCTGCTATGGTCAAAACATCAAATACATTTAGAATGTTACATAAAAATGTAGCAAAGGGGCATGCAAAGACTGCAAATGAAAAATAACTGTGCAATTTCTCAGGATCTCTAAGGCACTCAAACTCTTTCACTGGAAATGGAGTAACCAACTGAATAACAATTCAGCAAACTGAACCTTTAACTCCAGAATGCCAAAGATTTTAGCCTTCCAAAAAGATTCCAACAGTGGAAAGAATTTTCAACAGACTTACAAAAAAGTCCTCTGCAGGCAGGTAAACAGGCTGCATTTAAGAATTAAAGGGAGCAGCAAAACATACAGCCAATGCTGGGGAAAACCAACAGATCTTGGAAGTTCTCTTCAGCACGGTCATAAACGATTTCTAATAACAAATTCGGTTTGATGCCAACATTTCCACTTGCCTCAGAGCTCCAGGATCACTGTCCACCAAGGCACTGTTCTTGTGCTCTACAGCTAATGAATATGCAGCTGCCTAAGTACACTTGTAATAGTACCAAACAATATTCATTTCATACAGCTGCTATGAACTTGCAACCCTTTATTAACATCACACAAACATTTGGCTCCACAGAGTTCTTAAGTACGTTAAAATACTGTTAATTACTTAATTTCTTGTAGAAAGATGCATGCAAAGCAACAAATACTAGAAACTTTGTCAAAACTAGTAACTGAATTATTTAAACTGTCATTTGTCATCATTTTTGCCATCTTAAAAACCACGTACCTATCACAAATGCTAAAATATCCCGTTGGAAAGCGATACTGCCAGCAGTTTTGATCATCCTCAGTGTGGAAAACCTTCTCTTTATGCTTTTCAGAAGAAATGTGACCCTGCCATTGCTTCTCACTATTACAGTTCTTCCCACACATCCAACAGTGAAAATCCACCTGTTTTACAAGAAATTTGAAAACAGAACATTGAGAATTCAATGCTTTAAGCACAGAAACGCTCCTAATACATTTTGAATGCCCTATGTTGGTCTGTAAATCGTTGTTTACCTAAAGAGATACAGTTATTTAAACAGTCACCTGAAGTTTATGACCTCCACTGGCTTTAGAAAAACTGCTTTACAATGTCAGTGTTTGCATTTAGTGCAGCTAGCAATGGGCTAAGGAAGCACCAAGACAATGAGGGCAGCAATGTCAAGTTACTGACTGGGGAAAAAAAAAACCACAAAAAACCCCAAAAAACCCGCCATTCTTGGATTTAGGATTATAGCTGTGATTACTTACTGTAACTTCAGCATAGTCAGTTGGCATGTGAATTTGCTTCCCATTTTCTTTGTTTGCCTGAGCAGCTGTATCATCTCCTTTTTCTGGTTTTTGACTTTTTAGCCATATGTCATACAACTGCTCCAAGTCTTGAACTAATGAGAGCAGAAGCTAAAATAAGTAATTAGCAATTAAGGCAAGAGTTTGAGAACACTAGATAAATGACTGAGCTTGCAAAGCTTAATTCAGTCCCCACCTATTGTAAGAATTAAAAAAAAGGAAGGAAACAAACGTAGACAGTTACACAGTTTAGAGATTAAGAGCCAAGAGCAACAGGAGTCTCTGGCTACTTACCAAGACTCTGCTCTGCCTCTAGGGAGGAAAGCAAGACCTGTTTCTGGACAGGCACCCAAGGCACAGATAACAACTGTGTCACTGTGTATCAACACCTGAATTTCAACGTATTAATGTAACATGTGCTATAGTTTTTGGTAAATTTAGTCTGCTTTCTGGCAGAACAGGATCTGATCATTTATCTAATTTTAACTTCTGGTTTTTGATGATTTCTCCGCAGTCACACTAATGGGATAACAGGTCAGCAACAGAAAGTGAATGATAATTCCCTGTAAATACACCTGGAGGGGGAATTGTTCCACAAAGAGCTTTCCCCACTGTTTTCAACAGAATCCACATGTGCACACATGGCAATGTAAAGTACAAACCCCAAACAATATTGCTGCAAGGATCAATACACTATTCTAAGACACCTAAAAAAATGATAGAAACTACTGTTAGAAAACACATCAAGCAACAAATATACAATACAGCTTTTTTTATTTAATACTGGTTTTGAATACCCAGTCTGGGTTTACTCAAATTAAAAGGGTACCTGCAAGGTTTACTACAAAAGACAGTGAAAGAAAGTAGATTAAAAAATAACTGAAATACAAGAATGAAAAGCAGAACAGTTAGATTTACAGCATGTTAGAATCTACTCCTCTACTTACTGCTGTTCTCCTTCATATATGTCCACATCTCTCTCTCCTCAGGACTGTGAGCAAAGGAGCAGTTTCCATCATACTGACATTTCTTGCCTGAAGCAATATGATTGCACAACTGGAACATGAATGAAAAAAAAATCCTTATCCATATAAAGTAAAATGGATGCTAGTAAAATTTTTTCTTCAGCCTAGGCTAGTGTTTCCCCTCCCAGTCAGACATTTATATCGCACGAGAAACAAAATCATGTTCATTTTAGAAAAAACTCACTTCTGGGAGTTAGAAAAAACCAACTGCTGGAAAACAAGCACTATGACTGCTTTTTGCCTACCACATTACCAGACCACAGAGATGTATCAATTATTTCTAAGTATTTACTTCCACTCATGAGAAAGGGCTTCAATAGTAACATGAGATCAGGGCTTTCCTAAGGCTGAGCTCAGAAACATTGTGTACGTATTCCCATCACCTCCCATGGGAATTCCTGCAGAACTGATGAAACCAGCCCAATTGCTCTGTTTTCTTAACCAAAACATTAGTTTTAGGTTAACATACATCAAATTGCAGAGGCACTTGTTTCTTTGCAGGAAGGGGACGGATGGTCATCCACTTCTTGCGCTCATTAGACATTACGAGCACCACACGGCGATCTTTGGTCCATCTGAAAACCAGATGCGTTCAGTGAGAGAAAATACAGTCAAAAAAAGCCCCACTGTGTGCACAGAAGCAGAACCAGGAGAGCTCAGAGAAGTTCTTTACAAAGCTTTTGCCATATATTTGAGATTTAACTAAGTTCTACTGAAACTGATCATTTAAAAACCAAAACATAAAACACTTTTGTAGCCACCAAAGTGTTTCTCAGTACCAATTATTGACGTGCTACAAAGACATGACTGTTCTACTTCAGTATGTTTTGGTTTTTTAACTCCTAGTATGACTCTTTCTAAGAAGCAACAAAGTTTCCCAAAAGAGGTTTTAAATGGCTGAAAAAAATCAGGAAAAGTTTCACTGTTTGATCTTACTTACGGGTGTCTGGCCTTTGCACTACAGTATTTTTTGTTTCTGTCTGGCTCATTAACTTGGCCATTTCTCCAGCACTGACCACAAACAAACTTCATTTTCAAATTAAGTGATCCATATTTCATTTGGTTCCCAAGAATCTTAAGCCAAAAAAATAACAACAACAGTAAAAGGCATTTTGCATCTGCAAAGAAATCCATACATAGTTATGAATTACCCCCTACAGCACCAGTTTTCAACACATGTTGGGAGCAGGTATTACTGCATGCCTTCACATAGCTCAGCTTGCCATTTCAAACTAGACATTTCTTAACACATGCATTTCTCTATTTAACTTATTTCTGATTTAGGTCTATGTACCCTGAAGTTGTGGTAATATATATAAACTAAACACATAAAAGTCCTCCATATGGAAAAGATAATTGCCCTATGGCAACTGACTTTGAAATTATATTTATGTTTCATGTTCCACCTATGACAGAATAAGCAAAGTAAAAAAGGAATTGCACAGCAGCAAAGCAGGAATTTTAGTCTAAGTGAAACAAGCTGAAAAAAGTCTACACTAAAAGAGATTATTTCGAAATCATTAAAAAAAATAATTTTCTAAATTAAGCTCAATACATTAAAAAAGAATTATCACCAGAGTCACTGTAGAATTAGTTGAATGGCAAAATGAAAATACCTGTGATCCATGTGCACTAGCTTCCATGTTCTGCCAGTATTTCTTTGATTCCTGAACAATAGTATCATGTGAAATACCTGTAAAGGAAGGGGGAAAAGTGCTTGAGTACTTAGGACTGTTGTGGCATTACAGACATGCTCAAACTGGGATGCAGCTGAAGCCCCAAAGCTTTTACCAGTTTTGATATATTGTGTAAATATTCACACACACGTGTATGTGTGTATATCATGGATATACTTTTACATCCATACACAAATATATATATTTAAGGATATCATGAGGGCCTCCAAAACAGAAATATTGTATGTATCATCACACTGAAAAGCATACAAGTTCTTTAAATTACAGATTGCTCACGTAAGTCAAGGTGCATCTTTGAGTAGTTGTTTAAACATGACACTAAACCTGTCATGACCATGTAAGTATAAAAGCTACACTGTGTCACAGAAAAACTCTCCAAAACCCAAGCTGAGAGACACTAGATTGCTCCTGCCTGCTTCCTGCCCTGATCCCAAGCTGCTGATTTCACAGGGAGTGGAGACAAGGAAGGAGTGGCAAGACCACGAAGAGTACAGCAAAACACACCTGTTTCCTTCTGCATTATCCAGACTTTAAGCTCTACCAGACTGTGAGCATAAAAACATTTATCCTCTCGCAGGCAGCCATAATGCACCTCGTGTCTGCACAGGTCAAGCTGACATCGGAGTTGGAAAGGGCGGATTTTGGAATATTTCACCATAGTTTCCCGCAAACTGTGGACAAGGCACCTGTTTTGAAAACAGCCAGTTTTAGGTATTTCTTGAAACGACCACCCCTCATCACAGATTATTCAAGTGTCTTTTAAACACTTTTTATTTGAAAGGAGAGAGTCAAAACAGTTTCCAGGAGGAGGTCACATCCAAGGTCATTTCTAAGCTGAGTAAACAAACGTCACTAAACTGCTCCTGTGAAATCCAGGTCCCTCTTCTGCAAAGCATTACTGAACTCAGTCCAACTGCATCACTGGTTTCCCAGAGGGAAAGCATATCATGTCCACTTTCAAGTACACACCCTGATCTAATTACTAACACAAGTACTTATTCTTCTGTAGAACACCATTACAGACAGAGGTGATGCCCTGCAGTAACAGCCCAGCTCTTGGAGCTGCAGCGTTTCCTCAACATAGGGAACTGCAGTGCAAACAAAGCAATTCAAATGCTCCCACTTAGGTTTCCATCACATAAAAATGTCTCTTAATTCTCCAAAATTTATTTAATACTATTACAACAGTGAGAATTTTGTTAACTTTAAAGAATAATTAAAGACATTTTCCTCACACTGGTTTTTTTTTATCAACAGAGTTAGTAAGGACTGTGGTCTATTTTATTCACTGCAATCAAGGTAAACCTGTTCTTAACTGATTTAAAACTGCAGCAAAATAAGCAAAATACATCAAAGAAAGAGAAAACTTATAAAATCCTGTATTAATTTAACATCATACATCTACTTACATCAATACAGCTCACCAGGTAGATAAGCTATTAAACTGACACCAAAACTCATTAGATTCAAAGATGAGGGTGGGCCCCTCGTGAATCATTGATAAAGAAACAGTTCACTTTAATTTAGTTACATGAGTCAACCCTTGTTTTGTAAGTCTGTCTTGCCTATGCTGCCAAAGCATTACAGTCAGTTAGCAGGGAAGAGAAGTCAATCAACAGGTAAGAAATGGAAGTCACTATTCAAAACTGCCCTAAATACTTTGCTTTAAATTTGAAACTTATAGAGATGGTATTTCAAACATACTTGTTATCTTCAAAGTCATGCATAGCAGGGTGAGAACAAGAAGATGAGTTATCCTTGTTCCTTTTGCTTATTATTCTGGGTTTGTGATCAAAACATTTCTGGAATACAGAAAAAGTAAATTATGCAGTGTGTATTTTGTACATTTCAAAATATACCTTACCTCAAAGATTTTAACAGATACTTTATCTAGTCTCCAAAGTGAAGCTAGTCAGGTTATTACTGAACATCCATTTCAAAATTTACAAAATAGGCATGAACCAAAGCATTTCTTTCCAGGTAATTTTCGTATCTATTCTAATTTATACGGTGTTATTAGAAATAAAGCAGCACCTCACAAAGAAACATAAATAATCCATGATGTTCCTGCAGAAGCCTGGACACAGTCAAGTTGATCTTTGCACTTCCTCCAAAAAGGGCCTCTCGACTGAAGGCTCCTTTGCGCTCCAGCGTCCACACGTCGATCTCCTCTTGGCAATACGCGAACGTGCAGTGACCTGGATACCTGCACTCCTCTTCAGCAGCCACATCTGAAACCACAGCATCAAATGGGACGCTGCTTTGGTAACAACTTTTAGTGGAAGTGCATCTTGAAGCTTCCACCCTCTCCGTTTCAAATGTTTTTAATAAAGAAGTTACAAACATCAGCTTTAAATGGGTCACAAGACCCGATGGTGAATGACTTGCTGAAAATCTAAAAACTCTGTCAACTATTTTGCATCAGTCTAAGGCGACAATGCAGAAAACTCAGAATAACCTGTGTTTAAATAAAGCTGTTCATTAATCCACAAGTCACCTTGCTACACCATTAGTAGAGGTTCATACTGCAAAAGTCTAAGAGAAAATGATTTTTTGTTGCTCTTTTTAAGAGTAATTACCCAGCACTTGAAAGCAAAATTATTCATGATGAAGAACAATACAGAAGTACAGTGCATGTTCTCTAAATAACCACATTACCAGGCAAAATATGGCTCTCCTTTGATATTATAAACAACCCAGAGCTTCCTTCTCCCCCTCCCATGAGCAAGAATAAAACTTCACTCTGTACCTCACTATGGAGAAGCTGAACTACATTCCTCTGAGTGGAGGCATTAACATTTTCCTCTCTGTAACACCTACCTTTACATATATGATACGGGCCCACATACTGGGTCTTTGTTGGTCTTGGCCGTATTTTTTTCCATGATTTATCTTCAGAGTTTTTTATTCTGCCAATTAAAATATCCTTCTTACATTTATGTTCTAAATTGGGATGGTAAGCGTAGTCCAATAATTTAGGACCTGAAACAATCACAGAAAATTGCTTGTATTTGCATAAATTGCAGCAAATGGTGACCTTTCCATACACACACTGGCACAGAAGCCCAAAAGCAAAGTACATGAACACACTGTATAGAATTTCTGCTTGCACCAGCAGCTCTGAAGAACCAAAAGTCATTAACCATCATGTTGAGTAGAATAGAAAAAAACCCAAATACTTACAAAAGGACCAGTCTCAGCAAGAAAAAACCCACGTTATTTTGTATTTGGGGAGGGATGCTGTGTTACAACCTTAAGATTACTTTGAGACAGCAAAGTGCATTTTTTCAAATTCCAAAGTATACATTCCCATGACACCAGTTTAAAATTTAAATTGCTTATTTATAATAAGTCAATGCAGATGAATTCTAATGATCAGTAAATGACTCTCTTAATCTTCAACTTTGGTTTTATTAGAACAGGGAGTACGTTCAGAGACAAAACACACTCTGTAAGAAGTACACACGTGCCAAAAAGATAAATGCCAATCCCAGAACTTTGTGATTTTGGGAACAAAAATAAGCCCAGCTTTAAACTCTTATCTTTAGGATGATAGCAAATGAAGACATCAGGGAGAGAGTCTGAAGATGAGCAATGCTCAGTGCATTTTGCTGTTTATGAGACTGAAAAACAAGAGTATGACCCAGTTTCTCTGACAAGATGATGATGGAATAGTACAATTTCAAAAGGTAGTAAAAGCAGGAGACACTTAAAGGCTTTGATAGAGATGGAAAGAAACAGACGGAGTAGATGTGTTGACACAAAAAGTGAAGCTAGGAACATCTAAGTATTTCCACAAGTATTTTATAGCTCCTGCTTTTATGAAAATGTGTCCTATGGTTTTTTAAACATCACTTCATGGATTTTTCTTATAAAAGTAATTTTAAATATAGAAGTTCTTAAAGGTACAACAGTCATCCCCTAAATGTCTTGATACAACTCTTTATTAGTGTATCAATATCAATTATGCCTATAAACACAATGCTTCTATTTAAGATTAGTCTTAATAAAAGCTATTGCCTTTAAAAGATGCCTCTGTTTAACAGCAACAGCTCAGGCCTAAAAGATTAGTTATATTAAAGACCAATACTGGTTAAGCTCCTTTGAGTCAATACAGTGGAGTTAATTATTACCAAGGTTTGGAAGCCTCATGATTACAATTTAGAATTAGTTTGAAAGAACAATAAAACAGACGGGATGTGAAGGTTACCAGGTACTTTGAACTGCAGTTCAATTCCCCAGGGCCAATCAGAGAGAGTATTGCAAGTTTTTATTTAGTCTTGAGCAAAGGTGTCACTCTTCACAGTACCCTGGGGTCTGGGAGGAAAGCGAATACAGAACGTGAATGACTCACACACAGGCTGGGGAGAGCGTGTGGCGATTGGGGGGGGTTAGGAATCAAGAGTCTATTAGGACAAGAAATAAACACAAGAAGAAAGAAGACAAAAGTGGTTGAAATATTTTACCAATCACAAGACTGCGCTACATCTGCAAAGAACGAGTCAGGGTTAACATGGTTTAGAAGCCAACAGTGGTTTATTATGAACATTAGGCATCTTAAATTTAAAGAAACCAAACCAATCGAGTCTAAAAGCCCCTTACCTTTTTTGACAAAACATAACTGGCAGGCCTGTCTTAGTTCATGTGTGCCTTCTAATGGGTTTCTTCCCCCAAGTGCTGAAGATACAGGTATATTAGCAGTTGTACTGCTAAAAACATTTGAAAAGTCATTTCTACTTTGGCCTGCAATTCCCATGTAATTTTCGGACCCAAACAAACTATTAGGACCATTTATCTGTTGAAAGAAAAGTATATTTTACTTGATCCAAATAATTTATTTACCTACAATCCAAATTCAACCTACTAAAGTTATTCTTCAAAGCATAAAAAGACTACCAAAAAAAAAATCATAAAACATAAACACAGGTCTAAGAAGGGACATAGAAATTTTACACAGCACAGACTAAGCATAAAACAAGACCCAATCAGGTACAGGGAGAACAGCCCTTATCAGGCTAATTATTACTCTATCCTGGCTCAGAAGGGTGTCACCCTTGCCCACATAACCCATGCCAGCAGCACAACTGAAAGCACACAGCATGACCAGAATACAGAGACACCCAGACACAAGCTGGTATCTGCTCTGTTCCTGTACTAGGACAGCTCCTCAGGATTCCCAGTATTTGGCACTCAGATCGTAAGAGATTTTAGATTGGTTATTTTACAATTAAACCGTATTTTACAGCAGCTCGCTCAGAATGGAAAAGTGGTTGTGACACCATTCAAAATTTGCATATATAAAACAACCTCTGTACATTTTTTCCTTGTGTTCAGTTACTGTCTCTGTGAGCTCCCTGTGCAACTGTTTTCCAAGTCAGAATCCTATTTTAACACTAAAAGTGCCTTTTTATTTTAAAAATAGAAACTTCAACTGTAAAAATTCAGACCTGTGCAAAGCCTTCAAGGCGTTAACATTTGAACTGACGTGAAAGAAAACATGAAAAATACGTACAAACAACGGGGAGTTATTGCTGCTAAGGGTTGGTGTTCCATCTCTAGAAGCTGAACTTGAGATGTCTAGAGGAAAATCAAGAAATTTGAATTATATCAGTTCCCCAGAACATCCCATGCAAAAAAGTTATTTATCATTCCTGAGAAATATCAAAGGTTTTTCGACAAGCACCAAAGTTGGGGGTTTTTTGCTACGATAAACTTTTTTTCAATTATGTAAAAGCTCCTTGTAAACATCTGGGCTGAAAAATTACTGTCAGCAGATACTGAAGCAATATGAAGATACCTGTGCAGTACAGAAAAGGCAGTGAGATAAGCAACACCTGACTATGAGAGAATGAGGTGAAAGAGGGTTACGAGGATTTTTCTTAAGTTTTATTTTGTAACTCTGGCTTCTTCCTAGATACACCATTGTCCTGTAACACTGGTAATTAGAGACAAAACTATTTTATTTTTTCTAGTTCACTGACTATTTATATCTTATTTCACATACCTGATTTCACTACATAATTATAGTCTTTATGTTTTGAATCCAAACATGTAATTCTGGTATCTTTACAGAGTACACAGCTTTATTACCCTTTTTGTAATCCTTGTTTATTGCCAAATCATGAAAAATGGTTTAAGCTGCAAGAACGTCTTTATTTTAAATAAAAAAAAACTTTGAAGGAAAACTGTTTCTTCTTTAAACTCATTCACCTGAAACAAATAAAGTTATATAATCTAGAAAAACTGAACAGAGGGAGCTTGGACAGTGCTTATGCAGACCCCAAGGAAACAAAAGTTTTACTTATAAATTCTAGTGTACAACCAACACTCAAAAAGCACTAGCAGAGATGAAATGCTAAGTGTTAAAAATTACTGAATAGTTGTGAAAACTCATTTGTTAAAAAGAAAAGCCAGCTGGCTCATGCACAACTCTCATCATAAAAGGTTAAATATTAAGGCTCGTTTCTTACCTCTTTTTGGGTCACTGATTGAAAAGGTGCTTAAAGGTGAACAAAAGTTTTCCAGAGAAGAAGCCAAAGGCTGTGAAAAGATTTCTGAAAGAGAAGGTGAAGGAACAAATCCTGCACTAACTGGCAGCGTCCCCAACAAAGAGGCAGAGAAAGGAACACTAGGAGCTACACTCCCTGCAGGAATAGGTCCTCTGGCTCCTGTAGTTTGCTGGAAAAAAAATAAATTTAAAAAGTGTGTTCACACCCAGCAAAAAAAACCCCCTCAAGAACACAAATCTGCCACAGTATTTCTTTTAGTAAGGCTTTTGCAAAATTTTTATAAACCTACTGAGAAACATCAATGAAAGGTAACACCACAGTACTGCAAGAGCTGCAGTGCCCAAACCCTAAAGAGTGCCCTAGGGCAAGGCTGATCCATGGATCAGCCACCTCAAAGGTTCAGTTATCAAACCTTTACTAACTTACTGCCAGGTTTGGATTTTTGTATCCAGCAGATCAGAGCTGAATTTCCACATTACATTAAAAACACAAACTGAAGACTAGGAAGAGACAAATAAACATTATTTTTTTCTAACTAAAACTGTAGGACAGCAAAGAGTTAAGAGTTAGCTTTGAAATAAATCCTCCGATACAATTGAATGCTAACATGTTCTGCAAAGGTCACATCATCTTCTTTCCCCCCATGAAAAATAACTTATCCTTCTGTGCACCTTTATGAAGGACAAGCCAAGGGGGGAAGTTTCCCCTCCCTTCCTCCTGCCATCCCCAGAAGCTCCCCCCTTGTCTGGAGGTTGACCAAGTAGGTCTGCACAGAGTCTGGCCCATGTGAAACTCCCTCTGTTCCCCAAGTTATCAGTCTAGAATTCCCTCAAGATTCCACACTCCACGAGCCTGCAGTCTGTCCTCCTGGCTGCATTTCCTCCTGGCTTCCACTATGGCAAAGCTCCTGGGATCTGCTCAAAACAATTACTTCCTACATTTTCAAAATACTTTTGAAAACACAAAGTGCATAAACCGGAAAATTAGAAGCCCAAGAATTGCTGATTTGAAGATTTCCAACCCTATATCCACAGCTGAATGAGGAATTAAAATCACAACTAATTAAAGGACTGGACATGCCACAGCCTCGTTTAACGCTGCAATACTAGTGCAATGCAAAATAAATACTCCAAGTGACTGGCAGGCTCACAGCAGGGAGTCAGTAACCTGCTAGTAAGTTCAGACATCTCTGCTCATCAGTCAGAGCTCTCCTTCTGACCAACAACTGAGGAACACTGCTCTGTTCTAGGGCTGGAATGATGGTGTAATTAGGAACAACACTTCATATAACTAAATTTCTTTAGTATCTGTTCTAAAAATATATAAAGTCAGCCTCATGATGGCCTATTTCTGTTTAGCCAGGAGGTGGATCTGGACAGAGCTCTGATTGCAGAGATACCAGTGAGAGCCCCAGAAGGACACAGCCCCAGTACTTCTGTCCTGCAAAGCTATTTGCTTCTGTGTAACTATAGTTTCTACAGCTACAGGGCGAGCACTCCAACACATCCTTAATGTTCTAAGTGGAGTTATTTGCACAAAAACACCAAAAAAACCCCACACTAGCCCATACTTCAAATGTTCAATTCACTTTTCACAATACTTCCTCTAAGTAGCATTGGTAGTGGATAACAGTATTTCTGCAGTAGTTCTAGTCCTGATATCTTTACAGCCACATTTACAAAAATTTGCACCTGAAAAAAAAAATCAACCTATGTACAAATACAGCTCAGTGTAACCAGGAAAGGTAACACACACCTGCCCACCTGATAAAAATACAAGACCCCACTCATAGGAATAGCCTTTGGAGAAACAAAACAGACAAAAAAAGTCTTACCATTACACTTTCATCTGGATCAGGCACAGAATCAAGCAGTTCATCAAGTTCTTCCCCAATAATTATATCTCCATCTCCACAATCTAAACATGCTTCCGGCATAGGGAAAGAAACATTCCCTCCATTTGCCAACACTGCAGAAGGCAAAGGGACCTTCTCCATTGGAAGAGGCATAACCGCAGATAAAGATGGTACAGGAACTGGGGACACTTTAGACACTTCAGAAACAAAGTTTGATGAAGAAGCAGAAGAAACCATCTCTTGTTTCTGGTCAGATAAATCTGAAACAGGTAAAATAGGTTCAGAGACATGAAAAGATCTTGCATAACTTTTACCCTGACAGTGTGGAGGGTGAGGGGGTGAAGAAATGTGAAGAATGTTGAAGTAAAACCACATTAAATGTTTTTAGCTTCCATCAGCTTCCAATTCATGTGCACCTATGTTTCAGTCTTCAGCTACTACTCAAATTGAGAAAAACAGGGAAGGTTACAGACCTGATATTTTACTAAATCTTTGGCATATTCACCCCTCCCTGTTCTTGCAGGTTAAAGAGAACAGTATGGAAACGGTCACTACAGGAGCAGCTTCAATCACATCATGTTGAGGAGATCAAAGAGAAATTTGCTCAGCCACTTAAATATGCAGTTTTAGCGATAAACAGATCAGACTTTTTACCACAGAATGACAAGATGAATGTTCTTCAGACATTTCCTAACAAATCCAATGTGATATATATGGCATATTTAGCTTCCTAGCATTGGTATTGTAACACAAGACTCACCTAATTCAATATCTTCTACAGAAGAATTCTGTAAGCAAGAAAAAAAATCAAAACCTCTCAGCACTTCGCACAAAAGCCATTTAAACATTTCAAATACCTATTTACAATGAAGACTGTAATCTCTAAAATGCAGAGTTTATAAAATCTGAAATTTAGGAAGTCTAATGCAATTAAAGGGTCAAATAATTTTTTAGATAAAGCATCCATTTGCAAACTGAAATCCACTCACAGTACCACTAGAAATTTGCAACCAACCAACAAAAGTAAGAGTGATACTTCAGGGAATGAAAGAGTCTAAATGGTATCTTGAGTTCCTATGTTTCCTCATTCATTTACAGCTAACTTGCCTATATTCCTGTGAAAGAAGTCTGTAAGATAAAAATTAACTCCTCTTCATTACTGCCATTCAGACACGTTACAAGCAGCAAGACAAATGCAAGTTCAGCTGCTAAGGAAGGTCAAATTTGGACAAGTCCATACAGTAAAAGGGATTTTATCCCAGCACCCTTCATTTTGACAACTGTCAAAAAAGTAAAATAAAAAATAAGCACATTAACTATGCTCTTGCCTCAAGACATTAAAAGTAAATACATGCATTGCACTGGAATTAATATTTTAGATAACATTTATTCCACAAAGATAACTTGTAGGATAATGTTATGTCCCAGTCTGCCATAATATACAGCAAAACTGAACACAAAGATCAACAGAACCCTAAAGTGCGAGATAACGGCATCTCATATAAAATGCCAGTGGCACCATCTTCCCTTTACCATGGAGAAATTATGAAACAATTATTCCCTGCAGTTTACACTCAGCTTGCACTCGGACCATGGAAAACCTTACCTGAGTTGATAAATCACTAGAAACTGAATTTGAGGAGGGTGGCTGCAAAGAAAAGATACTTTCATTAAACACAAACTTGATATCATGAGAGGGAAACCTTCATGTAAAATGTTAATACCTTACCTTTGCTCTTACATATGCTTTCCTTATTTTTAACCCTAGTTTTTGAGCTAGCTCTTGGGTAAGCTTAATCACACTTTCATCCTAGAAGACATAAATAAAATTTCATCATTTACATGCAGTGTCATGCAGCCAAGGCATCTGTTTACATCTCAGTCTATATTCGCACGATCCCTGCATGCAGGATGTCTCTTCATGCAGCTTTATTCTTTCACAAACACACGGGACTAAAACCCAAACATGAAAAAATACAGCTACCCTCAAGCAAAGTGACTCCAACACTGGGAATTTAAAAAGAAAAGGACAGGAAATGAACAGTATCCTTTTTCCCCATTTATCTGAATTTAAAATAAAGATTTTTCCAAAACAAGAGAAATTCAGAGAAGTGTTTTATTGGGTTTTTTTTGGTGGGTGGGTATTTTTCTTTTTATTTGAGGAGGGTGTTTGTTCTTTGAGGGGATGGAATTTTATTTTGTCATTTTAACACAAATTGAGGGCTACATTCCTGATTAACACATTAACTACTACATGACACTGGTGAATACTTAATGAGAACTCTGAATCTTGGGAGTAATTGCACCACACAACCAGAAAAGCTGAGTTAAAACCAGCACATTTCACTTTGTCATGTAGTTACAATAACTATCCATTGAAATTATTTTAAGATTTAGTATTCAGATCATGTCCCACAGCTAGAAAAAAGCTATTTATAAAACTTATATAAAGGCATATCAACCTTAAGCAAAAACATTCAGATCTGGAGGTGCAAAGTGAGGATCCAAAGTCCAAAGTTACACATTCAGATGAACTGCTTATGCCTTTGGAAACAAAACTGAAACCTTCTCTATATCAAGAGGCAAACCTACGCTCACCAGTTTGTCTGCTCATGTCACTGTCACTTTGATGTGGAAAGGTGAAAAAGCAGCAAGTCAGTATTCTGTCCTGTGATCACTCTATTTTGAGCAAAGCATGCAAAGCTTCCATCAGCATTTCAGTTCAAATCAGGAATCCTTTCTGCAGTGAAACCTCTCAATCATCCCCACTCGCAGCGTTTTGGCTTCCACTGTGAGGGGTCTCAGAGAGCCAAAGTAGATTAGTTTGGGATGTCACTAAATTGAAAGTCCTGCAGGAATTGACTTGATGCATCCCAACTCTTAAAAAAATAGCAAACAAGTAAAACAACAAACCAAGCCAACCACAGAAACCAATCACAGAAACCAGCCCCCCCAGGACCAGCATTTCAGTCTACAGCTCATCTCCTCCTGTACCACTCACTGCTGCTAATGCAGACACAGCCCAAAGCAGGGGTGCACAGCAAGGGATTCAGGAGGAGGACAGGAATGTTACTAAAGGCTTGGAAAGCTGAAATAGTTACCAAAAGAATCAATATTGTACATTCAAATTATATCCAAAATATTCTCTTCGTGTCGTAGAGAATTTTAAGCAAAGAATTCAGTGGTTCTGGTGCTTGTGGCAAACGTTCATGGTACTTGAGCCCCACTGCAAAGTGACTGATTTCTTTTGCTGGAAGTTAACACAACAAGCTGAGCTTGGGGACTATAATCTCTGCTCTCAGTTTCCACTTCCAAAATAATGCTTAGAGAAATAAAAAATATTTTACTGCATTAAAAAAAAAAAAAAAACAAGCCAACAGAAACAACCTTCAGTGGTCTTGATATATTACCTGTTTCAATAATATCTGTTTAAAACCTTTAAAAATAATTTTCAATATATAATTTACCCACCTGTGGCACAGCAAGAGAACATTTTGCTACAGCATCATAAGCCTTCTTATACCTTCCCAGCTCATTCAAAGCTTTTGCTTTCCTATAGAGAGCTCTGAAATTATTTTCATTCAATCTTAGTGCTATCTCACAGTCTTCTAGAACTTTTTCATGCAATCCCTAGGAGGAGAAAAAAGAAAAAAAAAAAAGGCACTAATCAGAACTATTATCATTGAAACAATGAATTTAATGTGTATTAGATGAAGGTACTGAAACACTGTAAAACATTCACCAATGCTGCATTTATGAGTTTTGCTCAGTCACCAGCTTGGGCAACTGAAAACAGGCAGGGCCATTATTTATGTAAAATCCACCAACAGTCACAAAGACAATTTATCTTTTTCACAAGAGCCATCTTGTTCTGCAGAGAAAGCAGCAGACTCAGGTGCAATCAGCAGTATAAATAGATAAAAATCCTGTTCCATCAAATTCCAAGCCTAGTATGACTCTTATGTTAATATTCTAGTATTAGTAACTAAAAATACCTCAGTCATACTTGTAAAAAGAAGAATTTAAGAAAGTGCCAAAGTGATGATTTGAAACATGTCAATCTTCAAACCACCACCAAGAGTTTTTCACTCTTCAAACCTTCTGGGTGTCCACACTCCCAGCCTGGGCAGCAGCTTACCATGTTTGAGAAACACGCTATCCTGTTCACGTGCAGCTTCTCTAAGACATCATCAGAAAGGTGGATTTCTTCAGAATTAGCATAATCAGCAACGTTTATAGCTTCTGTATAATGGCTCAGTGATCCCCTCCAATCACCCTCCCGATAGACGTCGTTTCCTTCATTGAAAAGGTTTCTAACCAGATCTCGGATAAATAACTGCAACAAAGGGAAGGGACACTCCTCAACAGCAGTTGGTTGGTTATCTTCCATGTTTCCACATAAATTGTTAAATACAAAAATTACACTCGTAGCCTCATGGAATCAAAGTGAAATGCAAAACTTTTGTCTGTATTGGTGTTTTCCTTCTGACATTTCCCCAGACAATCTCAATAATGTATATATATAAATATATATATATATGTTCCATACATTCTTTCAGCAAGCAGCAGCCATAGCAACTGGCAAAGCAGGAGTACACAAAGGCTGCTTTTGCACAGCAGAAGGATTTTTACACCTAAAATGTGAACAATTGCATTTTTATCTAGTATGTTCTCAAATCCAATGAAACCACCTACCACTGGATAAAGAACTAAGAAGATGAGTCTGAAAATACATGCCAAAATCATAACACTTACAGAAACAAAACATGTTCTGAAGGTGTGAGTGAGTGAAATCCTTTTATCTCACTTTTGCTGTGCTACTCCGAACTTTACTTAGAATAGCACATTGTTTTACTCAATTAATGCCTCAAATTTATTCCCAACACCAGTAGAGAAAGACTTCAGCTGAACTGCTATGAGTGAATTCAGCCCCCCCAAATATCTGACTACCTGTATCACAATGTTAGTAGTCCTCCAGTTCCCATACTTAGACTTTTTAAATTACCATTCATACTGCATCACTACTTAAAAGATGACTAAAACCAAGAGTAACTATAGTAAGATAGGTCCATGTTAAAAACCCCTCTGGAAATTAAAGTAATATTTCATTACCTCATATTGTTCTTGCGTCCCTGGATAGGGCAAAGTAGATCTAGAAACAAAAAAATCACAGCCTTTATTTATTATACATACTGCTTAGGAGACAATCCCTTGCAGATTGCTGGTTCTCACTAAAAGCAGCCTCTCTTCCTCCAACAGGCAAGTCTCTACATTTGGCCCATAGCCTGCCCTGACCAAGGAAGGGAGCTGAGCATGAGTTCTGATTAAAAAACTGTGCTTTATTACTAATGACTCACTGTTAAAGTTACAAACTCTGCTGTTCAAAATGTATTAAGGCTCTGAATGATTTGAGAGTTTTAGACATCAGCGTTGTTTGATTAGAAACAGTTTCCTTCCTCTCCTCCACTGTGCAGAACCAGATTATACATGAGGAGAACGGCAATCTTCTTGTAAGTATTATAAAATGACAAATTATCTGTCACAAGAACACATCAATTTTAATTAAGTCATACCAGTGACACTACAGGAATTTAAAGAATTCTTTTGTATGACATGCAACACAGATTTTGTCTAGCACAGAAAAGAGGTATTTACTTCTACCTTTTCAGGAAGAAAAAAATCCTTTTCCATATAGGTTAAGTGAGATTCTGTTTCTAAATAATTTGAAATGCTCAGGGGGTTTTTTTCCCCCTTCTTTCTCTAACAATGCCTTATGTGAGCAGTGAACTAGTGTGAAATTTCACAATGATTTTAACATAACCAGGATCTTCAAAAGAATCTGGCATTGACACAAATGAGAGTTAACTCCTAAGATGATTTTTCATGAGGTTCAATTTCAGCTCCAGAGAGTTGAAACACTTGGGTAGTGGTGAGCAAACCCATCCCTTTCAGCAGCAACCTAGTCTCAGGGTAGCTATTCTTAAGTGTAAGGTGGATTTTCAGGCTAACAACATTTTCCACTCACAAAAAAAGATTAAAGGCTGATACTTCTCAAAGGCAGAAAAGGAATAACCTCCCACCTTCAATCTGCTGTGTTTAGGAACAAAGAGGGGTTCTGCTTTCCTTTAAGACTGCTCCCCATTCAACATGGCAGTGTCTGCAAGTATTCTGAGGAGAAACACAGGTCCTTCTCCTGTCTCTGCTGGTGCTACACTAAAAGGACCTTCCCAGAGCTTTCCATCTCATATATATGTGTATGTATAGGTGAATAAGCATACAAGAATAAAAACCACAAAATCATACTCTATAAACTGGAGTCCTTTCTTAATGTCCTGTTGTCTAGTGCTTCTCTCTTCCGACACATTGGACATGTTATCCTGAACATCCACTTTTCGGATATGCCACTCCTCAAAAAGGAAGAGAGATAAACGGCTGTTATAATATGTAAGTTTGCACTTGGCCCAGAAGGATCCAATCTCACATCAACGCTGTGTCCATCAGGCAGAGATGACACTGCAGCACCACAGCTTCGGAGAGCACATCCAAGCACCAAAGTGCCCCCGGCAATCCAGGGAGAAGCCCCTGCTCAGAACCACCACTCTCTGCCAGTGCCCAGTTACACAACATTCCTCCAGAAAACCCTTCTTCCAACTTCTAATTTATCTTTGGTTTCCACTCCTCTACTCCAGATGAGGCAGAGTCATGTTGGGGAGATTACAGCAAACTACAGGCACAGCTTGAATGCAGTACCACTAAACCGAGCTGCAGGTCCACACTGGCCCCTCTTAATATAGGTTTTATTTGCTTGTTGAAATAGAAATAAACTCGAGATCTTGGTGTATTTATTAATAAAATCCAAACTGACAAGAAAACTACCAGCAAGTCTAATTCTAGAGCCTCTCATCATCACCCCACCACGAAAGTGTAATTAGAAGTAAACACCACTGCTTTAATAGTATTTACCAGCTGACCAAGGTGAAAGCCTTGGACACTTTAGCAAAACTACCTCCTCCACTTGAAAAACTGAATTACTTCAATGTAATTCCACATCATTAGCTTGACATTTCAGTTCAATTTGTCTGAAACAGTGATTCTTTCTTACTTCGTGCCTTTAATCTGCTGGATTTACAAATACCCCAGTTAAACAAGCTAAAATGATGTGTACAACCCTCGGGATGAGGCTCTTTGAAGTGTGCTGTCACAGCATGTGAGCTGTGTAGTTAGCTATTAGTTCTCTAAATTAACATCTGACAATGTAATACCCTGCCACTCAATCTGGACAAGTATTAAGATCAGCTTTACTAATTTCAAGCAACCCCAAAACTCCACCCCAACTTGCAAAGAAAGGAAAGAAGTCCAACACTGTAACAAGTGCATTTATTTATCACCTTTAGCATAAACAGTAAAGAATGGCATATTGAACTTGAGAATGTGCAGATCCAATTCCTCCACAACAATAAAGTTAATGAAAATGTTACAAACTGGCACCACATATAAAAGAATAGCGAGCAAGTGATGAACATATGTGAGTGCTGAAAGTTATTATTCGAAGCAGTTTTCTATTTTTTTTCCTTCTCATTTGCATCCAAAAGATATTCAGGCAAAAATTACCTTTTCTTAAAATACTTTGACAGTCACATTGCCCCAATATTTGATGATTTTGCAGATTTAAAATTGTTTCAGATAGCACCTGTGACAGTATCTCTTCCACCCAAATTATCCTTAGATCCTCTCAACCAGAAACACGTTAGACTCAGTTATATACAAGGCAAATAACAGTCATGTCTTGACTTTCAGTGTTATCCATCCACTTTCCAAGATAAAAATCGCCACCTACTTAGCAACAGCTCTCCTCCATTTGCAGGGACAGAATTTCAAACAAATAAACATATTAAATGTACTTCCATACATTTAAACAGTCTAAATGCTGCTTTGTAGTTTGTAATTATTACTAGAAAAGCAAAGCCTGTACTGTTGCTTTACTCTTTGTGCAATTCCCTGAAGGAGACAAGCTAAGGAAAGAAAAAATAGTATGTGAGCTGAAGAAAAAAGAAAAGAAAGCGGACTTATGTACCAACAATTAAGGTCAGAGGCAGAAGTGATTGGTGCATTAATGCAGTATTTCTCCAGCTGCCTTTGTGACCATGACAAGCTCCATTTACTAACCCACTAGAGACAAAAAGAAAAAGAAAAAAAGAGCTGCCTAAATCCAAACACATTAAAGAACAATTTATACTTCAACTCTTCCTGTTTCACAGAAGGCAAGTGACAGAAAGTCCACTGCCAGGAGCCAGTGACACCTTCTGTGACAGATGCTGGTCCAGCTACACAAACAGCGGACAGGAAGGACAACAGGTTTGTGCCAGCTCAGGGGGACAGGAATCCCTCCACGGCTGCTACACAAAGCCACTTATTCCTCTCACTGGTTATTTGCTTTCCTTCCAGGACAAGGCAAGGCAGTTCCCTTGTTTTCTGTATTTTGGCACTTCATTCAAGATACATTTTAAAGGATATTCCCAATATTTAGCATGGGGCCATGTGCCACATTCAGGCACAAAGGCTTTGAATACAACAATTGCCAGACTATCTTGCAAAGATATCTTGATCTGTAGTACACAAGTGAATAAATTCAAACAGAATGTAGAGAATTGAGTTTTTCTGTAGAAATACAGAAATACAGGCCTTGGTTATTCTAAAAAGCAAGGTCACACTGTGTCAAGCTTGTCCAGAGAACAAGCATCTCCAGTTTGCCGTGCACACAAGTTCCCCCAGCGGAAAATTCAGTCCCAAAGGACAGAGAACTGGGCAGGACTGATCCTTTCTCCTCCTGCACACAGTTTTGCAGATCACTTATTTGGAGATAAATGGAGAATAGCAGAAAAATGCGTAACATCATTTAGGGTCCAGAACTACTACCCCTGGGAATTAATAACCTTCAACTGACCAAATAACTCAGTTTTTTTCTTTATAGACATTCATGGCTCCAGCCATTACAAATACTTCAAACAAGCATTCTCTGCACCTTCAGGCCTAAATGCTGAAAACAACTGAGAGCCAGTGGTCCTTGCTGCACTCCCCTCTCCACAGAGCTACAACTTCAAAAGCAACTGCAGTGTATAGATGTGTTCTTTTAAGATAGAGGAGCGTATCCTCTTGCCATGCATCACTGAGTTCACTATTAACACAATTACTGGGTTGCAGAAATCTCAAATTGAATCTTTGTACAGTACAAAGCACATTAAAATTTTTATCATGATTGCTGTTGATAGATCTCTACCAGTCTCAACGGTTCAGCTGAATTATGAACCCTGACAGGGCTGCAAGTCTAGTGCAAATCTCTGCGAACAAAGAGACCCCTTTCTGTAACATCAGCCTTTCCTACAGAGTCAGAAGGTAACAAACCCAAAATACTAAATCCACTCAGTCAGAAATCATCTACACCATCCTATGTCCAAACTTGGGTCAGAAGCTATGAAAGCAGAAGCCTGTGTATAAAATAAAACCACAAACAGTTCACCAGTGTTTCAACAGAGGAAAACTGCACTCCAGAGGAGAGAAGTTACATCCTGGGTCCTAGAATAAAGGGGATACTGCAAAGAGAAGAGTAAGACCAAAACAGAACAGCAGGAGCCAATACATGACCAAAAGGCAGGCAGTATAAATCTCTTTCACCTATAAGAAGTAAAGCCTCTCTCTGTTGGTACCTCCTGCACCACCAGCAGCAGCAATAAGAACAATGCATCCAGGCATCTGGATCCAAAAGCTGTTTCCATGTAATTCCCACCCCAGGGGCACAGGAAAGCAGGCCTGTGCCTCGGCAGAGGCAAGTGGGAAGTGGCCCAAATGCAGCTACACCCAAACTGCTTCCTAGAGGAATGGCACCGACACAAACACCTCCACTACCACCAGCTCCAACCCAGCCAGGACACCTGCACATCGAGCATCTGCCCATCACAGAACAAGCCTGACCCAAAGCAGAGTTGTCAAAGCCATCTGATTGCCCATCCTAACCCTCTGACAGTTTGAACACAATCACAGACAATAAATTACAGTGCAAATTAAAGCATGCCTTCCAGAGATTGAAAATTGCTCACCAGACTTGGACTGGCACCAAAATAAGGCAAAATAGAAATCTTAACGCAAAATCTTCCTCACACAGCAAAAGCACAAAAGATTTTATGTTCATGTTCATGCATCATTGGGCTGTTATATAAGACACTTCAAGCATGCAAGATGCTGGGGGAGAAACAGGAAAAACAGTACACAACACACGTTTCAACAGCTCTGAGTTAACTCCTCTGCTTCATCTAATACTTCTGGTTACAGTCACAGAACTCTGTTATGCCAGCCCAAAAAAGCCACTTAATAACACAGTTTTTATTTCTGAAAAGAGAAACAAACTTGTCTGCAGTCAAAAGTAAATACCTGAATAAAACAGAACAGAATCTATAGCAATGGTTTAACACCTATTCATTCCCTGCTCTTTATTTACCTTCAGTATTTAGTTGCATCTCCTCCCACTCGCTCCCTACCCACAAAATATTAAGATACTGTTCGAGGTTTGCTTTCAATTTTCACTGCTTTGCTACAGTTTTTCTTAAATTCACGTAAGAAACAGGAGAGAACAAAGACGCTTTGTGAAGTCGCTTCATTTCCCCAGTAGGAAAATTAAGGAGCGGGGCTGGAAGACTTCGCTTTAGGTATTTTAATACAGAACAGATCCAAAAAAACAAGCTGAAGAAGGAGCATCTTACCAACAAATCCAGATTCACCCCCACGATTTACATCGAGATGACCTTTGCTAACCAACTCTGACGACCGCAACCGACAATATTTGAGTTTCGCTGCCTGTTTAGATTCTGGGGTTGGTTTGGTTTGGCGTTTTCTTAATTCACTTCCTGCAATACAGTTCTGACTTTCCGCACCAGAGCACCCCGGGCCGCCCGAGCACCCGGAGCGGGGCCCGGCTGCCCCGGGCGGGGGGGCACAGCAATCACCGCGCTCCTGCTCCAGCAGCCAGACCCCCAAAACCCTACGGCGGGGCCGCGGGCACGGCCCGGGCCGGGCCCGGCCGCTGTCAGCGCTCGCTCCCCGCCGGGGCTGGTCCCGGCCCCGGAGCAACAGGAGCGCTCCCGCCCCGCCGCCCCCGCTCCCCCCGGGCCCGCCCGCCGCTTTGTTCGCCCCGGGGCCCGCCCGGCCCGGAACCCGCCCGGGGAGGGGGGGACACACGGCCCGACCCGCGGCCGCACCTCGGCGGGGCACGGCGGGCACGGGGCGGGCGGGAGCGGCTCCCCCCGCCCGGCGCGGGGCCGCGCGCTGGCCGGGGCGGAGGGTCCCGCGGGGCGGCGGTGCCGGTGTGTGTGTGAGGGGGGGTGTCGGTGCGTCCCCGCCCGTACCTGCGGTGATGCCGCGGCAGCGCAGCGGGACGCGGGGCGGGCGGGGCGGGCGCGACGGCGGGAGCGGCCGGAGCGGCCAGAGCGCCTCCCCCGCGCCGCCGCCGCCCCCGCGCGCCCCCTGCTGGCGGGAGGCCGCGGGCGCTTTGGGGACCGGCGCCCCTGATTGGTGCCGGCTGGGAAGCGCTCTGCTGCTGATTGGCTGGCTGCCCGTGGCCCCGCCTCCCCCGCGCGCCTTTGCACCCAGCGGGCCGGAGAGCGCCCCGGGGCGCTTCGTGCTGGCGGTGCCGTGCCGGCCGTGCCGTGCCGGCGGGTGTGCAGACACCGGGACAAACGGGCCTGCCGCCGGCCGGGCGCGCCGCTCCGGGCCGCGGGGCGCTGTGGCCCTTTAAGGCTCCGGTTGATTCTCCCGGAAGCCGCCTCACATGGGCGGGGCGCATGGAGCCGTCCCGGCCAGTGACGTCACGCAGCTGGCAGAGGGGGCGGGGCCCCGAGCGCTGAGGGTGAGGGGCTGTGGGGTCAGGTCTCAGCGGGGAGAGATGTTTGTGAGCCCCGGGATTTCGGATTCCTTGTGTTGGAACTCACTAAATACGTGTATGAAAACGCTCTTGCCCGGTAACAGCCCCTGAGCGAGCAGGCGGCCGAAGGGACGCTGTGCTGTCATTTCCTTCTCAGCGGCAGGTGCGGGCGGGGACGCCTTCCCGGGGACGCCTTCCCTGGCAGGCAGCGCGTCCCGCACACCGTGCCCACGGAACGGCCGCTCTGCAGCTCCCTGCAGTGCTCTCCCAGATGAGAGGGGGTGGGTTTCCCCCTCTCCGGCAGTGGACGCAGTTGGTGTTCTGATAATGAACAGGGGGAAGGGTCTGGAGGAGAAGCCCCACAAGGAGCGGCTGAGGGCGCCCGGTTTGTTCAGCCGGGTCTGCAGCTCCCTCAGGAGGGGCAGGCACTGAGCTCTGCTCTGTGGAGACCCGTGACAGCGCTCGAGGAGACGGCACGGAGCTGTGCCGGGGCAGGTTTAGGTTGGGTATTAGGAAAAAGTTCTTCCCCCAGAGGGTGGTCGGGCACTGAACAGGCTCCCCAGGGCAGTGGTCACAGCAGCAAGCCTGACAGAGGAAGTGTTTGGACAATGCTCTCAGGCACATGGTGGGGTTTTGGGGTATCCTGGGAAGGGCTGAGAGTTGGACTCAATGATTTCTGTGGGTCCCTTCCAAGTCAGGATATTCTATGATTCAGTTTCCTTTTTTCCAGCAGCATTAGTGATGACAGTGTCAATAGTTCAGCTGACCAGTCTAATACGTATGTCCCAGAAATACTGCGGTAACTGGTGTGGCCTGTGCGATAGGACTGCAGAGAGAAAAGCTTTGGAAGTTTTAACAAGTATATTATACAGATTAAGCTAGCACTAATCATGACCTGAAGGAATGCAGCCAAGTAGTAGTTTATCAGCTGAAGTTATGCTGATGGAAAGTTCCTTGACCTGGTGTGGCATGAAACATTAATTATTAAACATATTAATACATTAATGTGTTAAACACTCTTCCAGTCTAATTACAGTGGAGGGATTGTAAATATAAATTGTTGAAACTCTGCCTTGAGGCTTTTCCCAGCTCCAAAGGGTGAATTACCTCCCACTGATCTTAGCCAGGTCGATTCTTGAGACCAAGTGTGACAAGTCAATCGTAGCAGTCAGGTGTTAAATAGTTAATGCTCAAGTCGATAGTATGGCATTTAAAAGCTCCACAGGACTCAGTGTGAAATTGGGCCTTTCCTTACTGCAGGATCTAAAGGGACGTGAGAGAAACAGAGTAAAAAAGATCATGCATGGAAGAACAGTTACATCCATGGATCATAAACCATTAAATAGACCATAAAAATGGGAGGAAGGCTTATCCAATTCCAAATTACAGTTGTTTGAACACTAAGCAGCTTAAGAAAGCAAGCAGTATGATCATTCTCATTCAGAACAGCAAACCACTGCTGAGGTAAAATCTTTTGACTGGTAGTAGCTCGATGCTAATCCTTTTGATTTATAGGTATTTGATTTATTTCAGAAATCATGTTGCTGATTTTCCTAAACCTGCTGTTTGGATTGGCTGCATCCCATTCACCTGGAGAGGATGGCCTGTTGGGAGCTCTGCTGATGGGCTGACTGCTTTGGGAATGCTTCAGATGTAATACAGACTGCAAATGTGAGCCTGAAAATCACCTCAGGTAAAGTTAAATTACTAAAATGTACAAATACCCTGCCCATCAAACTCTTAGAAAACAAAGTAAATGTTGTGTTAGGAAGTTGTTGAGCAAACTCCTGACTTCTTTTTTTTACATCCTTATAAAATCTTGAATAAGCTTATGAAGCCAAACAAGCAAAGGGACTTGTCTTGAACTCTAAACAAATTTTTGGAGAGGAAAAAAAGCCTCACCGATCAAGAGAATTATGTAGCTGTAAATGATAGTTCCAGATGAATGGAAGACAAGGTTCTTTCAGTTTTTTTCTTCATCTGCAGCATCTGAAATCCTTATCATACAACACTTGCTGACATGAGGATTAAAGTTCACTGGAATTTCTGACGTGAATAAGTTATTTATATGTGGACATAATTCCAGGAATGTACTCCCTGCAAAACTGTTTTGATATTATTTGGTTGGTTGGTTTTGTTTGTTCATTTTGTTAATTTGAATCAAGTTCTTGATCTTTCCCAGACCCAGAGTTCTATAATATACATATGGGTGAACACATTGCTCTTTTTCCTTAAACAGTGGAATATAACTACATATGGAATATATGGTTATTCCAACTCTGCATGTATTTTGGGAAGGAAAAAAAAATCTCCTTGAATAATTAAAACAGGAAATGTCAAAAAATGTTTGGGTTTTTTGTTGGTTTTTTTTTACTTCTGTAAAAGCGGTCATTTTTGGTCAGACATGAATATATGTTTTCACTGCTACCCAAGAAATAGTTCACAACAAAAAATGTACACATGAGTTCTATAAATACTTCACCCAGACAGAGCTTCATACAAAACGGGAGTATGAAATAGAGAACTCCTTTGGTGAAAGCAAAGGGAGTATTGACCTGAATTACCAAAACAGTTAAGCCATGTTAGATCTTCAAGAGAAGAAGAAACCTGCAAAATTAAACTGAACTAAGTCAAATTGTGAACAATTCCCTTCCAAAGGCAATTAACTTAAGCAAAATGCTGCTCTTTATTTTGAAGAATCATATGTAGATCAAATATAGCTTAATGTAATAATTTCTAAAAGTGAATTTGGTGGGGTTTTTGGACTTTTTTTTTTGTTTATTCTTTCTTAAACATCTATATATTAGAATTTACTTACCTTCAGACTTAAACTAACCAGTATAACAATATCTTCCTGCAACACAAATGGCACATTGCAAAGCTGTGTTTGTGACTTGGCACTCCAACAACCGTGTTTTAGATACAGTTCATTTGCTTTTTGCATGCAATTCTTGCCGTGGCAGAGGCGTGATTTGCGCTGTAGCTGAGAGAGTGACAGTGGTGGAGGGGCAGCAGTGTTTGAGACCAGCCACAGGGCAAGTTAAACTCTAACTTTTATGGTACGAGCCCCATTGTTACCTCTGAACCTTTCCTAAGTTTCCTTGGGAAACTACTGAGCATTTTAAAGTTAGTTGAAGATTTCTTCCTTGTCAACATTTCGTTGGAGATCATGGAAGCCAGTGAAACACCTGCGGGACTTCCCAACAGAGAATATTCTGTGCCGCCTCCCCGGGGATCCTCTCCCAGCCCGAGGGGATTTCCCCCCGCAGCGGTCACGCTGTGATGGCAGCAGAGGGCGCGAGTCCCCCCGGGGGGAGTCTGACCCGGGATGGAAGGTGCAAAACTAGAAAGGATTTCTTAAATTAAACAAAAACAGAAGCCGAGCCGCCTCAGTGCGGTGTTTGAGCACACAGGAGCCAAGTGGGGCGAGCTGGAATGTGTTCCTGCCAGCCACCACTATGAACTTGAGCTTCGTGCCTCAGGGCAGCCTCAGAGGGGAATCGTGAGTAAAACACGTTGCAGTGTGACAAAGTCACGGGTGACTGGTCTGATGACGATGTGAACAAAAAAATAATCATCTTTCAGATGGGTGAGAGATCTTCTGTTAGCCAGAAGAAGACAAAAATGAGTGTGGGCAGCACTTCATTTCATGTCCAGTGAGCTAAGGACACTTTCTGAGGGTGCAGGATCTATCTTGAAAAATGAGATACTGATTTATATATATATCAAGATGCTTCAGGGATTCAAAGAAAGCACATCATTACTTATTAGTTTGTCAACTCTCTTCTTTCTGAGACACTTTTTATTTGTTAATGTTGTGTTAGTCTTTACAGTTCCTCTAAAGAAAAAAATACTAGTCCTTTCCCTGCCCTTTAAAAAATAATATTTTTTCTTATTATTTATTGTGGTTAAGGAGGATTAAATGTAGCAATCTATGCTATTGGATTCTTTTATTCTATTCCATTTTCTCAGAAGTGCTGTTTTGTTTGTATGTAGTAAACAGCCCTTGTAGATTAAGCTGAGGAAAATTGCACCCCTTTTCTGACCTGTTTGCTAATAGAATATTTACATCACTGTTGTCACCAGCTAACCCATTATCATGAGCTTCAGCTGTTTACATCAGGTCTCAATTTTATCATTTGCTTTTCTGTAACAGAGCCCTCACTGAGTAATTTAGCAACTTAAGGTGTGTCTGATGACTTCCTTTGGAAGACAGAGAATGTTGCATCCACTGGTAGCACGAATCTCAGGAAGTGTGTTATTCAATGCACGATGGAATGTGGGCAAAGTGAATTGATCTCTTTTCTGTCACAGGTTATACATGAGGTTTAAACCTGCCAATAAAGAAGATGGGGGAGGGCAGAACAGTGGTTTGGAATCTAATTCAGGTAAGGAATGGTGCTTTGGCAAACAGCACAGCAGAGCTGAGGGATATCTCTCTACACGTGGAGTTTCCTGCCAGAATAGCAAAAAACCCCTTTTTTTTAGCTTTGCCAAGATCTAGAAGGTCTCAGTCTCTTAGTCATGTGAAAGGCAATTCAGTGTGACTTTTAGGAGCGCGTATTTAATACAAGTTGTCCAGGAGAGAGCAGGGAGGAAGGTGTGTGCTGACATCCTCCTGCCTATGCATGTGTGCAAGCAGACCGTCCCAGTGACACCCCTTTGTAGGGCAAACGTTGTGTGGCTGTCAAATACTCAGCCCAATGCACATTGCAGGGGTTTACTTGGGAACAGCTCTGCTCTGAACACACGGGTTGAGTGCTGTGGTTGGAGCACACCTTCCCATCTCATTCCCCAAAGGAATCCCATGCTCTCAGACGGCTCGATGAAGTGACCCAGAGCACTGTACATGAGGCCTTTTGAGCCAAAACGAAGTGCTAAATCACATACTTGGTGAGTTGCTTGTAGCAGGAATGATCTCTGAAGCAAGTTTTGCAGAGGACTGCTAAAGTGGCTGACAATCCTGGAGCTGGCAATCAGATTATTCTTTTCGTAGGTGAGCTAAGTAGGTTAAACGTCTTCAAAGCCTCTAAACTGTATCTCTCATATCCTGAAAGCTATTAACACATCAGCTCTGAGTCTGCTTCCCTGCAGTCTTAGGTCAAAGAGGCTAAATGTTAACATCTCTCTGTCTTGCTTCATCATATCCACGTGGCTAAAACAAATTCCCCAATCATCATATTGGCTCTTCTGAATTCTCAACTCTCTCCATGTACAATGGGGGAAGCTCAGGCCCCTCTCACAGAAAATGGCACCATGACACTCAGTGAGAGACCAATACCCTAATTCCTGCCAACAGGATAAGCATTTATTCATCAGCTTATCTTCGCTGTCATACTTATTCCAAAAGGTCAAGCAGGCATCCAAAACTCAGGTGTACAATCACTGGCAAAAACGGCACAGTATTTTCAAGCTGAATATATTCTTGGGCGACAAAGTGTTTTTAAATACAAAAAGGATAAACAGTATTTTAATTGTTGTTTATCAAACAAGATGGATCAGCATTTTAAGGAAATTATAGAAGTAGAGCAGAAAAACATGAGAATGCTTTGAATGGGGCTCTGAGCAACCTGGTCTAGTGGAAGATGTCCCTGCCTGTGGCAGGGGGCTTGGAACTACATGATCTTTAAGGTTCCTTCCAACCCAAACCATTCCATGCCCCTATGAATGCTGCTGTAGATACCCTAAGAGACTATTTTCTTTAAAGAATTACACATTGGTATTCAAGTTCTAACTCCAGAACTATAAAAGTTTTACTCTAAAATAATAAAATTGTGACATTTTAGGGATTTGATTGATTTATCACTGACATTGCTATATAGGCAACACAATCGTTGGGAGTCAGTGATTCCACAGAGGATTATTCTGAAGAAATTAATAGATCTAAAAATAAGGTTAGCACATTTTCTTCATCCCTCAAAGAGCCAGTATTCCCCCAGTAAGCACACTGCTCAAGAATTCCGGAAATCAAGTGTGAACTACTGTTACTACTGCCTAATTGAGCAGTGCTGACATACAGCTGTGAGCTGCATTGTCACAAGTACTCCTACAACACAGGCAATTCGAGCAGTGATGGGAGTTCCATGACAGTGAATTAACAGACTAGCACAATATCCTTGGTTTTGTGGAGTTCTAGTCCTGAAGTGTGGAAGAGAATCCAGCAGGCCAGGCAGTTTACAGTGGCCATTACAAACAATGGCACTGATGGAGCAGCAAGACCTTTCACACCAATCTCAGTCCACGCAGGTATTGCAGGGAGGATATGGACACAGGGAGAAATGATTTTAGGAAACAATTGCAACTGAACTGCACTGCCACTCACGCAGAAGTTGCTACAACAGGCAGAGTCCTGCTGTTTCTCATCCTTTGTTCTAATGAGCTTTTCGCTCATTTCATGCCTTTAAATTCTGTTCTACAAATCCATTTGTGTGTTTCTAACACCGTGTGGTTTGTGTTTATGCTGCAGGACTCAAACCAAACCTTGGATGGTTGGGGTTTTGACTTGAATGCTGTACTCTAAAATGTGGCACCCCACCCATTGGCTGGATACAAAGGGAGGTTTTTAATTGACAGGAGAGTTAACATTCTTCCAAACCTCAGTCTGGAGCCTGTATAATTACACTGAGGCATTGTTAGAAGCAATTTTAAAAGGAAATGTTGCCTTCCTCCTGAGGTTTTTCTGTATACATGTAGTTAGGGCATGTCAGCCTTTCTTTAAAACTCCAGCATTGTCATTGTGAGAGGAGAAGCAGCACTTCATAGCACAGAAAATGACAACCAGCTCAGCTCTTCCAAATGCAAACCTCCACCTTGCCACTGACTTTGTAAGGAGCTTCCCTGACTTTTGTATAGAGTTATCCTGGGTCTCGTTATTTCAATTTGTAAAGTGGAACTTTAAGTTTTTATACCTGTGCAGCTGTTGCAATGATTATTCTTTTACATAAAAATGTAGGGTTTTTCTGCAAACTGCTGAATCTCAGCTATTAGATAGTTTTTTCCTTTTTTTTTTTTTTGTTACCTTTTAGAGATAGTAGGAACATACTGGTTTAACTGAGGTCAGACCCCAATCTCTAATAAGGATTGTTTACACTTCATTTATGTTTTCTCAAGACTAAACCTTCTCTGGCTGTCAATTGAAACATTTTAAGTATTGAGCTTACTGCCATTTCTTCATTTTCTCAACTGCTCTCCAAATCATTACCAGAAAAAAATATTGTAATTAATAACCCACCTTTTTCCTGAGGGGAAAAAATTGTCTTTATAAAATTTTATTTTTACTATAAAAATATGACCCACTTCAAATGTGCACAGTCCCATCTTCCTGTAACTCAAGTACTTTTAAATAAATCCTCCCCTAGTTAGTCTGTCCCATCCCCACCTCTGGCTCCTACTCCATTCAATCTTCTTCCAGCCACAGGCCCCTTACAAGATGCTCTTCTGATAACAGAACAGGAAGTTCTTTATCTTCTGAAGTTGGGTGACTCCAAATTTAATTATATGCTTTAAGCTGACAGAAAATATTGCCTTGCTCAAAAAGAAATGACTTGGGCTGGAACAAGAGATGTCAGGGCCTGTGGCACACAGGGCAGAGCAGGTGATCTGACCCCCAGCTCTTTGAATGAATGACAAGCGACTTCAGAAACCAAAGACAGAAAGATGATGGGCTGAGATCAAAACAAAGTGATGAAAACCAAAATTGAAAGACCAAAAGAAGACTGAAAGCAGCAGTGTAGCAGTAAGCTGTGACACTGGTTTGGAGGGGGACCCTTCTCCAGGGCATTGTGCTGCTCAGGGTTCTCTCATAGGTGTCCAAGGCCAGTATTTCAAGTAAAATCAGGACTGCTGCAGCTCCTCCTCTTCCTTCAACTTAGTGTCATAATGGCCATAAAAGGACCCACCTAATTCCAGTCCTTCCAGTTGTGCAATAATCAGCTAATTATGCAGATTACAGCAAACTGAAGGGGAGATGCAATATATGTGCTATGGCAGAAAATGTTTCTTTCCTGATATGAAAAAAGTGATCCTTTGGTGCTTGTATTATTTTATTTAGATCTTGCTTTCTGTCCCAAGGAAGATGCATTCCCTTCCCTAGCACCAGGAATGAAGTCTTGGAGAGAATTAACTCCTTTACATTGCTTTACATTTTAATTCTACTTTATTGCATGCACATGCAAAACATGCTTGTACACATCCATAGAGAAACTTTGTTGCTTCAACAAAACAAAATAAATTAAAAAGATTCCTTGATGGGAATTGAAGAAAATGGATGTTCAGCAGCATCTCAGCACACGATTATCCCATTATTATGGAAGAGTGATAGACAGTATTGACTGTTGCTTTTTTTTAATAAAAACTACACAGGTAGTTTTTTGGTGGCTGTCAGAATGAACAAATCTAAACAAAAATTCAATATAGTATTTTACAGAATAAAAATTAGGCTTGCTTGTGTAATTAAGTTGGGGTATGCCTCCCCCTGACCCTCCATTCTAAATAAGACTTGAACACAAGCAAAGATTATCTGTTGCTGGCAAATCCTTCCTAGGGATTACATGATGCATAAACGAATAAGGGTTTATCTTTTCCTCTTTCTGAGAGAGGAAGTAACTAGAGCAACACTGAAACATTACTGTCGCATTAAAGAATTCCAAACAGAATTAGGAAATTAAATTGTTGGGATTCTCACAGCACTATCAAATCAACATTAAGGCTGAGCATTCAGATCCTACGTGCAGACCACGCATAAAATTTAGAATGCACTGTGTATGTAGTACCATTTTGCTCTGTGAAGTAAAAATGTCAAGTATGCATAAGCTGTTTATTTTAAAAGATAATCTGAATAAGTTTAGCATAAAATTTTGCATGCAGGACCATGTTACTCCTGGTTTTGGGGTACCATTGTCACAAAACAAACCTAGACAAAATTTTTACCACTCAACATAATTTAGATGAAAATACTTATGGTAAAGTAACTAGTAACTGAGACACAATTAGAATGTGCTGGTTTACACCATAAAAAGGTAAAAATATATTTAGCACCTACTGTCTGAAAGACTTCCCTGATCACTGTAAAATGGCTGTTTGGGAAGATGTCTGTTTACTTCTGCAGATTTTGAAAGGCAAATCAGTGAAAGCTGTAACCAAGATTTCAAACTAGAAAGCTTCCAAAGGAGGAGGCAGAGAAGTGACCTACTTTATTACCTTTTGACTGCTGGTTCTGAGATCACCTGTGACTGGATGCTGTGCATATTTTAGGAATTTAAATCCATTTAGTAAGATCACACCTCTAACAGTGGAAAACTGTTCTTTTTAAAGCTTTACTAGGAGTGGTTCCTTGTCCCTTTTTTCCTGTCTGTCTCGCACATCCTGATGCCAGTGACACACAGGAGAGCAAACTGCCTTAGTCTGGAGAGGAGAAGCAGAGAACAAGGTGCCATCCCTGCTGATACAAACAGGGTACTCCCATGGCCTTTGGTCTCTTGATGTTCTGATGGCATCTCACAAGCAATTAAAACTTTCTCTCCTTTGTATGTAGGAACGATGGTCTTACATGTTATTTTAAAGAATACAGCTCTACGTGTTTAGGATGATATGGAATTTATTAGTTATAGGACCTGTAGGGTTTTTCTAGATGGCTGGCTATGAAAAGCAGCAAATCCAGTATCACCATTAGGAATTCGGTTTATTTTAAACCAAGGAGGCAATATATGTGTTGGTCCCAGAATCACAGAGTGGGTAAGGTTGGAGGGGACCACAGCAGGTCATCTGGCCCCACCTCCCAGCTCCAGCAGGGTCATCCCAGAGCACACAGCACAGGATTGTGTCCAGATGGTTCTGGACTATCTGCAGGGAGACTCCACACCCTCTCTGGGCGATCTGTTCCAGTGCTCGGTCACCCAAAGGTCATTTTCCTGGTATTGAAATAAACCCAAGAAGAATGGCCAAGGCCATTGGTGGGCTAGTTTTCAATTTGTACCATGGAAATCATGCAACATTTCTGTATGTCTTTGAAGGTCCAGTGAACTCTGTAAGAGTTAAGTATTACCATCTTCCCTCAGCACTGTCACATGTACTGGGACTTCAATTCAGCAGCTTCCTTCAGACTCAACTGTTTTCTGTTTTCTTAGCTTTCTGTGACAGTGAGTCTACAAGTCTGCTCCCAGGTGTCCTGAATATATCTTCTCTTGTCCATATAAAGCCTATAAAATCATAAAATCTTTCATAGGTTTGGGGAAAAGTATTCTTAAGCCAGTAATTGATACTGCAAAGAAGCATAAGCTTAAATCTTTATAATTACAGGTTATATAAATTGCTCTAAATTGTTTATATTGTATAGTACCCATGGTATTTGTTGCCTTCCAAATGCAGTGGAAAATAGGCCTACACAGAAAACATAATAATATGTTTGTCATGACGGCCCAGATTTGAGAAGGCACTTAAACTGTTACCTTCTGTTGAGATGAGAGTCCTCACTTCTCACTGGAAATAAGAACAGAAGCTGGTGCCTAAACAAGAGCAGCCCAGCAGACATTTCCCTGAACACTGACGTGCATGTTGTGCCCTGACACTGTGCACACCCTCAGCAAATGACTGCTACACCTTTTTTCTGATTTGGATTAATCTGCTTTATTTCAGGGATAGCAAATCATGATGTTAGAGCTGACAGTTCTCTGGTTCAGTTACTCCTCATCTCAATCACTCTGCAAAAGCAAAGAATAAAAGAGGAGACCATCCCCCAGAGATCTGAAGATGAGATATTCAGAGCCTATTTGACAGGTGACACATACTCGGTTCTTCAGCACCACTGAGCACCCTTTTGATCCCACATGTCTTAAGACACCAGTTTTCCTGTATTCACTTTTTCCTCCTCATAAATTCTCTAGCTAATCCCAGTGTTCCCCACCCCTCAGTAATTCCAGGGATTTTTTGACTCTCATCAGTACATTCAGTAACTTCCCAGTTCCCAAAGCTGTCTGGAGGCATTTCAGGTGTTTAACGACAGAGGGCTCTTTGTGTGGATTAGGCTGGAACAGATGAGACCTACATTCTACTGACCTTTCCTTCAATGGACACACAACTTAGGGGGTTTAAACTGCAAAGTGTCCAGTGGCCATAAAACTCTTCACAGCTGAGGAAGCCTCAAGAACAGAAGGGTCCTGAAGAAAGGTGTAATACGAGCAGAGCAGACCAAGAGGGCATTCACTGTTGACAGGGTGAAGGATAAAACAATTTAGAGGTGAACAAATAAACAGGTAAGGAAATCTGCATTTTAAAGACAAACATTTAAAGGCAATGAAGAACCAGCAGACATAATAACAGGGAAAGTTACACATGATCAAAATATGTGCATTTCTGTCTCTTCCCTCTTAAGTGGAATGTAGTCTGCACAATCTCTAAATCCGTGTTCTGTCTTCACCCTGAATACTGCATACAATTCTGCAGCTTCCCCACAGTCTCAGTAAAAACAGGACTAGAAGAAGAGTCAGAAATGGTCAACAAGGACAAAAGGATAGCAAAGGGATTTCATAAAGTGAGTTAAAATGGTAGAAAATAGTTCTTTATGAAAAGGGCTCTGCTTGTATTTGTGACAAAGCTGCCGAGGTAATAAAAGTAGGCAAAGTCTCAAGTCTCTTTTATTTCAGTACAAACGATTTCCCCTGTGCATTTGCGTATTTTAGTTGGTGATAAGTGGAAAAAATAATTATCAATTAATTTGTTATTGCAGTGGAACAGGCCTACTGCCTTCCCTGCCTGCAGGCCATGGTTTCATGAAAACCTTTAGGCAAAAAGGAAGTGGTATTGGAGTCTTTTGCAGGGTGGAACTGCTAATTTGAAGGTATCTGCTATCACATCACAATATCATAGAATCGTGTAGGTGGCAAGGGACTTCTGCAAGTCTGCAGTCCAACTTTCTTCCCGTGGGCCACGTTTAGCTGAGTTCTGTATCTCTAAGGATGGGGTTCCCATAGCCTCTCTGGGCAAGCTGTTTCAGTATTTGACCCTCCTTTGTTAAAACAAACAGAATTGTTTCCCATATTGAATTGTTGTAAGTTGTGCTCATTGGCTCTTGTGCATCTCTGGGAAGAATCTGGCTCCATCTTTTCTACACCCTTCATGAGGAAGCAGCAGACAGCAGTATGAGCTCTCCTCACCATCTTCTTTAAACCTGAGCAAATCCAGCTCTTTAATATTGTCTGTCATGATCTGCAGCCCCCTGACAGTTTGGTGGCCTTCACGAGCCTGGCTTTAGTGTGCCAATGGCTTTCTTAAAACAAGACACAGAACTCCAGATGAAGTGTCACCAGTGTCAGAGGGAGGGGAAGAATCCCTTCCCTCCAAGCTCACCAGTGACACTCAGCCCAGTCTGCAGCTGGACACATTTACTTCAAGAGCACACAGTTGACTCATATTTCTTCAAAGCTGCTCTCTATCCAGTCAGTTCCCAAGCTGTCCCACCGTGTGGGGTTATGCCAACCCAGCTGCCTGGCTTTGCATTTGCCTTTGCTGAAGTTCATGAGGCGCCCAGCAGCTCATGTTTCCAGTCTGACTGGGTCCCTCTGAGCAGCAGCCCTGCCCTCTGGCGTATCAGCCACTCCCCCCACTTTGTATCACCCACAAATGTGCTGAGAGGTCACTCTATCCCATCCCCCTGGTCATTAGATCAGCCATTTCAAGAATCCAAGTTGCTGTAACTTACATAAAGCAAGCAAACCAAACATCCTTCCAGAGAGATGCTTTACACTTCAAAATCTGTTTTACAAAAATGCACACACTGCAGGTTATACTATGGGCTGCTACAGCCCTAAAGTGGGATTTTGTTCTGTGTGCCAGGAATGGATTTGAGATAATACCCTGTACATTGCAAAATAGTATAAAATGGCTTAGCAGAATGTTTCCTAATCTTCCATATGGAGCTTTACAATTCTCATGCATTTTGGAACAACATCCCCAACAACATGAGCTGAAGGGAACACTGGTAAACAGGAAGCATTGGTTGTGAAAAGGAACTAAGAGAAGATGGAAGGACAGGAAAGAGAGAAAACCCAGCCACACCTCCAAAAATGGGATCAAACAAATACTCAAATAAGGAGGGTTGTTTGGTTTGGGGGCTTTTTGTGAACACAACAGAGATAAAGAAGTTGATGGTCTAGTACTTGGACACTGAGCATCTGGAGGAACATAAACTTGGAAGGGACATATTCCAGGCTAAACCTGTGTCCCAGTCTGGTGTTTAAGAAGATGTGGGATAACTCAGGGACATTTATGAAGTGTAGCAGAACACCAAGGTCCTGTTTCCCAGCTCTGCTACAGCCATCACAAAGCACCTTGAGCAGATCACCCTGCCTCCATTCCCACCTCTAACAATGGGAAAATCATTTCTCTCAGCATTCTTTATTAGTGCATTAATTCAGTGGGACAGCAAAAACATCATATAGCTTAAGTGCCACATGCTTAATGCTGTAGGATCCTAATTTTGTAGGACTTTGCTTAGACACCTACAGACCACAGTACTTCTTTACTCATCATTATCACACACATGTTCACAACAAGTAAATGCAGAGTATATATAAATGTGATCAAGTTAGGTGCCATGCTTTTTCACTTCTCAGGAAAAATAACTGCTCTTGCTAAATAAAAAAATTAATGGAACTGTTATTACTACAAAAATAAAGCTTTGCATCTGTTTAGTCAGCAGTATCTACTGTTCCACTGCTCTCAAAATCACTACCTGCACCTGCTCATGGGGCAGTGGATAACTTGCATTTACATTAACTGTATTTTAGACCATTCCAGCACTTTCCATTAACATATTAACATTTTGAATAATATGCTGTCATCTTCCTACATGCACATAATCACAGACACTGAGAAATGAGGCTTTTGCAACTAATTTAACAAGTTTGCCAGTAACAGTGTTATGCTGTGAGAATGTTCCTCTGTAGAACTACGTGCCTCAATTACATTAATCTATTCCTCAGATTTAAAAACAACTTAATTGAACCAATCATGAGGCACATGCAACCTTGTTTGAGAAAGTATATTTGAAAAGCAAATGCTTCTCCCCACCCCTGCACAGCTCGAGTTGACAGAAAGAAAGAATTCATCAGTAAGAAGGAAAATGCCATTTGTCACATATGACTTGGGCCAGTTTCCAAGTGTTTCAAATGGGAAAAAAATAACAGTACAAAATGAAATATAACAGGTTTGCACTGCCACATAAGTTTTTAATTAAAAATTTCAAGGGAATTCAGTCTAATTTAAAAAATATGATTCTGTCATTGTAATCCATATGAACTTCCAGTCTGTTACTGGTATCTTTTCTTAGCCATATGCCATGCAATGAGCTGGACAACCTAGCTCCTCCTCAGAAAAAGTATTTCCTTCTATCAGCTTTCCTCCCTACCCCCCAATTTCACGAGATGTTCTCCTTTGAACTTTTCCTACAATTCATAGGAAACAGAATTCCTGACTTGCATTCCTTACTTCATCACTTTGTTATTGTCACTTCACATCTTTGTGTACTTTCTGATAGAAGCAGCTGTAGACTGAACATTTCAGTATCACTTGATTTTTCGGTGGGTTTAAGGTTACTTTCCTTTGTTCAGAGAAAAAACGTATCAGCTGCACTAACACATTGCGTCAGTCAGTCTCCCGAAGAACAAACATGAAGTGCAATTCATCTTGCTCCCTTGGGTACTGTTTTCGTTGTCATATCCAATGGTATGCTGGATGGGACACTGTTCAACTGGAAGTTTCATTAAACAGCTCCTGAAGACCATTAAAGGTTCTAATAGGTGTGACTTATTGACCGGAAGAGCCGGTAAACAAATGCAGAAGTGACAGTCGAGTGCAGAGTAACAGTAATTAGCGCTGTGACTCCATGAGTAATGAGGAAATTGCCCTGACCCAGTTGGTGGCAGGAGCAACGAAATCTGGAAAAATATATTAAAAAAAAATATCCCAAATGGATGGGTTTTCTACCAAGATTTCTCAGGGTCATGGACAAAATCTGTGGTTGCCACACATCCCACTTCATGAGTGCTTCAGTCCGCACGGTGGTAGCTCCGCTCCCTTGGCCAGGCACAGGCACAGGCAGAGAAGGCCGGCCTGGCAACGTGTCCCAGCTGCCTGGTGCAGATCCACAGGGCCTCACAGGCACACAGGGAGCCTCCAGCACCCTCCATCCCTCTGCAGAACACCAGCACTGGGTGGAAACCCTGCTGGCTCTGCTGTGACAAAGTTCATCCCGTCCCCCGTGCCTCTCCAAGCACCGCTCACGGCTGTCACGGCTGTCACAGCTGTCACGGCTGACGGGCCACGCCTGGTGCTCTGCTCACAGTTGCACAAAGGCCTATCAAGTGTACAATGGCATATCAATATCCTGCCTTCAGTTGATGTGCTTCCACATTTATCCCACGCTGCCCTGGCTTCAGTGCCAACACAAACATCTCACAGAGCATGGATTAATGAGAGCGTGACAAAAACAAATCTGATCTGTCTGTGCATGCTTTTTGTCTGTTGGAATTGTACCTCATGTGATTTTCTACCTCTGCAGGTTAAAGAGGAACGATATGATGCAGAAATCACAGCATTTTAATCCAAAAGTAGAATTATCCTTCAGTATGCACATGAAAAAAGGTTTCATTTCTTTGATGAAAATACCATTCACTACAAAAAAACCCACCAAACTACCAGCTGCTTTCCAACAGTAAGATTGGCATGACCAAGAGCAAGTTCTTGGTAAGTTCCATAAAAAACTTTTCATTTTATCTGTGTCCATATCCTAGCAGTGCAAGCCTCAGGGAGATCCAGTGGGGGTAATATCCTGGAATATAATAATGCCAAAAAAAAAAAAAAAAAAAAAAAACCAGCACAAAACACACACATGCACTCAAAATCAATACTTCAAATGTTGGAGCTCCTGATTGCTGACAGGAAATGCACTGGTTTCAGTGCAATAATGTGAAGTCTGAAGGAATATTTGGGAAGTATGAGCAAGGAAAAAAATCACATAAAAGCAAGTGGTATTGTCTGTGTGTTGAGAGGGGCAACAAAACTGCAATATGGCACCCAGTTGTAGGTTTTACAAAATAATACAGGAGTTGGAAAGGGAGAGGAAAATATATGCACATATACAATGTACAAAAAATACTTTGAGACTGTTTTGGTTGAGGTACAATTAAGAAGTTGTTTCGATTAAGCTACAAATATCCATAACCAGTTTAGGAGCTGGTTGTTTTGTGGTCCCCCAAGAAAAGGAGCAATCAGGAGATGAAGTCTGGCAGATGCAGACTGCAGATAGAGCGCATGTCTTCGGCACTGGGTGTAATTAACCACCAGACTAACTTACAACACAGTCTGCTGCCACCCTAACTCTCCAGATCTGGATTAAATTACCAAGGAAGTGCTGTAATTCAAAAGAAAACATAGCTACCAAAGCAGGAGGGTCCTGGAGGAGCGGAGCCCCCTCCTCGGAGACTCCAGGGCTCCTTCCCGCTGTGCCCGCACCGCGCTCCGCTGCCGAGTGACAGGTCCCATCTCTCCCCGGCTCTTCCAGTGGCAGCTCCTCCCTTCTGGCCAGATGGACAGCACGGCTTGGTCTGGGGCTCGGGGGGACCTGGCTCGGGGCAGAAAGCAGCCTTTTATAGCCGGCCCGCCGCCGCTCCGCTCACACCTCCACGCTCCGCTGCCGAGCGCGCCGCCGGACCCGCAGCCCATGGCACCGCTGCCCCCGCTCCTGCTGCTGCTGCTGCTGCCCGCGGCCCGTGAGTACAGCCCGGCACCGTCCCCACCGCCGGGGAAGCGGCCCCGGCACGCCGCTCCCCACCGCAGGGAGGGGGCTCGGCCGCCTCGGGGGGCAGGTGGGAGAAGGGGGAGAGGAAGGAGCGCCGGGAGAGGCGATCACGGGACGTGCCTGTCTTCCCACGCGGGAGAGCGCAGTCCCCGTGACAGGTGTCCCCGCGCTGGGGCACGGCGGGGTGGAACTCGCCCAAAGGCAGAGCCCGATGTGCCGCTGACAGCCGCGCTGCCCCGGCGCTCTCAGCCCGCGCCGGCCCCACGGCCCCGGGCTGGGCTCTCACAGCGCTGCTGGAAGTTCCTCAGCGGTGCGAGCTGTGCCAGCGAAGGTCGGGGCTTGAAACCAGACTGCAGCTCGCACGCGTGGGAACAATCTTTCTACAAAGCCAGTACCTTCACCCCTGCTCCTCTCCGAGTGCTGGAGCGAGCTCTCCCACAGCGCTCGAGTTACAGAGCCGCTCAGGGGCAGGAACTGCGAGAACTGAGATTGCCTACAAAACTCTGAGTTCTCCTGAAAAAATGAGTCAGTCTTTATAAATAAGTTATGATGTGAGAACGTAATTAAAGGACCCCTGCCTCATACCTGAGCACAACCAATTACTCACTTTGCAAATATTTAATTATTTTTTTTGTCTCCTATGTCCTATTTATAAAGCAATATTAAAGACCAGTTGTAGTAATTTACAGTCCATTTCCTCATAGGTTTTCTGGGATGTTCATCACTGCAGTATCTGAATGTACTTATTTCGTTCCCATAGCGACATGGTAGATCCCAGTTTTAACTGCTTAAAATTATGTGGAACTTCAATTATTCAAAGCCTGGCTCTCAACTGAGTATTGCAGCAGCTTGGTACTCCAACCCCAGGACACCCAGCAGGCAGGGAGCAAACTATTAGTAAACATCAACAGGCATTGTTTTAAAGTGATTAAATTAACCTCATGCTGAACCTTTGTGACAGCTGGAAGGACAAAATCCACTTTTCCAGAATAGCATTCTGCTGCCTTAATTAAGAGATTCTCTTTTGTCTTCTTGCACTTCTTTTTTTATACATTCCTACACACCTAGAAAATTCACCACACCAAATCTTGCAAATAACAGGACAAGGGCCCCAGTTCATTCCTAGAGCAGATTCTGGGCATGGAACGAAGCAGGGGCTGGGGGAAGGCACTGGCACCATTACAGCCCAGAAGGTGAGGTGCTTGCATAATGGGGCTAACTTAAGACCCCACCAACCTCCCTGCCCCAATTCTATTTCCTGACCTCAGCACAGCCCTGTGATTCCTCCAGCATTTGGATCACCCTGCAGACCTCATCCTTTGCACGGCACAAACCTCAGTGAGACCAGTAAGAAAAGCCATGGAAGCACTGCCGTGCCAGCTCAGGGTGCTCGTTCCAGCGAGCCTGGCTGCGCTCCGAGGGCTCTGAGTCAGGCCTGCAGTCACCACTCCGTGGGCAGTGGGCAGGATGGCGAATGCAATTCACCTGTTTCCCAATGCTTGGGCCACGGGAGCAAAACAGGCAAATTTATCCTTTCAAAAAATTCCCATGTGCCCAGAGTTTGTGGAGACAGCACATGAGCAGTGTGGGCAACGAGGTGAGGCGAAAAAGGCCACTCCTGATGGCTTATGAAACAAGAGGTAAAAATCTAAGCAAACACCAACAAGCCTGGCTGTTCTTTCTCAAAGGGTTTTTTACCATTTTCACACACAAAAATTGTATTTCTTAATGAGGAGATTTCATGAGGTGTTTAAATTCCATTGTTTTCATGAAATTACACGTGCTGGAGGTCACGAGCATCCCACGCGTTTCAAGTTACTCAAATGTGCTGGGAACAGTATTTTTTCTGGCAGATTTTCCATTAACTGATTATAGTTAATCCTATAATCTATTATAATATAACCTATTATAATAATTACTCTATTAGTCTATTATAACAAATTATGTGTTATACTGATTATATAAAAACTGCAAAATCATCATAGTTTTTTTTGTGAGAAACTAAATGTCAAAGCCTTCAGCAAGAAAGTCTAAATATTTTTTCTGCTGTCTCCCTCACACATATTATCAGTTATTAATTCTTTATGTCTTTTGCAATCTGTATCCAGTTTAGTTTTATAAACTGTTCTCCTCATATCAAAATAAATAATTAGTTTAATTACTAAGAAACTCTAATCAGAAACTTCCCACTAATTTGTTTTGTACTCATTCACCGTCTTAAAATGTGCTATAAATAGCTTGGAGCCAGCACTGCAAGGAGATGCTGCCCATTACCATTAAGGATCTTTGATGCATTAGCTCAACCTGCAGGAGGACATGAGGCCCCAAAAACTGTCACCCAGTGTCTCAACATCGTTCTGCTGCTCAGGACCTATTGCTTTAGTACTGACATGGGACAGTTAAAATACAATTCCTAAATACAGTTTGTTCTGGGGAAATACTGGTGAGAATCCCTTAAACAACAACGAAACCCAAACAAAATGAAAAAGAAAAAATACCCTCCCAACCCCACCTTTCTAATTTCCCTGGAGATGACTCCAAGCACCCACCCATTTCCCTGCTCTACATCCACCACATCATCTCCACCAGTTATTTGTCTGCTTTGTCTAAAAATGAGGAAAACCAGAACCCTATCATAGAGGACATATTTGTTCCATTGTAAAGCTTACATTCTACAAAATAACCATGTGGGCAAAATTGCATGTTATAAGGAGAAAACACTGCAACCCTTGGGGCAGCCAGTCCTAAAAACCTATGGCCTGGGCCACAGAACAGATGCTGCCCTTACCAGTTTTCAGACTGGAGATGACTGAAGTCTGCCTCTGTTTGCTGCCTCGATGGGAGGAAACCCCTGCAGCTGTTCTGACTGGACTGGGGCGAACGGGAGGGGGGTCAAGCAGTGTAGCCTCGAAGTGTCAAAAACCAAAACTGCATTATTTCCAAATGCTGTCATTTATTACCAATGCTTAAAAACCCCACCCCAACCCCCCCAACTACTTCATATTCTCACGTTTGATTCACTAAAACATCGTGTTTTTTCCCGCAGTTTACAGCGGCGCTCTCGGGGCCGGCCGTTCCAGGCGGCCCAGGGGGATCCTGGAGCTGGCCGGGGCCATCCACTGCACCACCGGCCGCTCGCCCTTCGCCTACCTGCGCTACGGCTGCTACTGCGGGCTGGGAGGGAGAGGATGGCCCAAGGACAGGGTGGACTGGTGAGAGGAACTCCTTGAAGTGCAGAGTAAAAGGACTGAAATATCAGTCAGGCCTATTTAACAGCACAGGGGGCTGAGTTCAGACACACCCCAGGGACTCGGAAGCGTTAACACCGTGTTTCTGGAGATCTGCAGCAGCCCTGCTTGCCTTCAGCTCCAACTGCCCTTGCATGAATGTTGGATTCACAGTACAACTGAGTTTCTTTGCTGGTGCTGTTTGACCAAGGGCTGAATAACTGAAGTCTTGTTGGAGAAGGTTTAAAGTTCAAACATCCAAAAAAAATCTATAAAAGTAAAACTTAAAAAGGCAATTGAAAAATCTTGTGATTTTACTATCATAACCCCTTTTATTAGTATTCAAAATAATACATAAAAATTATGCAAAATCCAACCTGTTGAAAAATAAAAATAACTCTAAAAACAAACCTTTCTAATTAGTATTAAATCTCAGCCTATTGACTATCATCAATTTAATTTGTAATTGAACATTAGCTGACAAGAAGATGATTTTCTGGTTTTTTTCAGGGATTTTTTGCCTTTTTTAAAGTTTCTATGCATGAACTGGAGTTACTGATCTACTTCCTGGGCATGTGCTGTTCAACTGTTACGTTCCACAGGATCTTTACAGAGCTATTCGTGTGGAATTACCAAGTAATTACTTAATAAGCACAGGAAAAAACACTAATTGCAAAGTGAGAGCTCCCAGCGTTAACTTTTCCTGTTGCAGACACAAATTCCTCAGGCTACCTAAACACCATGTGCTTACTGTAATATGATGGTTTTAGGCTCCAGGAGGAAACAGAAGGAATGCAGAGTTTGTGGATACACCCTGTTCTTCCACCAAGTCAAAAAAGAAAGGGTGTCATTAGTTTGCAGCAAAAACTTACAAGCTCCCTAATATCAGGTCCTTGTTACCTCCCCTGCTTGCTCTTCTGGGCTTCCATTAACTACACCAGAGACTCCACACCAGACTCTGCACCAGCACATTTTAATGTTTTAGGCATTAAAATGTGTCATTAATGCTCATCTGTCTGCTCAGTTTCACAATGTCATAGAGACTCTATGAATTCATTGTGCCATTACGACAAGAACAACTTTGAAATCGTAATTTTGAGCAATTTTCTGTATTTTTTCATGATACTGAGGTAACACTTCAGGTGCACGTTCTATTATTTCCCAGCTGCAGTAACATGCTGATAAAACCCACTGACTGCGTGACCATAAACCACCAATTCTGTTCCTCTCAGGTGCTGCTTTAACCACGACTGCTGCTATGGCAAGGCAGAACAGGCAGGTTGCCAGCCAAAGACTGAGAGTTACCACTGGGAATGCAAAGGCAATTCTGCTGTGTGTGGTGAGTGAGCCCTTGAGGGGTTTTGGTGTTGGTTTTTTTTTTGGGGGGTTATTGGTTTGGGTGCTACTGATTATCTCATTGACTTCACAGAATAAAGGCATTTTCTCAGTTAACTGTGAAATTCTGACCTTACCATCCTTCCTTTGGTGACCTTTTTGCCAGGATGCACAGTGCCTGCAGAGAGCACAGCTGTGCCACCCAACTGAACCCAGCTTCTTATTCTCAGTCCCCACCTACTGACACACATGAGCAAACAAAATTCTGATCTACAAGCTCCTATTACCCTTTCAGACAACACAGCCAAAAACCCCCTCCTTTTCCTCAGCATTGATATTTGTTGAGGTCAGTTACTTTACACCTAATTTTATGCTTCTACCCAGAGGGAGTCGCAGCATCAACATACACAGACGAAGAACACTCCCATTTCGTGGCAGAAATTGAGTTCAGACACAAAACTGAACACTTGTTCTGCTCCTGGACAAATCTCAGGCAGAGATTTGGCTAAGCTTTTAAAATGTTAAATACTCAGACAAAATGTAATCAAGGATTCCTCAGTTTACAGACAGTTGTAGAGAGAAAAAAACACACATTTCTGGCTTGGCACACTAAACCCAAAATACATTGCTGTAGAAGAAAGTGTTCATGCCAAGGAGAAACTCCCATGCCAAGAAATCTGTTAAGCTGCAACACTACAATTATTAAACAAATATGACAAGACATGGATTTTATCACACTTAAACACACTTTACCTAACTTCTTACTGAATGCCTTGATAAGAAAGAGGTGGCCAACTGAAGCTGGACATGGAACATCTTTGCAGCCCATGTATGTATTTTTAGGGCTGTATCCTTGAGTAGATTAAAGGATGTGATGGAAACCATCTTCTCAACCTCAAGCTTCACTAGAGCAGGAGGGCAAGCAGGGAAGGCCACACACCACTTTCTAAAGAGGAATCAGAGCTGCTTTATTAAAGAAAGTGAAGAAGAATATTTAAGTCTTTATGTGACTGTTGTATTTTCACCAGCCAAGATCAGTGATCACTGGTTGATCCACGGATCTATTGTTGCTAAACCAAACCCTGCCTGTACGTTCTCTGTTGGCATTCCATTTGGTATGTTTTATTACTTCAGACTAACATCAAACTTCCTGTGTTTTCTTTCAGATTCACTAGAAGACAAATGTCAAAGAATGGCCTGTGAGTGTGACCGTGAAGCTGCCAAATGTTTTTCTAAAGCTCCGTATCACAGGAGATACCTTTTGTGGCCAGACTTCATGTGTGGTGAGATCCAGCCTCTGTGCAGGAATTAGACATCCACCATCAGTCTTCACAAAACCTCTGTATGTATTTAAATCTGAAATGACTTTTTTGTGTCACAGTAGTGACAAGTGATGTTCCCCCTTGTTGATGCTCCTTCTTGCCACCTCAGCCTCTCTAGCCAAGAATGGCCAAAGTAAACATTTATCCTCTTATTTACCTTGTGCAGTGCCCTTTTCTTGACCAAATAGGAATCTGAGTTTATCAGATTAAGACCTGACAGCATTAATTTTGTTTATATTGAGATGCACAGATTTTTCAGATTCATAATAGCACCTGCTGTGAACTTTTCATCCTCCCTCCAGGGACTGTAACATACAAATCAAACTCCTCAACTAACATTTATCTTAACATCTGTTAACTCTGAACTGACTGGAAAAAAATGCATGAAATGACAGTGTCAGCACAGCTGCATTAAACACAGCTACATTAAACACTTACTATAAAAGCCTAATTTAACTGTTGCATCTCATTCACCTTAAGCAATCCTACCTGTACTAAAAAAGGCTTAATTAATTCTATTTTTCTAGTTTTTAAATACAGTTTTCTAAAAAGCTGCTCATTTGATATGGCTCAAGCTCCTTACTCTACATATACCCTGAACAGAGATGAAAATACAGCAGCTGTTGGGACCAGCTTCCTTTTCCACAAGGGATGGATCTTGGACAGCAACAGTTTACCAAGTTCAGAAGTGTACACACCTCACCAGGATGTAAAGATGGTTCTAACTGGGGTCACTTCATAGACTTTTCTGACTTTTTAGGAAGAGAAATCAATACCAAGAATTGCTGAATAATACACTTTTTCATAACTGCTAATTTTAACAGTCACAGAACGAGGAGTGTTTTATGTCTAACTTTCACCCACCTCAACTTACTCAAAGACACAGGGCAAAACTTTAATACAAGTACTTTTATATAAAAAACCCAAACAAAATAACCCAATCCTGCAATAGTGAAGATTTCAAAAGAGATCTTTAATCTTTCAAAATATCCACAGGCAAATTTAAAGTTCATATCAATGATACAAAAGAAAAAAACAAAACAACAAACCAATGTAGAATGCAAGGAGGCAAAGCTCTTGAAAAATCTGACTTTTTCTTCAGTCAAAAAAACCATACATTAACAAATGTCAATCCTGTTTACACAAAATAACTTTCCAGTCAATATTTGCTCACAGATGTAGACACACATTATATTGCAGTAAGATGTAATTACAGTGTCAGGTCACTTTTCCAAAATAATCATTTTAAAGAGATAACCCTGAATTTAAGAATTAGCAACAGAATTCAAGAGGAAAGCATTAAAGGAGCTTTATTGATGAAGTGTAAGTGGTCTGAATAAAAGATTTTCTATGGCAACCACATTTTCCAAAAGATGAGAAAACTCAAGTCTTTGCTCTCAAGAGCAGGAATTTTAGAGCAAACTCTGCTTGAGACTGTGCAGAGACAGTCACAGCCTCACATGGAGAGAACACTGAAATAACTGAGGGACTCTCAATATCAAGCCTATCCAGGAAGGGCATTCCTTTGGCAAACTGAAGTCGAGGAACACATCACTGGGATGAAATGCTAAGTTTAAAAAGAAAAAGAAAGAAATCACCAGAGCAGCTCCAAAGACTTTAAGGCAGGCTGGAAAATACACAGAATGCTCAGAACAGAATAGAGAAGTTTGATCTGATCAAAGATAGGGCAAAATGACTGTATGAGTTTTACATGGCTAAAACAGGAATGTCTGGGTTTTTTTTCCCAATGGAAAATTCCTTTTGGATACTAGAGCCCATCCTCCAATTTGGAATCAGCTGGTTTAAGAGTAACTTACCTTAAGGCTTTTTTGGATGCTTAAATTAATACAATCCACCACTTCTGCTGCCACATACATACAGAAAAGCAAAGCTTGTTTCAAATGTCCATTTTTGGAAGCTAAACAGCCCAAAAGTTCCCAAGCCAATCACTGCACTTGTGTGTCCAGATGCCTCAGCTCTGTAACCACGAGATCAATGTTTATGATGGGGTTAAAATACAAGGCCCAGTAAAACAAACAATTGCAGACAAACTGAGGAATAAAAGGCCAAAAAATGGCAACAAAAAGACCCTGGGTTGAGACTTTCCAGAAATGTCTCCACATTCTGTGAGGAATAGTCCTGTGGAAAAGGAAAGGGAGAGGCTTAGAGGGACTTCCTGGTTTGTTCGTACCCGCTCTAAGAAAAGCTAATAGGTGTTGCAGCCTTAAATTATTTAGCCCTTACTTGGGCTTACCCTTTACCTGTAAAACATTATTTTGCACTCCAGGAAAAGCTTTCTCAAAGGGGAAGCATTAAGTCAGTGTACTCAGACCCCAAAGCCCAGCAGGCTCCAGGGTCACATTCCAGCCCTCCCACGGGTTATTCCATGGCTCCTCCTGTGCTCCTCTGTCCCCTGGCGGCTGGCAAAGGGAAAACCCACTACACCCCACGACAGGAAGGGCTAAGGCTGGAAACGAGACCACAGCAACCATGAAGTAATATCAATATGCTTGAATTAAGTTTAAATAACAGAAATTCTGGTAACTGATCAGAAATGATACCAGCATACCTGAACTTCTTGCTGGTTCTGAGGACTCATCCTTTAATAACTACACTGGAAGCATATCATGACAAAATTGTGATGCATTTAGGCTGAGCAGTTACCAGAGAAGGCAGTTCTCACAGTAAGGGTTAGTGTTTCCCAGCGATTAAGAACATGTTTATTGCTGTTTCTGCATTTGCTACATCTGATAAGTAAAACCAGCGGTAAGAAACCCTCTCAAATATTCACAGAAATAAAGACATTCAGAAGCACCAGCACATGTAGGAATTCAGATTCACATGATCTTATTAACCTCATTATGGTCAGACACTGTCATTTCAGTGAGCAACTGTAAAATCATAAGACTGTTACTATTTATAAGGCCATGTACTTCCTACCCTCTTCAACAAGCTCAGTAAGACTTACTTCAATTCTCTCCTTGACCAGAGCCTCCAAAGGGAGAATAATTCCAGAACAGAGAGCAACATGGCATTCACAATTATAAATCTTGATGTCCAGTAGTGCACATCCAGCCAATCCCAAGCAAATTCAGCTATCAACTGGTATGGCAAAAATAAATATTTTACAATGAATTCTCTCCATTGTTTCCAAGAAGGATCTTTAAGGTCCTGTAAATTAGGATAAAAAGACTGTTAAACAATTTTCTATTAAACAAATACAATACTGGCTTATTTCCACTGGTCTTTTGTTGAAAAGCTGTTTTTTCATACATTGAAAGCAGCAATTTGTCTTTACTATAGTTGCTGGTAGATAATACTACAACACAGTAATTTGCATTAGATTAGAACATCACAAACCTTATAATACCCTTTCCTAAAATACAGGTAATTTGAGTGAAGAGCCTCTCTGTAGTCTTGTGAACTTCAGAAGGATGACAGTTACACATTTGAAGTCTTAAAAGCCTTAAATCAATCTTATTAAAGGTAATAGTTCCAACTCTGCCTGTCACATAAAATAAAATCAAGGAACTCTGTAGGTTTGCTGTTTTTAAAGTCACAGTGTAAAGAGATGAAATGGTGAATAATTACTTCATGTGGTTTTATGGTGCTAGTCTTCAAATGCTTGTAACTAAAGCAAGTAGCACAGTTAATGTTTTGAACACTTACCAGCAGCTTTGTGAAAACATCTTCATGCTTGTCTTCTTGCATAGGACAGATTGTGTGGATGAAAGGTAGGAAAGCTTCTGCATAATCAAAAAAATACAGGTACAACATACTGAGTCTTGGAGAGCTCTTCAGTGCATACAGAAGAAAGAGGGATTTTCCTGGATTTACAGCCTGAAAGATATCAGATTATCAAGTTTCAATCAGTGAAAAAATAAAATGAAAGGGACATGCCAGTTCTTAGATTTTCTGACAATTATTTTTCAAAGCATCATTTTTCAAATACAGCATTTCATTAAATTAAGCAGTTTTTACAAGTGCAATTCCACTACCCTAACACTCCTCCTGCCTTCAAAAAAAAATCTTCTTTTAAAGATCCTATTTTAAAAATACTGAATATACATGACACTTAAAATAAAATTTACCTTATATTCCCAAAGGTTCTGTGGTGGTTTAACCCCTAAAGCTTTCACACATTCCAGTTCTGCCATGATGGCTTTCCTGTGGTTGCTGCTCTCTATACTGTAAGGCTCTTTGGTGAAATCCTCCTCTGTCAGGGTGAGCAGCAGCCTACAAAAGCAGAACTCAGAAGGTAAGCAGTGTCTCTTCACCAAAAAGACATGACTCACAAATAAGCAACCAAATCCTGAAACAATAAGGTACTGATAGAAGGCAGCACCTTTTGGATCACAGAAAGAATCACAGAGTGCTTTGGGTTGGAAGACCTTAAAGATCATTGTTAAATTACATTCCATAGCAAGTGTTCACAGCAACTGCATCTCAGAGCCTGGGTTTTAAAGACCCTTCTTTTCCAGTTTCCTCTCGCCTGCTTTCAGCAGAGCTCTTCGGTGGAATGGAACAATGCACGTGGCACATCCATACTTCCAAAACAAAGGGAAGGTGGGAGGGGTGGATAACACACAAGTAGAATTTTATTCTCAGTATCATTTCAGTCCACATTGTCAGCAATTTAAGAAGATCTCAGAACATTTTAAAGTATCTACTACTCAAGTTTTCACCAACAGTTGTTATAACTTCCCCTGCAATTCATTCTGGTCCGTTACAGAACATTCCCACAATCCATGGAACACAGTACAGTCATTTCACAACAAGCCATCTCTAATGAATCTGTCAGTAATCCCATCACACAACAGTTGTTCTTGGCCATCAGGCCCCTCACCTTCCATTCACTTTCTCCAGTAAAAACCTTTCCTTGTAATGTGAAGCCCACGGGCCCAGCTGCTCTAGCCAGAGGATCACCTCCTCAGCACTCCATTTAGCAACAGGCTTGTGGACAAGATGATCTTCCTCAAATTCTCTGCTACTCCAGTGATAGCCAAGTAGAACCACCTATGAGTGGATTAAAAAGATAAAAAAACCCCTATCTTGTACCTGCAAAGCAAATACATTAATGATAAACACACAATAAGAGGCTTGGCACGTAGAATTTTCCAGTTCATGGGCCATGGAACATTCAGGTTATAAGAAAGTGTCTTGAGGTTTTCCCCACTTTGTCTAACTTCCATCTAAGCTGCATCGCAGTTCAGTTCCTGACAGACCTCTGCAGGCCACTCTGCTCAGCTGAAGGCTCTTCTGTGCTGACAATCCTTTTTATGTGCACGTGGTTTAAGCATATTTGAGTGCATGCTAAAAGAAGTAAGTATGGAAAACCAAGCAGATGAAACTTACTGCTACACAAGTTAAAGCTGTCAGAACGCCTGAGAAAAACCCTCCTCCTCGAGGATTAAATCTTGCTGTGTTCGGAACTGTAGGGATCTGGTCATTCCCATATTTTTGGAAGGTTGCTAAGCTGCGTGCTACATCACTGTTTTGTTGAATATCTTCTTTTCTTTGTTCAATGGCTTCAGAAAAAAGCTTTTCAATGACATCCCTAATGGGAAAAATATTTGTCATCGTACCAAAACCATTCAGGCTTCATATTCAGAAAAGAGACTAATTTTGGGATTTTTGTTTTCCAGCCTAAATTGAAGAGTATCATCTTTGAAAGCAAGAAAAAATTAGTTATTAATACTTAGTAAACTTAAACTTTTATCAATTACTTCCAAACAACGTTTTCTTTAGCTTCTAAAGTTACAATACCACACAACTCCCCCCATATATATATATATATATAAAATTAGAATTCTGTGTGCTACTGGCAAGTCTTGGTTACTAAAAAATGGTAAAAGACAACATAAGAACCTACCCCCAATCCTACCATCTAATTATTAAAATACTATCAACCCAAGATAAAGTATTATTAACAAAAGAAGGTGCAGTAATTCAAAACATCAAATATATTTCTAGCTTTCTTCTGCAATACGATCACATTTCTTCCTATAAATAATTCCTATTACAGAAATAATTACACAACTATCAAAGAACAATCTAACTTACAGTTATCAGAAAACAACCAGATCTATTACAAGATTCAAGGCTCTCAATACCAAAAATGGATCCATCCTCTCCATCTCCCAAAAGAATTCAGAAGAAACTTCTCCCATCCACCCCCCCAAAAAAAACCCAACCAACCCCCCCCTTAGTTCCATGCAGAAAAAAGTGCTTGAACAGTCCAGTACAAGTGCAGAACATGAAAGCCTTTGGGGATTTAAATGTCCTTGTGACACTTCAGATTACCAAGAAGCTAAAAAATTCTAAGAAACTCAAGAAAGCAGACAGCTAATTTCCGTGGTTTGATCTATCCAAAAATGGCCTTCCCAGGAGAGTACACTCACCTGAGCAGGATGTTGACCTTGGGGAACCCTTCCCACTTTTCTCTGCACTCGGGGCACTCATTCTTCTTGGATGACACCCACCACAAGGCCAGGCAATGCCTACAGAAGCTGTGCCCGCAGTTCAGGGTGGTGGGATTGACCAGGATGTCGTAACAGCAGTGGCACAGGAACTCACTGACTGAGATCTGCCGCCCCACGGCAGCAGCAGTGCCTGTTTCAGCTTCTGCCCTCTCCCTTTCCCCTTGGAAAGTCTCATCCTCTTCCATTTTCTTTTACGCCTCACGCAAACAGAAAGCCCTCTCAGATCTTCAAACCAGGCAAAGCATCACCCCTGCAAAGCAACAAAATAAACCTCATTTAAAAACGTTCTGATAGAAGTTTAGGATGGTAAGCAGTGTAATTTATCATGGCTCTGCTCTCGCCCCTGCGATGGTTTTAAACCTTCCAAGAAACTCAGCCCGCCCCCAAAATGAAACATGATCTGCTCTTTCAACAACACATTCATTGCAAACTACAATGAAAACCAGATTCTAGATGTAAACAGATGAGTTCAATCTCCCCCTACTCTCTTCTCCTGTGTTATGAAACACATGAAAGTGAAACAAAGTAACTCACTGACCCACATGACTTTTGACACTATCTTTAGTCAAGGTTTCAGGAAAAGACTCCAATCAAAAGAAATATCATTAGAAAATACTGTCAGAGAACACAAAGGAAAAACACCAGTATAACATAATGCTCTATCCCTCTTCTTTCCAAGCATACAGAATAAAACATTACTTACAAAGGTCAATATTAGGCATTGCTGGGCAATGTTAAAAAGAAAAGTGTGATCCACAAAGCCACATGCTTTGGAACTACAAGGGATAGACCTGCTTCCACTTCAGTGAAGGCCTGAGCCCTGCATTAACTTTACTGACAGTTACACTTTGTCAGTATTTCAAAAAACACATAGACGAGTCTAAGACTGTTCCAAGCTTACTAAAGATGTAAATCTATTTGCTTGATGTTCCTACTCCATTCTCTCAGATGGCAGTATCTAGTTTCTTAAGAAAAACACTGATCCAGATCACTCACTCATCACTCGTGATATGTCAGAAGACACCAAAAATAGCACAATTTTCTCCTCAGGCACTACTAAACCAAAATATGACTACACTCTCCACCATGTGGCTCCTGCTTACTACCAAATTAGCAATTTGCCATCCAGATCCAGCACAGAGATAAGCACGCAAGCCGATAAAGAACAGAAATTTAAAAAAATAACCAAACAAAAAATCCAACAAAACAGCAACCAACTACAGGAACACAATAGTGAAACTAGAATCCTCAGACTGCTTACAAACCTGTATTTCCCGGCAAAGCACGGACCGCTGGCTTTCTAAAACACAAACCTGAAACAGCACCTACAAGAGGAGAAATAAACACAAGGTTTTCCCCTTAAAAGCATTCTTCTAGTTTTCCCGGAAGGCAGAGCCAACAGGATTTCCGTGGGTGGGAAAACGTTCCGCAGCCCAGCCTTCCCCAAATGAAGACCCGGCAGCAGGACGATTTCTGGCTCGTCTCCTGCCTCCTCCTTCCAGCTCCGCCCTCCTGCTGCCCGCGCCGCTTCCTCCGCCGCCTTTCCTGCGCTCCGGGCCCGCCCCGGTACCGCGGCCGCTGCCGACCCTCCGTGCCGGCACAGACACACGGGAGCGTATCTACACAGACACGCGGTCGCTGTTATTTATACATCAACCTCTGCTCCCTCACTGCAATTCTTCTTGACTGAGTCCAAAGAAAACGGAGCCATTCATTCTCTACAACCACCTGAAAGGAGGTTGCACCCAGATTGGACTCTGGGGTCAGTTCTACTCGCAGTTTATTTTATAGGTGAATGAAGCAAAGAATTCCTGGATCTGGGGGAAATGTCAGGTGTGTAACAGCCATCAACCCCTTTAAAGTGCCATCAGCACTTCAACGAGAAACTGCAGGAACACATGTTAAAAAACTGAGAAGTAATATGAAAATTTTAGGCTTTGGTGATTTTACTGTGAAATAGAAACATCTCTACTATTATTTTAACTAACGCCTTATTGGGCACTATTTAATCATCCTGGATGACTTGCTGGGACCGTGTGTAGAATAAACTGCTTACACTGAAAAGGCAAAACTTAAAGAATCTTAAAGAGCTCTCTCCACTAAGTCTGGCATAATTCTTTATCTCCTTCTCTACGCAGAAACTACCTCTCAGTTTACGGAGGTTTTTCCGTTAGTTTTCATTCAGCTGGGATTCTGGAAAAGATGCTTCCTGTGCTGTGCGAACTTTAACCCTGCAGCCCATTCACTGAGCTCTCACGGTGTCCGTGCCCACAGCTCCTGCCCCGGCCCCTGGGCAGCTGCTCCTCCCACAGCGCTGCTGCGGGGACACGAAGTTTGTTATTAATGTAATTACGTGTGAAAGTGCTGCTTTTACCAGGAAGGCGAACGGTTCTTCCGTAACACGCCAACCCTTCCAGTTCCTCCGGACTTGTCATCGTTAAGGCACCACCACCAGCAGCTCTCCCGGTGTCTCCTCAGCAGATTCCCATCCCTCCTTCCATGCTGGTGCTAGTCACGCATATCTGCGCTGAAAGGCCAGGGCTTTGCGGGCCGCGACATCTCACAACGCCCCACGGGACTCCTCGCTTCCCCCGCGGCGGGCAGGGCCGGCGGCTGAGGGCTCCGAGCAGCCCCGCGGAGCAGCGGGCGCCGGGAGGGCGGGCAGGGCAGCTCCGAGCGCTCCGTGCCCCGCGGGTGCCGGGCGGACGGAGGGCGGGCAGCTCCGAGCGCTCCGTGCCCCGGGGGCGCCGGGCGGACGGAGGGCGGGCAGCTCCGAGCGCTCCGTGCCCCGCGGGTGCCGGGCGGACAGCTCTGAGCGCTCCGTGGCCCGCGGGTGCCGGGCGGACGGACGGAGGGCGGACAGGGCTCCGCAGGCCCCGCGGGCGCCGCCCCGGCAGGAAATGGCGGCCGTGCGCGCTCCCGTGCGCGCTCCCGTGCGGCGCGCGGGGCGGCCCCGGAAGCGCTCGGCGGGCCGGGCCGCGGCGGGCGCGGGATGGAGGTGACCAGGAGCAGTGAGTGACCGCCCCGAGCGGCGCCCCGCGGCACCCCGCCCCCGAGCACAGCCCCGCCGCGCCCCTGCCCCGCGCTCGGCCTCTCCTTCGTGCCCAAAGGGGGGTCCCCGCACCTCCCCTGGCCCGTGAGGGGCGGCCCTGCGGCGGGAGGCGCGGCCCCGGGGCTGAGGGGGCCCGAGGGGCTCGAGGCTGCCCCGGGGTGTGGGGCGTAACCTCAGGTGCGTTTTACCCCTTTCCCCGCAGATTTTAAGGATAACCTAAACAAAGTCTATGAAGCCGTTGAAGAGTCAGACTTCCTGGCCATCGATGGGGAGTTTTCAGGTACGGTCGCGCCGGTTTTGTGACTGGGGGCTGCTGGCAATGTCTGTGTGGGCGTCCCCGTGTCCCAGTTCGCTGTCTCAGTGTTGGATTGAAAAAGCTAAAGCTGAGGCTACCGCAAAGCGATCAAACCACTCGTTACGTGTGCGATAGCGAGGTTTTGGTCAAAGATACATGTCATGCTAATGCTGCCTCTACTCCCTCCGCCCAGTAATCTTTCAGTATGTTAATTGATTTTCAGTTCCAGCTGAGGGGGAAAAAAAGATGATATTGTATGTATCATAAAAGGGAGAGATTCAGATAAATGAGAAACGCCCTGCAAGTATTTGTACAGGGAAGGGCAGCAATAAGAACTTGTATGTTTGTAAAATCCAGAGAGTGGGTGTGTCACAGAGATGCTTTTAACAGGTACTTTGGTTTCGGGATATAGAGTTCAGTCATCCATCAAACGTGATCCATAGATTTTTGAGCCATAAATGTGATTAAGACTAGGTTTTGTTAGATGTGGTGCTTATGGAAATACAGTTTTTGGTATGTGTTGCTTAAAGTGGCTAAGTCATTCAGTAATCCCCAGGCAGCACTCTTCTCATTTTTAGTTTGCTTTGGTCCTGCACTGTGCTGTAAAGCCCATCTATGTTATGTTATGGAAAGTCTTTGCATGTTACTGACACACTGAGTAGGAACCAGAATGGCAGAATTTCTGCAGAAGAGCTTTGCTGCTGGAGCACTACTGTTAAAATGGGTGGCTTTTATGCGGGAGAAAATCTTTCTCGACTGGAATAATTGTAACATTAAGTGAAAACATTTTTCTTAAATTATCAGTTGTTGCCTTTCTTTGCTGTGGCCAATTTTGAAAAGCTCACCCAAAGCAAAATCTGTTCTGCTTTTTCAGGGATCAGTGATGGGCCTTCTGTTAGTGCATTAACAAATGGCTTTGACACTCCAGAAGAAAGGTATCAGAAACTTAAAAAGGTAAAGTGTTTACACTGACTGAAAGGAAGATTCTGGAAAAAGGTTAGAATACCTTAGTTCATAGTGGAGACAACGCAGGGAAATGCATCACGGGTCTAAAACTGAGTTACATGCAGCAGATTGGGTTTGTTTTCTGCTAACACAAAAATTGAATGTTGCATTAAAGGTGTACAAGTTGTTAAAGGATGTTGAGAGTGTTAACATTTATGAGTTCAAAGGGGGATTGGGTGAGAGGAGTTCAGTGAGGAGAAGCTCCATCAATTCAGGCCCTGCAGGCACAGTCAGTCTCTGTTAACATTTTAAGAAGTCTGTTGTATCAGAAGGCAGACCCAAAATCTTTGTTGTCACCTTCGTAAAACTTTACTTTTAACATCTAATGACTCAATTAATTGATAGTTTTGATCTTTATACTCAAGAGGAGTAATTTTGAATGCCCTGTACCCAGTGTAATGCAGTGGATTAGAATAATATTAAATGTATTATTACATGTATTTGAAAGCTGTGTTCACCACTGTCCCTCACAGCCTCCTCTCACACTGTGGGGGTTGAAAATGAACACTGAGAAGGACTGAGAGCTGCTTTAGCTGCAGCATCTCCTGTGTGTGAGCAACAGGTGGAGAGAGAAGGTGGGACTTCCCTCTGTTTATGGAGTAGAAGTGCATACTACAAATCATCTTTGGGCAATAGTAACATGATTAAATGCAGATGAAAACCAGTTGATAAACTCTGGTGTGCTTACTTAAAAATTACCCGCAAAACAAATGCCAGCTAAGAAGATTCAGTTTACTTAATTTTGAAACGGAGAGAAATCATATGTGGATGCACCCTGGTAATCTTTAAATGTGTACATGTTTTATTCTCATGCAAGTTTTCCTTTCCTTTCCAGCATTCCATGGATTTTTTGCTCTTTCAGTTTGGCCTTTGCACTTTTAAGTATGATGACACAGAAGAAAAGTATGTCATTCTCTTATTTCTTGTTTTCTTAATTGAGGATTTTCTAAAGTGGTACTGATAAGCTCTATTGACATGCAACTCATCTTCTCCACAGGTATATAATGAAGTCATTTAATTTCTATATTTTTCCAAAACCCTTTAACAGAAATTCACCAGATGTCAAGTTTGTCTGTCAGGTTAGTAGAAAAACAAGTTTGATTTTGTTTGGTTAAGGTATACCTGCAGCAAACTTCAGCTTGAAAGGTGGAAAAATAGAGGTTTCTGGGGTTTGGTTTTGTTTTTTTTTTTTAATAAGAGAAATAAACATCAGTTAAGAGCAATCCCCAAAAGTGAGCTTTAAGGCAATATCTTCGACTTCAGGTTTTAAATCTTGTTATGTATTACATTGTGTGGTTTCTGGAATTGGAGATAATGTTCCAAACCTGGCAAGATGATTCTATTTTTTTCCTTTTCTCATTGGACTTCATGTTCCCTTTTCCTGTTTTATCCCATATTCTCATCTGCTTGTCTTACTTTTACTTCTTCCCAGGCTATTGCCAGCATTTTTCCAGTCTCAGATTTGTTGTCCTGAACATTCTTTAGTTTTTTGTCTCCACATAGCTCATTCTTTCATCTCTATCCCTTAGGGTATTTATTGTTCTATGGAAGTTCAAAGTAAATAACAAAAGTAGCATTGCCTGAATTCTTGTTTAGGGTCACAGACATTGTTGCTCTTGACTTTGGACTTTGTGTAATTTCTTTAAAAGTGTGAAAATAACTGAATTGATCTTTTATTCCACGGCTACTTTTGCCAAATGTAAGGTTTTTTTCTTTTGTTGCAGAGTTCAAGCATAGATTTTTTAGCAAACCAAGGATTTGATTTTAATAAAGTTTTTCGCAACGGTGAGTTGTTTGGTTTTCTTTTTTATTATTTCTTTCAATGTCTGCAATATTTGTGATGACACCTTTCATTGTTTTCTGCAAGAAGAAAAAAAGCTGCTATTCCTGATACTCCCTTAACACACAATGAAGTTCTTGAATTATTCTTTTCTGATTTCCTGCAGTGCTGATAGTAACTCCTTTTCCAAGAATTCATTGTGTAGGTTCAACAGAATGGAATTCCTGCTTACAGGAGTGTTTGGCTGTTTGTTGTTGCCCAGTGCAAAGCATTGGTTAACGATACATCTTTGTTGAATCCCTACACATCCCTACTTTGGCTGTAATTATGATGAGCTTTTACGTTTTTCTTTCTGTTAGGAATTCCATATTTAAATCAGGAAGAAGAAAGACAGCTAAGGGAACAGTATGATGAAAAGCGTTCTCAAGCCAATGGTGCAGGATCTCTGTCGTACATTTCTCCTAATTCCACAAAGTGTCCTGTAACAATTCCTGAAGATCAGAAAAAATTCGTTGAGAAAGTCGTGTAAGTGAAGTTGTTTCGTATCCTCTGATGATGTTGGAGCTAAAGAGTGAACAATAGTGATATTTTTGTATGTTGAAGCCATTTTTATTAGTTCACTGCTTTTAAAATGCTGCCCTTTTTGTTATGAAGTGTTTTCCTGTCTTTTGGGGAGAGCTGTAAACTTCCAAAAAATGAAACGGTAGATATAGAAGCAAATAATTATTTCTTCTAGGGAACAGATAGAAGACTTACTAAAGAATGAAGAAAGTGAAAGTTTGGAACTGGAGCCATGTACAGGGTGAGTTTCTGAAATTGCATATCTTCTAAAAAGACTTTTTAATTGGGTCCTACAGAATTAGGAGAGTGACAAGGAAGAGTGTCTTTACTTGGGTTGACTGTAGCAAAATTTACATTTGACTGATGTTTGTATGTTGAGAAAATGTGCCTCTGTACATGGGTGTCATGGGTTGCTGGATGAGCTGTAACTTCTGCATGTACTGGCGACATATTTAAATACAGCCAAAAAATGTCTTGTATATATGAGCCTCCTGTTGCTGTTGCTGAAGTTTTCCATAAGCCTTGGATATGCATTTTTAAAACAAACTTTTCAAATCTATTGGGCTGTTGGTTAGTTGTAGTTGACAGTGTTTGGCTGTTTTTATTAGGTCTCCTTCCCAAAAATCTATTTACCTTTGGGGTTTGGATGTTTGGAGGGTATGGTTGTTTAAAACATTTTTAAAAAACTGAATTTAGAAATAGCAGAACATTGTGAGATGAGGGTAAGGTGTCATCACTGTATCTGTATTGAGTAATCATGACTACGGGATATTTTCTTATGAGAAGGTCTGTGGGTAACTGTACAAAATGGTGTAAATGCCTTTGCAGCTTGGGGCCTGAACATCAGAATTCAGTAAAACCCAAGTGAGCCTCTAGGTTCTGGTGGCACTGACTTTTGCTTTAAAAATCTTTCTGCAAATGAACGTGGAGTCAGCTTTAACTGAACATCATTACTTGGAAACACTCTGTAAGAGGATTATTAGTAACAAAATTGTCTTTTGGTTTTAGATTTCAAAGGAAATTAATTTATCAGACCTTGAGCTGGAAGTAAGTTGCTGGTAATACTGCCTTGCTGTATATTTTTAGTATTTTTGATAAAAAATCTGGGTAAGATCTAATCTAATCTTAATCTTGGGGTGATTCATTTAGACACGTTTTTGTCCTTTAAAAGAAGACTTTTATAATGCTCTGAAGAACTTATTTGTGATGATTCACTTGAATATTTTAAAGCTTAATATTTATTTTATTATTCCTGTCTGAAATATCTGAATAGAACAGCACATAGAATTATGTAGCAAATGTAACTTGCCAGGTTTTTAGTGAACAGAAAGTGCATGTGCTTATACAGATTGGCTTTACCTGACAAATTAGGAGTTGTACAGGAGGTACTGGTATGGTTATCGTTTTCTGTTAGATGCCAAGCCTAAGTGTTTTTGATAACTTGTTATATTGCTTAAAAATATCCCTTAAGGCCTTGGGAGAAGCACTAAGGCTGTAGAGTAAGATTTTCATTGTTCTGACTGCACTGGTAAAACGTGGGAAATACAGTAGAGGTCATTTTTTGTACATTTACCTAATTCAGTGTTGCAGCACTGAATCTGATCCTCCTTTGTTTACACTGGAAGTGGATAAAAGAAACCTCTTGTCTATAAAATGGGCTCTCAAGAAGTGAGCTTGAGAACTAATCACAGAGGTGCTTTCAAGACCTTTTCAGTGTGAATTTTTTAATCCATGGATAGAATATGTAGCTTCCAGTAGCACATAATGTTATGTCTGTCTGACACTGAGCTTTGCATCTCCTCTCAGTGGATGGAAGGCTGTGTTCTCAGGTTGGAGTTTGGATCATGCAGCAGTTGTTGCTCTCCATGAACACAGCTGTGGTCCTGGGTGTTCTGGGGAGACAAGACCAAGCTGTGAAGTGCACATGGGGATAATTAAAGCAGCAGACACTGAGGTTATTGGCTGCTCTTGTGTCCTGAACTCTTCCCAGGCCATTTTTTCTGCTGAGGTGTTCTCTTGTGCATCAGTGTTGTGATGCATCCAGGTTTGTGACCTGAGGCAGCTTGTGAGTGAGGTGTGGGCTCCAAACCGTGTGAGCAGTCAGGGAGGAGAGGACACAGCAGTGCTTGGGTGTGTGCTCTCCAGAGTTTCAGGAGGGGTAATTTTAGGAGTAGCCAGAGGACAAGGAAACATGCTGGTTCTGCAGTGATTGTACAGTTGTGGTTAGTTTATTATGATGGGAAAATGAGAGTAATTGCTGGTTAAGCAGTAAAATTACTGGTTAAGAGGTAAAAGATGTTATTCTCCTACTTTGCTATCAGGTAGATTCTGTGGCTCTGGGTATGGTAGTACTTTGGAAATGAAATGTGACTGTGGTGGAGTGATGCAACCCTGTAGCAGAGGTAGTGACATCTGAGTTAATAATTCCCACTGAAGTCTACTGTTAGCAGAAAGTTAAGAGTTGTTTATAAATCCTAAAATAAGTGACATATTAAAGGCAGTGCAGTCTCCAGAGAAACTGTCCTGTGTGACTGCAAGTAAATGAGAGCATTCTCACCAATATTTTTGGTTTGGATTTCTTGAAAGCAGGGATTGTAGATTGTGATGAAATATCTACACAATGTTTACTTAATATTACTAAAATAAGAAGGTAGAGGTCCCACAGCAGTAGGATGGGAAATTGCAGAAGGTAATATATTCTAGCGCTAGTACTGTTAGGTAATGTAAGGAGGCCAGTCAAACTAGCCTGTTGCTCCAAATTTTTCTCTATTTTAAATTAAAAAGAAACTTTTAGTAGTTTCTTTTGTTTCAAGACTTACAGTAATAATGAAACATGAAATTACTGAATCACTGTTGTGGTTTCAGTTTGCTAAATGCCAAATTAAAGCTACTTATATTTACTTTTCATTTCTTTTGATGTAGGTATCCAAAAGGTATCCATGTTGAAACTCTGGAGTCAGATAAGGTAACTAGGCCTCTAACATTTGTTCTCTTTGAAGGAAATTGTATTTCTCAATTTTACCAAATCTCCTGACTTTTAGATATAACTTGAGCCTTGTTATACAAATGCAAAGCATTTTAAATGGAATACAGTGAACTAGTTTCTGAACATTAAATCTGACCAATGTATGGAGTATCAACATGTATTTGTGGGGCTTAGTATTATTCCTTTAAAAGAATACTGAAAGGTATTTTAAGATATAGTGATCTGATGTTCAGTGTTGGTGAAATGTAGATTGTGATCTTAGAGGAAAAACGGTGGCATCACATGCTGTGTCCTCACCTCCCAGCAAAAATCCCTGCTCCAAAAGATACTTGAAACAAACTATTTACAAGCACATGCTGGTAACCTTTCCTGAGAATTAAAAAGTGGGTTTAGTGAAAGTTGGGTTTGGTAGCTGAATCTAATACAGCTTTCTAAAGTGAGCCTTTGGGAGCAGGAAATAAAGTGGTGCCTACAGTAGAAACAGCTGTGTTGCCAAGTAACTGCTGCTGAGGTGACAGTTTTCTTTACAATGTAAATTTACAGAAGCTTAAATAAGAACTTCTCAGAGTCATTCTTCAAACTGTACATTTTCTGTTCTAGAAGGAGAGATATATTGTTATTAGTAAGGTCGATGAAGAGGAACGAAAAAGAAGAGAACAGCAGAAACAAGCAAAAGAGCAGGTAAACAAGTTCCATTTCATTCATTTACATGAAAGAGGGGAGGGAGAATCTCTGACTTCAGTCAGCATTGCAAAGTTGTGTGCTGGGATTTGGTAATGTTTCTGAATTTCATCTTCCAAATTCTGCCAGATAATTCAGGCTTTGCAATAGAGCAAGAAGGGTTGCAAGGCACTCTAAAAAATGAAATGAGAAATTGTGGAATACTGAGCCAGTATTCTGGAGCAGTGAATGCCTCCTGTGAATCTGCTCTGTCAGAGAAGTGTGGCCTAGTAATAGGAAACATCAGTTCCTTGCAGAAATTCTTGAGCAGGTTGTCACGTTGTTTGGATTCACTGTCTGTCCTAGGAGTGGTCACAAAGCTTGATTGCTCTCGGTTGTCACTACAGTGTCAGTACAATTCTGTGTCATTTCTGCAGACACGTGTGCTGCAGGCACTGCTGTGCTAACAAGCTGACCACAAGGTCATGCCTGGTGTATCCAGGCCCTCTCATTGTTTATGGGACTTTATATTTTTCAGGAGGTCACAGGACTTGAACTATGGGAATTCTTGATCAAACTCCTGTAATTTGTCCTTATGTATTTCAAGATACATAAGTTTGGGTGGAGAAAGCAGTATTTGCATGCAGAAGGGCTTTTAGGAGAGAAAAAGATATTCAACAGAGACATTAACTAATGTGACTTCTGTTTTCTCAGAAGGCAAGTTAGGGACAATTTGCTACCAGAGTAGATTTTTCTGAGGCATTCTTAATGGGGGTATTACTCTGACTAGAGGCATTCAGAGCTGGACTGGAAGAACACTGAATGTTTTTATTGAATTCACTTCTGGTTGGATAAAAATGAATAAAGCAATGGTCTACTTCCCTAGAACTGGAAAAGAAAAATCTGTTACAAAGAAATTCCTTAAGTGAAACTAAAGTAGGTGCTGCAGTCAGATTTCCCCCCAAAACAGTTTAAAATGTGTAATTCACATTATGTGATACTGTATTTGTATAATGTTGTAGTTGTATAATGTTTCTTCTTGGTTTTGTTTATGTAAATAGTGAAGAACGTTTCTTTCCCAACCTCAGTGTTGGCATAAAAGTACAATCTGATTGAATGGAAATAACAATCAGGATCCAACCTGTTGCATATATATCTATGTTTGTTAAAAATGTGGCTGAAGATATACAGCTTAATTTTCAAATCTTGCTGAGCTGTTTGCAGTCTCGGAGCAGTTGAGCACTGTTGGAGATCTGCATTGACAGTGAGCTGACTGCAGCTGTTCCTGCTCTGGGGAGGATGAAGTTACCCTTTGCAGCAGCTGCATTTTGCTGTGCTCTGCATTTGTGGCTAAAACAGCAGTGATACCACACTCATGTTTCATCTGTGCTGGGCAGCACTTGCACAGAGCCAAGACTTTCTTTTCCACCCTCCCCCAAAAGCAAGGAGGCTGGGAGGGTGGGCTCTCATTGTCTTTATCCACAAGTCTTAAAGCCTGCCTTGGAATTCTGAGTGAGGGGAGGGAGCAAAAGGCAGAGAGTGGCAACCACTGCAACAGCTTGTGAGTTGTCCTTCTCACCAGTGAAGTGGAGCTGCACATCTGCTGTCAGCAGCATCCTGCTTGTGGTGTTTCCTCTGTGGTCTCTCCTTGGTTATGGCTGAGAAACGGTTTGCAGGTACAGTTTTGGCAATACTTGTATTAATGTTTCATTAATGTCAGACTCTTTGCTTACAGGAGGAATTGAATGATGCAGTAGGATTTTCCAGAGTTGTTCATGCCATTGCTAATTCTGTAAGTTAACATGATTTTTAATATACCTTTGTTTTCAAGAAAAAAAAATAATTTAAAGAAAGAATTCTTTTGCTGTTACATTTTGGGCGATAAGGTGAAATACAGGTTAAAGGGACTTAGTAAGCTGATGTTGCTTCATGTTTTATAATGATTGAGTGTGGTAGGTGAAGTAAGCTTTTAAAATAATAAATGACATGAACAATCTCATTACCTGTCAGAGTCAACAGTACCAACTTCTTAGGGCTCTTCAGTAAATAGGCTCTGAGGGCTTTTATTCTCTGTTCTGTAAAGATTGTTGGGAGATGTTTTTCCTTGTCTTTTTTTCTGGCAGTTAGAGGCTAATCAGAGAAGGACAGTTGTGTCAAATATATCAAAGTTAACATTAAAAAAACTTCTTGTACTTCTTTAAGAAAGAGCTTGCTTGTACAGCATCTGGCATGAAAGGTTCTGCACTGTGAGAAGCCCCTTAAAAACTCTCATATATTATAACCGTAAGGAATATACTGTGAGTTGTTGTAAATTAAAAGGTAATGGAGTGAAAAATTACTTGACTTCAACTGTAAATAGATTACATTTGGAAACCAAATTGTAAGTATCTGTTCTAGTGCATCTTCTCAACATTTGAAGCTGCTGCTGAAGGCTGTGATAAATGGTTGGGAGAAGAGGAAAAAAGGAGTGGCTGCTCTGAGAGAAAGTGTGGGGCAGGCAGAGAGCAAATGGGAGGTTTGATATGTACTTGTTCCCAGCTGCCCTGGGCAAACACCTGGGATAGGTGCTTGTCACAGATTGCCTTTGCCGTGGCCATGGCTGGAAGTGCAACCAACATTTAATGTTCTTTTCACAGGGCAAGCTGGTTATTGGGCACAATATGCTGCTGGATGTCATGCATACCATACATCAGTTCTATTGTCCCCTGCCTGATGTAAGTTATCTTTTGAGTGTGCAGATGATGAAACGGGTCCCTTAATGTATTTGTCTTTTAGTCTTATCTGCACACTTTCTTGTGAATGGAAGCATTAATCAGTCTACTAAGAAGTACAGAAAAGTATTTTTAAAAAGCCCATTTGTTACTTCTCGGCTACTGCCTTATTTTCTTAAATCTTTATACACAAAGCTTAGTTGGATTGAATTTTTCTCCTTTACGTTTTTAAAATGTTCAAATTAAACATTGAAATTGTGATTTTTGCTTGCATCTGTTAGTCTTTCACAAAACTGCTTGGATAGTGGCAGGTGTGTTTAAGTGACAGATATGTTAAAAAACTGGTTTGGAGCTTCAGCATAACTATGGGGCATTTCCCCCTGTGGTTAATAAATGGGAATGTGTATTTTCATACAGGAGAACTTAAGAGAGTGATAAGAAACCCTGCAGCAGGGTGACTTCACTGGGGTGAGGAGGTGCAATGTCAGAATAACTGGAGGGAGCACACTGCTGACTGCAGTAGGGGCAGTCTAACAGGCCCTCACTGCAATAGTCCAACAGTGAAGGTAAACTAAGCAATTCATTGCACCAGGAACATTCAAGAAGCCAAAGGTCTCGTTGGAAGGATGGCCCACAGGATGTGACGTTACTTGCAATCTCCAAGGGCTTGTGGGTGTTTTGGGAAAGACTTGTTCATGAGATGGGAGAAAGAAGTTTGGGACCTGTTTGGATGGTGTTGGAACATCAGCAACTGTCACTTGTTCCTGTACTTTTCACATCAGATGTAGGCATCATCTGTGTACCTGGAGTGACTCTTATATTCCATTGAAATATTAAATGCTGGGAACATTTTAAGTAGAGCTGTTAACAGAGCTGGAATTAGAGGTAGTTTAGGTTTACAATAGGATAGGGTGCTGGAAATGATAGAACGTTTTATTGCTAATCACAGACAGATCAGAAATAATGAGTCTGTAGCTCCGTGTAATTGCAGGTGGTATCTATGGTAATGCAAATACATCTCTGAGGTGGTGAGAATTCAGTTACTGTATCTCACTGTTAGAAGCTGTTTGGATAATTGTAGCTACTGCTATCTGTCGTTCCAAGACTGATAACCAGTTAACTGACTTGGATTTTATCTTCCAATTTAATGTTAAATTAGGACCTAAGTGAGTTCAAGGAAGTAACATCATGTGTCTTTCCCCGGTAAGTTCTTAGTTCAAACTTTCAAGTGTTTCAGTACAGTTTTAGCAGGCTGTTCCTGTTTGTCCTAGCCCTGTAAACTAGCTGTTTCTGCAAATGTAATGGGGATCAAGTTAGATGCATATTTATTTTTATTTTTTTTTAGGAAAACAGTACTGTTGGTTTACTTTTTGGCAGAGATGCACCTTTGCTGTTCCTTTGGTTCTGGCATGATGATTGTGTTTTGAATCTCCATTTGGAACAAGATTTACTTGCTGTTAGTTGTTTGCAACCCTTGCAGTTGCTTAGTTGCTGTCATTTTTCATGCTGAACAAAGCCAAGGAATGTTTGGGCTGTTCTTACATCCAAGAGTAGTTTCCAGGAGGTGTATCTGCTGTTTCCCACCTAATATGCTAAAACACTTCGGAGGATTTGGCAAAATGGGCATTCTTCCATTTCAACTTACTTAGCTCTTACTTTGTTTCTAGGTTATTGGATACTAAACTGATGGCAAGTACACAACCTTTCAAGGTAAATAAATTAATAATATATAGAATTATTTGAAGATATGAACTTGCATTAATTCATTTGTATTGAAACAAATAATCAAAGTAACTTGACAGCTTTAAATTCCAAAATATGTAGAGTTTTTGCAAGTTAAAATGTGACCAGCAGATTATTTTCTTCTTGTAAAATAGCAATGACCTTAGGAGAAAAAAAAAAAGTGCTGTTCATGTAAAAAAAAAGGATCTGGAAGCTGTTTGTATACTCAAAGATTTAGAATACTGTGAATGCTGACTTTGATTTGTTTAGAAAAATGCTTGATCATCATTAGGTTCTTTTGTGGCCCTGATGTTCAGTGGGTAGTCAGCAGGAGGAAAAAAATTACAGGTTTCTCTTAAAACCTCTTGCAGCATGAGTTTTGTTCTAAGTATTGAGATGAGTGGTCATCTCTCTTGCCTTCTGACGTGCCTTTGAATTAAAAACCATGCTGCTGAGGCAGCATCTGTCTGTGCAAACCTCTGTGGCTGGAGCATTGCATAACAAAGTCTTACTGAAATGTTAAAAATTGTCAGGTTTGTGTTGTATCCTGCTGTAGTGAGAATAGAGCCTTTGGTATTCTGAAAGCTAAGAATGCTCCACAAGTTCAGTGTTTGGTACAGTAACGTTGTTGTTTGTGTTTCTGCAGTAGATGCTTGGGTTTTAGGATACCGTTATCAAATACTGCTTCCAGATGCCAAATTAATGCACCATTTGAGCTTATTCTTTGTGTTTAGTTCTTGATAAATTTTTACACTGCAGACTTGATGATAAGTGTAAACAGCTGTCTTGAGTTAGAGCCAGAGGAAATTTGGTCCTCAGAGATTTCAGACAACTGTAAGAAAGATTGTGACATGTTCTGTTTCCTCTTGCTGTTGATCTGCATGTTTCCATTGGACTGATTGCCAACATATATTTGATTAGGAACTTCAGTAAGGAATTAATCTGTGATATATTTTTGTGACTTTTATGCATATTTAGATTCACTAATGCAGCTCAGCTAAGCTGAAGTGTAAGAGCAACTCTCTGATTGTCAGGCTGTCTTTGTATTACTTTAAATCAGCAGTACTTACACTTACAAAACTATTGAAGAATGTCCAGTCATCAGGCACATTTCAATACTCACCTTGAATGCCTTCAACCATTATGATCAATATTTAGGATATTTTTCCCTGCTGTTTGTGCTGCCTTTTCCCTTGCCACATGTACCCTGCATGAAACCAGACTGAAATAGAAATGTAACTTCTGCATAATTCATTGTCAGTAGTTCTGAAAAGTATTAATAAATGCTTATGACTCATTGTGTTGTAGGTGGGACAAGTTAACTTTAGAACTTGTCTTGACAGACTTTCTGGTGCATTGGTTTGAAGTGGGGCTGCGTATAAATCCTTACAGAACACAAGGTGGCAGCAGGAAATTCTCGGTTGATCCTGTTTGATTTCAGTTTCCAGGGAAAATGTGCTTGGCACTGGCAGTTAATGATGTGTTTTCTTGCAGGAGATCATTAATAATACATCACTTGCAGAACTGGAAAAGCGTTTAAAAGAGGTTCCATTCAGCCCTCCTAAAGTTGGTAAGGATATATCAAACTGCTCTTATTTCTGAAATGTTCTCCTCTTGCTCTTACAAATGCAAGTCAGAAAAAAGCCACTTTGTGGGGAGTCCTGCTGTCATTGTCTCAGAATAAATACTCCCATTTTGGCTGAGTAGGTGTAGGGATTCAGAGCTCTTTTTTAATAGGAAGGTCTTTCTGTCGTAGGTATTCTTACCTAAAAATGCAAAACAAAACTGCTTTTTTCAAAAAGTTCTGAAATTTCAGAACTTCTGAAAATTGTATAACTTTCCCCAGATGATGTTATGTCTGACATGTGGGTAAGCATGCAGGGCTGCCTTTATCTTGCGTGCTAACGTGTTTATAAATGAATTTTTTCCCCTCAGAAAGTGCAGAAGGATTTCCAAGTTATGATACAGCATCTGAGCAACTCCACGAGGCAGGATATGATGCCTACATCACTGGACTGTGCTTCATTTCTATGGCTAATTTCCTAGGTACCTATCTGGTCTTCTCCAAACCTTCTCCTTGGTGCAGCCTGGAGCTGCTTATGACATTCTGAATTTATTCTTCGTTCACCAGGTTCCTTCCTCACTCCTCCAAAAAACCATGTGTCTGCCAGATCAAAACTCATCGAACCTTTTTTTAACAAGTAAGTAGCTGTTGTATTAAAAAACCTATCACAGGGACACGGAACACTGTCCTTAGCCTGCCTATCTCCTGCCTTGGAATCAAGGGCTAAACTGCGTTTTGCTTTAAACTTCAGTTTTGTTGGCTTTTTGGCTCATGCTGGTTATGCTGCAGTTTGAACATACATCAGGATAGTCTTGAAAAGGTTCTTCAGGCAGACCACTTTATGAATCTTTGGGTTGCTCGTGAAGTCTTAATTTCAAGATCTCTGAATACAAGGTGCTAATTTTCTATGCAGTTTAGTGATTAAACTTTCACACCATTGGTGTGGCTGACAGAATTTTGGAAATGTTTCCTGTTTGGATAGGCTTGTCACCAATGTGATTAGGGGGATTAAATTTGAAACTGAAAAAATCAAGCTTTGATTTTTCTGAATTTAGCCTTCAAAGGAACTGCTTTTGGCAGTAGTAATTTTGACGTCTGCCGTTGTATCAGCAGCGTTAATGGAACTTGCTGGCCTGCTGTTCAGAAGTGGTGGGCAGCACATGGGTTAATGTTCCTGTAGGTCAGTGATGAACACAGGTAAAATCCTTAGTTACAGGTTTTTTGTAAGAGTAGAACTGATTAAAAACAGACTTTGCCTTCGGGATATTTGGCTCTTTTAGGCATAATGCAGTAAGTTACACAATAAACAACTCAATAAGCCAAGCATTCCAGAGCTGCATTTCTGTAGTCTTTATGCTTTGTTGTATACACAACATCTTTGAGAAATGATGTTCATGTGAACAGTCTGCTGGGAGTAATCCCCGAGGAACATTTACGAGTTGAGATGATGGGACTCTATTGCCATATCTCAACTCTTGTGTGTATCACTTGGATACTGTTACTGTGTCATGTACTGTGGAGCTGGTTTGAAATTTTTTGAATTTGGTTTATGGCAACAGCTCTATTCTTCTTCCACACTTCCCTGCCCCCATCCACAAGCTCCTCCCAAAATTTTAATGGCGATGTTCTTTTGTATCCCTTTGTGTTGTTTGAATGCTGTTTATTTTGATGTACCTGAAGGCAGTGGGGGAAGGAGGTGTAGAGAAATGACAGCACCATGTTTGATTGAGCTGAATAGCATCCTGGTCTGTAGAAATATAAATTATCTTAGAAATATTTTTTTTATACAAAGGATATCAGAAAACCAAAATCTCTGCAAATCACTGGGGTTTGTGCTGTATTTGTGGAAAATGTCTCACCAGGGAGTTGAGTTCCCTGACATGTATTGCAAATAAGTTCATTTCTCCCTTTGCTTCTCTATGTTAATTTAATTTGCTTTGCCAGATCATTGCAAAAGAAAATAATTTTGCTTCTCTGCAGTTTGACCAATAACTTTCCAGTTGCAGTGTAGGAGTAAACAATTGCTGTTCTTCTGCTTTGAACCACGTATGGCTGTACCAGTTTCCTGGTAAACTGGTGTGGGTTTAGAAAGATGCCTTTTCTTCTTTCTGCTGAATCGGTTTCTCTACACAGCTCATCACACACTTCCATCCTACTCAGTGCAGAGGAACAGTGTTGACTCCTTGAGACTCTTTATGCCTTGCTGTGAAGTGGCAGATGATAACCTTCCTCTCCTCATTTTACCTGACTTGCCATAGAAACAATTGTCTCCCGTGTAGCTTCCTCAAAATATCTCCGAGTTCCTGCTGAGAAACAGGTCTCTGTCCTCTGACCATGGGATCTGGCTGCAGCCCCTCAACACTGTAGGAAATAACATTGTCTTTTTAGCTTGGTCTGTATATCTTTTAAATAAATGTGAGTTAATGTAGTGAAAATCAATGTCAGCTACAACTTGATGAATCAAGCTAATTTAATGTGGAGTTCACATTGTCATACAGAACAACCTTATTAATTTAAATGTTCTGCAGATAGATAACAAATCTTAGAACCATAATTATAGATACTTAATTATGCATTATGTGCAATCCATGTGGTATAAGTTACTGCTGTTACTTATGTAACATACTTAAAGTGCGCTCAATATTACAATCAATATTTTTACTATAGAGAGTGTGTGTTTGTGTTTATGTGCTGTTTAGCCACATAGTCGTTTGACCAAAGAAATAAATGTAGGATTTGTATCTGAGGATAAAAACCTGATCTTAATTAACTTCAATATATGGGTTTTTTTGGCATAAGCTTGTTCTTGCTGTTGGCCACTGAATTGCTTTCCTCAGTGTGATAAAAGCTGGGGAAGTTTAACTAGTGTTCTCCATAGGAGATTTTGTTGTGATTTTAGTAGACTTCATCTTTATTTTTCTGAAAGCTGCTACCTACCTGTCAGTATTTCCAGGATCTTTCTGGATGTGTCAGAGTGAGGGTATCTTCCTTTGTTTGGGGAGTCTGTGTTTTGAAGCTGGCTCTGTTCTCAGTGTGTCACTCCTGGTCAGTTTACGGACAGCCGTGATGGGGCCAAGCCAACAGGAGTGTGGCACCAAAGGCTAAACATAAGAAAAAACTCTAGCTTCTTCTGTAAAATGTTTTCATTGCTCAGAGCTGTGCTGGAATTGGTGAAGTTTCTGAAGTAACTGAGGCAGATGTTTCTAATTTTTATTGATAAAGTTCCTCTCATGTTCTGCAGTGCTCAGAAGGACACAGTGCACGTTGTGCTGTGTCTTCCTTGAGACTCAGGAAGAGAAATTAGATGGGACAGGGTGCCAGTTAGATGGGAACCAGTGCAAGTTCTCTGAAGAGCCTCTGCCTCACATTTGAACCTGTCAGAGAGTCCATTTTTTCCCCAGTGTTAGAATTGTTTTCTTTCTCCTGAATACTTACGGCAAAAGCACGTTACCAGCTGCGTTCCAGTAGACTTTTCAGTGATACAGGGAACCATGAGGACACAGGATTCAGACCCTTAGAAACTCACAGTGAGTGTGGTATGATACAAAGAACCTGTAGGGCATTACAGATCAGTCTGTACACTTAAAATGTTTTTGTCAGCTGTTTACATCAGTTATTACTTAGTTGAACACTGTAACTGTAATCTGATAAGCGTTTTAGAAGCTTTTTAAGGTTATGAGGAAAAAGTTATTTATTTTAGCCGTGCAGTGAACGCTGTGCATAGCAAATGTTTTGTAACAATATGGCATCTGTACCTATGACAGGATTCTAGGCTGTTTATCTTATTTTGGAGGGAAATAGGTTTCAGAGCTGAGTAAGAGCTTTTATTGAAAACATGTCTTGAATGTTTTGAGAAACTCTTCAGTTACATGTTAAAGGGCAAAAGCCTCATCCTGGTGTTCTCCAAAGAAGTCATGATGGCTTTTGCAGTTTTAGGGTTTTAGGATCCTTTCTGTCTGAAGCACGGTGCAGTGCTCAGAGATTGGGGAAGTTTGTGTGTTTAGAATGATGACAGCTTTTGCACTGCCCACTGTGCAATGGCTCTCACTGCACTGGGCTGCTACTTGCTCAATGTTCATTGCCCCACTTGCCTTCACTGTTTTCAGCAGTACCACTTTGGGGCTTCTTTGTCCTCGTTTTTTTGAATAAGTAACATTACTAGCATGATGCCAAGTAGTGCTTGGAATATGGATTGTTAGGTAATGGGTTTGACTTAATTTAAGGCTCTGTTTGTTTTAATATAGTTGAAGATATGTTTGGGATGATTAATTCCAGAACAGACACATGAAAAACGATAAAATGGAAAAGCTTATTGAAAGGTCTTCAGGCAGAAATTTGCTAAGAGTTGTTTTCCTTTTTGCTTCAGGCTGTTTCTGATGAGAGTAATGGACATACCATATCTCAATTTGGAAGGACCAGACTGTAAGTAGCTTCTTTCATTGTAAACTTTGTACCATTCTGACATTTCCTGGAGGAGGAAGTGTAAAGATTAATTATCGTGTATGCAAAGCATGGGACATCAGCTGTGTTTAGGTTACTGGCCACATATCAAATGATTTATCAAATGTGTCCCCCACTTTTTTCTTTAACAAAATAGTAAATCCATAAATTCTTCAACCTTCACCAGAGAATTTGCATTATAAAGGGGATTAATGAGAACAGATTAAGTTACTGTTGCTAAATGTAAGAGTTCGAAATTAACGTCTTTATGGGTGTTTTGGGTCGTTATTCTTACATCCCATACAACATACAAAGTGAGATCTTGACACTGTCCCCCTCTCTCCTCACCCCAACAGTAAATACAGGATGCAAACCAGAGAGTAGCAAATGGTTCTGAAAACCTTGTGGCCACTTTGCTGTACCTTCAACCCAGGCATCAGAATTATTTTGCCACATGAGATTATGACAAAATGGAAAAATATTACTTGAAATATTTTTACATTTCAAGTTATTTCAAGTTACAGACTTGGGACTATAATGAGTTGAAAATACATTTATATGAAAGCAGATTTTACTGATGTAAATGCCCTTACGGTTATGGGATGTTACACTGTGAGGGAGAAAGCTTTGGATGAGTGTTTCCACTGATGCCTTAAGAAAATGTGAAGTCCTGGAGGTCAGTCTAGTCCTTGATTAGACGAAAGCTTAATTTTATACTGTGAAATCAAATATACAGATATCTTAGAAATGATAGCCATCTGGAAGCAACGCTGATGTGAAGATGTTTTCCACTTTGTGCATCAGAAAGCTCAGACTGGAGTGTGACTCTTTATTAGATGCCAGTTTAATAGTAACAGAATGCAGTTCTAGAGAGATGCAAGTAACTACTGGAGAGAAAAATACATGCTGTGAGGGCATATATTTAATTTTTAATTCGGTTAGGTGGTCAGATCACTGAGCTCTGGCTCAGTGCATCTGTTGGAATGGTTATCTAATTATGTTGCATACTTCCTTCCCAACTGTTTGATATTGAGTGGAAGAATGGATAAATACTTTGGGTCATTGAGAGAATGCCAAAGCTGCTAATTTGTAAAGATGCTACTTCCCCTTGCTAGCCAACTTACAGGATTGTTTTGATACTGTGCCAAGAAGAGTTGCCAAAAAAGAGTCTGCCTCTGCAAGTGTGTCTCTTTTATCTGAAGGGCGCTCCTGTAGCACAGACTGATGCACGTGCTGGAGGAGAGCCTGAACCAGGGGGGCTTTCTGAGCTCCGAGGCAGAAAGCACATCTAGGGGTGGCACGTTGGGCTGGCTGTTCTAGAGACTTTTCTTGCTATTCTGAGATGTAAACACTGCTGGAGGTAGAGGGAGCTGTGTGGGTGTTGTCTGTAGGGGACATAGAGAAGTAAAGCCATGCAAAGAACACAGTGGTAGGTGCACTTGGAGACTATATTTTTAAGCGACAGACTAGCACAGCTCACTGGGTGACTGTCATAAATTTCGATGTGTTTGTCAATTTGTTTGTCCTGGAGTGTAATAGCAAGTGTATGCAATTTTCCCAGAAATAATGGTTTTAAATAACACGTGCCAGATTAAATAGTATCGGAAATGTGAAAGTTATCTTAATCATCTTCTTTTGTTAATGTGTATTAGAAACTCCTTTAAAAAGAATGAAGTTGCTGCACAAAGTGACTGCAAGGCAGAATAAGGATCAAATATTTCTCAAATATTTCTCACCTGAGTAGGTAGAAGTTACAGAGATTTTAACAGCAGATGCACAGTGAATTTAAGAATAAACTGATACTGGAAGATTAGGAATAGTTTCTTCTGCTAATCAACAGAAAAAGGCTGTAGTAGCACCTGAAACTGGAGTTTTTCAGATTATAATTTTATGCTACTGGATTAGAAATAGTTCAACTTTGAGCTGCTGGCTGTTCAGTAGGCTCTACAGCCGTGAATTGGTCTGCAGTCGCTTGATAAGACAACTTGTGCTTAACTTAAAAAATTTTGGTGTCCTTTTTGTTTTTTCAAGTAGCAGATTCAGTTAACAGGACTTATGTCTGTCCAGTCTGAGCTTGCTCTCAGGTGCTCATGTAGAGCTGGAATTTATTAGCGGGGGCTGTTCTGGTAAACTCAGGCTACCCCGGGCTTGTTTCGAGTGAAACAGGTTAAAGCACTTAGCATTAACAAGTGGTTGATGGTCTGATTTTGGACACTTGCTCCTTGAATGAGATATACCTTGAAAAACTCTCCTACTTTAGTGCTGAAAGCTAAGGAGATCAGAAAGTGGAAAAGTTTGTATTACAGAAGAATTCTGGAGGATAATTCACTAAGATGCAAGTCAGTCCCTATGTCTGTGCCAAAGGAAGGGAGAGGCTTTTCCTGAAAGTGTTACCAGGTGGTCAAGTTAAAATCTGATCACATCAAGCTGACTATAGTTATCTGTTGAGTTACCTTTAACAAACTGGAGCAGTATATTGTGGAGGATTGGTGCCTGATGTAGTTTCTTGCCATGTTTTCTTATTTGAAAAAAAAAGAAAGAAAGAAAGGCAAAAAAGCTACCTTACCACATTGGATGACTTTTTGGGATATTCTAAAGATACCAGTTGTGACTGTGATTTTAACAAATGCTTGTTTGTTTCATAGTGCAGCCAAAACGAGATCATGTTCTTCATGTTACCTTTCCCAAAGAGTGGAAGACTAGTGACCTTTACCAGCTTTTCAGTGCCTTTGGTGAGTGATATAATCTATATTTCCTCACTGGTTTTTTTTTTTTTTTTCATTAACAAGTACTTCTGGTTTGTTTTGCTATTTTTAGTCTGTAGATGCAGACTTCTTGTACTTCTGTACTTCTTGTACAGGTAATGATGAATCACCTTTTGTAGTTTTTGAATGGTTTCCTGTGGACTTTCTTCCTAGGGATGTGTTGAAAACATCTGCCCTGATAACTGCTCTTCAGAAATCTTTATATGTGGTCATTGCTGAATGTTGTGGATCTTTGATCCTTTTGTTTAGAGCCTCTCCTGGGAGGGTTTATATAGGTGGATAAAGGGAATGGGGATTGGTGTGAAAGGTAGATTGAGGATTTAGGAATGAGGTTCATCCTGCAGTCTGCACAAAGCCAGAGTCCACCTTAGGTGAGTCTGAGACAAACAAGCAAGCTTGAAAATAGTCAATTGGATTCAACATCGTGAACAGCATCTAAGACAGAAAACACAACAAAAAAGTGGTTTAATAACTAGGGACGAGTAGTCCTGTTGTTTCTTCACTAAGCAGAAGCATACACTGTAGGGACATGGAGATCTGAACTAGCTGACAGGGGTCCCCTGATGTTTGATCTTGTGGCTTGGTGCTCTGTGCGGGGTCTCTGGACCTGCAGTGTGAGGCCAGTCTGATGGATAGAACTGAGTAGTCCCTATTGGAAACGCGGCATGTGCGAAGGCAGAAAGCGGCAGAGGTTGTGGAGTTGCCGCTGGGGGTGAGGAGGCCGTTCGGGCGGTGTTCCAAGGTTTTTGCTCCCCCAGCTCCACCGTTCCGCTCCCCCGGATGGCGCTCCCTCGGCTCGCTGTGCCGGGGCAGGCGCCGCCGCCAGGGGGCGCGCTCGCACCCCGCAGAGCGCTCCCGCTGCACATTCCCGCTTCCATTCCCGCTTCCCGGGATTCGGGAGCTCGGGCTGGCAGACTCCTGCTATCTGGGGAATACTTCATCTGTATTTCGGTTTAGGTCTTATCACCGTGTTATCTCAAAACAAACTGCACATTATTCCTTCCAAAGTCTTGGGAATGCCCATGCTTTTCCAATGCTTTCCCCCCTTTGTAGGGGGACAGAGAGGCAGATAGTGCAGTGTGAGGTCAAGGGATTTGCCAAAAGCCAAAAAAATATGGCAGCAACAGACATGAATTATCTCAATTCGTTACATCTGCTACAGGAAAATGTTTTGAAATGAATCTTTTACCTTGATTAAAAATCAGTTGTTAAATTGAATATCAGTATTAATTGGAATCTGTAAAAAAATAATTTTGAATTTGTTCTAGCCTAGAATGATCTGAAGCAGAGCTCTAATCTTCCATGAAGCTTCTAATGAAAGCAGTGAAACAGCTGAAGGGCTGCAGTGTCAGCCTTGGACTGGTTTAGGTTTGCTGCTCTAGAGGGGTGTTCATGATCCCGAAACCCTTCAGGACTCTGGGCATTCCAAGGGGACACCTGTTCCTGCAGGATGTTTTTATAGTCTCATGGGTGAATGCAGTTTCACTGTAGCAGTACTTGCAGTACTGTGCAGTCTCTTAGCTTAGACTCTGTTTCTTTAGATTCTTCAATTTGTGTAGTTTATTTGGTCATGCTGATGTGAAATATGAGGGTATTAGGATCGGATTTGCTGCAATACAGCTTTAGTATGTAGCCTTCACTTCTACATAAATGACGGTTTGATGGAATGTACTATAATGTACTATAAAAACTACTACTTAAAACTTTTCCAAGTGGAGTCAAACCTGACTGCACACAAATGCAGTGCAAAGACTGCATTGTATTTTGGGAGAGCATCAGAGTTGTCCTTAAGAGGGAGCTGAATGCTGATGTAGCCAGTCCTTTGTGTGTTTAAGCCATGTTCTAGTAGTCCAAGCTACTACATGGGTGAGTGTTAAGTAACTTTTAAGTACATTTTTGAGACATGTTTTCTGGTTTTATACACTGTGGCCTGTGTTCCTGCTAACCACTGGACTGCAACCTCGCTGTTTAACTTTTCTTAAAGAAAAAAGTGGAGCTTGAAAAATGTCCCTTTTAAAGGTGACTGTTTGGTTTAAGTAAAACCTATGGCACACTACATATGTGTAAAGTATTCTTCTAAGCTCATGTTCGTGTAGACATCTGAGCTTTGAGTGTGGTTTTTTTGGTTTGTTGAGGTCTTTTTCATGGTGAGGTGTTTTTGTTTGGATTTTGTTGTTTCTGTTGTTTTGAAAATTTTTTTAATAGGGTTTTAAACATTTTACTTCTGTTTTTTCTCTGTGCATTTATGGCCTTTCCTCCTTGTCATGCCAAGATTTCCTTCAGCTGTTCTTGCTTTCTTTGTACCGTGTCTTCCTGCCAGAAAGGTGGAAGCTCCGTTAACCCTCTCAGTTATTCGCCAGGAATAATTTGTGTTTAATATAATGCTTCAACCCTTGTTCATAGAATAAAACTTTGATATTGTCTGATGCAGTCAAGGTCCAGGAACTGTTAGCCATTCTGTCATGGTCTCAATAGGGGCAAATTTTTGTGTGTGTGATAAGAAAATGGAATATATTCATAAACTTTTTTGGTTAAATGAAAGCCCATATAGTCCTAATATCTATACTGAGTGGTTAATTGCCAGTAACAGTCATGTAGGGAATGTGTAAAAACAGAGCATTAAAAAGGAAAATTTTGTTCTGTGGATTTTAATGTTGTTTGCATGTTTGAGTTTATGTATAGGGAATTTTCAAATTATTTATAGAGAAGATGCCTGTACTTTGTGCCTTCATCTCAGACGGAAAAAATCGGATTTTCATCTCCTACTTGAGCAAAGGTGTTTTTTTTCGCTTGATAATTCTTTACTTGACTTACCCTTTCTCTAGCAAAGGCCGTGGTTTGATGTGTGCAGCAGTGAGCAGAAAGGGTCACCCAGGCCAATGTCTTCAAAGTGCTGAAGCCATTTGATCCATTCTAGAGTGTGGAGAGGGAAGTTTCCTGCTTTATTTCTTCACTTCCATTGCAGTGTGTGGCTCATCTGCACTGGCCTTGCAGTCAGTGGCACGTGGCTCTGTTGGTTGCTAAATATTGTACTGCAAGTGCAGATGCATTTGCTTTTCAGAGCTTTATTCCCATTTCACCATCCTTTTGAAATGCACAATATTTACTGAGTGCTTAGCAGTATTGCTGAATTATCTAATTTATTAATCTTATCTCTCTTAAGTTCTTGCTTCTTAATAATAATGAAATGTGACACAGTGTGAAAGGAGTGTCTCTTGAGCATGGAGAATTGCATAAGAGCATTTGCTGTGGTTCTCTTCAGATTGCAACTCAGCACCCACTGTTTAATGTTGGACTGTTTCTTTAAATTATATATTTAAAATGTATAAATCTGAGTATAAAAGCAGCGTGAGTTGGCAGGCATTGAAACCCTTAATTAGCTAAAAATACAAAGTCAGAAGTCATTTAGAGTGCAGCAGCCTCTCTGAAACAATGACTATAATGATGTGCCATCACTAGGTTGGATTTTTGTAAACTTATTAAAATAAGTACTTACTGAAAATATGAGCACTGAGGTTTGAGTAGCTGAACTTCAGGAGGTGTTTTTGTCTGTCATTGATCATCTTTGCTGTTTTGCTCCAAGGGCACAATTGCAAGATGTTCAGGAGAATTCTCCTTTCTCATCTTCCTTTTGGTCTGTTCAGGGTAGATTGGAATGAATTGAGGGAGGAAGGGGACACAGGGCAGCACTGTCACGTTGAAGAGTTACAAGAGTATGGTCTCAGATGTCTCAAATGATTTCTAGAAAATTTGTAATTTGTAATGCAGAAAAGGAGAACTTGATACGTGAAGAAATTTAGAGCACTGACTTGTCAATGCCCGTGGAACAATGTTCAATTGTGCAGTAATTTCTGTCATTTAAGGGAAGCTCAGTGTTGGGTCCTACCAAGTGCACAGTTTTGAGTTGTAATTGTAAATCAGGTCAGGCTTTTCCTGGGCTGTGAAATATCAGTGTCCTGCCAAAAGGTGTTCTCTCTACAGTAAAGACCCTAACCCACAGGCAACAAAGACCTGTGTTCTTCAAAGACTGGATTATGAGAAATTGAATTTATTTGCCCTAAAAAGTGTTTAAAGAAATTCTAACATCTGACTCCTCAGTGTAGGCTCTCCTTAATAGCAGCCTTAGCCTTTTAGTACAGGGAAATGTCAGAAACCATACTGAATTAATTATGGTTTTGGCAACGATCAAAATGATTATAACTTAAACTCCTAAATAGCTGGCTACTCAAATACATAGCATGCAAATGAAATCTATCTAGGCTTTTATTTTTTTATAATTAGAAAATCTGTTTATAATCTGGCTGGATTTCAGAAGAGACTGAAATAACCTTGTAACCTGTAGGCTAAATTAGATTTAAATAGATTAAACAACTGAGAATAAATGTCTTTTAAGCCTTTTTGCATCACTGTTTTTAACCTTGTAATGTCTGAAGGTTAAATGGTGGTGTAACATTATGTATAACTGGATTTCCTAGTCTACCTGAAAAAAAATGGCACCAATTTTCAGTATCTTAACTGTACTAACAGTAGAGCACTTAGATGCAGACAGGAGATGTAAATGCATTTCAGACTATAATAAGACCTGGTGTCTGGAGTAGGAATCCTTTCCTCTGCTTTTGCTTGATTATGAGCTCTTTTAGTGCTAATGTGACATTTTGAGCCGCTCACACAGAAAATGCACCAACTGCTTGATGAATAGAGGAACTTCCTTCCAGTCACTGTTCCACTGTAACAGCTTCCAAATGAGGTCCGTGATTTTGTGCATTTGTCCTTATATTGACCCAAATTAAGATTTTATTGCACATGCAGGAAATGATGGATAGTGGGATCCAAACAAACCAGAGCTGCAAGATTTAGTGTCACAATAACTGGAGTTCTCTATTCGTGTGATCAATCTTCTGCCTGCCCCGCTCTGCTGGAGTTTATCATCACCCAAAGAGCTGTTTTTATCTGAGTCAAGGGCTGAAATTCCCAGAAAATAGCTTCAGTTTATTTATTAGAATTCTACAGAACCCAGGAAGGGATGACATGAGGGCCTGAGGGTGTTCAGGGTGCACATGCAGCCCGAAATGTCTGAGTTCCAGGCCATGTGTGTGCACTGCTCACCTTTAGAGTGGGCAGAAGCCTTGTCAGGTGAGTTATTCTTAATGGACTCTCTTATGTCATGTCACATCAGATAAAATCTGTGACTGAGCCTAAGATAAAGACAGTCATAATAATTTCTTTTGCCTTTTCCAGGTAACATTCAGGTGTCTTGGATTGATGATACATCAGCATTTGTGTCACTGAGCCAGCCAGAGCAAGTACAAATAGGTGAGTGTTGCTGGATTTAATTTGGCATTAAGACTTTAACTGGCTCCTGTAAAATGCCCTGAGCCAACAGGGTCTGCGATTCCCATGGCAGAACCACTGATGGTTCAGATGCTTAGAGGAACTAGACTTGTACAGTACCAGCACCAGCAAAGACAAGCCCAGACTGGACTTGGCTGAGAGTTTTGTGTTTCATTCCATGATCCTCTAAGTACCTGAACCTGTAGGTAGAGCAACACTGGTTCCTTGTATGTATTTGAGGACTGACTCATAAACTTACTTTTGGGAACAGTGACTGGGAGTGGACCATGATACGTGATCACTTGGGATGTGTTATGGTGTCATCCCTGTTTACTGAGATGTTGTGGAGCCAATAAGAACAGCCCTATATGTACCATTTCTGATTAAGTGGCTGAAATTTTGTTGCACTTAAGAGGTATCCTGCCAGAATTCCCATGATTTAAGTTCTTAAGAGAAAAAGAAAACAGAAAACCCCACTGAGTTCCCCATCATCCACCTTACCAAGCTCAGATAAAGAAGCTTTCAGGTTCTGGATGCACAGTGAGTGCATCTCTGTAATTCCATATTAACCCTGTGGGTGTTTATGGTACTCCTCATACATCCATGGCTCTGCAGAGGTTTGGAGAGCTCTCCAGCAGCCTCCTTCCACCAACTGCTCCATGGCAGCAAGAGCCATTGTTTCTTCCTGTGTATACAGATAGAAGGATGAGGTAACTTCTAGTGAGAAGTTCCAGATAGAGAATTATGTCAGATAAAGCCTTCCTAGATGCTGCTGCAGTAAATCCCCTGCTGCCATCACCTCAGTTACCTACCCATTGTCAAAATATTGGGGTGCTTTTTGTTGTTTTGTTTTGGTTATAGCAACTCTATATTGTGGAAAGAACTGTATGTGTGCAGAATATGTAAACTGAATCTCTCTGGCACTGCTCTGTGTGTGTGTCTTTTTTGTGTGTGTGCTCTGACAAACAGGGAGGCTTGTTCTGTGGCCTACGTGCTAGAAAACATGTTATTTGTTTGAAAGCTCAGGTGATTATAGTCTTCCATAGGTTTCATGAAATCAGGTCAGTAGGGTGTCATGCTGAAAGCAGTGAGCCAACCAAGCTGATAAACTACAGCAACCTCAGTTACCAAAAATCCATGTGATTTTTACTGTAAAATTGCTTAAAACTCATGGTGGTTTTTTCTTTCTTTTTTTCCCCCTGTAATAAACACATCATAAAATCAATTCTTTTATTCTATTTCCTGGTCTTAAATTCTTTAATGAACTGCTCTGGCAATAAAAGTCACTGTTTGTACTTGTGATTTAGTGAGATGTGCTTATGTGAAGAACGTAGGAAAAACTAATAATGTGGCCTGGTTTTAACCTGTTTATTTAAATGTCTGCGTCTTCTGGGCTGCATAGAAAGCCTTGGAGAACTGTCAGACAGCAGGATACAGTGCAAGATGTTGTTGCAGACCTACTTCTATGCTTAATTCTGGAAGATATTTGTGACTCTGAGCTGGTATTAATACATACAGTTAAGAAAGCACTTGTGCAACAAAAGCATTTATTGGAACATAAATGTATTGAGAACATGAAGAGTGTTTGGGAGTTTTGATAAAGTGTTCAGATTTTCATTATAGATGAGTCTAAGCACTGCAAAAACCCCCCACACTTACTTTGCACCTTTTTAATAAGGGACTTGTGTGTGAAAAAGCTATGAAAATAGGATTGATTCTGTAATAACCTGCATGGAGTGTTACCTGATTCTATGTCGACCAGATTTTTTAAACTCAGTTTATATGTGGAAGGTGCCTTTATTTTTTAGTTGCAGAAGTGATCCAAATACTGAATATTTGGCCGAGCTAATGTAAAGTTATAGACTTGAACAGCAGATGATTTGAAGATTATTCTGCCATCCTCCCATGATGTAGATGCCCAGGATAACCAGCTGGTGAATCTGCTGGTTCCTTAAAAACTCATCTCCAACACCTTTTAATTTTGTTCAGCTTTGTAGGTGTTACAAGACAATTTGAAATGTGTTTTGTGTAACTGTATCTAAGAGTTGTATTGAAATTCTGATAGTTGTCTTTCACATTTCAAATAATTAATTGTAATGCTTAACCTCGACCATGACAGACCTCTGAAGATGTCACACTTTGTATAAGCTGTTTCTGCTGTGCTGTGCTGAGCTTTGCTGTTCCTGTTGCTTCTAACTCTCCTGGCTTCAGGTTATTCTAAATGGACTAAAGCTGGTTCATCAGCACCCTGGGAATATGTTGGATTTCTCATGTTAATATGCACAGAAATCCATTTTGAATGCTTGGGTAATAAAATGTATCTGTTCATCCCCCAGTGCTCTTTAAAACAATGTTCCTGAGTTAGGTAATGTCGTGAATGGTAACCATTAAGCCCTGGTCCAAAACTGATTGATAAAACATTGGTCCATATGCTTTTCTGCTGGAAAAGGATACATTTGATTAGCTGAATTAAATTAATGAGCAGCTCTTCAGATTTCACGTGGCAGTCAGTAGTGTGGATGTTGCCAGGGAGAACGCACATCCCAGTTTTCTAATTGTTAAAGTGTTACCCTGAAGGACCTGTGAATCTTTGCAGAGCTTAAAAAGACTTGTCTCCTCTTTTCCCCCTGAAAAATAAGTAGGGGAAAGGGCAGTGTTTTTATAGGCAATTTTGGAGCTGCTCCTAACTTTCAGACTGAGTATGGCACGTTTAAAACACACAAACCAGAAACCTTGGAAAATAAGAGTCAAGACTTAAACTTTTCATTTTGCTGCCTCCAATAATGTCCAAGAATCTTCCCTTTATTTGGTTATTCGTGCGACTCACATATTGGCAGCCTCTAATTTATTAGGAGCAGAAAAGGCTTGTTCTTGTATCAAATCATGTTACCCTTTACAGTTAGAACATAAATAAACTTCAGCACCTGAAAACGACAATGGACAGTAAACACTGTTTTCTGTTGGAATTTGCTGTGCTAAGTAGGTAATTAATAAGAATTTGTTAAATGGTTGATGCTCCTTTAGTTGGACACCTGGGAGGCAGAACTTTCTGTTGCCAAGTTGTGCTTCGTGTGGGCTCAGCATTTCTGTCGAACATGAAGCACACGCTTGAGAAACGTGTGGCAGCAGCTAAAGCAGTGTGTGCCCTGCTACAACAAACCTCAGAACCAGCTTCTGGCATACAATTCTGACCTTTAAGTCTTGCATTTGACATGGTTATAAGTTAATGAAAATAATGGACAGGTTTATCAGTGGTCCCTCAAAAACATAACGTGATTTATTTTCCCTTGGCAGTCAACACTTGCATTTAATTCCTTTCACCTAAGGCTTAGCTGCAGTGTAATAACATCTATGTTCTGATTATGAATAACTTCTGCAATATTTTAAGAGTACTGGTTCCATTTTTGAATAATTTAACCTGAGAATCTTCCTGAGAATGTTTTTCTTACTGTTTTAAAATGCAATAAATACACTTAACCTGAAATTTTGAATACATGTGAAAAGCAACTGCTCGTCATAAATGGTAAGCATTGAAATAATGTTAAGTTATTCCATGTGTTGGTGCCCCGATACATGAGCTCATACAGAATTTAGTGTGTGCAGGGTATCCTCTTCCTCGAGGCACTGAGTAGGCCAATGTGTTTAGACAGCAGGGGAGCAATGGACTAAAGCAGGTGCAGCAGCTGAAATTGTGACAGCCTTTCAATGATTTGTGTTTAAATCGTTAATCTTTCTGAACTTGTGAGTCTCTCAGACAGGGCTGGACTTTATGGCTTATTAGTGTTTTATGAGGTTTACTGTAGAACCCTCTACTTAGCATGAGTGCTTACTATCACCATTTAGAAATTTATATTTTAAAATACAAAAGCATTTTGAGATCATGCGTGTATCAGTGTCTTCTCACTGAATTTGGGGAAAAGGCAGGTACCATGTACTTATTACCCAGGCCTTTGTAAAATTACATTACAAAAATTCTCATGACTGTGTTCTCACCAAGAAGTTCATGTGAAGTTTATGGCAGGAGGTTGGAGCGAGATGGGAGTTGGTCTCTTCTCCCAGGTAACAAAACAAGAGGACAAGAAGAAATGGCCTCCACTTGCACTAGGGAAAGTTCAGACTGGATGTTAGGGAAATTCCTTCACTGGACCGGTTGTCAGGAATGGGAACAGGCTGCCCCGGGGAAGCAGTGGAGTCACCGTCCCTGGAGGTGTTTAAAAGGCATGAGACCAGGTGGTTTGGAGCAGGGGCCAAGGAGCAACGTGGGATTCTCCATCTTCAGCTCCTACCAAGATTAGATCAGCTGAAATCAGCCTGTGTGTTCCATTTCTGCCTGAAAAGTCCTGCAGGTCTGAGGTCTCTTTGCTTTGTGTAATAAAAGAAACTGAGACTTTCTGACTAGACCAGAAACGTTCTGGACACTTTACACTTTTAGTTTGTACATTCACAGATCTGAACACTTCACTAGTTATCCTGAAAGTTAAAATTCTCCAGTGTTTATTTGAAACCATTCCTGTACTAGTAAATGCAGGGATTGAGATGTGGTGAATTTCTGCTTCTCTTCAGGAATCTTGACTGCAACAGGAAAATGAATTACTGGTTTTACAGTGGAACCAGTGGTATAAATCATAGATAGAGATAACTGTTGTACAACTTCCAGCAGTACTGATGTGGAATTAAGAAGGCAGATTATAGACTTGCCTTCAAGGCACCTGTAGCCATACTTTTTTCTCATCAATTAAGAAATAAACAAAAAAACCCCACCAAATCCAAAATGCCCTTTGTACTCTGTAAGTTCAAATATATCAAATATATAGTTTTTTTTCTTAATGTAATGTTGGAAGCATTGTGACCACCTCTTCATTTGATTTGGAGTTCTTGAAATAAGTTGAAACAAAAGCTGCAAAATGTATTACTGAGGTATTTAAACAGAGTGCAAAGGTTAAGTAGCTTGAATTCTTTCAGTATTTAAATGACTTCATCTTTAAGGGAGTTAAAATCCTTTATAAGAATCGACTTACATGTGCATAGCATGAGATGTCTCACTGGACTATACTGTCATCTGTGTTCTTCATCAGGAGAAATAGTTTAAGTTTAAACATTGCCTAAGGATCTTTCCTTTTCTTTGCCATGCTTTTTACTTGGCATTTTTTCTTTGTTTTCCTTCAGATCACTTAATTCATTTTTCCATTTTCTCCAACATGAAGATTCAAAGATTTATTTTGCTTTGCTCTGTAAGGTGCCACCTTCTCTGCAAAGTGAACAGCTGCTTTGTCATCACAGAGATACTCCCTGTTCTGGATTCAGATGCCAACAGAGATGACACCCCTTGTAAAACACTCTTATTTTAAGTCTATTTTACCAGGATGTGCCTATGGAGATTCTATCTTAAGCTAATACAGGAGAGGAAACAAAGGGATGGGCAGCACCACGTGCAACCTGATGTTTTCAGTTTTGATACAGCCTGCAGATTGTTGTTGTTGTCAAATAGAATTCAGACTGTGGATCCTTCAAATTGTTAAATTACTTTTCTCCATCAGTCTCTAATACATTGATTCCTTGGAGTGAGAAAATGCATCTTCACCAGCCTTAATTTCTTTTCTGTTCAGTCAGTGGTTTTTTACAAAGTTGAGATTTTCTTCATGGATACTGAAGATTAATGTAGTATTTTACATCCCTTCATTTGTGTGTGTTTTTTTGTTTGTTTGTTTTTTTGTTTTTGTTTTGTTTGGTTTGGGGTTTTGTTGTTTTTTGTGGTTTTGTGTTCTTGTTTGGTTTTGTTTGTGTGTTTTTGTTTTTATTTTTGTGTTGTTTTTTTTTTTTTTTGCAATTTTTGTAACCAGCCTGGAGAAAATGGTCTAAACCACTACACTTAGTTGTTTTTCGGAATTAACCTCTTGTCAGGGCTAAGAGTACCATACCCCATAGGCATTAACTGCTACATAGTTCCTCCCAGGATTGCTTCTTTCCTGCTAAGGAAACACAGTTGTTTAGGTGCAGCAAGAACAGCCCTAGGAGTCAATAAATAAGGCTGTGGAACCAAGCAGGGAGTAATGAGAGTAAAAGAGAATACTGCCTTAGGTCCTCACTAACTGAGCAGTCTGAGGCAGCAGCCCCATGTCTGAAGCAGAACATGATCAGATAAGACTGAGGCAGCATCGATACAAAGGTACCTTTAAGGCTTCACACGTGAAATTTTACTTCAGTGTTTCATAAGCCTGAGTGTTCAGTATTGCAGCCTTAATCTGTACAGCTCTGTGTATTTGCTTTATTTCTATATTGTTGTTTTTCCTTTACCTACACAGTTCTGTAACACATTTGTCTATTTATTAAGAGGCTTAATATTGGCAGTGGCCATCTGTCAGGATTTTGCTGTGAGTAAAAGCAAGGAGTTGGCAAAAGAGTATCTTTGTACACATTCCTAAAGAGTATCTTTGTACACATTCCTATTGGATCACTCAACAACTGTCAGCCTGTTCAATATCTTGCCTGATAAGTAGGGAAGATGTGTCCTCCAGAAATGCTTTTCCTCAAATGATTTGCAATTACTATTATTCTACTTTAGGGCTGCAGTTAACGTGTGGTGAAATGCAGCCATGCAGAGTTGGTTACTAGGTCAGGTTTCTCCCAGGAAGAGTTTTCTCCTCTCTTACAATTTAAATAAAGAAGTAAATAACCCCCCTAAGTTCTCTTGAGTTTGTTAGAATTCACAAAGCATTCTAGCAATGAATGCATTTCTTGTGCTGGCAGTGCAGAAGGATGTAACTGTATTTGCTTTGCTTGGCAGTATGGACAGCATTCATCAGAAAACCATCAGAGAAAATGTATTTTTAACTCTTTCAGGGAGCTGCTCTTCAGCTCAAGACCATGCAAGATTGATTTGTGTGTATGACTCCTTAGACTTCTCCATATGCCTTCATTTCAGTTGGTCAATGATGAAGCAATATATTCAGCATGTAACATTTTATATTAAATATATATGCAATATATTTGTATGCATATATTTGTGTGTCTGTGTGTCATATGAATGGGTTGCTGTAAAATACATGCCTGATTTCAAGAAAGCAGAGTTGTCTTTGTTCGAAAATACTGGCTCTTACACAGATTTATTTCAAAATTATTTTTAGCCTGCGTATATTTTTATTTCATTTCCCTTAAAAAAGGGCTGAGTTTATCAGGGAATTAGATGGCAGATCCATAACTTTGGTTCACAGTTTGTAGCAAAACAAATAATGTGAGATGGTTATTGTGTTTTAACAAATGACTGTGTAACAGATGATCCATGGTAACGTTGTGCTTGATTTTAGCAAGTAAAAACATACTTGAGTTTAACTAAACAAATGTTACCCTGAGGAATGTGGGCTGGCATGCAGCAAACTGCAGCCAGCGTTAGTCATTCATTCATGGTGCCTGCACCAGAACTCCATGGGCAGTAAATATGCTCCTAATTCCTGCAAACACATCCTGTAACTTCCCACTTCCAAACAAATACCCGGGGGGGGGTTGGCCTGCCTCCTCTTGGTTAGTGCACCCATCTCAGGAGCTGTTAATCACAACTGCTGCCATTTGTGTTTGGTGTTAAAATTAAATATACAGCACTCTTGGCCCAGCTTTATGGGCCTTACAAAGTCTTCGCAGCAGCAGCATCTCTGTGCCATGGCACATATTAGAGGAAATTCATTTCACTGTGACATAGCAAATATGCAGAGTAGATGATCTGTCCTGAAAGGAGGAAAACCAAATCCACCCCCCCACCCATCTTCCTCAGCTTTTCTGAAATGCACCCTTGGAGTTTGCCATTTCTAGTCCTTGGACCAGAGGTAGCACAGAATACCTGCTTTGGACATAACAACACCAGCTAGAAAAGAGTTGGCTATGCATCTGGAATGGCTACACAAAAATTGGAAGTCCATAATAAAATCAGGATTTTGTCTCCACTCCAGTTACGGTATTTTAAAATGTGTGGCCCGATTATATGAGGAACAATCTGGGGTTTGCTGGTTTGGTTTTGGTTTATATTTAAGCTGGTTTACTGGTTGGTTTACAATACTTTCTTTCAGAGAGCTAGGCTGGAAACAGCAGAAGACACCAGTTGACAGTCAGTTTAATTTGCTGATTCATCTGTTACAGCAATGGCATCAGGCCAGAGCTTGGCTCGCTCACTGAAGGCTGAGAGCTGTGAAAATGCTGGGACTCGAAGGAATGTTGTTAAATTGTTGCTGAGTGGAGGCAGTGAAAGTTCTTTTTTCTTTATTTTTAAGGCGATTCTAATTTTGCATTGACAGAAATCCTTCTACCTTGAACTGGCAGTCTTTTTTTTTTTAGTTAAATTGAGACCAAACATTAGAAAGATACAAGTTTGGAACAGCTGGATATTAGTTAAATGCTTCTTCCATGGATATCTTGTGCAACCAAAAATGCAGCTCAAATAAGCTTATGTTTCACAGCAATCAAACAGAGTTTTGGCAAAGGCTTTGCAAATGTCGTCTTTTCCTGGCAGACTTGCAAAATAAACCTGCTGGGTTAAGTAATGAGACTAAAAGGGAAAAAATCCAGGAAATCTTTTCTTGCCAACAAGCAATCTGGAAGAGGGTTGTGACTGAAGAATTGATCGTTTCTAATTTAAAAGAAATGTCTTAAGTAGATTTAACTCTTTTTGCGTGAAGTCTGACCCTCAAGAGTTCTGAGCATCTAATCCAGACACTGAGACTTTTGGAGAGTGGGGCATTTGGGGTTGGTTTAGTTTTGTTGTTTTGTAACAATGGAACTAGAAGTGGTTTATATGAACACAACAAACAACTCGCTGCCTCCTGCTTGTGCAAATAAGTTTTTTCAGGGGAGGACATGCTGTCATTGAAGAGTTCTGTGTATAACATCACTCTTCTGCTCCACAGCTGTAAACACCAGCAGGTATGCTGAGAGTTATAGGATCCAGACATATGCAGAATATGTTGAGAACAAACATGAAGACAAACAGATGAAGAGAAAATGTACAGAAGACAGTTGGAAGGAGATGGAGAGGAAACGGTTAAAAACTCAGTGCACACCCTACGTCTCCCAGAGTCGCTACTACTGTGTTAACAGGTGAGATGACCTCTGCTTTGCCAACTTGAATGTTTTTATTGCATTTTTATTAGAAGTCTGGCAATTTTCAGGTAGTTCTTTAACTAATAAATGACCTTTTTTCCTGCATTTATTTCTTTGCGTCTAAATCAGTAGTCATACATCAGCTGTCACAAGATATGGTAAGTGAAAGAGCGGAGAGGATTTTATCACCAATGTGATTAGACAGATTTTTTAATTCTGGGATCTTGAGGGCAGGTCAGATCACAGCTTCTGAGCTTCATGTGGTAGCTTCAGTCCTTATAACCAAAATAAAAAATTTATTTTCTCTGTTCATTTGATACTTGTGAATGGCTTGTGTCTTCTGATACTTGGCTGTCATCTTATAACCTTTTAAAGGCCATGTTGCTTTTTGGATGACTTTCCCTGGTGATAATAGTGCAGCAAAGAAGGGCATGAATTACCTCCTTGAGCAGTCCTGAGGAAGTTGTGCTTATGCTGCTGGAACAGGATGGCAAATGATGATACTTGCCTGGCTTTAAGCTTCTGGTATAAAACTTGAACAGGGTTTTATTTCATTATTTAAGGACAAAATTAAGTCAGGACGTGCTGCTTTTGATTCTGACACAGTCTGTTGCTGAGTGTATTTCTTGTTCCATTTTTACCCTTGTATTAATGACAGGTTTTGGATATGAGGGTAACAGGCAGCTTCTTTCTCAGTCATCTGTGTAGCTGTGTGTGAGAAGAGTCTTCCAGTGTTAATATAATAGTATAATTAACCTATCAAGTTATTGCCATTCTTTCTATCGATTCTATATGAAAATATGTGAAAAGAAGTTTAAGTGGAATGTACAAGCTCCATTTCTCTAAGGTGGTGTTTTGGTTTGGTTTTTGAGGGGGGTTCTCTCTGCTTTCCTTCCCCACCCCGTGGTCAGACAGACCAAATATAATGGTCATAAAACCAGTGCTGACCTTTTGCTGGAGCTTTCCTGGGAATGCTGTGACAAGTTCTAGCCCATTATATCTTCCTGTAAATGTGATCTGTCACATAACAAATATGCTCGACTTGTTCTGTTCTTGCCTCTGACACAACCTTGTGATTTTGCAGGTGTGTATTTTGGCCAGCTGTCAGATGTTCATGGCTTTTGTCATGGTGGGAATTCTAAATGTGTTATAGATGTGTTTGATGCAAAAAACCATATGGAGGAACCTGGTGATAAAATCCCTATCAAATGAAGTCAGTTTAATTGAACTGTTGCACTTAGACAAAGTTGGGAGTGTGTGCTGTGGAGAGCTGGGGAGCTCTAAGGACTGGCCTGGCACCAGCGTGCATGTGCCCAAGGTTTAGGGCTGTCATTAATGGGTGCCACAGGTTCTAGACAGATAGTGAGGGTGACACCTTAAGAAAAACAGTAAATGCAGAAAGCCGATTTGCTGTTGTCTCATAAATAAGTTTGAGAATTGCCACATATGTATAATTTGGAAAATTGCTGAATAAAAATTCCAGTGAATTGTTTCCATTGCAATTTGACATACCCCAATGAGTTGTTTGCCTGAGCACTTAATCTTGGCAGTTTTTAATATATTTTTTCTATCTGGTGTTGTAAAATTCCACAAGAAGCACCTTTTTGGTTTTAGATGGTCAACACTTATAGCCTTGGAGAGGAGGCTTTCTTTTGTTGACAGACCTTCTTTTGTTATTGATGTTACATGAATTTTTGTTCTCTTGTTACTCTGTTAATAAAGTGGGCTTTTTCTGTCCCAAATTCCCTTTCCTGCAGGTCTTTTGACATGAATTTTATTTTTATTTGTTTCTAGTTAGATTGTATTCTTTTGTCAACTAATCTTTTGTAAATGCTTCCTCTGAAGTGTAATCTGGTTAGAGATAACATGGAACTGCAAACCATGTGGTCTTTCATTTCACTCAAGAGGAATATTTTCTTTCTGTTTCCAGACAAAGGTATATAAAAATATTTATATTTTTATATATTATATATAACCATTTTAATATAAAATATAATAACTATTGCACAATATTTATATAAACAACCAGGACAAATATATATATATGTGCATTTATGTGTGTGTATATTTGTCCAGATTAATTTAAGTCCTCTCTAGCTGAGCACTCAGTACCGTGATGTATCCAGCAGCTGATCTCTTTTAATAGCTTCATGTTACTACATCCTTTATTTATTTATTATCTAATAAGCTTGCTGAATCAGCTCTGCCAAGGAGCACAGCTGCAGAGGAGCTGTTCCCTCCATGGTGACGATGTGAACTGACTGCTTTTCCAGTCAGTAATGGAATTGTCGGGTATTTCTTGTAAGGAACTTTTGTCTTAAATTGACAGATTGATAAGTATGTCACAAAGGTTCTTTAATCCCTGTCTTGCTGGAAAAATTATTTAAAGGTCTGCATATATCCAGGCCAATTCAAAATGTTCTGTTGTGATGAAGTGTTTCTTTTAAAACTCAGACATGCTTTTCCAAAACAGAAACTGTTAAATGCTGCATCATCATAGTTGTTTTCCCACCTTTTGTCCCCCCTCCACTTGCTGATTCTTTCAAATGAATTATCAGAGCACTGTTTGGATTGCTGGTATTTAGTGTTTGAAATGACATTACAAAGTCCATGGACAGTTTAATCAGGTGGAGTGTGTGCCCTTGCTGGCAGTGCAAGACCTGCTCATCCTGTTGATAAATAAATAAATAAAAAAGAAGAACACACACCAGAATCAACCCTTAGCCATACAGTCAGTGAATGAAGGTAAAATAAAATTAATATGTTGGGAGAAAGTAAGATGTCAATAGTTCTTGATTATAAATTATGTTTATTTTGTGTTTTGTGCTTCCACTTTTTTGGTGGGGTTTCCCCTCCCAAAGTATGGAATGTAAGGAGGAAAGTAAGCTTAAAATTGATTTTTTTTTGTACTTTGGTACAGAGATAAATGGGCACTGAAAGGAAGAACTTGTTTCTCCTTATTCACAATAACTTCACAAGTCTTAAGTTGAAAAAAAATTAAATTCAGCCATAAGACCATTCAAAAAGGGAGCTTCTTCCTCCAGTGAGTGCAAGTTCCCTGCTGAGAGCCATGCTCATAATATGTCTTAAGAAATCCTGGGATCATAATTTATAGTTTTTCTTCCTGATGTGTTTTTCGGAATGTCTTTCCCAAAAGTAGAATTCTTACAAGCTTTTCTAAACAATTTTTAAAAAAACACTGTAGTTTTTAATTCCCTAAATGCTCTTTCCTCACTAGATTTTTGTTCTTTCAAGCCCAGTTTTCGCCTGTTTTGAAATATTGAGTTGTGTGTGTAGGATAAACAGTTCTGTCCAGCCTTTTGGCTTCCATCTTTTTATTGATGGTAGTTGTGGTGTGACTCGAAATGATGATTTGTAAGAAATCATGCAAGAAGGCCTTCTGTGTGTGAATGTTCGGAGGAAAAGCCAACTATTCATCAAAGTAAATGGTGTTTGTGCTCCTAAAGTGGAAGTAAGAGCATGAGACGTAATCATATGTTTCATGTTTGTTTATTGCCTTTGGACATCCCAGAAAGAGTCTGTTTTAAATTGCAAAATGTTCAGCTGAAAAAATGCCATTTCAAAGCCAAAACTGTGCTGCCAAATTTAGCAGTCCTTCCTTTAGCTGAAACCTTATTGAAACACCATAATTCCCTGCTATTGATTAAAAAGAAAAAAAATCTTGTAAAGCTTTCTTTTATAACTCAGTATTAATATTTAAATCACAGAATGGAACAGGGCTTAGATGCATACAGCCATGTTGTGTGGTTCTTAATGGAAAACTAAAGGTTCATAAGGCTAAAACTACCTTTTTTTTTAATTGGTAGTTGTAAAAGAGCATTAAATTAGACATTTGAGTAGCTGGTATTCACATATCTAGAAGTTCATGGTGGGAACTGTTTTTTTAGTTTAATCCCTTTGCTACTGCATTCTTTCTTGTACTCATGCTAATTTGATTTCAGTATTGTCATTTGTCTTTGAAGGGATCTTAACAATAGCATTGCAGTGGAACACAAACCTGCACAGTGTTATTTCAGTGTGTGCTGAATGACGTGGAGCTCTGAGTTCATCTTCACATACCCTGTTAGTCAGGCTTTATTAGATACTACTAATGAAATGAGTGTGCAATTTTTTGTGCTTTTTATTTTACCAGCCCCTTGGGTAATAGGACTCTTCACTTTAAAGTCAGATTTAAAGTTTATTATATGGAGCTTGATGGTTTTCTCTGCCTTTATATAATAGAAATGCTTTAAAAACTCTCTGTAGTTCCAGGAGAGGGTGAAGTGAACATGTGGAATCCTTCAGTATGGAGATGTGTGTCCAAGGCTCAGTTGTGTATCACTTGGTGTCTATTGACAGTGCTTTAACTATAGAATAAAAGTTAAAACTAAGCAGGGATAGAGAACAGCTTTAATTACATTTCAGTGCAGTGATCTCATCAGAACAGCAGCCAAGCCTTAGACATCTGTAGTACAAAGAATGAATACCTTGATCTCCATAAGATTGGGTTAGATAGCAAATTTACGGAATTTTATAGTTAAGTCAGATCTTCCAGATAATGTCACTCCATGGTACACCACTTACTACAGTTTATTCTGCTACCTTGATAAGGTATTTATTATTACATATTACCTATGTAATAGTAATCCTTGACCTCTTCATAATCATCTTTCTTCTGTGTGCCAGTTTTACAGGTGCCAGTACGGTGGGCAAGAGAAGCATGAGTCCTATTGAGGAAGAAACTGGTTCTGATGATATGGAAGAGGGAGAAGGCCAAGGTCCAGAATGTGAGCAGACAGACCCCTGTGCAGAGTCCCTTCCAGATGGTAAGAAGAGAGCCAAAAAATTGAAAAAGATGAAGACAGATCAAGTTCCAGCCGGTAAGTGCAGTGTTGGTGCACATGGTTTTGTTCTGTTTGAAAGTGCCCTGGGCCTGAACAGAATCGAAGTTGTTTTCTTGATGTCTTGGTTTGTAGCAGTGAGTTAGTCCATTATTACATTCTGAGTTCTTGAAAGTGATGAATTTTGCATCGAGCAAAAATTGGAAAAAAAACAAACAACAAAACCAAAACAAAACCAGAGAACCCACAAACAACCAAAACCCCATCCAAGACCAACAAATAAAGCAGGATGTAGTTGATTTATTACTTGCTTGCTTTCATTCTTAAGATAAAACTCTCTGAGTATTTTTTTAGCTATTCTTAATATTTTTTTAACGTGACTTTCTATTCAAGGTTACTCAGTTTATTAGTCATCTGGAGCACTCCCTGTACTGAAATATATTCAAATATTCATAGCTAAACTTCATTTAAATATGTGCACTAGCAACTTCTATCCAGAAAGTGGTATTGTGTACCAAGCATCCTTTCTCCTGATTTGGCAGAGTAAAATCTTAGCTGATTCAAAAGCTGTGCTTGGAAATTGCTTTCTTTTTGCAATTTAGGAGGGCATTTGGGCCATGGAAGCATATGGAAAATGACAAGTATAAAATTCATGCTCTCTATTTGGCATTATGGAAATACACATTATCGGTATCAGTGTGATTCATCTTTATTCTCCAGTTAATTTGGGCTGGAAATGTTCTTCACTGTCTTAACTGCCTTAAACAAAAATAACTACAAGTACGCTTGGGAAAATAGTATTATTTAACTTCATCATCACAGTTATTGCAAAACCAGAATTACTTAATTACTCGGATTAAAAATGTAGTATTTACTGTTTGGGTAAGAAACCTGGTATTAACCTTTATTGCCCCCAACCCCCTTTTTTTTTTAAGGTGCCTATTCATAAACGCTCTATTGGTTTCTCTTTGTAAATTGACTTCCAGTCATGTATCTAGAACCTCACTCTACAGGAGAAAAGATGTCTTAATGTGCTCTGAAAGAACTAAAAAATTTCTTGATTTAATTTTTATCCCATGACTGTCTTTTAGGAAGCCTCACCACTAGTTCCACTGGAATTTTTGAAGTCCCTGAAACATGGTAGGAAACAACTGCCTTAACAAGTGGAATTGATTGAAAGCAGTTGAGAGAATACACCTCTTGGAAGCCATACTTTATTTAAATAAAGTGGTGTTAACAAAGCAGTCTGTGTCCTGAAAATCAGTTTAATTATTTTAAACTGTTCATTGAACAGTCACTGTTGGTTTTGCTTGTGTGTATATTAACCAGTACATGACTCGTTGTTGATCCTGTGAAATCCTTGCTGTCGTAACCGATGTTAGATTTCAGAAGGAAGACTAACTGTATTTTGGTCACCTCCTCTGGCATGCTGGCTCTGAGCTGTCCAAAAACAACTGGCACTCCATCATTTCGTGCTAGGCTGTTTGCTGTGCTTGGGGGGAATTGCCATGAATCTCCTCATATTTAGCTGTTTTTTCAGGCAGTATCAGTTTGCTGTCAGCATTATGGAAACAGGTAGAACTGCAGTTTCACATATTGCTTTCTACCACTTACTTTATCTGGAAATATCTTTTGAATTTCTGTTCTCTACCCCTACCCCCTGTGCAGATGGTTTGCATCTAAATACCAGCTTTACACATACCTTACCCTTTCAAAAAGCTGTAACTTAGAAGTTTCTCAAACATTAATTTCCTGGTGGGAGGTAACTTTTCTTTGTTTTCACATCTGTTGCTGTTTTCACCTTTAAATTCTGATTTGTTTGTTCCCTCCCTTCTTCTTCCCCAGCTTGTGGGGCTTTTGTAAAAATGTTTTTTTGGTACCTGTGATAAACCTGCTAACTGCACCAGCCCTTTATTTGTTTAAAAAAAGACCTGCATTGGTAGATTTCAGAAAATGTTTGATATTTAACTTTTTTGTATCATGGAAATAAAAACAAAGTATGTATTTCCATAAAATGAAAATTAAAGACATTTTCTTAGGAACTCGTTTGTTTTTATTTATTAGCTTCTGAAATGTTTTTAGTGAAATCTTTTTTTTTTCTTCTCCATAATATAACAATTTTTTGACAGCCTGTGATTAGCAGACCCTCTTGGTCCATGGACTACTTTCAAGATATTTGTGAAACGTAACCAAGAAAAGCAAGCTTAATGTCATAAGTTTTACATTGCTCTGTGTTTCCCTTGGAGAGGTGAAAACAAAAGAAGAGAGTTCTACAAATCATCAACCAGTCAAAACCACTGCTGTGGAAGAGTGGAATATCAAGAAGGCTTCATGAGGTTATATTTACATTAGAGTGGGAGCCACTGTCATTTAAACAATGTAATAACCTGTTTAAAGGTATGCCAAAATTCATGGGGTTTGTGAACTTGCATTGCAAAGGGAAAAATAATTTAAAGATGTTAAATGTGAGATGTTGTATTTCTAACCTTGGAATACTCCCAGAAGTAGTATAATTAATTTGGGTTTTTTTATAGCAGCCATATCATCACATTCTCACAGTAAAATGTGGGAAAGAAGACTGTATTAGTGATGCAAGGGAAAATTAGTAACTGAACTCTTGTGCTCTCAAGCATCCAGAGACTTTTCTTCCCCAAGACTCATGACCTTAGGACTAAATACTGAAATCGCTTTCATCTTGAGTATCCAAACCACTTGCAAATTTTGTTCTCATAATATATGCAACACTTAATAGAAGTTGTGTAAAGTACTCATGGAGATGATTCAGGTCATTTATATGGTGTTCTGTGCAAATGTTGGGGGGTGTTATTAACTACATATCCAAAAGAACTGGCATCACATGATTTGGAATGGAGCTTAGAGCCATGATGACAAAAGGATACAAAAGCAATTAAAGAGATTGTCAGAAGTACCGGTTAAGAGGCAAGGGAGTCTCTGCTCAAGAGATAGAGGCCCACGCTGTCACAGAGAATCCACGTGGAGTCTTTACCCCAAGGCCATTAGGATCTTCATTCTTGAAAAGCAACATTTAGATACCTGCAGGGGAAATACAAGTCTTAATTGTATTACAATACTGTCCCTTATAAACTTGTTTCTTCAAATTAGGCCATGCACATACTTTTGTAAACTAGAAAGGTTAATAGATATACCCACTACTTCTATCCTCTTCAGTTGTCATTTTGTGGAGCTGGGTGTTATCTATCTCTATCTGCAATTAAATCCTCTGAAGAAAATAGTGCTCTTCCCTTTCCTAGTCCTTACGTATGCTTGATTTTACCAGTCAGCACCTGGGTAAGCTCCTAAAATGTGCTGGCTGCGGGGCTATGCTATTTTGAGTACTAAGTTTGGGTTGACAAGTGTCAGTGTATCACAGGTGGTGTCCTAACAGGGTACTGGGCCCGCTGATACCACATCAAACCTCCTCATTGTGTGGGGTTTGGTTCGCTTCCCTGCGCTTGAAGTGAAATCATTAATTCTAGAAGGGAAAGAATGTAGCTTCTTAAATTAGATCCACATTTGTTTCATAATATGTGTTTAAAATATGTGCCTAGAATTTGTTTCTGAAAAGCAGAGCTGTCATCGCTAGTTGTGATGGCTCTGGGGATTCCTGGGTTCCTGCTCCCTGGCGGTTTGTGTGCTCTTACTGACTCCAGAGGTCATTAAATTGTAGAATATCCTGAGCTGGAGCCACAAGGATCATCGAACAGAACTCCAGGATACCCGTCCAGGAATCCGCGTCCCTGAGGGCTTTGTCGCAGCGCCTCTCGCCCTCCGGTGCTGCCTCACCCCGCTCCCCTCAGGGTCGGGCGCTGGCGCCGCCCGTCCCCACTGCGAGCCGTGAGGGGCCGGGCGCTTCGCCGCCGTGCCTCCCGATGGTGTAAAGCAGCCTTTAAAAACCACTGCCTTGCCGTCAAGTCGCGCTGTGGAACATTTACTTCAGCAGCCCCACCAGGGGCTTTGCTGTGGCGGGCAGTGCCCAGCGCGGGCTGTCCCTGCGTGGGGTGAGGCCACCGCAGGCTCTGAGGGGACCGAGCGGAGGGACTGGGACGCTGAGGAGGGTGTAGGAGCCAACAAGCAACAATATATAGAAGCGCTGGAAGTAGGGGTTGAAGGAAGTGAGGAATTTGCTTGAGAAAGTGCGAGAATTTTGTCGGTGGAATTGAGAAAGGGAGTGTGGGCCTGAACATGTGAGTATCTGAAGAAATGCTGTGGAGAAACATGAGGGAGGTCTGGCTCAGCAGCAACTGAGGTAGGTGAGCTGGCACCCTGCCCTGGCAGAGGAATGAGAATGGGCTTATTTGGCTGGAACTTACACTTGACAGTGCTAATTTATCTGTGGTGATGGAGAGCTTCGTTGCTTGCATCAGAAAACACGTTAAAACTGTACTTGAAGTAATCATTTTCAAATTCATCTCAAGCATTTCTGGGTGAGAAGTGTTAACTCGCATTAGAACGCACAGGATTGCAGCACAGGGTATTGGAAGTTGCTGGTAGACAGATATAGGTAATTGTGTAGTGTAGGCTAAGGGGGGAGTGTGAATGTCCCTAAAGCATGGATTTGAATGGACACAAGTAAGAGAGAATTAATTAATACCATGTAAAATTGAGGTTGCTGGGCGTGCAACAGCCTGTCTTGGTCTCAGTTTTGAGCTTGTGATTTGAAGATAAAAGCTACAGGTTATTTAAATTTAACTGTTGATCCAGGGGTAAAAATGAGAGAGATAGAAAGATAAAACTTCTGGTGACTGTGGGAAAACGTAAATGTAACTCCTTCTTTCTTTAGACCTTTGAGTTCTGTCATGGTGCCCAGAAAATGTCTGGTACCCTGGATGTGTTCTCTCTCTTAAAATCCTGGTAAACGTAATGCAGACAAAAATGTCCTCTGCAATTCAGTGTCGGAGCTTACATAAGAAGACTCCTGATAATCAAAAGTTCTTGGCTTCTGAAGTGTTTAGACTATTGCCAGCTGAGCAGATGTGTACACTGAAGAAGATTCCTCGAGTTACTCCACAGTACATTTAGTAAATGAATAAACATTTACTTGTGTGTATTGCACTGTTGCAGCATTAAACTTACACTGAAGTAACGCTCCATGTGTGCTTTACAGAAATACTGCCACACGCTCCTTGCATGGGGAGCAATGGATGGTGGGTTAGACTGAGGTTTATAGGGGCAATATATTCGTAATTAGGATGTCCTATTTGCTTTAATAGTCACACAGGAAGCTCTTTTTAAAAAATACTCCTTTTCCAGCAGAATAATTGTTGGCAGCCATGTGCTTCCATGAGCACTATAGCAGATCACAAGTCAGTCCGAGCTCAACATGAACTCGTATGGAACACATTATTCATAAATGCCAAATTGAAAACATTCAGCCAAAGTGTGAAAAATTAGATTTCCCTGTGCTTATATTAATTCCTTCAAATGGCTGATAGTTGTATTTCTTCATGAACAGTCTGTAGTCTGCAAATATTGCAGTGTTCTGGTTTATTCCCAGAGTGACCCTGTAGGATGGGGTTGGTATTAGTGTGTGGGTAAACGTGAGAATCTGGAGGTTGTGGCTGTGCCAAGCCAGTTGTATCGTAATCTATAATCTGTTTTCAACCCATCAAATGACTGAAAATTCAATTTTATTAAAGCTAATTACTTCAAAACCAGCTTTTTAAGTTATCTTTATATAAGCCTCAAAAAACTTCTGACTGTTATTAAGGTAAGAACAGCTATTTTGTTTGATTCTGAATACTTATTAAACTTCTACCTTGAATATCTTTTTCAAATGGGATTTTAAATTTAGAATGCTCAGGGGTGACTGAACATGTTTGGTTCATATATATACTCAGGGGTGGTTTTTTATTTCTTCGTTATTATTTTGTGTTTTTTTTTTTAATTAGAAGTTAGATGACTTCATTGTAGAATGCTCCTGACTTCAAAAATAAGTTTACTCCAAGTATATGTGTCTTTACCATCTAAAATTTTTACATTTGGGGAAGTTGATTCCTTCCTTTGCAACAAATAACTGATACATATTTGGCAACAATTCCACAGTAATTCAAAATTGACCCTCTGTTTTCTTTGTCGAAGGTCTACATTTCAGCCTTTCCTTTTAATTCTCTCATATGCTCGATTTAATGTCAGTTATATTTTGAATATGCTGTTGAGAAGCTGCCAGTTACCATTAGAAACTTTTTTACTACAGGGCTAAAAGTGAATACAGTATTTCAGTTGTCTGGTTCTGTGCTGAGCATGCTGTTATCAGTGAATAAGTGTTGCAAAGACATAATTTCACGTTGGTATTACTGGGCTCCCTCACGTGTAGACTAATAACCCTTTCTGCTGGATTGTGCCACACTCCCCTGGGGCTTGGAAGGAATTGTTACTAAAACAGATTAAAGAATGGTGGTACTAAATGATCAGTCTGGGAAGAACTTAAGAGGAAGTGTTTATACTGGCAAATTTTAGGAGGTAAATGGGGGGTGATGCTTGAAATATTTAATATTCCATTCTCATAGAACAGATTGCTGTATTTTTAGTACTTCAGTCAGGTTTCTTAATTGATGTAAATTCTTCTGTCTCTTAGAGGGTGCAGCTCCAAGGTGTTCTAAAGCACTTATAACATCTTCATAATAATTTTTAACAGATATTTGCTATTAATGCACAGGAGAGTTTTCGAGACTCACAGCTTTGGTTTGAATTATGTCCAAGAACAGGAATTTAGCATCTAATTGTTCATCTAATTCACGTCTGACGTGAAATTTGGGCTCAGGATGTGTCTAAAGTAAAATGGAGATTCAGTGGCAGAATCACTTGTTTAATACCCGTTAGTCTTTTTATGCCCTTTTTTTTTTGGTGAAAGAGGTAGAATAATTAGACTAAATAAAAATTGAATATGAAACTCTATTTTAGACTGACAGTTTTAACAAACACATCTTACAACTCCTCTGAAAGACATTTTTAAACGCTGGTGATGACAGCAGTAATGTGCTGATTCAGTATGAGTACTAGTGGGTACTAAAACCTAAATTTAATGTAGTTTATCTTTAAAAAAAATGATGGTAGCAGCTACACAAACTCTAAGAAACTGCTGAGTTTATAAAAAAGACTAAAGAATAGAATGCTGCTCAATTTAATATATTTCCATATTAGTGGCACTCAAATGTTAGCAGGTGGAGTTTTTTCAGCATGGGGGAGCAATCTGTAAAAGACTTGCTTTTGAAATTACTACTCCAGCATAGAAGTCTAAGGAGCAACAGTAAAAAGTAGCATTTTCTGAGGAAAGTGCACTATTTTCCATGGCAAAGAGAGGCTTCCCAGTTATAGTCTGACAATTCTGAAAGACTTGCTGAATGCGCAAACTCAGGTCTGTGATTTTAGAGGAGACCTTGTCTGATTTCTCTTTGTGTATGTGATGTGTAATCTCAGGGTATGTGTGTTATGAGCTGGAAGCTTTTCTGCCCATCTTCCAGTATGTTAAAAAGCAGCTTTTCTTACTCTGGTTTGCCAAAACATGGACTCAGGCCAGTGTATTCTAGTGAAACACAAGATTTTCTGTCAGTGGATGCTCTTCAATCTAGTGTAGATGTTTTCTCAGTTTAAATAAGGAATTTCGAAACTGTTTTGCTGCTACAGGAGTTCAGATGAGACAGAGTTGGGAAATGTTCTGAATTCCAGTTTAAGTCTTAAAGAAAGGTAGTTCCCCACGTTCCTTCCTGAGCATATATCAACACTTCGAGGTAATGCACAACCAATGTAACAGTGGCTACCACATTCTCATCTGTTTCTGCTTACAAAATGCTCACCAGTGTTAAACAAACCAAACACTTTCTTGTTCCTTGAATACTTTCCTGAAAAACAAGCACACACATAAACACAGCTGTAAGTGCTGCAGTAGAAGTGCAGTAAAAAAACCGTAGAAAAATGTCAAATGTTTACATACAGTTTTACTTGTGTGTATTTTACCTTTGTGTTTAGTAATAAATTATTTGGATAAAAATACTGCTGTGAATTGAACACAGAGTACAATTTCAAGTGCAATCATGCAATCTAAGGTAGATCTGTGAACTGTAATCAGTATTTAGAGCTCCGTTACTCATTTTGGCAAAGAGATTTCATGTTGTTTCTCTCGGCGAGGCCTGAAATTATCCCTGTGTCTGAAATTGCAGCCCTTGCCCCTCACAGGCTGTTGGATGACTCAGGCACTCTGTGTACTCTGTGTGTCCACGGATGGAGCTCTCACTCCACTTCCACGGGCGGGATATTTACGTGGAATGGAACAGAAAATGACGAGTCTGGCATAATGAGGGTTTAACATCCTGCAAGGCTGGTGGAACCACTGTGTGGCTGCTCAGCCCCGGTGCCACCAGTGCAGAGGAATTGCTGGAGCAAGGCTGGAGGCACCCAGAAACAGCTCACGGCTGAGAACAGGACAGCGTCAAATGTGATAAAAGCTACAGAAAACTGGAGGAGTTTTTCCCTTGGTGGTTGAAGAGCTAACCCAAACCCTAAAAAATCCTAAAATTACTGAAAGAAAACGGACAAAGGTTTTCACTAAAAGTGAGAAGTTAATTAGCTGTTAAACTTCTGAGTATGTCTTCACATTTCATGGAACTGAAAGTCTCGTGCAGGTAAGGCCTCGTGCAGGGATGCCCTGTGACAGATGTGACACCAGACTGGGAAAAGATAAAACTCTTTTCCTGTGTTATTGAATAACATGCAAGTATGTTAATAGCACCTGGAAGTGTTGAGTACTCAGCTGGACCACAGAATATGGGAGTTCCACACTGCAACACGTTTTATGTGGCTCGTCCTTGGTTAGGGACAATTAATTCATAGTCACTGACATGTTCTCTAACTTTACATGCCTGTAAAAGTGTAACAAGCTCTGAGGTTACTATTTATTTCCCACAGCTCTTCTGTTAAATGCCAATACTGTGGTATTTGTATCTTTGCAAAGTGTCTACTGTTTTTTATGCCAGCAAACAATATGCAAACATTTAGTCAAATAGACACTGGAAGATGAAAGAACCAAATGGTTTGTATTATACAAATTCCTTTCCTTGCTTCTTTGTACATTCTTAATAAGAACCTTGGGTCCTCATTTAATCATTTTATTTCAATTTGTAAAAGTGAGAAATATTTTCCTATTGAGCATTCCTAATAAGTTTACTATCTGTGTTTCTTTGAGACAGCTGGAAGATTCTATATATACTCCAAATTTTTCAGTTTTCTGCTTAATTTTTCAGTTTATAGATAATTACTGAGGGTGTTAGCAGATTCTGCAGAGAGAGACATCATGACAACAAAACATGCTTGTCTTAGCAGTCTCTGTTGAAGAGAATATTCAATTTTATTCCTTTATGGTCTGGGGAGGGCTTGGTTGTGTTGTAAAGCACATTCTAAAAATAAACCATGAAAATGTGTTGTCTAGCTCTAAGTGGAAGTGTGTGATGACTGCAGATGTGGATATGATATGCTCAGGAAGAACAAGGCCAAGCATTGGCATCCCAGTACTGTGGGAAACAGAACAGGGTAAGTGATCTTTTTTGGCCCCTAAACCTGACTGAAGTTATATTTGCAAACAGTCCAACCGTGGAAACTTCTGGGAAAAACCAGCAGGAAGCTGACACTCGTCGAGGGTTGTGTGTAACAGAAGTGCAAGCTAACTCATGCTCAGGAGACCTGGGGGGTTGTCTTTTTTCCCTAATGCTGAAGTGTATTTGCATTTCAGAGAGCTTTAGGGTTGTGTCTGCCAGAAAGGTCACATGATTTTCAGGTTTCCTCTAAGGAGAGGTGAGTTGCTCACCAAGTTTAACGTAGTGCAACCTAGAAAAATAAAAAACTGAAAATGTTTGCTGTAGTGAGATGTAAATACGGGGACTTGTAGTAGATGAGAAGAATTTGCAGGACTCCTGTGTTACCTTTTACATATTTTCCATTGCTGCTCTTGCTCTGTGTCTTGTGAACCTACCAGACATGGATGTTTAATCAACACAGCCTTACTAAGATCTACCCATATTGAAAATGAAAAAAAATCATCACACTGAATTTTCAAAGCTTGTAGTGCAAGCAGCACAGAGTTCTTGCTGTAGATAACAAACTGAGGGTGCTGCCATGTTCCAGATGTTTTTTTCATGTGGAATAGAAATCACTGTGAATGATCCTAGGAGAAAATAAGGACTATGATCCCTCTGGATGGGTGGATCCATTTCAGCACGGCTGACTTTTAGGTAACTGAATTAGTACTGGAAACTGGAATGGAAAAAACGGGTAATATAAATAAGTTAAAGCATCCATAATAATAGATACACAGTATCTGCTTAATAATAAAACCAAGGAAGGGAGTTAACAACCCTTATAAAATTCCAAATATCTAAACAGAATAGCTGGAGAATTGACATAGTTGACTTGAAAATTTGGAGTGCTTTACTTATATTTCATTAGAAGAAGGTAATGGCTTAGTGATTGAATAATATTATGCCACATTCAAAAGCACAGTCTCCCACTCCCCTTCATTTCCTGAAGTTTGAGCTGTGTTTAAATCACTGTAGAGCTGCTTGGCACTCAGTCCTGTTCAGACATGCCAGTTCATGCACTGCTCTGATCCAGCTCCCGCTCACGTTGCTGCAACTGTCTCGCACCTTTCATGCTCTGAAAGGCTTTTGCTCCCTTTAGCTCTGAGCTGAGGGGGAGCTGTGAATGCAAAGCTCCGAGTCTGAGCAGCTGCAGGAGTTCCCTTGCACAGCGCACAGCTCTCGTCCCTTTCGTGCTACCGAGAATCATATCCGACACCATCCCCATCTTGGAAGCTGGAAAGCTGCTGGAAGGCATTGGTCTGAAACTAAAGCAATTCTTCATGGAGTGATCTGTCTGTATTCCACCCTAGGATGTTTATCACAACTGGAACACTGAAATTCATGGTTGGTGGGAATCTGCAAACTTTTTGATCTGTGTTCTTATATGTACTTCAGATTTTGTAACAAATATGAATAATGGCTTTTTCTTCTCCTTTAGTTCATTTGTATTTCCACTCCTCTGGGGAGGATTGTACAGCAGCACACAACTTAACCAGGACAGTTCACAAATGGATTTTCAAACCCAGTGTTGAATAAGATACATTTTAAGGGATTCCTTACTCATCTCCACAGTGCTTTTAATTCTTGCACCACAATCTTATTCTCAAAATACAGAAATCTTTGATTATTGGACCTATATGTAAATAGCTGTGGCTGGGCACTCAGTGTTGATTTATGTGGGGTTGCACAGTACACAGAGTGAAACTGAACCACTTAAACCTGCAGAGGTTTAAAGTTTTTTGTAAATGTGAATTTAATATCGTATTTAGCTAAAGTTTCTGGTTGAAGATGGTTCTTTACAGAACCTGTGAAGATTTACAGCATTATAAGGGGAAGTGGTACAGTATTTCCTATTTTTCCTAGCTCTATATGGAGTAATTGCTCTGGCAATTTTACTGGCACTTCTTTCAGTTTACTATAAAATCATAACTTCACGATCTGAGGGCTAGAATGACTCCAGCACTGAATCTGGAGGTTACTGTAGAGCTGTTTCAATGCTCCGAAGCTACTGGAGGATGCTCTGCTTCACTTATGTTTCATTGATGTAATATAAGTGTCCTATTGTCTGGGTTTGTTCTGTTATTCTTCCCTTTAATAGCCACCTAAAAGGAACAGCCACTGAAATGTTAAAAATGAGGATGAATGACACATTGTAAGGAAAGAGGCTCTATGCCAAATTCCACACATTTACACTGCCAACATTTATCCACAATGTTGGCAAAGTGGAGAAACACTTCTGAGCTGCTCTGTTATTTATGAAACAGATAATTTTTTTTTTTCCTGGTAGGACAGTGCTGGATAATCTGATTTTTGTCACTGTCATCTTAGCTACCAGTTTTAGGGTGACATTGGGCAACACACTTTAAACCATCTGTGTCTCTATTTTCTCCCTCTGTAATATGGAGGTAAGAGTTGCATGTCCCATATTACTCTGGGCCTGAATTCAGTTAAGCTCTGGGAGTATATTATATTTTTATGTGAGTCATTATTGCATATGAAAAGAATAATTTCTTATATGAATTTAATACTTATTTATGATGTGAAATTTGTCCATAAAAGCAAAATACATGGTAAATCAACTGGTTTTACATCTCTTTTACAGTGTTTGGCAGAATCAGGTATGATGGTTTTCTTCAATTTCATTTGACAAATATGACCATACACCCTTAAAGATATTCTGGCTCATCTCGTGATCTGCAGTCATTCCAGGATCTGTCTGCATTGTAACATGCCATGGGTTTGTATCTTGTCCTTTCCCTCCCCTCTGTCTCCCCAGTGTTTTAACTAAACTGCATTGTCCTGTGTACTAATTAAATGTATATGGACGGGGTTGAGTTAGAGAATCTTAGTTTGTGCAGTGATCTCTCCCTGCCCCTCCTGCTTTCTTGTCCTGAAAAGACCTGTAACACGGCTTTTCCTGGGATTGTAAACTCCCAGCAGAGAGCTTGAAGTTAGAAATGTGTGTTCATTGGTTTGAACAAGGCGTCCTGAGTGTGTGTGCCTTTGGAAGTGAATTACTGTGTCAGAGATTTCGTGCAGAAGTTCCCTCTCAGCAGTTGCCTCAGGGCAAAAAGGCAAATTCTTATTTTTTTGAGATGTCTTCCCTACAATAGGCAAGGCAAGTGGGTCTGAGGTCAAGCAGGTAAATATTGACTGCAAACTTAACCTGGGGAGTTACACTGCTACACAGAGGCTGCTTTTCTGTGCAACTGGAATACTACAGGAATAATCCAGCTGGGAGGGGACAGGGGAGATGGAATAAAAGAACAATTCCAAGAGCTGTTCTTGGAAATCCTAGTGCAGGTTCTCTTGGTTAACACTAAGTGTGTGTTTGTGCAGGACTGGAGGTCTCTGGGGCCACATACAAATATCAATATCTTGATATTTGTAGGAAATGTAGTTTTTTAAATTCCTTGAATAAATATGCAAAACTACTTTCCAATGACATTTTGACATTTTGTGTCTGCTGCAGTTCTCTTCCAGTATTTTCCTGGTGTAGTCTAAGCATCATGTAAACACAAAGAGAAAGGTTTCTGCTGTTCCATGTGGTCAGTTCTTCTGGACAGACTAATTTCAGTTCGTATCTAGTGCCCTCAGCCTTCCCTAACACACAGGCCAGGACTCCAAGGACCAGGCCACTCATTTGTAATGCTCTGACTGCATTAAAAGTGGGGGTAAGTTGAATTTGGTTTTTGGTTGGTTTGTAATAATAATCTAATTTGCCCTCCTATTTTTGCATTTATGTTTGTGTGGAACAGAGAGCATACCAAAGAAGAAACAGTGCTTCAATTTATATTTTATTTCAGCTTCCTCTTACACTCTCTTTTTATTCTTATGGTTTATTTTTTGAATGAAAATTTTGACATTAATTTCACTTTCAAGATTTTTATAAAAGTTTCAACAAAGTCTTTGTTTTGTTTTATTCCAATACAGTGTTTTCTCTTGTGCTTTGTTTGGACTCATTAGAACTTCTAAGCAAAAAGTTTTCTTTTTTAAAGGTCACATACATTCTGCCAACTCCACATATTGTTGGTGAGCCAGATATCTCCAAGAGCAGGCTTAGAAAGGTGGCTTGAAAGTGTCTGGGGTTTAGCAACTGCACCGAGTAGAAACTCATAAAATACATTATTTTGGCAGAGAGAGTTCTTTGAGTCTAAAAAATCTCAGGGGCTCAGAAAGAAAGGTAACAAACTCTAAAAAAAAATTTTGAAATTGCTCAGGGTATAATTCTTTGTGTATTGTTTGCATTGTCTGCAAAGTGCAGTGTTTGATTCTGTAGTAGAAGCACCTCAAGTAAGTCATTACTTGAGCTTAATTTGGTCCTAAATAATTTAGGCAAGTTGAACCACACATAAGTCACACTTTTTTTTTTTTTTTTTTAATTTACAGTGCAAAGGTTTAAAATGGTTTGCTGTGACGGCAGTGTCGAATGTGTACAGTAAGGGAGGGATTTTTGTGCAGATTCATTTTAGCATTTTTAGTCTCCTGACTTTCAACTGACTTTTTTTTTTCCAAATTACAGTCTTAGATTGCTGCAACAGAACATCACCTTTATAAACTGAAATAATGTAATTAAAGCTTCTGATTAAAATCTTGTGGCATCTTTGCATACACAATGCTCTCAGTTTGAAAGGTGAACATCAAAATAATATAAAGTAAAAATACAAATTGCCTTCTTTTAACTTTTTCTAAAAAGTAATTTTTTAGTTAGTTTCTTTAGTGTAGATTTCCAAGGTCAGGGGATATAAAGATGCTACAAACTGTATTGGAGGAATTATGTGATCTGTAAGCATTACAGTAAAAACTCTCAGATTAACCTTTAACCCATGCTAACACTGAATTCTTGGGATTTTGGGAGTGACCGTTTGCAAATGAGTTGGACTTTGTGATTGATAACTCAGTGCTTGACATTACTGACAGTAATGACAAGTCCCTCATGATGAAGGTACACATCAAAATGTGAGTGTGGCTAAAACATCAGAGTTGTTTGAAATAGCAAACTTTCCCTTTGGTGTGAGGTACCAGGCAAGAAAGTGTATTTAAACCAACTATTTTAAGTTACTTTTAAGTACAAAGCAAATTTTCCTTTACAGTCTGGTGCTTAACAATTATTAAAGTAATAAATAAATGGGAATTAAGAAAATATCATCCTTATTTGCAGAAGACCCAAATGATTTAACAAGTTACAGGATGGGTCACATTAGGGCCAGGATTTCCAAAGATTCATTGGTTTGACCTTCCTGAAAACTTCTGCTACAAGCACATGGATATTTAAAATATTTCTTTCCCAAAAGCATACTGTAATTTCTTTGACCTCAATTTAAAAATACTCTGGTGCATCTTTAGGGACTTTGTATAGAGTAAGTAAATAACTGCTTTTTATTAAATGCATATTAATAAAAAGACCAAATTAATAAACAGGACACCCAAACCAAATACATTTAGGGCTGAGCTTAATTTTGCTTTTGCACAGGCCTCTGCAAACCAATTGATTTTCAAAATGACTGGGTCAATAAACAGCAGTATTTAATGAGATTCTGGAAACTAAATCAACTTCAGCCAAGTCAGAGTTCCAGCCTTGTGCAAACAGGTGCAATTGAAGTGGCTGCAGTGGATTTGATCACTGACATTTCTTGGGAGGCTGAAAGAGGCTGAGATAAATCTTTTTGAAAGGCTGCACACAAGGGGTAGTCGACAGTGTGTTCCTCCCCAGAATTTTAAGACATCAGTTTTACCTCCTGGGGGAATTTTCTATTTGAAATGTTATAAATTTGCCAGTGTTGCACTTGCCAATATTGTGTCACATTTGCAGCATGAAATCTCCTAACTTACCGTGCATTAGCTTGGACTGTTTTGCACATATACAATTGGAAATGATTAAATAGGGTTTCAGTTAAACAATCTTGCCCTGACAAGCTTAAGCAGAGTTTTACTTCAGCAAACAAAGCCATTAGGAAGCCATCTGTTTGAAAATGATCTAGGATGTGGAATTTAATATTTGTATCTGCATTACCTGTTACTGAATTGGTGGCTCTTGTATTCCCAATTACATGAAACCCGCAGGCAGGGATATAAAAATATTGGGGATTTTTATAGCAACCATAATAAATTGTTGTGATTATTTGTTTGCTGCTGTAAATTGTCAAAACAAGAATCAGTTGGTCTCCTAACTCACATTTCCCTGAGGAGCTGTAATGTCCACAGGCTCCATCGCTTTCCTAACCCATAAGTATTTTCTTTTTCCTAAGTTAAGTGGAGAAATAATGTCATACACACAGCAAAGTGCTATAAACCTCTTAGTTTGTTACCTTTTGCAGTTTCCCATTTGGGACTTTACTTTGGATGGTATATAAAGTCAATAAGCAGGTGGAAACTGGGTCATAGGAATCTTTCTGGTGCCAAAACCCAACTTAATGGAAATTGTTAAACATAGCTGTATTTTGTAAAGGAGCTTTGCTGTTCTCATCTGACTTTGGCATAATATTCTGTATTATGTATGTTTGAAACAATTGTAAATTAATGCTGAATCCATTTGGCTCTCATCAGCTCCTGTCAGCAGCAAACACATTTCATACAGATTTATGTTCCCTGGAAATAGGAGGTCTTTTCTTTGAAATGTTACAGCTTTACCTTTACATTTTTATGATCTTTAAATTTCAATGTTCCTAATCTAGACAAGAGCTGAAGCTGTAAAATTTGTCTACGAAGGCTGTTTATTAGGTTAATGCTTACTTCAAAAATTATTAAATAAAAACAGGTCTTTAAGTGGGACTGACAGTTGAATGGGTGATATCTAATGCTGCACAGACGTCTTAAATTTCCTGGTATTTTCATACCTGACTATCTGTCCTTTAAGACAGATTTTTTGAAAGTTAGTATGCAGCAACTAAGATTTGCTAGAGCATATCCTATCCTACACTAAAATAAATGCATTCCTTTATATAGTTGAAATAAAAATTAGGTAAGCATAAAAAAAAAGTGAAATGATGTAGAGAAAATATTTCAGGAGAAATATTGTACAAAACAAGATTTTGCAAGATTTTCCATACAGTTTGAAGAGTGGTTTGCTTTGAAAAATTTGGACAGATGAGCAATTTTGTTTGAGGACATAAATACTTTCTCGTTTAGTATGAAACTGGTGACAGTCCTTGAAATGCCTTTCCAAAGAAAAGACAAAGATTTCATAATCTCTGTATCAGAATTTGTGGTAATGCAAATTCATGATATGTGTTAATACTTCATTAGCTTTGATATCTAATTTTACAAATCATTAAATTTTCTGAGAGCTGTGACATGAATTTTGCCTTGTTTAATTTTTTTTTCTGAATAATAAGTCCGAAAGAAGGTGGAGTGCTCTGAGTTACCCCAAACTGTCAGATCTGATGATATTAAATGTTTCAGGGTTTGTTTGTCAGTTAGGGGTGAGTTAAATCTGTGTCTGGAATTTTAGCAAGTGAGTCACAGTGAGGTCTTCAATAACAAATGTTTTGACTGGGTGTCCCAGGTGGAGAAAAACTGCCCACTTAGATCTCACTGCAGAACAGTTCTATACTTCTCTCTTGACCTCACTTTTTTATTACTGTTGTATTGTTTCCTGTGTGGAGAGGGGAAAAAAAACCCAACCGACATTCACACAGCTTCTTTTATGGTCGTGATTCACCACTGTGGCAATCAAGCAGACCTTGGAAGGACACTGAGTGAGGCCTTGCCAGTGCTTTGAAGTGCAGGGCAGGCAGAGCTGTTTGGACGTGGTTTGACTCGAATGTTCTGCTAATGTGTGATTTCCAAAGTTCCTGCTTGCGGTTCTCCACCCAGAGGAAAAGGAGGCAGTGACAACGCACCCTCCTGCTTTTTCTCTGAGAATACGTAAGTACATAATAATGAAGAGGAGCGGGAAGTGTTAAAAATGCAAATTATTATCTTGAAAAGTTGTAGTCAAATGATTCTTATGAGTAAAGAAGTCGAGGACAAAATTAGTTACTTACAATGTTAAGAAAGCAATGCTGAATGTTGTCCTGATCCTGGTTTTGGTATATCTACCAATGGTTTGAAATTCCAGTTAGTAGTTGGGGTGTAATTTTACAATATGTGGAAGAATATAGATTTCATTAGGAAGAAGTACTTGTCTCAGGCAGGAAATCTTCCTCTGGTATTTGGCTAAAAAAAATAGGAAAAATAGACAAGTAACAGCTCAAATTTTGTTAAATTACTTAATGAAGAGCACTTCTGTAATGAAGAACCATTTTAAAGTATGACTGTATGGAAATATATCCTAAAATAATCATAATTATGTTAACTTTTATTGAAAGTGAAAATTTAACAACTGACCTGCAGTTTTCAACTGATGCAACAGTGAGAAGAAACACAGGCTCGTCCCAGGCTTTGTAATGTCCAATCTGCTGAAAATGGACTGGATTGCTTTGTTTGCATTCTGCCTAAGCCCATACACCGTTCAGCTTTGTGATCTGTGTTGGAAGCAGGTTCCTCCCTAATTCAGTTTCCAGTCAGGGTTGTTTGTCTTCTCTTCCTTGGTAAATGTGAGACTTTACTGGCTACTTGCACGTGTCCCCCTGGCCCAAGGACGAGCACTGACAGCTGTGTCCCTGTGTTCTCTGAAAGGTTAAGCACATCTTTTCCTTTGGGCCCCCAAAAAACTCACTCAGGGTCTATAGTCCACCTCTTAGAAAGATGTGATAATTGAAGAAGACAAACACAGGTGTGCTTGGTTTCATAAAATCAATGATTCTTTCTTTTAGCTGGTGTGTATCATAAAGATGAGAAAACACTGACACTTCCCTTCCTCAGTTTTGAATGTTGGTTTGGGCACAGTGTGTGCACTCTGTGCCGCCCAGCTCTGTCCAGAACTTTTCTAGATGATGTTGCACACCTGTCTGTGTCACAATTTTGCAGCCAGTTTCCTCCTCCTCTGGCCCACAGTTGGCCAAGCACCACTCACTGTTCCTTCTCTGGGCACAAGTTTTCTGTCTCTGGGATTCATGGCATGTCCCAAATGCTTTGGTTTTTGAGGTCCAGTTGTAGCAGTTGACCTTTCTTTCATTTTTGGCGGGAAATTCCGCAGCTTCAAACCCTGGCTTGCAGGAAGAGTTTGGATGAATCGATTCCTGTCTGGCTCAGACCCCCCATTGTCCTTTTATTCTCCCTGTGAAGTGGGAGCTGCCAGGGTGGGCTGTTTTCCCCAGCTCCATGTCTGGGGCACATGTGACTCAGCCCTGACAGCACATGGTGTATTTCACATGCCCCGAGGTATTTAATGATACAGCAGTTTCATAACCACAGCCAGGATTCCTGCTTTGTACACAGATAGATTTCCCACATCATCACAGATGCTTTTCCAAAGGTATTTTCTCAACAGTTTTCAATATTTTACGTACAAGTTGACCTGGTGGCATTCTGCATTTCACACAGTAGTTATTCACCTGCCTGCTTCTTATGTGTAGAGTATGTAAGAGGTGTTAGAGTGGAATAAAATAGGAAAAGTGAGAATTATCACACCCCATAACTTCTAGGTATAAAGGTTAGTTTCGAAGCCAGCAGCTGCTTTATCTAAATCTTAAGATATAGAATCAGAGAAACACAGAAAGGAGAATCTCACACTGATTATTAATCAGAAACATGAGAAAACCCAGTAGACACATAGAAGGCTTGAGGCTTGCAAGCATAATTGTGGCTTTTGTCATCCCTGAAGCCACAACTTTTTTTTATCCTGTCTAGTTTCGAAGAGAATAATGGCATCATCTGCTGTTTTGGACTTGCACACAGTAAACTTCCTGCAAAGGCATTGGAGCAGTGTCAGTTCTACTGGTTCTGTGCTGCCTTTAGAGTGCAGTTGGTGTGTCTAACATGGGATTCCAGACAGGAACGGTGGTCTTGATCCTGGCTTCAGATCCCTACCTCTGTTACACCAGTTCAGGCAGGCATCTGCCAGAAGGTGATTGCCTTTTTTGTAGGGATAACATTTTCCTTGCTTCACTCCCTGAGCTCACTGAGAAAGATGAGGAGGGTCCTTCTGACCAGGATCTTGTCAGGAGATGCAGGTTCAAGGGGAGGGAATGGGGTTGTGTGACTGGAGTCAAGGGAAGCCCTTTATGTCAGCACCTGAGTCATTGTATTCCATTACCTCCATCATCCCCTCCTCTCTGGCATGGTGAGCATTTTCAAATTAAATTGCTTTCCTGACATACATACAAACTTATTTGCTAAAACTCAGTGTCAGAACCTCTTTAGAAACTGACTGAGCTTTGAGAAGGAAGAATTACTGAGGCAATTTGAAGTGTTATAATTTTATATCAGTATACATTTTATTGTATCTCCCTGGAATCTCATAACATTAAATATAATTCTTGCATATGAAGAATATAACTGAGAGTGAGAGAAATTTTAAGCTTCAGATTGTGCCGGTTGAATGTTCTGGCACTCAGTCCAGCTGTCTACGAATTCTAAACAAATATTCCTAGAAGTTATGTTACTGTACCCAATATCCACATGTGATATTCTGGGATTTAGCCTGGCTAATTCTGACTACCATAGCAATCTTTAAAAACAAACAACCAAACCAAACAAACAAAAACCCAAACTCCAAAGGAGTACCAACTTAACAAAGATGAAGTTTATTTTCTTGTAGAAGGATTTACGATAATAATACAGTAACTATTAAAAAGAAGATACCATTGAACAGATATCTTTTGTAAATCCGGTATAAACATGGTAAATTTTTTTAAATAATTTCTTTTTAAATTAAGCTAGACATGAGTGTTCTGTATTGTCCTCATTGGAAAAAAAAAAAAGCTCTGGCAGCATTATTCTTTGAAATGCTGGAATGACCCAAAGACTTGGAATTGAGATTTGATGTTGGCAGGAAAGTGGCCTGCCTGTTGAGCATGTGCTTTTTGTTATTTCTATGCAAAATCTACATATTTAACCAAGTTTTAACCCTTTTGGGCATAACTCCTGGTATGATCTCTGCTTGCTAGATTTAAACAGTAAAATCTTCCGTGACTGCATTCCCTACTGATTTCCATAACCGCTGTCCACATGGATGTGCTGGGAGCTCCCCTGAGCTGCTGCATGTGCTCTGGCCCCTTGGAAGTGTCAGTGTGACTGCCCTGCAGGCACCTTTCAGTGCAGCCCGGTGGCACAAGGAATCTGGGAGCCTTCCACTGCTGGAGACAGGGATCCAGCTGAACCCAGCTGCCTCAGGAAGGCAGTCCCATTTACTGGGGCTTGAGGATGCTAAAAAATTAGTAAAAGAAGTAACATCCTAAAGTTATCACAGCTGTTTCCGAAGTGTTTGAGCACAGCTGGGGAGCCCAGGTAGGGCATTTCTTGGCGCGTTGGTTAAAGCCTTCCCCGCCTCTGTCTGTGCTGCAGCTGCCCTGGCAGTGCCTGTCCCAGAGCAGAACCAAAGGAATGTTGGCTCTGTGGTCAGTGCAGGTCATGGCTCTGGGTGTTAAAATTTATCAAACAGCAGCTTCGTTTCACACGCTCAGCAGGGAACTGTAGGAGGTTCCCCCCCCCCTCCAGTTTTTATTCTGAGGAATTAACATAAGAAAGTTATGAACCCAAACTGTAGATGTGGCTAGCATGGAAAAAGTAGTGTGGAAAAGGGTGGCACTATTTGGTGGTACCAGTAATGGTTGCAAAGCATTTCCAGTTACTCAGCCTCGTCACCTGCTATTAGAGAGACATGTCTGGTTATGATGGTTTAAAAAAGGATTCTGTTCAAGGGACTCTGCAGAACTGCTGAATTGCAAACATTCTGAACTGGCTTTGTCTCTGTAAGTTAGAGATTTTTCTTTACAGTATCAGCTTCATGTGTGAACCGCCTAATATGAGTGACTGGTAGCTGTATAAATGAATTATTTTCAAGGATTTAGCATTAATTCTGCTCTCTGTAATTCCTGTCACTCCTTGTAGTAGTTATTAAATTAGTAGGAAGTGTAATTATTTTGTCATTTACAATTTCTGTAAGAATCCAGATGTTTGAAAAAAAAAAACTTTGCTAAGAAGTAATTCACTGGGAACATCAGTTTAATGTTGACCTTTCTCAGGCCTTAATCATCTTTAAGATTTTTGGTGACTAATTTTAATGATTGCTCTGTTCAACCATCAGGCTCCTGGCTGCACTCTGACTAAGCAGCCTGGGTGCACGAAGAGTTGAGCATTCTTACAAAACTGTGCTGGGGATTAAATCTTGAGCCACACAGCTTCCTCAGAATTGTGGTTAGCTACTAAAAACTCTCCCCAGTTGTGCTAAAAAGTTTCTCAGTTCATATCAGTCTCAGGTAAATACCATTTTTCTGGTAATTCAAAATACTTTGGATAACTGACTTTCTGATAAGCCAGGGCCATAATTAAACTCCAGTGAGTTTGCTGCATCCTTTGCATCTTGCAGCTTCCAGTGCCTGTTGGATCCAGTCTTGTTTTCAAAACATCTTTTCAGTAACACTGTATTTCCTGAAAGCACCAGATGATTTATAAGTTAAAAATATGAAATCACTAATACATAGCATGTTATGTAAGTTTACAGTTTGTAATTTATATCAGTTGATCTGTATGGGCAATCTATTAGAAAATTGTAACTGAAGAGACAGAAAAGAAAGGGTGGAGGGGTTTCTGTGCTTTTGATTTTTTATTTTCTTTTTAAATGTCTCCCTTAGTGAGTAATTATTCCATGGCCTCCCTACTCCACAACATAAATATTCCAACAGCTTGATATAAACTCCAATAAGAAGCTAAGCAGGTTTTTTGGATGTTACTGGTAGTTTATGGTAGTGAGGAACACGACTGTATTTTTAATATGCAGAAAATATAAAGCAGAATGTCTCCTTTTAGTGGAAAAAGAAATACATAGACAATCCTATGCATTGCTGCCATAAAGCATGACTTCTAAGTGAATAAAAATAGTGTAAATGTTGAATTCCATTCCTTAAGTTTTCCCTTGCAGAATGGGATGTTTTCTTTTTTCGCATGAGTGGGAATAAAAGTGCATGAATTTAGAAAAAAAAGGAAAAAAAATACAGTTATTACATAGAGCAACTTGTGATTCCTGGAGACCACAGTCCGAGCAGCTCTAGATTTTAGCCAGCTGAGTTTCACTGAGAACTTGGAGAATGAGAGAAATGGCAGTTACAACATAATTTATCTTGATAACCAGAGAGAGACTCTCTTACCACATTCCCATAGTGCAAATATTTGTGTGACTGCGTTTTCTGGGCTCTTTCTTTGCCAAGGCAAAATCTTTGACAGCTTTCCTGTGTGCCTTTCTAACGTGGATTTCTTCTGGGCTTTTCCTAGACGGGTATTGAGGAACATGAAAGAAGCACAAAGGTTTTATTTCTCATGTTTTATTACCTGGGCTCCTCCTTGCCTTTACCTGCTGGCTTAGAAATGCACACACAGTGAGATAATACAAATAAAGTCACAGTACATACAAAGCATTTCAGAGAGCACAGCTCCTGTCAGAGGGGCATTATTTTGTACAAGTGATTTGGGAATATGGAAAAGGAATGAAAAGTCTTGTTTTAAATTTCTGAAGTTACTCAGAATTTTGTGGAGGGTTTAAATCAAAGGTTTTGACATTAAATTGTTCAAATCTAAAAGCTATTTAAGGGACTTTGCAGAGGTGTGTCATTTTGTCAGTGATCAGATGTATAGAAAAATATATGTGATGTAAAATGGATGAAAATTCATAATGGATGTATTTTAGTTTCATGGGGCTTTCGAGAAGTGAGCAACATCAAAAAACCGGGCGAGTATGTGTGGGGTTGAATTTAACTTAAAATATGAAAATAATTTCAAGATTACAAAAGAATCTTTAAACAGCTGTGGTGTGTCAAGGGCTTGAGTGGATAAAGGGGAAATAAGCCAGCAGCAACTGAATATTTGTAAGGATTTAAAATATTATATAAATAACAGTGCCGTGTCACAGAGCGCAGCAGGGGTGTGAGGGGCAGGTGTGGACAGTGGTCTCTGGGGTTTGCCAGTGGAGCTGTGTCCCACAGTGCTGTGGGCCGTGCCCACGGGAGCTGTGCTGAGTGAGCCGCTGAGGCTCAGCCAGCGCTGCGGGCAGGGCACGGCGGGCCCTGCTCCCAGCTGTGCTCTGGGACACCCCGGAGCAGTGTGTGCACGGGAGCCATCCAAACGCACCGTGTTCTCTGCGGACAAAATACCACTAGCAGTTCTCACTAGTAGAGAAAAAGGGCTGTGCTGGAGGCTTTTCCTCAAGCCTCTCAGGAAATGCTTGTACTTGTTTTAGCACCGAGAGGCCAACAATCATAAACCTGTGTTTTACCAAGAGGCAAGGCACGGAAGGTGGTCCGTCTCACAAATGATTTTCTTATCAGGTTCAGGTTTGCTATCCCACAGAGTTTTTCCAAACTCCACATTGGCAAATTCTATTTTAGCAATCAAAAAATCCATTTTAGCAGTCTGGAATTTGTCCCCTGCACTTGCGAAGCCGAATGAGAGGGAATTGTCATATATTTCCAGTTACCAGAGAAATTTTTGTTTTACAGGAGTCTTCAGAATTCTTTTAGAATTTCCTTTCTTTTGAATAATTTTTTTAGGAAATTTAATGAATTTGTCTGTTGGGGAGGGGGGATCTTTCTTTAATTCCTGCTAATGTAGTTGTATCAAATATAATATACTTTCATCATAATAATGAAATGTTAGAATGGAGTAGAGAGATAGTGACAATAATAGATAGAAAAACTGTAACGCTGAAACTGTAAAAGAGGCCCACTCGTTATTTACAGTCAGCTTGATGCTAGTAGAGATTCTCAATATAGAAACTGTAGCAGGAAACCCAGCACTGATTTTCACAGAACACATGTAGTACTTACCATCTTATATATTCCTTACAATGCAGTTCCCAGATACTATGAAGAAACAAAAGGGAAAAAAAGAGAAAAGAAAAATGTGCTGCTGTTTGGTGGGTTTTTTTGTTCCTTTTTTGTTTTGTTTTGTTTGGGGTTTTTTTTGAGGGTTTTTGGAGGGTTTTGTTTCTTTTTTTAATGAAAGTGTGGAACTTTCCTTTTAAAAAGATGAAAAGTATAATAATAATAATAATAAAATAGCAGACTTGTTGAGGCAAACACATTGAAGTCATTCAGAAAAATAAGTGCATGACATCATGGGAGAAAGATAGAACCAAAAAAGGACAAGTTTTGTAGGCCAAATAGCTTCTATTCATTCCCAAAGAATTTGTCCTACTCGCACAAGAATTGGGAGAAAGAAAGAAATAAAACCTTCATCCTTGGAAGCTCACAAAACACAAGTGTGTTGTCCCAGATAGAAAAGGTCAAGAAAGCAAAAAAATAAAATGAAGACATGACTCTAATCAGGAATGCTTACTGAGAAGTACCGACTTGCCACTTCAAAAAGCAGAGCTGAAAGTTCCTCGGGTAATCCAAAGAACTCCTGGAGCCATTGTGAATCACTGAATGCTCTTGTTATCTTACACTTTCAGCAAACTAGTATTTGCATATAAAAGGATGATTTTTGTCACATTTGTCTATCTTGATCACTCGGAGCAGCGGGAAGAGCTTTCCACCTTCCTGAATTTAGCGAGGTGATTCCCAGGCACTTTCTTGGCACTAGGAAATTTGAGAGACATGAGCTGCTTGCCAAGCTGGTCTGTGCCCTGTTATAGCTTACCCTGCTCTGAGGCAGATGATGGTGTTGTGTGAACTAACCCACTAGTTCAGGAAATGCAGCATTTGGGTTCAGAAGGTTTCCAGGACTGAGGCACTACAGAATCTCAGCTCTTACACCCCTGGACATATCCAGGCTGCTTTGAAATAAATGTTCTGCTAAATACAGTGAGGGAAATGTTGCTCTTCTCCACAGCCCTCTTTGTCTGCCCTGTTTCTTTATCTGTCCTATTATTGTTTTGTGGCTTTCTGTATTTGAAGGGCATCTGTCTCTGGACAGAGACCTGCTGCCTGCCCCTCTGTTGCCTCTACAGTGTCTAATGATGGCCAGTTGTCAATCCTACCCCTTCCCCACTGTTGATCGCAATTTTCACATCATGTAGTTCAATCCCCCATCTTTGTTAGAAATCTTATTTGTCCTTGCACGTGTGCAATATGCATAAAAATGAATTTATTATCAAATTAACATATAAAAGTCCTTGAAATTGTTATTTTTGAAGATGTTGAACTTACACACTATGTTAGTCACAGCATTCTCTTTTTATTAAACAGAAAGAAGGAGCTACTCTTGTTGAGAATAAAAGAGAACAGCAAAGGAAAAAGTGTCAGAAGTTTACAAAAGCAGGACAGTAGTATCAATAGGGAACTGGCTGTGTTATCTGAGGGGTGAAAAGGAGCTGGTTTAAATGGATACACTGGACAACATTAGGACAGTTTGGTACCTTTTAGTGCACATAAGTAATTAGATTTATTTTCCTGAACCAGTCCAGCAGTGCCTTCAGGAGGTGGTGCATGTTAAAATAGCATAATTGTCACACAGGAATGTAATTTCCAGAATAACACCTGAGGCTTCACAGGTATACTGGTGATTAAGAGCAGATTTGCTGACTTCCTGGCATATAGACTTGGGTAAGTTTTATTGATAAAATAATGACGTAGAGCCATAGAGACACTTCTAACTTTGTGATTTAAAACCAAACAACAGTAGTCCTAAAGCTCTAAAACACTAGGAAAGAAGTGCCATTCTTAAAGAAACTCAGCTTATGAAATTTGCTCTTTTAGACCATGCAGAGTTTTAAGGCAGCAGAACAAATGAGACTGAAAAGGTGGCTGTAATGATGAGCAGTGCCATTTGAACGTTTTACAGTCCCAAAATGAGTAGTAATGTGAGATTTCTAAACTTCTGGGCACAAGCTTTGAACTATAGAAACATGGTATAATAGTTACCAATACTTTTGGCTCTTTTGTTTATGTGCATGTGTGCATTTCAGATCCCAGCTGTACTGTGGTATGATTATATCATAGGCACTTCATGTGTGTACTCCTAAGGAAAAGGCTTAAACATTAAAGTTAAGGAACATTTCTTACTTGGGAAGAATGTGAGTCGAACCTTTCCAGCAGTTTTTTTGGTCAGACAAGATGCATCCTTCATTTGACTGTTGCAGGGAGGTGAAGTGAGATTACCTGACACACATTCGGGTGAAAGCTACACTTAGCTGCAAACTTGAAGAGTAAATGTTAGTTTAAAATAATTTTTTTGGGCTACCATTAGGCTCACAAAATATTTCTGTAGTAGCAATGTTGTTGCCATGATAGTCTTCAGCGCTGCACATGTGCTACACAATACAGATTGGCCTAGTGCCTGTAGGCTTACATTTGGTATGCAGCTGTCTGTAGTTCTGAAGGATTAGTTTCAGGGAATTTCCAATTAAAAAAAAAACAAACCCACATTAATTTCAGAGCTATGAGTTGTGTGTATTCAAACATCCATCTCTGATGGACCAGTTCCCTGGTAATTTCTGTGACCACAGCCTGTTCTTCTGATCCTTGCTCAACTCAGAGGTTTTATCTCTTCTCTAACAATGTTCTCACCCCACCTTTTTGAAAATGGCTATTTCGTCTCAGTTAGTTATTCAAGAGGCCCTCAAACGTCAGTCCCCACCCAGCAAATGGGCACCTTTTTTTCCCTCCTTCCAGGAGGCAGCTTTTCTGCCTTCCATCTCTTTCCCCAGATTGCACAGACAGTGCAGGTTTAGATAAACAATATTTTTTGCATATCTACAGAAAATTTACCCCCGAATCATGATAGAAATGCTTCTTCTTGTTGTTTTCTTACAGTGTTAGAAAGCACTGAGAAAGTCTTCCAATGAGTATTTTCTGAAGGCAGAGTCCTCATTAGAAAGCCCACATGAAATAGGCTTATGTGGTAGCAACTAAAAAAAGAAAGACCTTTTCTTTTGCACTGTCCAGAAAGAATTCCATCCACATCCTTGTTTCTGTAATTCACTCTAAAAATGTAATTGAATGACCCAGCAGATTTACTTAGTAAATTGTCATCTAAATCCATTCAGCAAAGAAGTGTTTACTGTAACAGTCCAGAAATCTTTATAAATGTAATAGTTAATCCCTTGCAATTCAGGTCCAAAAAAAATGTGTGCCAATATGCTCATAATTGAAGCATATTCATCTTTCTACACAGATGAAATGCATTTGTCATATTTAGCAGGAGATCTAGGGAGAAAAACACAGTTTTCCATCTCAATCTTTAGTAAGAAAAAGGCAGTTGAAGTGGGGCATTAAAAAAAAAAAGGGTCATGACAATTTTTTTTTATTTAGATACAAAGAAAACCCCCCACCACAAAGGTATTCAAGGTCTGTATTAAAGAATAACTTTCAAAAACTTATGTTTTGGATTCTTTCAATTGCCGTCACTTTAGAGCATGATTACCAAAATGAGAAAATGATACATGGAGAATAAATAGAAGAACATTCAGTGTTTCATTTTTTTGGCATTATTAGTACATTTTAGATGGCATGTACTTGTAAAAATCAGAGCAGACCGTTGGAATTTGGATTAAATTATATGTTTTATTTCTTCCAACAGAGATAAATTAAACCAAATCCTGTGTTAGCTGGTTTGAGTTCAGCATTTCGCAATGGATGTGGTTAAGTAAGTACTGAACTAACCTATATACTACGTGTCAAATCTCTGCTTATAAACTAATGCTTCTGAGTATAGAAAAAACCCTTCTTACTGTTATATTCCAAATGGCCTATGTGGTAATACATAAAATAAACATCCACAGAGAAAAACCACTTTTAGTTTCAATAGCTTGTAGATTGAAGTTAAAAAGAAATCCAAAACTCCCTGCAACAAGCAATTAATTTTAACCCATAAGACTAATAAAACAATGGCAAGTATGCAACCTGCCTCACAGAAAGATGATTTAATGTCCCTACTGCTCTAAAAAAGACAGTTTCACCTGTTGCAAAGCCTGTCTGAAATCCGTGTAGTTTTGAATTGTCAAAAGATGCCTTGGTATAAAAAGCTCAAGGTTTTGTTTCTTTTTTGTTTTTTAAAGTCATGTGCAGCTATAAAGGTTTTGCTTCTATCCATTGGAATAGAAAGAACATTTTTCATAAACCATATGACAGTGTTATTCTAATGGATTTTAGGCAGGAACTGATTGTGTTTTCTTTTTTTTAAACATTTTGAGGATTAGCAATAGGAACAGCAAATTTTTAATAACAGTGCTATTAATAACACATTAGTTAATAACATGGAAGATTTTAAAGTGGTTAGTGGTAGGATCATAAGAACTTGAATGTTGTGGAGGATGGTCAAAAAGGAAAGAGACAGTAGAACACAAAGCTGCTACAGAAATGAATCTGATGGAGCTGTAAAGGGTAGTCATGCATGTTAAAGACAATATAAGGTCAGGAAGAAAAATGGAGAAACAAATCCATTTTAAAAGCACTTAATCAAATTAAATGTCTTTTACCGTTACAAACTGCAAAGGACAGGTGAACTTTCCTGTGACTTTACGGCAAATACTACTTTTAATCAGGAGTCCAACTCACTTCTCTTTCACTAAGTATAAAAATAAAAAAATGTAGAATAAACTAAGAAAAATAGTTTGCAGTCATCTAGAAGATAAGCAGGAGGTGAGTAACAGGATGGATTTGTGAACAGCAACCCATGGTAAGCAAGTCTGACTTCCCTCTACAACAGGGGAGCAGCTCTTCTGAATGAGGGGTAGGCACTTGTATATTTTAATTTTAATAAGGCTTTTGAAAAAGGTCTCAACATTCTTGTAAACTATCTAGGGAAATGCAATGTAGGTCATACATTAAGGGCTATATGCCAGATTGAATTTCCCCTTCCAAATTACGCGATTAAGAACCTTGTGCAAGTTGGGAGATGTCACATCTCACACGAGGTGCTTCTTCCTGGTAACATGTGGCCTCTGAGGGAGATGGTGGCTTCTCATACACATCCCTGCCAGCGTGCTGGGATTCCTGTGGCCAGGGAGAGCACGAGGAAAGGGGCAGAAATGTAGGATGAGAGTGCTGTAACAAGCTCAAAGAGGCTGAGCTACACCTCCTAGCCAGCTTTATTTGCTCTCCTGATGACAACTGCAAGGGCTAGTGAAAACACAATATTTATGGAATGTGGTCTCCTTTGAACAGGTACAGTACAACTCTGCACCTGCCTCCTGGCCTTCCTTGCAGGAAGTCAAAATTTATGCATAGTTTTTTGTGTTGCTGTAGATTTAGTGGTTGTTGAAAAGTACTCAAAAATTATCATGGGCTTGGTGGGACTTTACAGAGGGGTCTTGTACATGTTTTTCTTCTGTTTTGATGTCTTGAATGCTAGAATTGAATGTTAGAATGTAATTACTAAAGAATCGTAAGATAGAGAGGAGCTCCCAGTTTGTACAAAAAAGTGGTTATTAGGTAATGAGACATAGCACTATGGAAATCTTTTGCCACTTGGTCCATAGCAAGTGGAAATGCTCAGCAGTGAAAATATAAAGAGCTGCATATGGAGTCACTGCTGACAGCTTGAGAAACAACAGGTGATAATGAATCAGCACCAACAGCTAACTGCTCATTCTCTGCTGAACTGCCGGAACAGCAAAGCTTGGCTTAGAAGTACAAGAATTAATTAGTCGAAGTCAGGAATAGAAGCAATGACCGTTAGTGTGCCACTTGGGCATACTCGTGTCCACTGAAGTCAGTGGATGGTGCTGATACCATCACCAATAGAGAGCAGGACAGAAACAAGCAGCAAACTAAGAGTGACCTGGCTCTGCTTCTGAGTTTGTTTTGGAGGTAGATCAGGAGCAGAGTTCTCTGTCTGCTGAACAACTCTGATCTGTTACTCATCAACTAAACAAACCAAAACAGAATTAAAACAAAGCAACTCACCACCTCCAAATGGAGTGTGGGTGCCAGCTCTGCTCAGCTCTTCGCTCCAGAGCGAACCTGTCAGCCTGCACGTCCTGACAGTCCTATCGCTGCACGGGGAAAGGGGATCAAAGAGAAACGTACTGAGAACAACACGAGAAGCCTTTTGGAGCCCTCAACTCCGAGCATTTCTTGCATGTGAGAACAAGGAAAGAATATTTATGTAAGGTTGAAAAATACTTCCATAACTCTAAGGGGGAAGTGTTCTTCTGTTAACACACCTCCGTTCAGTGACTCACGGGCCGCGTCTCGTCCCGCATAGCGTTAGGTGCTGCTTTGTAAATTTTGGGTGCAGTCATCTTAAGGTCCTGCGTCATCATCAGAAAGTTACTTTCAGAGTGAGTAACTTTTCAGGGCTCAGCCTTCCTGAAGTCTGAGTTGCCTCTGGAAGTAGCTCTCTTTCTGGCTCGGAGTCACTCCATGGCTGGAGCTGATGTGATCTCAGTGAGAGATGCTCTTCACAGCTATAGGATACCTCTGGCACAAAAGGCATCTCAGCTTATCTCCACACAAATGCAACAGCTGTATTTCCCCTCAGGTGCCTCCTGTCCCAGAGTATAGCAATGAACAGGTGTGAAGGGATGGTGACTAAAATGCATCACGAGTGGAATGTTCTCAGCTCTGGCTATTCTGTGCCAGTAGATAAACTTCTGTCCAGCACAAGAATGAAAAACTGTGTTTGGTCAGATCTGCAGTAGAGAGACCCTTAGTCCATGGGATCAGTTTTGGGTATGATTGGAAGTGTGGTGCTTAACAGAGTACATTTTGCTTCACTGACCTGAACAGAGCCAGTGAATGACTGACAGGAGCACTGGTCATGAACAACAAACAGACTGACCCAAAATGTCTCCCAGCTAGCACATGGGAGACATGCTGACTGGTCATCTTTGGGGACTAGCTGTAATTTTTTTTTAACTGTTTTTTTTGGTTTTTTTTTTTGGTTTTTTTTTACATTTTGGCTACCAAGCATACACACACTCTCCTCAATCAGCTTTCGGAGCTCTTCCTTCCTAATGATCGTTTTCCAGCCACTGTTGAGATAATTAACAACAATGAACAGTAAAACTGGAAATAGTGGAGCTTCATAATCATTAATATTATTATTCTGAACTCTGTTTATTTTTTTCCCTGAATTCTTTTTAGGATCAGTCTAAGTGGTGGCATAAAAGAGATAATTTTAGTAAATTACAGAAAAGCAATTAGAGAATGAGTTTAATTTACAAGCAGACATTTTTAATGCTATTTTCTGGGCTGCTTCATACCAAATAAAATGCTTGGTTTCTTAATTATAGGTAATAAGAAAAAGACTGAAGAAACTAATGACCAAACCAAAACATGTTTCATATTTGATCATTTAGATACAGAGACAAATTAAATTACCTCTCAAATTCCAAAAACTGCATTAAAACTGCTCTTACTTGTGGTAGCTCTTAGTTCCATAAATGTTGTATCTTTAAAAAGAAAGTTCAGTAAAGTGGCTTAAAGTTACATGGGGTGGTTTAAACAGCAGAGCTCACTCTGAGTGTGGCAAAGTGTCCAGGGATGTGAAGGACTTTTTAGAGGAAGTTGGACTGCATTGACTTGTTGAGCTCTGAATCTCAGGATGAGCTGAATGCAGTTCAGAGAAGCAGTAAGACTTTACAGGGATGATTTTACAGGGATGGTTTGGTAGGAGTGTACTTAGGATCGTAGAGAAAGAGTAAGGGAGCTGTGGAGTTAAGGGGAAACTCAGGTGTCCTCCGTTAGGGTTCCAAATTTCCTCTGTGGAACATTGGGAACTGTGTTGGAAGCAAGGGCTTTCTCACACTTTTAGCAGGTGATCCAGACATTTCTTGACGCAGTAAAGCTGCGATGCTGTGCAATCTGCCCCAGGTGGACCTGTTTCACCAGGGGGGTTGGGCTACATGATCTCCAGGGGGCCCTTCCAGCCCAGTTGCTCTGGGATTCTGTGTGACTGATGGCTGACGGCCTGTCCTGCCCAGCACAGCCAGCCACGGAGCAAGGGAGGATTCAGCCAAGAAAAGCCAACATTTCTGTAACACATCAGATGTAAAAGCAGGAGGAATGGAGAAAAGCCGTGCAAACTAAAATAAACCTTAGGCAGAAGACCCCAGAGGACTACAGTGGAGGTGAAGAGAACATAGTCAGCCTTCACGAAATCTTGGTTAAACAACACTGGGCTGAAGAAGATGAACTGTGGCAGAAGTGTACTGGTGTGATCTGCTTTATCGTCAGACTTATCTACAAATATCTTGCCTAGCATGGGTAATTGTAATGACTTAAATATTCAGAATCCTAGCTAGGAATTACTACAAGGAACTACAATTAACTCACCTTTTAAAAGTGTTGATAAAAGAACAGGAGGCAGCAAGACTGCTGTCTTTAAAGGACATTAAAGGATGGCTATTAAAACTTTTTGCCATTCACATTAGCATTTTGAATTATGCAAATTATAGTTCTGTGCTTCCCTCCAAAGGTCTGTAGGCAGTAAGATTTCTCCTTCCAAATGTTTTTTTTTTTTTCTTTAAGGAATGTGTGTACATGATTAAACCAAGCTTGCCCTTCTACCTAGTTTTTAGAGAAGAAGCATCTTTCTATTGGTGTATTATAGGAATGAAGCTCCCTCCCCCTTCACAGAAGATGGCACAATTCAGAAGTTGTTTCGGAACATACTCAGTTTAATTACAGGATCAGTGAACACAGCAACGTTTTCTTGGCAACAGGTAGAAAAGCTGGCAGTTAATCAGTTTCTCTGGAGCTGTTTCTTGGCATTACATCGCTGCATTAGAAACTTGGATTTCATTTCTTACTTTGTTTTTCTGTTCCCCTGCTTCATTTCCTCTTTATCAGGTTTTTTTCTGGTGGTACATAAAAATAACATGCTGCATTCTTTGTTCTGAAGAAAGAATTAACTCGGTTGCTTTTGGAATCCATAACCAGTGGTGGGATGTGGTGAGAATCCTGTGCATATGCATATGCATTATCTGATAATAAAGAAGGGAGCTAAATGAAGATCATGCACAGCTTGGAGAAGTGTAGAATGTTAAACTGATATAATTACCATTGCTGAACTTATATATTAAAATGTATTACATGCATAAGAAAAAAAATCAGTTGGGTTTCTCACGTAAAACTGCTGGTACATCAGGCAAGAGAGAACCCTCAAGGTAGAAAGGGAGAGAACAGCCAACAGTACCTGTGACGTTTGTTGGTGTTTAGTCACTGCAGCCTTGCTGCCTTATGGAGTGCCCCAGGAAGTTCATTTCTACTGATCACTGCATGCACTAAGTTGCATTAGTACTTGGAAGCAGATATGATATATTAAGAGCAATATTTTCAGAGAAAATATATTGTTCTGCTTCCCTTGTCCCTTTGAGAGACTGAGAACAAACAACAGAAGTAACTGCTGACTGAGGAGAGTGATGATGTAAGTCCTGGGTATCTGCACTTGACAGAAGAGTGTAATTTGCCAAATTTTGCAATTCAGATTGCTAGGTTTTTAATACTTTAATGTAGTCATACATAGAGAATATGAAGAATTAATTAACAATCTGCACTGGATCCATGATGGAGCTCTCTGGGTAAAGATGAGCCATAAAGAATGATGTGCTTAATAATAACTGATAGAACTTTTAGGGAATTATTTGTATAGTTGTCTAGCACTCAAAATCATCTCACTTTTGCTATATTCTTACCTTTATTTTTATCATCATTCCTGCAATCTGAAAAGAGTTTTAATAATAATTTGCTTTTCAGAAATAAAAAGTTGTATTTTTGCTCAGATACCTCATTATTTTTGTGTTTGTACACCATACGGAAGACAGGAACAGACAGATTCTCCTTAGGACCATGCCATGCCTGTACTCTGGCCTTAAAATCTGAGTTCATTTCTGTAACTCTGTGCAAACTCAGTTCATCCAAAAGAAGAAACAGCACTGGAAAGAGTTTCTTTTCTGTCATCTTTTCTGCTTATTTATGCCACTGTACAACAGTAACTGAACGTGGCTCCCACTAATTCACATCATGTCCATCATCACTTCTGGTCACAGTTTCTTGTTCTACAGTTTCTGGGGCAGGGTTGGAAGGAGTACCCAGATAAGGTAACTCTTTTGAAATTCTTTTGTCTTAGGACATAAATTTGCCACATTGCTGAAGTAAAATATTTAAATTTTGAAGTCTGCGAATCAGAATGTAGGGCAATGCTTTATTAGGTTAAGATATTATGGTGTGTTATGTTGAATGCAGGGCTTTAGATTTGGGTTTTTTTCTTATATGAATTGTGGAACAGGCTGAAAAGCACATTTGTAACCTTCCATAAAAACAAAATGTTTTCAGGGGCAATAGGGAACAGGACAAAAAGAGTTAACAGTCAAACAGTACAACTTCTGGAGAACTTCATACTTCTCCTCTAAACATTCATCACAGCAGTAGCCTAAAATTTTAGTTTAAATTTTCATGGTGTTTATAAGACTTTTCAGTGTTTTTCAGCAAGTCTGGAAAGAATACATTAAGTTTTTTTCCAAAAGTTTTCTTATCTATGTCTAGCTCTCACTTAAGTGGCTTGAGCTTATCTCTAACAAATAATGGGGCTTTAAGACTGGGATGGCACAGCTCTGTGCCCATACATGCTAGATGTTCTGCACAATTTCTGTAAACTGTACTGTCAGAAAAACAATGGAACTAGAAAATGTTTCTTTTTCTGCAGAGACACCTTCATTCCCGAGAAAGGTTCTGTTTATCTGATGAAGTACATAGGAGATATTAAATTCAATGCTGAGCACCCTGTGTCTTCAAATAGCTTATTGACTCAGGTTGGTATTACTTAGAGTCATTTCCTGAACTTGGGTGCTAAATTATGCAAGTTCTTGGAAGCAAGACTTGTGTTCAGCTACTTACTTGCTCAGGTGTGTCACTAACTCATGCCTCAAGAAAGGGCTGTACTGAACCTTTATGATATTATTGGGTATTTTTAAAATTTGCAAATATCTAAACACAGTATCTGAATTTGATTTCAAAGGATTTGTTATTTCACTGGTTTTAGTTTTCCTTGAGAACTCATTCTTTGGAGCGCTCAAAGAGGAATTTCCTATTTAATGCTACTTTTAGGAGTATTCTTCTCAAATTTGTCAGCTTTGGGAATAATATGAAAGATGTGCCTTTCATCTTGTTTCTCCTTTTCCTCTTGACTGCATTCTTATGCTGCAGTTTATTGATGATGAATGTGAGAGTAACGCCTGGTGATTTTGACTCACTTCGGATGAGAAATCTGAAAGTAACCACCAGTGAGTTTGACTCACTTTTCATTTCCTCTCAGGGCTTTCTGCTTTTATTTCTGGGCTTAATCACTGTTATTGTAAAAATATTTGTTGTCTCCACAAAAGTTCCCAAATGATTTTGACTGTGCCTTGGGTGTGTCGTGTAGTGGACCCACATGGTTAATTAGCTGCCAGTTAAGTACAGAACTTATTTTTTCTGAATACAAAATATACTTTTATTCTGTCATGCTGTACCGCACTCAAAATACTCTTTGAGGAATTTATCAGTCTTTATTTAGATGTGTTAATCCTGGTAAAAATGAAAAAAATATTTTTGGTAGCTAAACTTAATGAGGTAATAATTATTCATTCTTGTTTTACTTTGGCTAGATTTAGTATCTAAATTTGGGACATGAATATAAAATCTTTCCTGTGCCCACATTTCCAGATTTAAAGTACTTAGAAGAATCCACACTTATTCTAGCAGTTTTCTGTACTCTGAATCCAGAATGAATATTCTGTTTTCACTTCGAAGTGTGAAAAAATAATTTCTTTTTTTCTTTCTAAGGTCTTTATCTTATCTATTTCTAACAGAATATTTATTCACATGGCATTTACTATGACTTCTTAGTAACGTGTATGATTCTTTTGCAGAGGTTCTAAGTTTGCAAAGTAGACTCTTACTATTAGTCTGGTTCTCTTACAATTTTCCTCATATTAAAAGTGAGAAAAAAGCTTTTTCTGAACTGAAATCGTGAGCATTTATAGCTTATTTAGATCCATGTTTAGATCCAATGTAGAAAGCAAGCAAATTTGTTTCCAGCTTTTCACCTGGATAATTTTCAGTCTGCTTTTATATTTTTCATACTCTTTTTAATATGTTGTTTTCTATTAGCTGAGCTGTATTTTTGCCATGCACAACATCAAGCCACATGAGAGTGAGAAATAGAGAACGGAAAGGAAAAGTAAGAATAAACAACTTATAGTCTTAATAATTCTTAATCAGCTACTGCTTTTGATACTTTAAACATGGTGATAATTAATGTGGAAAGCTCTGGAAGCCTTGGTAAGCTCGCTTGATCATCTGAAGAATGCCGGGACTTATTAGGGAAAGTTCATGATTCATACTCAAGGATTAAGCCAAGGGAATCTTGTGACCTAAGCAGCCTGGCTCTCCAGTGGTAAAAATGGGATTTTCTTATCTTACACAAAATAATAATTGAGACAGAGAGCAGGGATGGAAGCAGACAGGATACAATGATTTAAGAGTCAGCAATATTTGGTGTGCAAGGAAATTGCCGTTTTGGCGAATTGTTGGTGTCATGATGGAAATACAAAGTTAAACTATAGTACTTGAAGTGTTCCATAGGGATGAATCAGAGCATTCCTGAGACACAGTAAAGATGAGAATTGTAACATGAAATGGGAGGGGTTTTTATGTTCAATGGCTGAGTTATCCTTAAAACATTTTTAGTCGTTTGCCTCATTGGGGGAATTGCTCTTCCCAATCGCTTCAACCCGAACACACGAACATGGTCACAGCACAGGGACACAGTCAGCACTCACAGCTACTGCATGCAAGATTTGGAGTGATGACATGAAATCTAATCCTATTTCTAATAGTAAACATGGACTTGACAGAGTCAGTCAGCTGTACTGGGTAAGGGAGCGTTGCAGACCAGCTCCACGGGACAGTCACAGAAACACACGCTGATCCCTTTGCCGAGCTCACCGACAGAAACAAGCTTGGTCATATTTAGATGGCTTGTCACCTCTGTCCTTCTCTCTTCTTCCTTCTTTTAGTGCTCTATCTTACTGTGTTTCACAGCTTGGAAGGGAAAATGAAAATACGAAAGCCAACCATCATTGCTCTTCGATTGTAATCTGATTCAGGAGTATGAGAGAAGTAAATTGTATATAACTGATGATCCTGTTGGCTCCTTTAAAAGTCGTGCCATCAAATTCCTCATCCTCCACAATGCAGAAATCCCTGGCAGGCCCTGAGGGAAGTTTCAGTGATGGCCTTTGTGGGAACTGCATAGGTGGGGTCACAGCAAACTCCCTTCTGGGCAATCTTTGTATGGCACAAATCAGTTAAAGGGATGATGCTGCAAGGGCCACACTCCTTCGAATAACAGCAGGGCTTTGGATGGAGTTCTCTGGAGGAAATCATACATTTAAAGCTTTTTGCAGAGATCATTTGCAGGAAAAATTTCCCATTGTTACACTCCTGTGCTCAGTTGCAACATCTGAAATTCATGTTTATTCAGACCTTCCTTTGCAACTTGAGTAGCAGTTGAAATAAAACAAATTATACAGTGGGAAAATATAATACACAGCAGTACATACAGCAAATTCCATTAGAACTATAAATTATATCTTTGTTATTATTAGCTAAAGATGCCTCATTTTTTAGCATTTATTCCTGTAATCAGTGGATGTAAGAGACGGTACCTGCCCCAGAGAAAAGTGGGCCCTAGAACACATTTGTGAGGATTATGTAGTCTTTCAAAAATCTACGGTTTGTACTGGAAAAATATTCTGTGTTTTCTTCAGAGTTACACTTGGTGTGAATATTTAAAACTCATATACATAATCCTGACATTTGTATGGACATGAATTATCTCTGTTTTCAACACAGCTTTGAATAACAGAATAGAACATTTTACCCATAAGAACAGCAATAAGCAAAACAAGGATTACGAAAAAATTTAGGTGTTTTAATTTTCCTGTAAACATTGCAGAACAATAGCCAAATATATTTATTTTCTGCTGAGTAAAAAGAATTAAAAATCCTCGGTTCTACACAGCATTGTATCCAGGCAGCCCCATTCCTCTGTGGAGTTCCACCAATTGAATTATCCAATTCTGATTACAGAGCTGCTTTCAAAAACACAGTTTGCACAGGGAAGGATAATACATTTATATATCATAAATAAAAACTGCTTCTACAATGTTATTTAGACTTAGGATTTAGATTTTGGAGCCAAAGCCACCTCTCTCCTCACGGCAAGACTTTGGCTCTGTGTAGTGGGTACCACCCATGGATATGGAAAGCAATGAACACTTACAAATTAGGAATAATGCCAGATAAGATGAAACTATTTTAAATATTAGATGTAAGGAACAGAATTATAAAAATAATCACAAAATTCGATCACCTGAAACAGGAGAACAGTTCACTTGGCTTTATTTAAAGTAAATATAATTGAAATTCTCGCTGTGACATGGACTGTGTGTTCTCTGACACAAAAGTTCTCACAGTAGAAGACTGACCAAAAGACAAACTCTGGAATATTGACAAGAGCTCTATAGAAATGCAATAAAAGTCAAGTTTATGACATTTTATATAGCTTCAAAGAGAAATTGTTTATCAATGCTGAAGTTCTACAAGCAAGTAATACGGGTTTTCTTTCCAAAAATAAAGTAAAATGAAGGCATAATGTAACATTTAGGAATATTTACATACGCAAACCTTACATTTATTTTCACATTCAGGTTCAATACTCAGGATTTAATATCTGAAGATGTGAGGTTTAACATATGTTACTGTAAGACACCCATGTGTGTTTTCAATTATCTACATACAGTCAGCACAAACCGTACTTTCAAATACGAGATTATTTTACTATTGATTTTGCACGCCTTGATTTTGAAATGTATTTTTGAATATTTTGAACATTCCCAGCTCCCTGATGAGAGCTGGACTGGATGCTTCCCCAGGAACAGGGTCGTTTTTCACTCCAGGGTAAAAGAGAGTAAAGGCTTCAGTATGACTGGGGAAGGGGGAAGAGAGAAGCACAGTGGAAGATGATTTTGGCCAAATGTTTCTTTTACAAACATAATATCCTTCAATATAGTTTGTAAATAGAACATGAAATCGATTGCTATAAACCCCTAAAAGTTATATATTGGAATAGTTACCTTAAGTCATTTTATTCTCTGCCTCTTTATGAATGATGCCACTATCCATAACTCAAAATTAGGAAGGATTCCTTCATGACAGGAAATGGGCTGAACAACTCAGCTTTATAAATACCTGGAAAAGAGAGATTATTGTAAAAATAATGCTGCATTGTGATGAGTTTTAACTTGCAGTGTTTATTTTGACGACCTTTAAAAATTTCATGGAAGTAACTGAAACTCGGTCTTTATCAACATTTTAGGAATGTGGTGTATGGGCTCTGTAAATTCCACCAGTGCCCTTAAATTCCACACACAGAGTGAGGTTCCAGAGTGCCCTGCAGCAAACTTGTATCAGAGAACAGCTGTTGGCTGAACCTTTTCTAAATGTAAGTAACTTGGGCATTTTTGTCACAGAAGTATTTTATTTGAACAGCCTCGTTGTAACGTGTCCTAATTAGGAGATACCTGTTTTGCCCAACTATCAGGCATTTGAAGATTGACCAGGTTTACAAAGCTCTGACATAGAGGCTGAAAGGCATTTTTCCAGCTGGAGGAAACTTCATTGCTAACTAAATCAAACCTTCCCCCAAACAGAACAGAGAGCAGATGCAATAATATCACATCCATAAGCATTTCACTAAAAGCTGTCAGAGAAATAACAATGATAATTAAAATCATATGATCATTTAAAAGACTTTTATTTTCAGAGTATAAATATTTTTCCGCAGTGAAATTATTGTAAAGTCTCTCAGAAAATTGTTATAATGCTGATTTTCTTTTAAAAGTGAGAGAGATTTCTGCAGTATTTATATACTCCTACACATGATTAATGGTGTCAGTGCTGTCTTTTTTATTAGCATGTCTTTCCTACAGTATTTATGGCATTAGAGGATTAAGAATCAAATGAAGGCTGCAGTCAAATGAAGTGCAGAGAGCACCACAAAGGCTTCTCCTGTGTATTTTAACCAGACTATCACATTTTAGGGCAGACTCTTCACCTAAGGACAGAGTTTGCCTTTCAGGCAAAAGCCTCTGTAATTTGTATTTTGTCCATGCTGGTAAAGACTTGAGGAATTCTGGTGAAATTGTGTGTAAGTATTTGTTTTGGTGAATAAGTTGTTATCTTCCTCGCTTATTCAAGTGAAGCCAGTGAAGATTTTGCCAGAAAACTTCAATCCAAGCATTAAAATCCCTTTTTAATGCCAAAAGGTAGGAAACTAAACCCAAGTTGTTTTCTGACACCAGCCATGAGTGATTCCTTTAGGTCACTGTTGAAGGTGGCTGGACTGAAAATGTGCTTTTTGCATTATTCACTACAGTCAAGCAGTCGCTTTAAGGATAAACCTCATGCTACAGCTAAAAATCCCTGCTACAGCTGGGAGTGAGAATTACATTATTAAAGGGCACATGTGAAGAGCGTAAATACATGGGGAAAATATGTATTTGTATCACTGAATCATGGAATCAAGTATTTGTCATGCACAGTTTGGAATAACAAAGAAACCAAAACTTCTGAAGGAAAAAGTGTAGTTTTGCTGGATGATTTCTGGATTATGCCAGTCATTTCACAGCATGCTGCAGCTCAAAGCAAGCGCCTGAAATGTGTCTCTGGGATAACACGTCCCAACAGCTCTTTATTTGGTCCAGCTACTGAACTAAGGTAAAACCAGTTTATATTATCAGGCAATGTGCTGCTTTACAGCCAAGGCAGCAGGACATTCCCAGTCTCATTTCTGCCTCACGTCACAGCCCCAGCCCAGACACTGGTGGGAGTGAAGGGACACAGATACACAGATTTACAGATACCCAGCTGTGTGACACTGCCCCTCACACAGAACACATCCTCACTGGAGTGGCAACTCCCCGTGCAGCCAAGGGGCCTGTTTAAATGTGAAACTAAGCGTATGGCTCGTGGTTAATTTGTTGTGCCCTCTCCTCCTAAACCAACAGGAGTATTCCAGAGGAATGAGTACAGAGAAATTGTCAGTAGTAATATCTAGAAGGTCATCATACTTATTTATTCAGTGTGTTAATCCAGCTCTCAGTCTGTGCCAGAGAGAATCTCCTCTGGGACCGGCACCAGCCATTTTTATCAAGCAACATTTACAGTCTCCAATGTTCAATCACTCTGCATTTAATAAGAGAGGGAACTTCCCTTGTTCAGCAGAGCTGTACAATTTGGGATTTGTGTTTCATGAATATAGCAAAAACTTTTCATTTTGGTAAATAATTTGGCATGCAAATATCAGCATGGATAATTCCTTAATTTCTGTACTAGTTTCTCACACTTTAGACTTACTAATGCTCCAGATTCCACGTGAATCAGGGCCAAAATCTCTCGAGTTTCACATTATTACCTGTCAATTGAACTATTTGCTGTGTTGAAATGAAACCAAAATCAGCTCAGGCATATTGAATGTGTTAAAGGGAATTTGGTCTGGGGTTCCAGTTGGTTTGAAAGCAAAACCTATTCAAATCAAGACTCTTTTCCTACGTAACACTCATAATTTATAAAAGTGATTTACAGGGTAAAGTACAGAAATAGGGACTCAGAATAAAATGTTCTGTCAAGAAGAACATTTTGCTGTGTTCCATTAGAAACAAAACGGTCTCTCACAAATGTATTTGTTTAAAGATATGCTAAACTTAAGGTTGTGCAGATCAGTCTCTTCTTTTCCAAATGGGTCTATGCCTTGTAGAGATGTCAGGTAATAAAGATACCTATTTCTGCAGTCTTTGATTTCCTGTAGGGCTTCTATAAATAAGGAAATTCAATAGTTTCATTATAACCTCATACTACAGGGGTTTTTACAACGCAGTGTTTAATGTACAGTCTTGTATCTCTGAAGTTTTATCAATATGATGGTAATGACAAAAATATTACTGCCCATAATCGTAAGTGGACAATTACTAAGTAAAACTGTTTTGTCATTTAGACTTTATCTTCGATCATGTTACTTCTTTGTGAGTCAAATGTCTAGCTGCTTAATTTTTTATGTGACATTAGCCTTGTCTAGTACAATTTACAGTGTGGTTATAGGTGGAAGTTATTACTGCGTGAGAAATACTTGACTTTTTCTATATTCATGCTTAATTTTAATTTGTCATTGAGAGTATCTGTAGGCTGCATGAATATACTTGGCAGTTTATAAAGTGGTGTCATAAATAGAATAGGCAGCTACAGTGAGACAGCATTAGAATAGTCCTATTTTCCACTATTTCTTCTGATCTTGTATGTAAGAAAATTAATGTGCTGGCTTTTCATTTCTTAATCCTTTAAGGAACATAGTGAATTTAAGGATAATTAATCTCTCCTTACTTTGGGTGTCTAAAACTTAGGTACAGAGCTGAAGGAGATGACTGAGGAGTACCCTATTATCAGTGAAGAGAAATGGGTGCTGTCAAAGAGTTATTCACCCTCTCATATGATAAGGATCGAAGATAGTTACGACTCAAAGAGGAATTTGCTGAGTTTTGAAAGATTCTACTCTGAATCTGGACTTATTCTACAAAACCAGACCATCATCTTTAGGGGGCTTATGCTGTTAAGTCACCCTACAGCCATTAAAAGTGGATTTTGTAGAAAAGGGGTATTTCCTTCCCATCTACTAAAGCAAACCATATGTGTGTGTATCTATCTAGCTATAAATATACATAGGCAAGGGTTGGATTTGCTCCTTAAATGATCATTTGGTGCAGTGAGGCAGTACTAGGTACAATACATTTCCTGTATTCTGAAATGTTTGGTCATTATTTTAATCACTCAAATTTAGGCCTTGGCTGAGAACAATCAGTGTGGCTTTATATCTAAAAACTAAGTAGAAATAGATACTGCACCTATAGGAGTACAGATAATGTACTTCCCGTGTTATCAAAAAATGATTAATCAAGATTTATTATATTTGTAACATTTTTTACTTCAGTAAGAACTAAATTAGCCATGCTTGATAGGAATTCCTTCGATGACTCTACTCAGTTTATACTTTTCTGTGAAGAACTTATCATTCAGCTCCGTAGAACTTTTTTTCCATAGAGGAGGGTTCTATTCTTCAATTCCATTCATCTTTACATGCCATTTGCTGCTTTACTAGGATTAACAAAGCGTTCCAAGTATTTTAACAGGAAAGTAATACATTCACAAAAATTCTCATTAAAGCCTTTATCTTCAAGTTACAAGAGACTGCACTTTTTAATGATTAAAAACTGCATACTGAAGCAGCACAGACTTAGAGAATTATTCTGATAGTACTTTTGTTACATAGATTTGGGAAGATCCCTTTCTTTGCTACCACATTCTTGTGTCTTGGAGCTCTTTTACTATGGTAATAAAGACTGAATTCTTACTCAGGGATATAATCTGTGGCTATCAGTGACTAACAAACACATCTCTTCTGTTATTAAAACAATTCCAATGTGGAAAAGTTCAGTTTTAAATGTAGAGGGTCAAATTATATTTGAGGTGAGTAAGGCTACAAGAACAACTAAATAGCACCTTTCCAACAAAGGTTTATTTTCTTGCAGTTGTCTCTGTTTCATGAAAATTCGTAAGGATTCTTAATTCATACTTAATTCATATTTTTTAAAATTCAGTAGGAGGCTCCATGTGATTTCCTATCAGTACAGGAATACATTAGGTGAAGAGCAGAGATATTGATATCTGGGTGCAGAGATATTGATATTTGAGCGGAGATAAACACTTAGAGCTCATTGAGATGAATTCCTGGTGCACCACGGCTGAGCCATTGCTTCACAACTGTTTCTCCACCTCCAAATAATCAGAATCCCCTACAAAGCATTCTGAAATTAGGTGTTTCAGAATCAGGGAGTGCTCCCAGCATGCATCCTCCAACAAAAATACTGCTGGCCTGGGGTTCTAAATGAAGGGGGCCTAGAAGGGCCTTTCTAAATACTTCTGCAGCGATGTGTGAGTAGGAGGAGAGATGGCTTCTCAAAGGTGATATGGGCCACACTCAGATCTTCATTTTGATCCAGTCCCAACGCTGAAGCAAAGCTGCTGTGAACTAATTGTGCAGTCAGGCCTGTGATGCTGCAGTTCCTAATCCATCTCAGGCTATCACTGTATTGACTAAATACAGATACAGTTTGTTGCTCTGGGAGACAAACACACATTGCAAATTAAATCAGCTGCTAGAACAACACGAGTATTCTCTGTGCCTAAGGAATGTTGGATGTTCTCAGAGAACTTAGACATTAAGAAATGCAGTTCCTAATTGTTGTTATTCTCCATGCACTTTATTTCTGCATGAATTTGTGATGAGTTGTGGATGCACACATTTGTTTGCTTCTCTATGCATATGTCTTCTTTTGCTTGTCTCCCTGACAGGTTACCAATGCTTTGTTTCTCAAAAATTAAGTTCTCAGAAAGTACTTTTGCAAAAGTGGGGTGGCAGGTGTGGGAAAAGTGACAAGAATTTGAGGGCAAAATTTGAAATGTTTGTCCATTGCAAAGGAAATAATTTTCATGGTAATTATGCAAATATATGGATAATTGGGAATCATTTGGACACTAAATACATCTTGCAATATTGAATACAAGGCCCTGTGCTATGAAATCTTGCGAATTCTGTTGTACATTGAGATGTGATATAACATGGCATTATGCAAATCCCTACTGGTATCTTGCTATTGTTTTATGTCTTTTCCATTAATGTGAAAGAACATGGAAAAAAAAGGAAAAGCTGGCTGTAGAAGAAGAATTATGCATTTGACTGCATATAAAGTAGCTCACGAAAACAATTTTATATGTATTTATAGATCTACAGATAAAACAGTTCTGTTTTTTCCTTCATTCATGCATTTAATTTAATAATTTTGAAAGATGCAGATGGAATAGTAACAGTTATATAATTTTGCCAACAGGTTCCTTGCAAGAGTGTTCTGAAAAACATGGAGTCATTTCAGTCGATGAGTTGTTGTTCTCGTTCTCCCCCTCACCACATTTCTGTGGCCACTGTCACCAATGGAAATCACAAGCTCGTTATTATTACTTGAACTGGTGGGTATTACAAAAATAGTAGATCCAATGAAAAATGGAAATGAGACAACAGCTTGTTGTCTGAAATGCCTTGAAGTCAATACTTACATAACCATTCAGAATTACATCAAATATTAAATGGAGGCAAATAAACATTGTTTTAGCTTTCTTTTTATTTTAAAGATCTATTTCTGAATATTTTCGTGTTCATTCTGTATCAGTAGGGAATTTACAGTCCTGTGTAAAAAGACTTGGAGGTAAGTGCACAGTTTAGATTTGGTAAGACCAGTGAACAGATACTGGGGCTCAGTGATTTTGTCTGAACTTTGTTGTAAAATAAAAACTAGGAGAACTTGATTAAAAAAAAACCAACTCCTTTAGGCAGGATAATGAGTCTAAAGTTCTAGATCAGTGAGCTTTTATAATATATGAACTTTATTCTACCCTGAACATTAACTCCATCAGGCCCAGTATAAGACAACTGTTATCAAACAATATTCTCTTCCATTTTATCTTTGTTTTATTAGCCTCCTATGGCACAAACTAAGGAAAAACATTCTTAGGCCTCAGAAGACAAGTGCCATCTGTCTGGTGTGTCTGTGCTTGCCGTATGTGATCTCCAGCTTGTGAAATACCTTCAGCAACTTGTTGGTGTGAAGTTAAAAGACAGTTTATTCTGTAAGCAGTGTGATGCTCCTGTAGGCAGCCAGTCAGCTAATCTGGGACATACCTCCTTTGCTTCTGCATTCTCACAGGTTACTATTTATGTTACAGGCCTGCACCAATTCCCTTCATCCAGTGGAATGATGATCCATCAGCATCCTGCTTTCTTCATGCCCCAGTCAAGGTACAGTAGTTTCATAATGTGTTACCTGCTGATTATCACAATACAGATTATAAAAAACCAGATTATTGGTGGTTATCACAATTCAGAGGCCTGCTGCCATCAAATACCAGACATTTTGGAGGAATTTCTTTGCACTGCAAGAAGCTTTTGAGCTCACGAAAGACTTCAATTGAAATGTTCACCTTATGGGCCCTCTTACCAGACTGCTGACATTCTGAATCCTTTAGAGCTGCTCTCAGCCTCAGCTGCTGAATAGTGGAACTGTCTCCTGTATCAAGAGAGCCCTTTCAGGCCATATCCCACTCCTGAATTTACATGTACAGGTCAGTGTCTGGTCTGTTGCTTAAGTTTTAATATTCTAGATTTGAGAATCAGAAGAAACCAGAATAAGCAATTAAATAAATGAATTTAATAAATAACTGATTGAAAAATAATTTATTAAATTAGTGAACTTATTTACTTAATTAATTGAAAATATCTAGCATGCCAATAGCAATACTTCTGTGCTATTAGCCTGAGAGCAGTTCAATTAAAAAATAATAATAACTTCTAGTTGTCTGATATTAATATGGTGAATAAATATGCTACCAAGAAAACTGTTTATATTTGCAAGGCAGCCAAGCATCTGCACACAAACAATTTCTGTCTTGCAGCAGAATTTTATTCAGTGTCTGAAAATACAGAGGAATAAAAGCCTTGCTCTTTCTCCTCCAAAACAGACAGGAGTGTGTTTACTTTCACCAAAAACCCCAGATGTGGGACACTCTCAGGAGCATTCAGTTGCTGTAAGAGTAAAACTTCCTTATTCTTTCCCATAAACATCCTGCACATGCATCTCCTGTGTCTGTGCCCTCGGTGGAGGAGGAAGGAAGTCCTGCCAGACTGCCTGTGTATTCAGTTGTGAGCTCCCGCTGGGAAGCCAAGGCAAAGGACACAATTCCTATACAAATGGGCAAAGGTATCTACATTCCACAGCGCCAAGCAACCATCAAATCCAGAAGAAATTCCTAGTCCTCCTCCTTGCCCTACTTCAGGCATCTGGGAATCATTGAAGTCTTGCAAATAACTGAAAATATTAGCTGTCTGGTCACTGATCACATCGTGCTAAAGTATACATTTCATCTACCCATCCTAATTTTCTTGTCCATTTTACCCCATATTGTGAGACAGGATATTAAAATAAGTTCTTCTTATTTCTTTGAGGGAGTGTAACAACATTTTCCAGACATAATGTGTCTCAATTTTCTCCTAAGTGTATTATTGTTATTTCTCTAGAGCCATAAAAATTGGCATACCACAAACGTCAACGGTGCTTAAAAGCCTGTCTTAGTGGGGGAAAGGGACTATGAAATAGCATGGTTCCTTTTTTAAGAAAAAGCATGAAAACTTTTTAAAAATAATTGTTCAGTAAAATAAATGATACCAAAAAGTCACTACAGTGTAGGATATAACTCTTCTTCCTGAAACCTGCAACCTTTTTCTGTGTGTTTTTATCATCTGATTAATATATCCCCATCCAGGTTTTCCTGGTTAACCCTTATAATACCTCACTGCCTTATCTCTTTGTTTCTCCTTGTTTATATGATGCTGCATACCCTTACAAAAGGGAAACTAAAAGTGACGTTTGGGATGTATGGCAGGATTTTTTAATATTCACTTTGGCAGATCTTAGTACAGATACAGATTTGGTGGCAATATCAAGAGTCAAACACTGTCAATTTGTTGTATGACATATAGGCCAACAGCAGAAAAATAATCAGGCAAAAATTTAATCAGGCAAGCACTAAATAAAGGTGTATAGCAGGACATATCATAGCACCTGTTTTGTACCATATCTACATACACCATGTTTAATTTTCAATGATACAACAGGCAAAACCATGGAAATAAGATCCCAACATCTTACAGTAATGTGAAAAGACCCAGAGCAGAAAATGCTTATTTTTAATGTAACTTAGATCACTCAAAAAATTCTGCCTGTTGTGCCACGACTTGAACGTAGTTGGTTATCGGTGCAGAATTTAGACTGCTGTATCTGTCCCGCCTGGAAATACAGACCCACCACTCAGTGGGGCAAGGGGCACAGGGGAGGCACACACATTGAGGAATTCACTACGAACAGAAAGCAAAATTGTCTATAGCAAGGAAAACTCCAGTTACTAAGAATAGCAAACCTTTTCTCAGCACAACAGTTTTGGGCCTTGACCAGTTATTTTTCTTTTTTCAGCGGCACATCAAAACTTTCCACCACTTTTTGTGTCTGGTTCCAATGAACTAATAAACTCCCGATACAAGCCTTGATAGCGCTTATCAACTTGTCACGCATGGCAGTGTTTGTTCACTTGCAACAAGAAAATGTTTATCTTTCTGCTACACTCAAAGCAAGCAGCAGAACTGAAAGTTCCTGTAAGAAGAGCTGGCAAGTGGCCTGCAGTCTAGAGGCTTTGGTTTACTCCGTTTTGTTGTTTGTTCCCAAAATTGTTTTTCTCAGCCCAAATTTTTCTGTGCTCTAAGATTGGTAATAATTATCTACAGACTAAAAAATGTTCCAAAATGAGGTGCAGCACCTTAAAGTTACTATTTGTTCTTTCCAACCTTTTAACTCCTGAGTGTTAAACACGTAGATCGGGACTGGGAGATGCAGAATCACAGAAGAGAAACTAAGTCTCTATCTCCCAAATAGGTTCAAAACTCCATGTTTCTGCCATAACATAATAGTGTTCCTGTGCATTAGTATAAAATACTGAAGTGTTTTTAAAATGTTCTATAGGTAGAATGGGAAAACACGTTTTTCTGTTGTTTGAAAAGGTGAGAATGTATCCTTGGAATATATAATAATGTCAATACCTCCCAATAATTATGCTTCATTAGAAATGGGTTTTTTTTTTTGCATTAAGATAAACTTGCTATTACAGGTATTGTAATATACTCTGCAGATCTGCTGTTCAAGTGCACTGCTCTGCTCATCCTCATTCCTAGTGAAATCAGTTAAAATTGTGTTGCTAAAGTTTGTTTTGTCTGCCAACCACAGTTGCGGGCAGTTTTTCAATCCCACTATGAGCAGTGACAAAGGAGATTCCTTGGGGAGTGAAGTGGGATGCGTTGCAGCAGCCGCCCATGTCTTTGCTGCCGTGGGGGTGACCCGCGGGGGTGAGCCGCGGGAGTGACCCGTGGGGGTGACCCGCGGGGGTGACCCGCGGGGGGGTGACCCGCGGGGGTGAGCCGTGGGGGTGAGCCGCGGGGGTGAGCCGCGGGGGTGAGCCGCGGGGGTGAGCCGCGGGGGTGAGCCGCGGGGGTGAGCCGTGGGGGTGAGCCGCGGGTTGACCCGTGGGGGTGACCCGCGGGGGTGACCGGGCCAGCGAGGCCCCGGCGCGGCAGGAGCGCAGTGCGCGGGGCGGGCAGTGCCGGTGCAGCACAAAGGACAGAGGCACGGGCGGCCCTGCCGGACGGACCCGCTGGCCCCTCCGGGGGCTCCGGGCGCGGCCCCCCAGCCCGCCCTGCTGCCTCCTGTCCTGCTGCAGGGGCTCTGTGACCCCCGGGCCCAGGAGGGCTTCGCGTGCCTTCAGCGTCCTGCTTTAAAGGGGAAACCCAGAGCCCTGAGTTGCCCACTCGGTGTAGTTTCCCCCCCTCGCTCGCCGGTGTGTTTGCAGGACGGGGTGGGTTATCAGGGACTGACACCTGCGCCTCGGGCTCTACTTGCTGGCAGGAGGAGCTGCCTCCGGTGTGGGGTGGGGTTTTTTTGACTTCTTGGAACTTTCAGTTTATTAACTGGATAATCTAGAAGGGAGAGGATAGCAATGGAGCTGGTGCAGAAAGATACTCTGTTGTAGGCCAGAGATGACTATTGCAGATTAAAATGCATCCTGAAATGAGGTGGGAGCTGCTCTGCTCCCTCTGACAGGTGAAGTGCCTGCAGTACCTTACCTGGCTTAGTTTCTAGTCAGGGCATTTTCCACCCTCCTGTGACTGGTCAGGGGGCAAAGCAGGGCCCAGACCCTGAATCCAGAACCTCCTGATGCAACATTCATCTCCTAATGCTCAGACTGCAAAAACAACTCTATAATTTTCATTTCAGATATGTTCTAATAAGGGGTTTGTTTCCTTTTTTGGTTTTAAATACACATGGAGTTTTAAAAGAATAAAGTTCTGGTATAAATTAGAATAAATTTCTAAGGTAAGATGATTTTATATGAATTATCAAGGTACTGAATCTAGATTATTTGACTATGAGCCCAGATTATATCAGAGAGTCTGTATTTGATTCCAGCTATAATCTGGGGATCTTCTGGACTCACTCAGTTCCCCTTACTGCCAACTGCAGTCATGGGATAGTTCTGTTAGGGATTAGTTCAGAACTCCAAAAATGACTAGCACAGATTCCCTGGCATTGTATATGAATATCCTATTGCTTCCTCTGTTCAAAATTAACCTGCTGCAATCTGGTTTGATATTTATGCTGCTCTCACTACTGAGATTGCCAAAGGCCTCACTCAGCAGTCACAACAAGGATGTACATTTAATTTTTAAAAGAATATGCAAAATACAATTTGTCATTGGAAAAGTAAGGAAAAATTTGAAGTGGCTTTTTCTCTGTAAAACCAAACTAATACCCAGTAATCAACCAAAAACCAATTTTGATTAGGAATTCACTTTCTCAGTAGATTATTTCTTGGGCAGTATCACCTGTTAAGTCTGACTGCTGAAGAAATTAATCATCTCCAAATATTTCAGCTTCTATTTTAATTGCTAAAGTGTAAAATAGGTCATATTATATATCTTGATGAAAGCCTGATTAGGAAATGTGTGATTTCTTTTACTGATCTTTATTAATGTTAACTTACAATGATTCCTATATGCCCTTCCAGCTCTAGCTGAGATTCTGTCAGCTCTGCACTTCCTAACTGACGTTTGCACTTGTTCAAAATACAACCCTAAAGATCCACTTCAGTCACAGTCTTGGCACTGGTGATTTAAATATGGGAATAAAATTGTTTGCATGCATTCAGAAGTTGAGGAGAAGAAAACAAAACCATTTACACTTCTTTAATCAGCCATCAATGGCAACAAATTAATGATGTAGTCTACATAACATTTTAATAGTGTTCATACAGTTGAGGCAATGTTCAAAACTTGAGATGATAATGGGTTTATTCAATATATAAATGATTTGGTTTCTCTTCTTCAACCTATTTAATAACTGCATGCCTTTTCTGCTATTTTGATTTATTTGTTAGGAGACTGTTGGTAATCATAAGAATTTTATATATAATAAAAAAATATAAAATATATATAATAAAAACTGAAACGCTGTTAATGCTCTTCCATTTTGTAAAAGAATCAAAGCATTCTCATATTACTCATTTTTTGGCACATAACAAATATATCTTTTCCACTGTGGAAATTCTAGTTGAAAAATATTACCTACTTGCTACTGTTCTAACTTTTAGAGCAGTTTGTCTCTTGGTTAATGTCTTTTGGTCCTGTAATTAAAAGAAATCAAAACCCCTAAGAAGAGGCTAAGAGAAATCTTCACTTTGCTCATATTTAAAGAACCACCAGAGAAAAAAATGATCTTTTATAAAATGTTTAATACTGAAAGCTACTCCCAGCCTATTCTCAAAGTGCTTTTAGTTTCAGTGGACAGTTTTACAGATGACTTTTGCAGGCCTCCCTCTGGGGCTCTCACATCCAGAGGTTTTTGTGACGTACCATTTCAGACCAAAATGATTTAAATACTTGAAAGAAACAACTTGAAACAAGTATTTGAATTCAAAAGCTTAAGTATACATCTCAAACCATGTGCTTGGCTCTCATTTTCTGATTCTTATTCTTCAGTGATAAAAATGCGTAAAAAATTACAATTGTGTGTCAGTTGATTCCTATTAGATGTAAAAGGGACTGGAATTTAGTGTTACTTATTTTGATTCTTTTCCTTGAATTTAATCTCAGGATTGCTGGGTCTAACCATCTATTTTTCTTGATAGTAATGCCTTATGATAAAAGTATTTTTGCCTATTTGCAGAGCACATGTTCAGAAGGAATCTGACTTTGTATGCAAGAATCAGCTGTTGAAGTCTACAAGTTATGCAGGCAAGAAATTTTATGAAAGATTGCTTACCTTAGGAAAAAAATTAATTCTGATATCCTTGAAAGATTACATGTAAAATAAGATGCTGACACAGGACAAATACAGAATTAGATCAGCTTTAATGCTCAAATCTATCATCACAGTATTCTTTACATCATACTGTGACTACCATAGGCCCCAAAAGACTTTTAAAAAGTAATTAAAACTCCAGTCTGTTCATATTAGGTCTTCTATATCAAGGTGATACGTTTTGTAGCTCTGGGAGTACTCCCTTCACTGATCCTTAGCACTGCAGAACTCCACACAATATATGCTGTCTCATGCCTTTTTTTTAAAAAATTTCCAATTAGATGCAGAGTCTTTACCTAAGGAATGTGACTTGGAAATAAAAAGTTTGCTGAACATGCACTTTGCATGGTTAGAAAAAAAAACATGCCAAAAACTTTACAATTACAATTAATAGTTTGATTAATTTAATACCTTGTAAGTGACTTGTAATTCTAAAGGCTGGATATGGCTCGAGCCAGTGTGTGTGACACATTCTCTTTATGTCAGAAGGTGCTAGGGATCTTTTTGTATCGGCAGTCCAAATAGAAACACTGAAATATGGATATGAAAACTTAGAATTAATATAATGACTGTCTTTTTCTCCTGCTCTCTGTCTGCACATTCATCTGAAATGCTGTTGCACGTAGCAGTGGTATGTGTCGGGCTGCACGTGCCAGTGTGTTTTGCCCTGTGAGTACAATATTGTTCAACACTGCTCGTTCAGTCCTCCCAGAAAGGGACGTTCTCGCAGTTGTGGTGTTTATCTGGGCATCAAGAGGGCTGAGTTTCAGCTGTAACAGCAACTCCACTTTGTGACCTGTAGGACGTGACTTGACCTGTAAGGTTTTCTTGCCTGAAAAATGAGACACAGTCCTTTAGGGGAATGAAGAGCATTTGCTTGGAGATTAAACTTTAATATAAAAGGGGTGGGGTGAAGCTACCCAGTTCGTTTCTTCCCTGTGTCACCCAGTATTTTGAAGGCTATTTAAAGATATTAGTAGGCAGTGTCAGAGGGACGATGTGACACCATCTATTATTTCTTTTAAGCTCGTCAATGGAGTCAAGAGTCCGTTTAACACAAAGCAGTGACAGTGCTGTCCCACACACAGCTACTGAAATAAATGTTGCCAGCACTGCACATGTCAAACTGATGATATATTGGGCTGAAATTCCCAGGCACAAACAAATCGTGTTTACACGTGTATGTTGGGCCTCCTCCTTCAAGAACTGGAAAACTGCAGACTCCAGGGGAACCTGTTCCCCAGCAGGAATAAACTGTGCCCAGGAGAGCCCTGGAGATCTCTCGCGCTCACCCAGAGGGGCAGAGAGAGGAGCCATGCAGCATTCCCCATGGAATGGGGCATCCCACCTTCCTCAAAAGCCTCAGCAAGAGGAATGCCCACACAAAGACCTTTAGAGCTGAATAAGCACAGAACAGCTGAGAACCCACAACATCTTTTCTAGGTTTAATCATAATTTTATTTTGAGACTGTATGAAAACTTGGGTATTTTGGTACATTTAATTTAAATAAAAGTACTGGACAGATCTATGCATTTGATAAATGACCCGATGCACGTTTCTGAAGTCGACAGATACTCTAAGTGAGGTCCACCTGAGCAGTCATTCAAGCTGGCTGGCAAAATGTCTGACATATTTTCAGAGACATATGCTAAATTCTTATGTTAAAAACAAGTTAATCGTACCAAAAGAATGAAGCTCTCACTCTTAAGCCAAAATATATCCCTCTTCATAATACCATGCAGTTATCAGCATGTCCCTTGGATTTATGACTTACGACATTTGTTTACCAACAGGTGGTTGCATATCTTGCCATTTATATTTTAAGCAGCAGTAAACACAACTAAAAATAATATAAGACAAACAAAATAAAACTCAGTGGTGTTTTTCAAGTGTTTTTAGAGAAAAGCTGTATTTTTAAGCCAGGTCTTCGAGTAGTTCTCACCAGGCCCAGCAACACAGAAGAATACTGCAAGAGCAATAAGGATTTTTAGGGGCATTATGATAGTGTAAAGAAAACACATCTGCCCCCAAAAGTCCCTCATTTTCCCTGCGGTTCAGAGCCATGCAGGAAGTGGTGAATGCTGTGGAACATCAAAAATGAAACTATAAAGAAAAGATTTTTAAGTTAGAACAACTTTCCAACAATACCTCAGGATTTCATCATTTGCTGTTAGTTCACTGCACAGGAAAATTGTAGTTTTTCAAAGAGCCTCTAAGTCATTGCTCTGAATGCATAAAATGGTCCTGTCCATTCGACAAAGTGAGTTCTGAGGCAGCACTCTAAGAAATACCGTTGGTATTGGAAGTGCAAAACATTTTGCAAGAAGCCCAGACAATAAAGGAAAACTTTTCTTCTTTCAGCTCTCCAAAAGCAAAAAATAAAACAGAATAATCATCATTAACCATGGATCTGCATTTCTCATTTTTAAGGATACTTCAGTGACAAAGGGAACATTAGTTTATAGAAGAAAATTATACATAACAGAATCATATAACAACTTTCATTTTAAAGAACTTAAAGAGATTTTCTAACTCTCTAGGCAGTTTTCTATACATACAGAATGACCATTCAGAGTAAAAATACAAAGAGGAATCCCAATTTAGGAAAGACTGAATACTCCATATTTATAAATATGCTTAGTAAAACAGGTAGCACAGTTGAACTCTGATTTATGGCTATTCAATTCACATGCCCAATGAAAAGTTATTATTTTAAAATAATCCACACTGAATAGCACCTAACAGGCATAATCTTCACAGATTCTTGTAGCATAAGGTATAAAATATATCACTGAAAAAAAGCAATGCCCAGTTCCTCATATATTATTTAATATGATGGGCTGTGTAATACATTTGCCCTGCATTTGTGTTAAAATAAAATAAAAAATTAACCCAATTCTTTCCTCAGGTTCCAGAAATTTTAATGTGATCTCACTTGCATTTTTTATGGATGTAGGTCCAGTGGAGATCCCTCTGACTGACAGCAGCATCCAGGCACCTACTGACAGAGGTGAGTGCAGTTGGTGTGATTTGAAATAGGCCTTTGATTACAAAAGAAAGCTTTAATACAAACAGCAGCAGCATCAAAACAGAGATCTAGATTTTGCTGACCTTAATAGGCATTTTAACAGCAGCAATGTGCAACAAACAGAAATGCCCCTTCAGTGCAATTACTGCATTCACTTATTTTTCTTGACACACGGGGGCCAATCCTGAAACATCCTGAATGGATTTTTCTCACCCTTTCCTAAAGCCCTTTGTATGTGCCTTGTTGTAGGTGACAGAACACATTTTGTCCTTTGGGTGTGCGTGTTTTGTTTTAATTCTTACCCTGACCTACAAACAGAAGAAAAGTTTTACTTAAAAAAATCAGTTTTTAGAGACAATTTTATATTGGCTCCCATAGAAAGGCCATGGTTTCGGTAAAAGGATTTGGTCTGTCTGGCTGAAGCTTAGATACTTTAAACAGCAAAAATGCATCTGTACTACTTTACACTGGTGAATTGTAGTCTCCCTCATTAACAGCTAAATTAAAATATTACAGCAGTATTAATTGAAAAGGTCAAAATAGTTTTGTTTAAAGTTTTTCACATGCATCCACAGTGTAAGGAATCAGTATATTAGGAAATCAGATAGAACTGATGTGTCATTTTTAAGACTTTTGAGCTCAGTTAAGAGCAAGTATGCTCCAAACAGGGAAAGAGAAAAAACTCTGGAGCCTGTCCGTAGAGAATTCTGATTGGTAACTGAAGAACTTTATATCCAGCAGGCAGTGAGAGACCAGGGGGAACCTTCTAATACCAACTGCTGACATGTAGTCCTGTCAGCTGGCTCACAAAGCAAGTCACCTCAGTAATACATGTTAGCCTTGTTTCTGTTATCTTTATTTACTCTGTGGGTTATAGCAAGGTCCTGAAAAAAATCCACAATCCGAACAAGGCCTATCCATTCACACACCACCTACAGAAACCTCAGAAACAGGAATTATTTGGGCACTTTGACAACAGGTAAAACACCTGATTCTTTGTTTTTTCCATGTTTCTGTCCTTTACCAAATTCCCTCTACATCTGCACTGTTTGACTAAGAAAAGCATATGACATTGCAGCAAGACATGAGTGCATTTATTAACTGCTGTGCTCTGAGAACTGGGCAAACGATGCTTTCAATTCATTAATTTCACCAGAAGCTTCATAGTCTCAAGTCACCTGGGCTGAACTGGACTTGGCATTTCATGTCATACAACTGCTTTTCTACCACTTCTTCCATTACAGGTGCAGCTTCCAGGTGATAGCAGTGTTTTTTCCACTAACATTTTAAAGCCATTTAAAAAAAAATTCCGAATTATTTTTTTTTTGCTTCATAACCTATGAAATATGATTTTTAAGGCAAATAAAAAATGATACTTTGAGTGATGTCTTTAAAAATTATGCCTGAACACACCAGTGTGTGTTCCCATCGATTTTCTTTGTGGTGTGAGGTCCAGGTTTTACCCAGGCAAGCAGTGCTGGTGGGTGACACTGCAGCAGGGAGACAAGGACAAGGCACAACTTAAAAATCAGCCCTTGGGTGTCTGTGCTCTTGCTTGGAAAAAACCCTGGATGGCTTCCTAGGAAGGGATGACTGATTCTGTAGCCTTTGCTAAGGCAAAATTTTTAGCTGTTCCAGGTCACGAGTTTCCAAACTCGGGGTCGTTACCTCTCCCTCTCTTTTTCTATGTCTGGATCAGAGGGGAGTCACAAAATTTTTCTGTTGCAACACGAGGTCAGGAGATGTCAAAGGTTGAGGCCCTGCTTCAGAAAATGCAGGCCACAAACCAATCCCCACCCATGCCACTGGATTCTGGGGGAGATCCTGATCTTTTCACTGCTTTCAATAAAATTTCAAAAGTAAACAGATTAGGCCATTTGATAATCCTCTGCTGATTCAGTGTGTTTGTAAGCTGGGTTTTTTTAAAGGTTTGCTTAAAAATGCAGAAAAGTCATTCTAAAAATGTAGTTTTAAATTTCTTTTAAATAGATAGCTGGTAGGACTTTCAATTTTATAAATTATAAATGCAATAAATAATTGGGCTTGATATTTCTAAACATTATTTTTTCAATAATTCATGACATTTTTTACCTCAAGAAAAATTAATTTTTATTACAAACATACCATCTACTTTTTATCTTCTGTCAATTCCTTTTTTTTTTTTTCCCCTCATAACAAATAGCAAGATAGACTGATCCCAGGTATTTAATTATTAATGCTCTGGATACACAGTGCACTTCAGGAGCCTCAGCTCTGAGGCCACCACCCCAAGCTGCACACAAACCTGGGGGGAAAACCAGTGTGAGGGAAAGAGATCAAATTTTTATAACACAGATGTTTAGGGCATCTATCGCTGTTTTGTCTCATCATCATTAATTTAGATAACACATAGAAAATAAACATACTTTTAAAGTTTAAAATACATGCAGGATATCCACAGCAGTGGAAAACTGTCTGTTGTACTGCACACCAGAGACAAACAGGAGCTCCTTCTGTAAGCTCAGTAAAGGGAAAAAATGTGAATAAAAATGCTGTGTGAGAAGTGTAACTGTGTTCTTTAACACTGCTCATTAATCATTCAAACAGTGTATTAATTCTATAGCTGGGTTACTGGTGCTAGAAGGAATGCATGTTAATTTTATAAATCATCAATAGAGAATCAAATAGAACCCGTTTTAAAAAATAATCTAAAAATAGCTGATCAGCACAGTGTGCTGCTTAAAGCACATCTTACTGAAAGTAACTGTGCAAAATTACATGTTTTAATTTAAGAGCTTCAAAGTTACAGTTGGTAAGAAGCAACTGCTGTATTTCAGCTGATCTTTGCTGCTGTTCGGGTATGTAGGTTTGCTTCTCTTTTCCCTTAAAGACCCTCACATTGATCCACTTTCTAATCTCTGATTCTCTGCTCTTACATTCTCAGAATCCTGGGGAAGAGACCAGAGGGGTTAAACCAGTACAGATCTGACAACTTGTAAGACTGGCCAGGTCTGGAATGTGTTCACAAACTAAGTACTATAACTCAGAAATGAAAAATTTCTACAGTTAAGTTCGTAGCTTAATTGGCTCATGAAAATTTAACCTTTCATAAATGCTGCCTTTGAACAGCATTATTTCATGCAGAACAGTAGCTAAAAGGCATATTAGCAGCACAATTCTGACCTAAGCTCCTCCAAATCAGATTTCAGTCTTAAACAAGTGAGGAATTTGTTGCACTGAGGTTTGGATGTGTCCTATTTCACTTGTGTGGAGACTGTATTGCTATAAAATTTAAAGTGTCAGAATTCTATAGAAAAATCTTGGTAATTCATCCTGATATCCATTTGCATAAATGTACAGATCCTGCATATGGTCACGTAGAACAACTTCACCAGTGTATCCCTGGGTAACTTCAGCTGAATTTCCAGGCCTTTTTGAAATATTCAAATTGGTTCACTCTGAGTAGGTCAGCACTTAAAATTAATCTGACTGCAGTGACAATGTGAGCACAATGTGAATGTCTAGATGTTTAATGTGTAACTTAAGGAGGTGATTAGCTGGCATAAAATGTCAAAACTGTGACAGACACGTTTACACCAACTGAGAGGATGCTCCTGTGTGTATTTTGTGTGCACATGCTGCATACATGAGCTATTGTAGAAATTACGTTGTGTGAGTGTCATGTGTTTCTCTGAGTGCTAAACATCTGTGCAGGCTATTTGGAACACAGAAAGTTCACTGTATCTACTGTCATTTTCAACACTTCCCAGAATCTCAGGAGGAAAGCACAGCTATGTCATTTTTAAGACAAAATTATGCTTAAATTCTTTAGGACATTGATACCAAAATGTAAATAATAACGTGAACTTAAACAGCTCTACCAAGCTCAGGTTTACAGTGCCTTACTCATAAAAACATATTCTACGACTTTTACCAGGACAAAAATGAGTAGTCTTTAAATTGATCCACAGGTACAGACCGTGCACATGGAGACACACACACACACAGAAAGAAACAGCTGGTTGAAGAGATACATTAAAACGGAATACTCTGTGAGCAAAAAAAAAAGAGAAGGGGATTGACAGTACAAATGCTACCAGTGCTTATATGTTTTCAAGGTTAAAACTGCCTCTCTTTTCTAGGGACTTCCTTTTCTCCCAATTCACCTGTATTGAGAGACCACTCTTTGAGAGATAACTTTTTCTTCATCTTTTGCTGGCTTGCTAAAAGAAAAACACCACCAACAGCTAGAAAGCTTTTATGTTTACCTTTTGAAATGATAATATTTTCTATCCACTTTTTATCGCTAAAGACAACATTAAAGTTAGAACACGATTATTTATTTAAAGTGTAGCAGCCTTTTACTAAGTGCAGCAGTAGTTTACTATTAAGGTTAATGTCCAGTGTAAGAGCCATAATGTGCTGTTTTCTTTTGCAGAACAAAGTGACCACCAAAAGCGGGACTTTGTGGGCCAGTTGGATAAAACATAAGCTCATCTCGCCCCCAAAACCCCGACTCTGGAACCACAACCTTCCAAGATTCAATTTGTAAGTAAAGTGTGTTTGTAAGATATGCCCAATCAACTGAGTCATCGCTTATAGAGTGGGTAATTTTCAGACTAATAAAAAGAGAATGTTGTAGCCAAGTCACAATACACACTCCTTCATTTTCTGGACAGCGGAAATTGCTAAGAGATATTATTTGTTTTTATTCATATTTTATGATTTATTTATCAGGCAGGTAAGAAGCACCTCCCCTAAGTGTCTATAAAATGACAGAACTCCCCAGAATAACAGTTACAAATTAGACCTAGGACTCAAACTATCTGTTAAGACTTCTTCTCAAAGTGGGTAACAAATTATTGTGTATCTGTTCCATTGTATCAGACTAAAGTCGACACATTATAGAGAAATGTCTGACAATATTCTAAATTTCTTATTTGTATGATAAACTAAAAAATATTTTCACTTTACTTGAAACAAGTCTCTTTCCATTAACGATAGTTTCAAGTATTCAGCTGTGTGTCTAAATCTTACCAACCTCAGTATGATGTTTCCTAAGAACTTCTTTCAAAGGTGAGAGGAAACAGATTCATGGACAAAAGGAACGTATTTTCTAGATCCTCACTTTATAATTCCAACAGAACTTTTAAATAAAACCCAAGTTTAAAAGCATTATAGTTTACACTTGGATGGCTGAAGTAGGTAAATGCTGTCAGTTACTTTAAAAGAAATTAATTGCTGTGCTTGAAAAGCCACTGTTACATTCATTCTGCTTTTGATAATCAAAATACAGAGCCGAAGAATGCTGTCCTAGCTGAACCGCTGCATAATCAGCAAACACATCTTGACAGGAAAACACAGAGAACTTGATGGAAATCCTGGCTAAGTAGAAATGTTTAAATAATTCCCCTTTCTACAGGCCACACATTTTAACCGACTTATTTATGGCTGTGCCGATTTAGGTGGCTTTGCTGGCCATGATTTCACACGAGCCGCTCAGACGGTTCGCATCGACACGGCGCGTTTGCAGTTGTTCGTGCGGGGCGAAAGTCTCCCCGGGAGCCGCCCGGAGGCGGCGGGCCGGGGCCGGGGCCGGACCCCGCGGGGAGCGAACACACCTGTGGCTCCCGAGGGTGCGGGGCACGGGCGAACCGCCCCTTCCCGCGGGGCGCGGCGGGCCCGGCCCCCTCCGCGGCCTGCGGCAGGTGGGACGCGGGGCCGCGCCGGGAGCCGCCCGGGGATGCGCTCCCGGGGGTGCGCTCCCGGGGGTTCGCTCCCGGGGGTGCGCTCCCGGGGATGCGCTCCCGGGGATGCGCTCCGGGGGATGCGCGGGGGATGCACCGGGATGCGCGGCCCCCGCGCCGCCCCCGCCCCCCGGCGCTCCTTTCCGCGGCCGCGCTGGCTCGGCCGCGCCCGCCCCGGCGCGGAGCCGCCCCATCCCCGGCAGGGCGCGGC